>VZTZ01010373.1:104899-704899 GCA_013400955.1 Drymodes brunneopygia | reverse complement strand
CCGTAAAAAAGAAAGAAAAAGGTTGATTGAAACAGATTTTATCTCTTATTGACCTTTGCCATTAATGTATATATTCCAACAGAGTGATGGAACACTATTGGCTACAGGCTCATATGATGGTTTTGCAAGAATATGGACAGAAGATGGTAAGTCTAACATTTATTGTTCTTAAGCATCAAACAGCAGTGAACTGTAATTTGACTCATTTGTAAAGAAATTGTAATAATAACCTGTTCTTTATTCCAGGTAACCTTGCAAGCACCTTAGGTCAACATAAAGGTCCAATATTTGCCCTGAAATGGAACAAAAAGGGGAATTATATTTTAAGTGCTGGTGTTGATAAAGTGAGTTTTAAAAATACATTTTTCTAACATATAAATATGCTGATGAGTGAGCTTGTGCTGCTAAATTCCTTAAGATTATTTTCTTCTTCTCCAGGCATCCTGGAGAGTTTACGTTTCTTTAATATATTTTAGTGCATGTCAATGACAATTTTGAGGCTACATGAATGTATACTATTTGCATGGAAAATACTTAACTTTAAAAAAACTGTGTAAAATTGCATCTTAAGTGTGTCTCTGTTAAGGAAGGAACTGCTTCCAGTACTTATATTTGTAGTTTTATCAGCTAACTATTTACGGGAAGAAAGTGATCTTGTAGATACCACACCTTTTAGCTCATCTAATTGTTGAAACGCTTTTATCTGAATAAAATATATATGGCTTCCTCTGGAAATATGCAAAAAAATTACAGTTCTGAACTGAAAATCAAGCAAAGCATAGTAGTTACAGCTGAGTGCACATTAGAGATTAAAATGAACAGATGACTGATGATGATGAGCACAAATCCATTAAAACTGAAACTGGAAAGTGCACAGCATTCATCTTGCCTAACTTTCAGTGTTTAAAAATTAGATGCATGTGTCATCCTTGGCTTCCTTTATAAAATTCAGAGAGAAAAATGGCACTTCCAAGGGATAGGCTGCATGGCCTGTGTTCCAGTGAGATGCACTGACAGTGCTTCTCTCCAGCAGCTGGCAGAGGGATTCACTCACTGAACGTTTGTAGGCTCAATGAATCCCTATATTTTCATATCCTTGTGAAAATGGAAACTTAGTCTTATTCCCTTTAATTCTGGCTTATATTCAGCCACAGTGGTATCCCAATGGTAGTTCCACTACTCTGACAAACTTACATGCTCAATAAAAGCAGCATTTCTTTAGGTGATCCATTATCAGCAAGATGATGCATCCTTAATTTATTTTCTGGAAGTATACACTCCCAGTAAATTGACAATTCACTCAGAAGGTGGTATTGAGCTGTACAGGGGACACGCTCATGAGTGCTGTATGGATTAAACCTGTAGTAAGCCAATTACACTTGAATCTGTCCCACCTCAGTGGCAAGAAGTGTTATGTACTCTACTGATAGAAAAACATTTCACTTGTTGGTTTAATTGTTACAAATGAGTTCAGCATCATTTTGGAGTAGAATTCAACTTGCATCTTTTGAAAGGGGAAAAGGTGTTCTTTAAAGATAACTGAAACAGCTTTTTCAATATGCTTATTAAAAATGTGTAGTGTTGTCTTCTAGCACTATTCAGAAAGGCTATGCCCATTCTTCATAGTTACATTGCTTCTTCTGTAGGCACAATACTTCTTTATCTACACTTAGATTATTATTCTGTAATAAATGGAAGTGATTTCTGGTTTTCCCACTGTTTAGCACACAAGGCTCTCTGTAGCCCTGTAGTCAATAATTTTATCAGTTCATCATTTAGAATTCCTACTTAGTGAGGGTGCTCTTTGTTTTTTTTTTTCTGAGCCTGAACAGTCACTAATCTTTTTTCCCACCCTTTCTTTGGATGCAGACAACAATAATTTGGGATGCTCACACGGGAGAAGCTAAACAGCAATTTCCTTTCCATTCAGGTACTTTTTTGCATAACTCTTGTTAGGAAAATGAAATGTAGTTTTTAATTCTGTCAATGTACTTTATCCGCATCTGCCAGAGAAAAGTTTCAATCAAGTTTTTTTGTGCTTTAACTATCCTGAGTATCATGGCTTGTGGGTTTGGTCTCATTTCAGAAAGATGGTTCTGTGAAAATCAGCTTTGAAAGTCAAACTGGTTTTTCGTACACCAGCCATGTCTACCTAACTGAGCAGTCCTGTTGTTATCTATGTGCTTGAATAGTACCAGTTGGTGATTCATGAAGAGAACTTTCAGTGGAGGTGTCTGGGATTTTTCCATTCTCTCTGCTCCTGTTCCAATGAAGCTGATTTGAGGCAGAAGCAGGCAGATCCCTCATGCACCTTGCATTCACCACTGCACTCACAAAGGTCCTCAGAATTTCTTAGCTTTTAATTTTAACTTGAAGTCTTCAATAGTTGCTTTCTCTGGTTATTGGAAATGAATTGCCAACCTTGAATTTCAAAACCTTGCTGCACCAAAACCCTACTTGGATGGTTACTAGTAGATCTGTTTCAAGAAGACAAGAGATGTCACAGATATTAAATAATCTTGAATGACAGTCATTGACATAATCTGAAAATCACCTGAGACCAGACTTGTAAGATGATGGCTGAATTCATGATCTACAGTGACAACATTGCCATAGTGAAGAATTTTAAGGGGTGTAGTAAAACTGAGTTTAAAACTATGAGAACATTCTGGATTCTGATGTTAGAGGTGTTCATCTTCCTAGTTCACTGTAACTAATCAATTTTTAAATACAGGCAGCTTTCACAAGGTGCTTAATGGTGTTTAAAAACACATATTTTGATACTAATTTTAAAGCATTATTTTGCACGTTTTTCAACTCAGTATCTAGTTCTTATTCTCACATTTACACAGAAGTTAATAATATGCAGTAGCAACCTAAATGGTTATTCAACAGCAGACAAAAAGTATGTCCATGGACACAGCAAATTTATACTCTGTATTTTTTGTTATTTATCTCTTCATTTATTAGTGCAGCTGTCAGTTTAGAGGAGTTGGTATCTGCTGGCAGATGTTCTCACTGTGGTGTTTATTTATGTACCATAACTGTTCCATAACAACAAACTGTGCACATAGAGTGTTTTAGTTAATGAGACTCTTAATCCTCTGACCCCTAACTAGTAATCTGAATAGTTGTGGATTCAGAACTTGGTTGCCCCTTCAGAGTCATATTCACTGACATGTAAGCTGTCTTAGCAGTGATGTGCATCAAGGACAAATCACCCCATCCCCCTTTTAGCAAGTTGAAAACTCAGCTGTATCTACCAATGCAATATGTCCATGTGCATTAAAAAATTTTTTTAAAAATTCTTACTGCACATGCTGTTTGTTTTTGGAACATGAGGCACAACTGAAATGTAGATGTGGAGAAACTAACATTATTTTTTTTCACTATTTCATATATGTTCTCATAGGGAAGTAAAGCAGTTATTAAGGAAATCCTAGTAAGGAAATTGTTGATAGGAGAAAGCATATATCCTACAAAACTACCTTAAAATCAGCCAGACTCTACTCACTTAGTTCTCACAAGTCTAAAGCCACAAAGACCTCACCTTGTCCTCTTTGCATCACCAGAACAAACTAACAGCAAATTCCTTTCCATATCTGGAATCTCAAAACCTTGTCTACACAAGGATTAAAGCTGGCATTTTACAATTAAAAGTCTAGTCTAGGCAGGGTACACTTCCTTTAACACATGCTTCTTCGAAATCTGGAGGTGGTTGGCCCGGGAATAACAAAAGGTTTTTATACTCTCTGCTTCTTTACAACAACTGGTTTAATTTACACTACATGGACAAAACTGCCATCTTAAAACACATAAGGAGGAGTCCTTTGTCTAGGTGTTAAAGGCCTCCATGTCATTGATGTTCCATGTAATTTTTAAGGTTTTTTGATCAAAATATGTAATTATGCTTCTATGGTTTCATTATTTTTTGCAAAACTATGAATCATCGTAGGGCATTTGATCAGAATACATACTCACAAAACTTACTTCTTTAAAAAGAGCTAAATAATCCAATTTTGACTTCTGATAAATACAGACTGATGTCTGTGCTTGCAGGAATGAATTGTTAAATTGACACCAAAAGAGGTGTTTGTATGACCCAATTTTAACCGTCTAGTTATCCAGTAACAGGACACGGGGTGAATGGAGTCAAACTGAAAGACAGAAGGTTTAGATTAGATAGCAGAAAGAAATTCTTTACTGAGGGTGGTGAGGCACTGGAACAGGCTGCCCAGAGAAGCCCAGGGTGTTAGAGCTCTGAGTAATCTGGTCTGGTAAAAGATGTCCCTGCCCACAGGGGCTGGAAGTAGGTGTTCCTTAGGGTCCCTTCCAGCCTAAACCATTCTATGATTCTGTGATCTAAGTGCTCTGAATCACACCTAAATTTGTTCTGAAAAAGCTTATATTAACAGATAATTATTGTAACACTTTTATTGTTCGTTTTTATTTTAGCTGCTTTTTTAAGGATTTGTTGCTGATTTGTTTTATTATGATAGATTATGATATTCTAATTGTTTTTATGCAGTTGGCTGGTGTCCTGTGGTTTTGGACATACTTTGGCAATTTGATTATTTGCATCAAGAACCATGTTTGGTTGATTTTTCAAACCTTTTTATGTAGTTACTTACCCAGTAAACATATGATTGAGTACACCAATAAATGAGTCAGTGTTAATTATCAGTACTTTATGATTCAAATTATGCTGCAGTGTAAATCCATAGTTTTAGGTACCAATGGCTCTGAAAATCAATTTTAGACTCATACATATCGTACTAGATAGTAGCCCTAAAGGCATATTGCTATTAATGACGATAGATTTTTCTTTGCTCTGAAATAGTAATACAAAGCTTGCAGCATAAAAAGAAAGACAAACAGGCAGTTAAAGAAAGAAGACCTTCTATTGTTTCCTGATCCTCATTCATGTTCATTGGAAAATTCAAAAGTAGTTTGCCTTCCTTTATATTTCTGCAAGGTAGTAATTCCTTACTTGTCATACAGAATTATTGAGCTTTTTCATTAATACTGAAAAAAACCCCTTGTCTATGAAACAATGTCAGTCCTCCGTTCTCATTTAGAGGGCTATCCAATGATTCAGAAGGTGATATGGCTCTATTTGTTATACAGTTCATAAAAATTATTAAAGGAAAAACATATTTGAATGTAACAGGCTTGTCAGGACAGATACCTTTTTACCTCTGTAGGTGATACTCTGTACCAAAGTGTCTTTCTAAACATGTTTGAACAAGGAATTTTAATGATAAATTTGCATTGTATCTTTGCCAGGAAGAGATTCACCTTTGTTTCCTATATGCTGGTCTCATTCTGGCACACTTGCTTCTCACGAGAGTGTGCTGAGAATGAAGATTTCTGTATTTTAGCAAGTCTTATGTCATCCTCTGGAGGGCAGCTAAACTCTATCCTGAGGGAAAAAGCCCAAGCAGAAGTCGGAAACACAAGCAAGCTGTTTGTCAGGAGCTCCCTCGTTCTCCTACTTGCACTCTGCAGTGGCATGCTGGAGAGGTGGTTTGGGGATTTTTTTCCATTCTTTTTGCAAAGTGTTGTGTGTTGCACACTGTCACTCCTTACATGCTCATGTGCTCTCTCTGCACAGTTTTGTTAGTTCAGTGCTGATTAATGCCAAACCCTCTGCAGAAACTCTTCCTCTCATTTCTGATGAGACTGATCAATGTACCTGCCTAAAACCAGTCCCCAAGCAAATTAAACTGATTTTTAGTATTATTAATCCCTGTGCCTGCACAGAGTATAGGTTTGTCAGTGGTTGCATAAAGCTCTGGTGCAAAGGGACACAGCCACCTGCTCCTCCACCTTCCCATGTGTTGTGTCTGGCATTCACAAGAACATCCTGATCTAAGATGAAATTATTCATGTTTTTTGTGAGTTAGTTGTTTTCTTCACTGAACTGACTTACAGAGGGATGAACGGTAGACACAGCCCATGACATGTGTAGCTGGGAGCAGAGAGGTTGGAGGTAGTGTTTTCCCCCTCTTACATAACTTAACCCAAAAGATTTGCATAAGTAAATGCCATGCAAAGTATCCAGATTATCCACTGGAATAGAAAAAATAACTTGTGACCTTCAGACAGTCCCTATCAGCCCTATAACTGGCAGCAGGTGACAGACCAAGGACTAGCCTGTAGTCTGTTTCATCCAGATAGTTATTTCTTTGGCGTGATCCCTGATGTTCCTTCTGTTGTTTGTGTTCACAGCACCTGCTCTGGATGTAGACTGGCAGAACAACACTACTTTTGCCTCCTGCAGTACTGACATGTGCATTCATGTATGCAGACTTGGCTGTGATCGTCCCGTTAAAACCTTCCAAGGACACACAGTAAGTTAAAGAAGTCCAAAATGTTAGTGCTAAAGTCACAGCAACATGTTGCAATGGTGGCAGATGATGTGTTTGCAGGGTATGTTCTAGCAGCAAAGGTGTTACACCCTCTTGTTTCCCTAAAATCATATTTCTTGGGAGTGATTCACTGTGAGTGATCCCCTGTGAGAAGGGATAAAATGTTCTAAATCACCATAGGAGGGCAACACCTCCGGGTTAAATGGTGAGAGTGTTTCTATATAGCATGAGCTGCAGACCAAAGGCACATTGATAAATAAGATTCTGTTTTCCGCTGGCTTAATTTCCTTTATGAAATGAGAGCTATGAATAAAGAGAAAACAGTTTACCTCCAGCTATTGTTCAGTTTTAGAATCAATTCAATCTAATAAGATATATTTAAGATGCATTTCCCCACTCTTTTCTTGGTTGTATTTTATGATTGTCAAAGGTTACTTTTTCTAGGTTTCATTTGTGAGAAAAATTGCTATCATATACTGACCCATAATTTAGATGTTAGCTTCCAGAACTTGTTATCTCCCCATTGAGGAAAAACTGTGCATTTGGAGACCTTTATATTAGTCTGTGGTAAAACTGATATTTCATGACAGGTTGGACATTCCTAACAACAGACTGGTGCTTTTTATGATTATATGAAATGCACCATTTTGTACATGATCCAAATTTTCACTTTCAATATATCTATACTTGCTTTTAATTATTACTGAAACATGTAAAATATATAAAGCAAAATTTAAATATTTTCCAGGGCTGTTTTCACTGAGACCCTGGGCCTATGTATATTTTTAAGAAAACAGTATTCCCTTTTTATTAAATGTTTTTTTTCTCCTTATCTATAGCCATGGAAGAGCATGGTAAACTTAGTCATTACCAAGGGGGTACGCTAGGCTTAGTTAATTACAAAGTGCTAGAAACACTGATAGAAACTGTTTAATATTCCATAATGGAATTCATTTACACATAAACCTCTCTTTAGACAGAGACCAGCATTGTTGTAGAGCTGCAATATGAAAAATTAACAACTCCACAAAACTTTACACCCCACCAGTATCCGTACTTTCTGTTGAAAACTCGCATCTCCAAGTCTACAGAACACTAATGGAAGAAATGCCACGGTTTGAAGAAGAAGCTAATGCTGTATCATCAATCTGTCTGGTTCAAGGGTTTATTTAAATCATAGGATATGAAGAAAGGATAGGGGAAACTTTGTGCCAGAACTCAGATCAGAAGATTGTTTGTGTGTATTGTTCACAAGCACAGGATGGTTCACTCCAAAATGCCACTTAAAATAGCGTGCTGGGGAGGCAGCACTGCTTTTGTTCACCCTTGAAAGCACCCAGCACTGTAATTTGTGGGTGAACTTGTTCCATGCATAAACCTTGAGTGCCCCCTGCTGAGTGCCCAGTACAATGCAGTAACTGGAATATTTGCTTAATAAAATAACTCTTGATTTCAGAACGAGGTGAATGCAATCAAATGGGACCCATCCGGCATGCTACTAGCGTCTTGCTCCGATGACATGACATTAAAGGTAAAATAATTTCCATTCCTGCTGTTCAAAAAGTAAGGACAAAAAAATTATGTCTCTTTTTCATTCTCCAGAATGATGGTACTGTATCACTTCAAACTCTGCATTAACAGTAGTTTCCATTTTGTCCCATGAAATAAATCTGAATAATTGCAGACAGGGAAGCAGACAATGGGGAAATCGAGGCATCCTATCCAAATAAGTGTTACGTGACTGATATGCCACTGTCACAGAAAAGTCATAGTTTAAATATAGATAATATAGAACTTTAGTAGCCAAAAACCCTTTCTCATTTTTCTTTTTCATCCACATCAAATGAAGGCTGTCTATGTGGGAGTAGCTGTATGTTGTTATAGCAAAGCCCTCCTGCTGGACTGTTGATTTATGCTGGTTTGAAGAAAGCAAATATCCCAGGAAGGGTTTGGTTTTGTGGATAGAATTGTACCAGTAATATTTTCCTTGCAGTATGGTTGTGTTAATTAAGACTCAGATCTCTTTGCACTGCTGATTGACACAGCTGAAGCGTGGGATGTTTATGAGACAGCATGAGATGAAACTGAGACAGCAGCAGATTTTGCAGATGAGAGCTAAGTTAATGTCAGCATTATGAATATTTCCTCTTCATAGACTGACTTCTGCTCTGTCTTTGCCACATACCCACTGAGGTTTTCATCATTCTGGATTCCAGGTGTGTTATTGCAGAGCTGGAAATTTACAGAAAACAGGGGCAAAAGGGAGCACCTTGCCTGTCACGCTGCCACAAAGCAGTATTGCATAACTGTTCTTGCTCTGCCTAAACATCCTGACCCAGTGGTAGCACATCTTTTTGATGCCCAGTTGCATGCTGTGTTTTAAAAACCACCATGGTTCAGTGTTGTTGGTACCAGTTCAAATTCCTGACCGCTGAATTTGGCACAAGAGCTAGTGGTTTGCTATCCCTGGCCTCACCTGTTTATAAAAATCTTTCAGTGATGGAGACTGCAAATGCTCCAAATCAAGGCAATTATCCTTCTTTCTTTTCCTTTCTAAAACAGTGCTCTCCAACTTTTTTCTTCTCTATTTTTGGAATTCACGATCTTTTCCTGTTACTTCTTGGAACATTCTGCCTGTCAGGCCTAGAACATGGCTGAGCTTTGTGTAGTATTTCCAAAAGCAGTCTCAGGTACACTGATGGGAATTCAGCATAAGAGCACATCATTCCTCTCATGGTGCAGACTTACAACAACAAATGTAGGAGTTAAATCACTCCTACATTTTTGGTATTTCTCTGAAACTGACTAAATTTGAGTTATTTTCCCTGATGTGAGTTTCTTCATCTTATTTTCTCAGTTAGCTGAGAAAAAGAGGTACTAAATTACCTGTCATCTCTATTGAGCATATTCTTCATCTCACACTGAAGTATTTGGCCATGTAACAGTGCAGAAACAGCTACTGTCTTCCATCTTTTGTACTGTTAAAAACATGAGGAAAACAAATGGAGTTCAGGAGGAGAAGGAAAATTTTATTAGCATAAGAGAAAATTGCTATGTTCTAAGCTGTTGCTGCAATTTTCTTCTCATTCTTTAAAATTACTGCTGTTGCAATGTGTGAATAAAATTCAGGTTAAACTTCTTCAAATAGGTTAACTTAAACTTCTGTGTGAAAATAGTCACAGGCTCCAGGAAGTACAGCAATTCTTTAATTCTTATCTATTGAATAAATACTATTAAATATGTAACTCTTTCCCCTACTGGAGTTATTTTAATGTATGTGCCAAAGTGCTGCATTAATAAATTACATTTATGTGTATTCAGGCGAGTTGAGATCTCAAATAAACAAATGATAAGAATAACATAGAACTGAAATAATTCAACTGAGAATAGATTAATAATGTTGCCACTTGCCCCCTTCATTATTTCTCTGATTCAGATATGGAGTATGAAGCAAGATACCTGTGTACATGATCTTCAGGCTCACAGCAAAGAGATTTACACTATCAAATGGAGCCCTACAGGACCAGGCACCAGCAACCCAAACTCCAACATCATGTTAGCAAGGTAAAAAATACACCTCTTTTTCTTGCCTGCCAAGAAGAAGGATCATCTTTCTGACATGTAACCGTGCTGTCACTTTGCCATCAGTTTTCCTGCAGACAATTCCATTAAAGAGTATCCGTGTGTGTAACTCAGGCGGATGGTTACAAAGGGAAAGGATTCATATTTGAAAAAGGAAGGGGGAAAATGTAAGAAAATTGAGTCACGTGATATTTAACTTTTCACCTGCCTGGATAAAATTATTGTAAATTTGGCATTGCACTTTCACCTCCAACACTGAGTTGTTAGGAGTGAAAATCCTGAGGCATGATTTCCTTCACCCCTTCAGGCAGCTGGTATGGTTTCTGACGGGGGTCATGCAACTCACCTCGGTGGTTAGAGAAAATTTTTGTAGCCCTCTTATCTAATAGAGAAAAGCTTGAATAGTCTTTAAAGTTCCACTTGAAAATCTGTGCAAAATTCTTCTTTGAGCTTAGGAAATACATTTACTTATAGAGTGCCAGTTGATGGTAGTACTGTGGGTTTATCAGATCAGCTCATGGGGTGTGCAGTTTGGGGACAAGTTGTATCGAAATGGGTTTATTTTAGTCCTTAGCCTGGGAGTGGACACAGAAGAACTTCACTTTCTTGGAGTTATTATTTTAATGTTATTTTTCATGCAAATTATTTCCTTTGCCTTTCTCCAAACCCACCTTTTGGGATTTAAATGGAATGTAGCAAAAAGCATCACCAAGACACAGTGGAAAGAATCACAGTTCTAGAGAATTACAAAATGCTAATTCATTAAACAGTTTGAATTCATTAGGAGTAAAAGCTCTCTGGAACCATCCATCCTATTAATGACAATATATATTTGACCTTCCTGAATAACAGGAGGTAGAATCTCAAAAGAGGGAAGGTTGGCCCTCTTAGGACCATACAACATACCTAGACAGGCCCTAAGGGTCCTCGTACAATAATTCAGTTCTATAGCTGTAGTTCTAAGATAAAAACTGTACAGGCTGTGGTACATATATTCGCTTTTCTGTTTGAAACACTATGTCATGCATAGCCAAGGGAAAAAAACTGTGGTATTCTCTTACAACATTTACACTGCAAATTGATCAATACCCACATTATTACATTCTTGTGTTTGAATGCTTCTTGCAGTGCTTCGTTTGATTCCACTGTTCGGCTGTGGGACGTTGACCGAGGAGTCTGCATCCACACGTTAACAAAGCATCAAGAGCCTGTCTACAGTGTAGCTTTTAGTCCTGATGGAAAATATCTAGCCAGTGGGTCCTTTGACAAATGTGTCCATATATGGAATACTCAGGTACTGTTTTGCCTTATGTGAAGCACATCTGGTTTAGATGAGACATTAATAGCTAAAGCTTAAATGGAAAATGTATGTACCTAGGTCATGCATGACCTGCCTGCCAGGGTGAACCTGATTGTATTGGTTGGCACAAATCCATAGCAGTTGAGTCACTCAGGTGCAGTGAGGTGACTGCTCAGAACAGTTCTGCTCTCTGCTTTGTATGCTAAAACACGTAGTGTGCATGGAAATAGGTACATTGTTTTGGGTAATCAGCTTTGTGAAGCAAAGGAGTGAATTGATTCTTAGAAATAAGGGATACTTTTATTTAGTTACAAACTGAGTTCAGCTGTGAGTCTAATGCTCTTGGCTCAGACTTTGCGACAAGGGGATATAGATACAAAGACATACAGGCAGGGCACTGGTGATATTCTGGAGAAAAGAGGGACATCATAGTTCCACAGATGTAGTTCTGAATACTGGTGCCTCACAACCTGAATTAGCAACGAACTTTAGAGAAGAACACATCCTTTACTGTTATGTGGTTGACAAAAACAGATGTCTTGAGAGTCCTACTGTCTCTGGAGGAGCCTGTTGCTCTTCATTATCAAAGACCAGTTTCCTGTTTCTAACTGGTTTCCATCACAATATGGAGATGGCCATAGCTGGGTGATCTGAATAGCTCCCCCTTTTAATGTAGTGCCATGTGACAGTGAAAAAGAAAGGGAACTTATATATGCAATGTCTGCATGCTGTTTTGCTTTGTAGAGTGGAACTCTAGTACATAGCTACAGAGGCACCGGGGGCATCTTTGAAGTCTGCTGGAATGCTAGAGGAGACAAAGTGGGAGCAAGTGCATCAGACGGATCGGTAAGGATCACCAAACAGTGCAAAGGCTGGGTGGAGATTTCTTTTCTGGGGAGCATCAACAAAGAACAGGGTGCTGTATCTGCCTCTTGGAGGCAGAGCTGAAGGCAGAGGCAGCTCAAGACAAATAATTAGCTCTGTGTAGTGTTAAAAATGCTGCTGCTTTGAAAGGTTTTGAACACTAGGAGGTGGTGTTCCTGTCAGACATGGAGAATGCTTGTGGAATGGGTGAATACTGCTGAAGATGAGAATAATAATGAAGAACAGATCACAGCTCTCAACTCTGTAACAAACAGTTACCCTGGGGCTTTCTGAGTTTGATTCCACAGAAGAATATACCTATTCCCTTGAATAGGAATAGTGAAAGGAGGAATTTTTCACCATGATGCCCAAAAATTTTATCACATGGTAAAGGAGAAATACTGCCATGGAGATACTGATTATTCCTTACTATTTTTTGCTGTTAATGTTACTTCTAAAAAAATTCAATTGTAGCATGATCAGCTTGTGAAGGACACACATGGCTGGCCTGGCATAACTATTTTGGAGCAGTATTTTTCTACTGGTTTTAACAATAGGAACACCTATGACATGATTCAGTTGTTTGAGCATAGTTGTGCCATCTCAGACAGGGCCATGCCTGGCTCCCAACAGCTGCTCCAGATGGGCACATGTCCACTGTCATGCCTGCCAAGCCTGCATCTGTTTTGGATATATTTCAGAGGAGGAAGTGGATGTGATATTTAGGCAACTGAATATATCCCATAATCGTATGAGATGTGCCACCAAAATATTTGTAAACCAGCGAAAGCCCAGCTAAATGTGAAATGTGTGGGTTTCACCTGGGCTTTCTGCCATGTCAGTTTGTTCCTTTACTTGTGTGCCTGTAAACCAGGACTCTGGAGAGAGGCTGATTTGAAGCTGGGGAGTGTAACATCCTGGCTGGTCCCTGTGTACAGGGTGCATGAATGGGATTTCCACAACACCTTCACAAACAATTCTTAACACGGGGTCTTCTCTCTGCAGGTTTGTGTTCTAGATCTGCGGAAGTAAAAGTGAAATGTTTTAGAAGAAATTTCAAATGGACCAGCAGTGAATGTGTGGGGAGAAGCACTCTTCAAAACTATTCTTAACAGCTCCAGAACTGTACAAACTTGAACAAAGTTAGAGTGTACCGTGAAACCAACTCTCCCTGGCCACAGGTGACTTGTATTTTGTCCGTAACCTTCATCAAGGAGTAAAAACGCAGTCACTTCAGAGGGGGAGGGAATGGTTTCCACCTGGAACATTCAGCCTTGGAAGCATGAAGCCACCAGCTAGGCATTGCACTGTTTGGTTTGCATCTGAGAACTTGCTCTGATGGCTGGGGAAAAAAAGCTGTGCCAAAAAAGTTAATAAAAAGGAGAAAAAAAAAAAAGAAAAAAAAAAAAGAAAAATGCTGTGATAAACCAAAAGGGAAAAAAATCCTCCTCCATGCGGTGTTGTATTTTTTCCTTCCAATTTGGACACTACAGTTGCTCTCCCAAAGGACGTTCAAAGACCAGTTTGTACTGATGAAATGCTCAACTTTGTAATCACAACACTTTCTATTTTCTAGACTACTTTTTTTGTTCAGTGGTTTTTCTATCAGCTGGAATATTACAGCCTGGAGGATCCCAGGCTTAGGATGAAACTTTTGTTTTCCTTTTATTTCTCCCTTCCACTCCCAGCTTTTCCTTCCTTTTTTTTCTCCTCTTTCTTTTTGCCCCCTTTTTTTTTTTTTTTGCTCTTTTCCCTGTATGCCCATAGTAGATGCAGCCAGGTGGACATGACAATGAAAATTTTTGACAGACTGCTTCTCCTCTCTTCTATATCTTCCTTTTCCTTTCTTTCTCTCCATTTAAAAGAAAAAAAAATCCTCCATGCTTCAGATCTTAGCGTCTCAAGGGCACTTTCAGCAAATTGTGTAATAAGTGCTTTATATAAGAATGCAGTGCTGGGGAAGATTTTTACAGGAGAAAGATGACTTTTAACAGAAAGAACCCAGTGTATTTTTGGAAAAAAAGTATTTTTTATGTTAAACAGTTTTAAAAGCCTAAAATGGCCACAAAATGTAGACCAGTTGTGTAATTCAAGCAAAAAGAATGACACAGAGACCAGGGAACATGAAAGGCGCAGTATCCTTTTTCTCTCCTCTCTCAGAAAGTGCTGTAAGAAAAAATGGTGTTTGATACAAGAAATACCAGTCCTTTACTAAAGTCCTTTTCCAGCAGCCAGCCATTTATGTAGTCTCATTCCATTTTTTTATGGCTGTTTGATGATGTAAACTTATTCAAAGAGATTCAGGAGCCTGAGACTATAAATATGGCATTCATTTTCTCTAGTCTATATTTTTGTTTGTTTTCAGTAACCGGGAGAAAATGCTTGTGTATCTTCTTTCCTGTAGAGATAGTTCAGATCTTGACAAAACATGGGTTTGGCTGCCTGTGGCCTTGCTGAGAAGTGCTGTCTTCCAGTATTCATTATTCCAGTCAGTCAGTGGGGTTTTACCACTGACTTAATGAGACCAGCTGAACTGAAATATATTGACTGCATCTGTCACTGTTGAAGAATGGACTCTGGCCAAGCTCCTGTCCATCCATGGGCCACACACACCAAGAAGAAGGTTCTGCCCTTCCAGCAGGTTGTGCTGCTGTAACCCTCAGCCATGTGTGTGCTGCATCCTGCAACAAAAGCTCTGGGTCTGCACTTGGAGGCTCTGTCTGCCCAGACAAGTTTGGCCTCCAGGGTGTCCTCAGTGCCGTGCTCAGAAGACAATGAATTCATTAGGTGATGACATCATGTATCAGTTCTATCTCAACAGGTAAACCACTATAAAGTTGTGGGAGGTGAAATTACCAGAATGATAATGGAGAGTTCCAAAGCACCATCAATCCACTTTGGACAGGATTTCCTTACTGCAATCCTGACACCTGCACAGATGCCAGCTGAAGACTGCATTACTCTAATTGAGGAAATGATGAATGCAAAGAAGGACACATAGGCAGAGTTTACTGAAAGTGCTGTAAACTATAAGGCAACCTTGGGGTGGTGTCAGACATGACTTAGATCCTCAGAACTGGCTGAGTCACACAGCCTAGGCTAGGATTTGTAGGAGAGACAAAACAGGCCACAAACCTCTTAACAGCTTTCGAGCCTTCCTGCTCAAAGTCGCCGAACAACGGCATCTTCCCCTTGGTTTGACCACAGCTGCTGAAGGTGTGATTTGATCTGAGCAAATCCAGAGCCCTCAGGCTGAACTGGTGTTGTGAGACCTGCTGAGCTCCAGGGCATCATCGTGGAATCTGAACACTATCTTATCTCTGGAGATTTCTTCTCTGCATGCTTGCATCTGTAGGGGATCTGTAGTCCTTCTAGTGGAACTAGCCACTGCCAGCTTCAGCTGCATCTCTTAAAGATACACCTTTGGAAAGGAGAAAAGAATGAAAAGAAGTAACTGCTAGAAGTGTTACTCAGTCCTGAGTTATGTGGGATTTTGGTTATTAGTGATAGGCTTGTTCGTAATTTGTCTCAGATAATTGGATGCCAGGCAGTATCAAGGATTATTTTTGGTGTTAAAAGCTTTTATGTGTTAGTTTTAGTTTTCCGCACCAAGAGCATGGCTGTAGATCACCATGAGGCAGTTCTGTACTCTTTTATAATAACCACATGTACCTGCTAATTTAAAGTCACTGCTTTTTAAAAAAGAAGAAGACTTGCTCAGAGTCTTGAACTTGAATACAAAGGCATCATGTGGTTTTACGAAGCTTGGTTTGGAAAATGATTTGATTGCAGCCATTGCATATAAACGGTTAAATTCCTACGCTGCTTTTTGGTGGCATTTCTGAGGATAACAAGCAGAAGTTGCCAGTCTGTGGGAGGGCAGCACTGATGGGGCTCTGGCCTTGCCGCTGTCCCTTGAGTGACACCTGAATAGGCCAGACCTCAGGATTTGAAGAGATTAATTTGCTCAATGCTGCATGACCGGCTGGCTCCACAGCCTGTGTTTCATAGTTGTTCCCAGGATAGCTACTTTAGATAACAGGGCAGTATCCGTGGTGCCTGTTCCTTTTTCCTTTTTTTCCATTTTTTTTAATTTGTCAGAACACCACTTTGCTTGCCTACATGGAAGTAAGAAGCCAAGAGAAACAAAGTTTGAATATCAGTTGGTTTGCAAGGCTCATGTGCGAGAGAGGCTGCTGCTTCAGAAAGTTTTCTATATGGACCATCAGAGTTAAAAGCAGTGTATGTGAGAATCTGAGAAAATTCACTTTTCTTCCTTTCCATGAGTTCCTAAAGACTGGAAAACCCTGGAAGATGCTGTAGTAGATAGTTTTCAGCTAAAATGAGAGCTATTAAGGAAGGCAGAAGGTGTAGTTGCAAAGGTTAAGCTTAGCCTAAGGATGTGGTTCATTCAGGACGTGGACAGTGGGGACAGAGAGGCTTTTCCAGGCTGTAGTTCAAGGTAGATGTCTCAGCCTAGAGTTGCAGCCCTGGGCTCCTTCCTGGGAGCTCTCCCTCCCCTCCAGCAGTGACACATTCCCGAGCTGGCAGAACCTCTCTGCGACTCCCCTGCAGCAGAACTGCACAAAGCAACAGCCCAGGGGACTTCCTAAGATTTCTTCCTAGAATTTCGTTTATAGTTCTTTGTAACAGAAGAGAAATGGAAAAGCCTAAGTGACCAAACAGGATTGTGAAACCATCCAGAGACTTGCTGGATTTTTATTATTGCTGGCTGTCTGGAACTGGCCTGGAAGTGAAAAAACGCCAGTTTCTGAAAAACCACTATACTCTGTGGGTTAGAAGGATACTGAGTCTTTTATGTAGAAAACACTGGGTCCCTTATGGGGCAGTAAAGGGCCTGACTTACAGGGTTATACACACATTAACCCCATGCTACATCTTAGAAATTTCCTTTTAATTTGTTTTTAAAAATAGCTAATTCTAGAGCCAAGTGAAGTGCACTTTGTCAAATGTAAGGGTCTGCTTTGTTTTTGGGTTTCTTTTTCTTTTTCCCTTTTAATTTTTCCTCCTTTTTTTTCCTCTTACTGCCTTTTTAAAAGATGTGGTTCTTTGTCGATTGCAGAAATGTTCTTTCAGCCACTCACTGAAATTCTGAATTCTGGCTTCTGCAGTTTTTATTGTCTGTGTCAGACTTGCAGCCAGACTTGGTTCTCGTTTAAGCATTTCCCAGGTTCTGTTGAAACAACATCAGCCCTTATTTTGTTTCTCCCCCCACCCACACTTTCTTCAAATTCACCTTGTGTATTGTAGCTCATTTGTTTTAAGGAGAGAATCAACAGATCATATTCAGTGTCTTGAATAAATTGCTATATTTTGATATTAGAGAATTCTGTGCGTGTTGTTCCTTATTCTTTTCTGGCTGTTTTGCATCCTACACTTAAGAGCTGGGGTTGAGTGATTTAAATTGTGATGTGGTGCCACTGGCCTGTGGGTGTTTAAAGACCTTGACCATGGGTTTGTAGGATTTTATGATATACAGGGCATGGCAGCTTTAGCCTCTCATTTTCTTTACTTTATTACAGATTACCACAAACACCACAGAACTCACCATTAGCTAGTACACCTATAATAAAGAAAGCAAATATACATCTATAAAACTATTGCAAAGTAGGTTCTGCAGCATTGATGTAGCAAGAATCAGTGACACAGCAGCAATAAATTTATAGCAACAATGAAATACAGCAGCCCCCAATAGTAGTAGCAATTAAGTGTATGTGTGTGTGCATATATATATATAAATATATATAAATTATAGGTTACCACTGAAGCAAACTTGGCAATAATACAACAGCAAAATCACTTAGGATAGGTTAATTACAGGCATGGACTAGACACCAAGCTCTGTCTCAGAAGGAGCCCAGCCATCCCAGAGATGAGAGATAAAACAGGCCAGTCCCAGACTTGGGCTTAGTGAGGGAACAGTAGAACAACAGGCAGGATCTCCCTTCAGACACAATCCATGTCATGGAGTTGGGAGTCAGCAAGGTATCCCCAATGGTCCAAAGTCTTGCAGACCTGTGTAGGAAAGGGGCAAAGATGTGCAGTGCAGGAAGTGGAGCTGATTTGGGTAGAGAATCATTTCTCTGTCACAGAGACATACAAGGGTACAGGACACCACTTGGAGCAGCCAAAGGACACAGCTAATTTTTATTTTTAACCTGGGATATTAAACATCATGATTTCAGTTCTATTTTGAGACTTGTCCTGCTCTTGCAGTTGAAATAGCCAGTGATAGTTACCAATACATTCTCTCTCATGATGTTATCCCCCTTTTCCAGACTATTTTTCAGCTTTTCAGATGATGTTACTTTTAGAGTTCCTTGGGCTTGCACGTTCTGAGGGTATCTCAGGATGTCTCTGGTACCCAGCTGCATTTCAGAAATGCTGGCTGTGCTCAAGAATGCTTCTGGTCCCCATGCTCACAGCTCCCAGGCTGGCTGGCAATTTCTCTCTCAGAATTTTGGCAGATTTCTCATGTTAAGTACTCTTTCCCTTTGTATCAGGTCACCTTTATAGCTGCTCACAGCACACGTTTACTGTATGATTTTATTTCCTCTCATCCTGTATTCATTGGAAATTTATACAACTGGTGAGGAACCAATTGAGTAAGATTGGGTTGAAGTACTTTCTAAAGTTTCCTTCAAAAAAGTTTCCTGAAAAGGAAACTTCTCCACATAAAATAAATTGGACTCTAGTTCTGATCAAGGTAAGTTGTTAATTTTTCTTTAAGCTAGCCAGGCTAAAGTTCAGCCTTGCTTGAGCAGTTGGAAATTTTTTAAGAACTTCAGAATATTCCACTCATGTGAAGTTGTCACAGTCATCCCCTCTGTCAGGAGCTTCCATGGGCTCCTTTCTCTGCCAAGGGCTCAAGACACTGACCTGAAAGGATGTAAGGGGAGGGGATTGCTTAGCTTTAACAGGCTGAATGTTGTGTAGATTTTGGTTGGGGTTTATTCCACAAAATGGTTTCCATGGTACGTGAGGGGATTCAACATGAAATGGGGTTTTTGCTTTGTGACCATGTAAGAGGCTGAACCACTGACCTGAGCTGAGGCTGATTGTCCAAAGCCCTCAAAAGGAATTAGTGCCCAGAACAAACACAGTCCTTTGTGTCACATCACCTAGTTCTGAGGTGTTTAGGGACCCAGAGCATTAAGTTAGGGTTAATATGTGACTTTTGGAAAGACAGAGGGCCTGGAAAAGCTGGTGTGCTGATGATGAGCACCTCACCACATTGTATATTCAAAAAAGAGAATGCAATGCACTTTCATGACACTTGTGTCAGTTCATGTTCTGACATTTGCACAGCACTAATGTCTTCATAACAGCTTCTCAAAATAAAGAATATGAGAGCTAAGGAGACAGCTAACAGTGGGGCTGGAGCTCCATGGGTGGTGCTATATAAAAGTTCTCACTTTCCCTGCTTCTTAAATAAATGCTATGTGATGGTCCTATTTTTAGTAATGTTATTTTCAGGCATGTTTTCAGACAATGTATGACTGTCAAACTAAAATTGTAGTTTAGTTTTCCTGCATTTATTCTATATATATTTACTCAGCCTGAAAATTATGTGACAACTAACACTGGAAGCATTGAGCAGTCCTAAACACTTCCTTCTCACTTCTGTCAGTGTGCAATATAATTAAGGGTACTTTTAGAGCTATTCTGGGAAGATGTAATATTGCAGCATCTCACTCAAAACAGCTCCTTTCCCTGCTGTCATTCTGTGTATCATTTCCTGCCAAGGGTGAGATCAGCACTGCCCATTAAGAGCACATGCAATTTCATATTGAAGCTCTGTGGTATAAAAAGTAATTTTTAAAGTTTTGAAGTCTTTTAAGTGAAGAAATTACTCACTTGGCAAGGAATTTATCATCATTGCTGACTCCTTTCCCAATAGGAAGGAAGATCTTTGTTTCCTTAGAGATAGGGTTTTTTTCCATTTCCTTTTGAATATGTTCACAAAACCAAAAGAATACAAAACCTAATAGCTGCAGGAAAGCAGCTATATCCTCTTCTATGGCTGCAAGGCCTAACATCTTTTGCCTTCAAACAAGAAGTCTTGGCTTCACCATGTAATTCATTAGTCATGAATTCAATACCAGAGATCAAAATAAGATTCTGCTCATCAGTTTCCTAATCCTTCCCATTAAATACTGGGACAAAGTTAACATCCTTGTCCTTCACTAGAGTAATTCATCACAGTCAAATGCACGACAGACAAGAATGCATTTGGTTGCAAAGCACGGCCATTCTGCAGTTCCAAACCTGAGAATTACCTCCCTAGGCTTCTGAAAATCCCTGGTGTCAAGTGTTGCATCCCTACAGGTTGTGTTGCAGTTCCTGTAAAAGTCTGAATGTTTTCCTGAAGGGAAAGACACGAAATGTCAGGCCCTTAGGAGGGTTTTTGAGACATCCTGCAATCCTTACAGCTAGGGTGTCCTGCCAGCTGGACTGAAAAAGTTGTTGAGTGCCTGCAGAGAGTACTGTCAGTGAGGGCACTGTGGGAAGATGACTGAGGGTAAAAAAGTAACAGTCAGAAATGCCAGGGAAAAATACAGCTGCTACTGCCTGGACAGGGCATGGTGAGTGTATCTGACCTCCCACTCACAACACAAGCTAAGGGGGACTAAACAGAGGATGGAGCAGAGCAGAGACCACAGCCAGGCTCTCTCTAAACCTTTGCAGAGGAGGGAACTCGGTGGTACTTCCTAGCTGAAAAGCTGCATAGCACCTGGAAAGCAAGGGAGATAAAGGAAGACGCCCCTGAATTAGCAACCATGGTAAAGTGCCTGTCCTTGGACTGACTCATCCCCATGCCAAGGTCTCCTCAGGTACTATCCTGACATACCCACGCCAAGGTATGACTGCCCCTCAGTGAGTAAGGTGTGTGGCTGAAGTCATCAAGTTCCACCTAAACATAAAGAAATAGTATAAAAGTAAGTTAAGAATGGGAAGAAGTCAGGGAAATCTCCAGAGTAACTTCTGAGGTCAGCTGACAGGGTCAGTCTTCTCCCCCATAGGGACACTTGTTGGGCAAGATCCATGTTCCATGTGCACTGAATGATTTTCTCGAGGTATGTTTTGTTAGGATTGGAGCTTGTCACTGTGTTGCTTTGAATTACATGTTGCTTTGAATATGTTTTTTCAGTCAGATACTATCCCCAGCAATCCTTGACCCCAACCTGTTGCAGTTTCATTAATAAAGAGTGTTATTCTGTAACTTGTTAATGTGCGTCCTTCAAGGGCGTTGACAGAGTAATCAAAGTTTAAGGGTTTGAGAAAATCTCTTTTCACATGACAGGCAACCTAGACTGCCAAGATAGAGATCTGATGGGAAAAGCCCTCAGCGTGGTGTTTCCTCCCTTGAAGCCCTGGACAGTGGCTGCTTGTCAGCTTCTTCCCCAGAGGCTGGTTTGGGGAGGATCATGAGAAATTTGTGCGCAATGAAATGACCGTGTCTAATCATTCACCCACTCACCTTCCTCCACAGAGGATGACAAAGGCAGAGAGCCTGTGATTCAGACAGTCCATACAGACATCTTTTTTTTTTTTTTAATATCCCCATTAACATCCAGATCTCATGACTTGATCAAAAAATACATATCAAAGTGATTAAAAAAAAATGTAACCTTTCTAATCCACCAACATTTAGAGTGGCTGATCAGCTCCCAAAATGAAATTAATTTAAGGGAATGAAAACCATCTTGCTTTCTCCTCTATAATTTTGGCCTAATTAATTAGTATGTTCTTTCTCCTTGCTATACCCTGCATGCTTTGGGCTGGGGAAGATACTATTGCCCAGCAAGTGCTGTGTATCTGGATTTTTTTCTAAGATGGAAGGCGTCATGTTTGGACTTGCTTGTCTCAAACAAATATTATACAGTGGCCTCTTGGAGAGCCATGTAGTAAATCATTGCTTTAGATGGTTGAAATAAAACAAAAGCAACCGAACACCCCAACTGTCATTGGAAAAAAGCCCTGAAAAAAAATTGAGACGTCAAAGGACCGGCAATTTTATGAGAAAGTGTTGCTGGAATTTCTGATGGTGTTTTTGAAGGATATTTGTGGGCAGCGAACTGTATGTTAAAATTTTATTTTTCTGAAAATATAAGTTTTCTTAGAGTATTTGTTCATCACTTAAGGTAGTATCTTCTGGGGTGCTTGTTGTTTTTTAATAAAAGGCAATAATTTTTGTAGAAGAAAAACAAAAATGTTCTAAACCAAACCCAATTAATTTATCATTTATCCATCAGCAGAAACTATGTTTATATGAATCTAAAACCTAGGGAGTACTTACATGGGTGTGCTGTGATGTGTGTGTGCACTGAGATCTGAGTTTTTGTGTAATTGTACTTGAATATTTATCAGTTCCTTTCACAAGTGTCTGCAGAAGCAAGGCAAGAGGCCAGCCCACAATTTCATAGGTATGATCAGAATCTCATCTGGAATAAAGTGAATCCATTATGTGACTATCTACAGTATGATATCTTCATAAAAGAAATTAAAACAGTACTTACCATTTTTGTCTCCCAATGTACCAATGAATTAATATTTGAATATGTTGCCATGAAAAACAACAAAAAACAGACCAAAAAAAAAACCCAACACTTTTTTTAAGGTTTTACAGACCTAAAGCTAATGGGCTGGTGCTCAGGCAGCTCTGCTGACAGGAGCTGATGCCAGGGGCAGGCAGCACCCAGACCATCTCTCACAGCCCCAGTGGGAACCCTGAGCACAAGGCTACAGCTCCCTGGGCTTCCCCTGTGAAAACACTGCCAAACTGGAGCCAGGGATATCCTGCCACCAAGGCCAGCATTGCTTGCATTTTTCCCTTCTGTTTGGCTCAGTGAAGAATGAATTCTGTGAGCACAGCGGAGGAGCAGCAGCTCAGGCACAAGCAGCAGCTCCCACTTCCCTATTCCCTGTGAGAGGATAAAGGCATCTGGAAGAGAGGAACAATTCTCCTTGTGAAGCCTTGTGGCTCCCTCTGTGCTCAGCTCAGCCATTCATGCCTTTCACAGGTTTCCAGTTACCCAACATTGGCCTCATTTCCAGTGAAGTCGTGGAACTCACTAGAGACAGAGCCCAGCAAACAAGGGCAAAAGGCCTTTATTACACTTGAAGATACTTATTAAAAAGTCTTTTGTCTTTGGCAAAATGTATTTTGCTAAATAGGCATTATTTTTTTCATTTAAAGTTCAGATATTACATTGAAGGAATCTGGGTATACCAGCTTTCAGACTATAAAACCCCTGGGAACTAAGGGGAAAGCTGCCTTATCTAGCCTCCCCTGTATTGTTCTGGGTGTAATTGCATTCCTAGGGGATGGCTGACTGCCTGACATGGGGCATTAGCAGAGCTGGGTTGTTACCCAGAGCACTTAGTGTGGCTGGGGGAATGCTTCTGACCCTTGGCAAGTCGAGTCTGGTGCCTTGAGGAAAGGGCTGGTGAGAAGAATGCTGTGCTCCCTGTCACATGGTGCCACATGACCAGGGGCAGGGTGGAAGGACGTTTCATTGCCACATAAAATGTGGTGCTCAGTCGAGTGCTTTTGCCTAAGGAGGGACTGGTGTTGTTGCATTTTTTTTTCTCTTTTCCTCTGGGAAATTCACTCAAGATCTGCTGTAGCAGCAAACCAGGAGCAGATGCTATCACGTGGCTCCAGCTGCAATGAATGGCTGCCAGTGTTTTCCTGCTGTCCTGAGCCTTGGTGCCCTCTGAGGGGGGAGGATGCTGCAAGGACACCCCACCCAACACAGCTGGCTCCTCACTCTGCACAAAACCAACCCCACTGAGTTGTTTTACACCCGTGTCTTTAAAACGTGCCTTTTTCAGCAAGCACAGTAACACCCACGGTGTGTTTGATTCTACACATTTTCCAGACTTCCCAGGAGGCTCACAGATGCACAAGTGGGTGGGTACCTCTGTGGAGCCAGCTGGAGGGCAAGGATTCAAGGCCTACATTTACTCTCTGAGTCCCTCTTAGCTGTGGAAAAGCTGATGAAAAACTAGGATAGGACAAGGCTTCATCAATAAAGGTTGTCTTTATTAACAGACTTGTCATTCTCCCACTCTCAGTCCCTCCCAGCTCTTCCCCACCTCTTAAGGCCCAATTTCCTACCCACAGAATTGAGGGCAGAATCTGCTTGAATTTCATCCCAATGTGACACTAGGACACAAAGAGACACACTGCGCCCTTGGTACTGCCATGTGCCACAGGACAGAGCCCAGGGCAATCATGAGCCACCACCTTGCCAGCCTTCTCAGCTCCAGGCACTGGCTTTGCAAGGACACAAATGTCCCCCATGGAGAAGCCTGAAAGCTTCAAAAGCTTCTTGTTGCCCCAAATGTGATGAAACCCAGCAACCAAGAGATGCTGGAGCAGCAGGAAGTCTTCCCATCACTTTCATCACTGGATGGCTCCCCTATAGCTGCATGCTCAAATTTTCTCAGCCTTTTGAAAACTTCACCTACAAAACCCCATGTGACTTCAGTGCCCTGAATGATTGAGAGTTTGCTTAGAAAGGTGCAGTGAAAGAACCAACTTTCCATACAGCTCACAGCATACCCTAGGAGATATTAACCAGGAAAACAGATTCATGCCTGTATCCCCAGACTTGACACTGTTCCCTATTTCCTTTCAGTATGATTGCACCTTCTTCATCTGCCCGGTTCAATGTCCACACGCGTGCATGTCTGTTGCTGAAAGAATTAATGACCAGACATCATCTGACCTGTCTTGTGTCAGCTGCCATGTGGTTTAGCAATCTTCCTCTGGGATTACTGTAAACTTGAGATTCTATAACAATTTAAAAAATTTTTGGGGATCAGATAACTTTTCATCATGGATACACAGAGGCAAACACTGCAGTGTAAGTCAAGTATGGTTATCCGGGCCATGGGGGGAACACATTTAACATTTCGCTTTTGAGCTCCATGTATTTGGTCTGCCAGAAGAAGGGCTTAATAAGATGTAGTTAGGATTCTGTTATTCAGACATGTGGTGCACCTCATAAATGCAGAGCTGTGGTATGCAAGAAATCTGCCTATTCATGTTGTTTGTTATTTTATTAGTGCTCATATTTCAGCTTTGCAATTAGCCTGAACATCTGGCCAAATAAAATAGTAATTAAATGTATGAGGCTGGCAGGTCAATACAGTTCCATATGTCCTCTTCCAACAACAGAAAACAACCAGGAGTGTTTAAGAAAGTATTGCAGGATATGAGAAGGCACTTTCCCCAGAAGTTTTCATTTTATCTTTGAGTGCTTAAAAATAAGTTTTGGTGAATACAGAGGGAACTTACTGTGTGTGGTTGGATTTGATAAGCTGGCTGGGAGGCCAGTAAAGTGTTTAATAGAGGCAATACTGCTCTGTATGTATAGATATCCTCTTTATGTGATTCCACTAATTATATTTTAGTGCACAGATTCAACTACCTTTTCATTTTAATTAAGTTTTTCCCTTTAATAAATTCAGAAAGGCTTTGTTGTGCTCTAATACTCCCAAAATACAAGAAGCTATAGTTGACAACTGCTGTACTCTTGAAACAATACTTTAGCTACATATATTTTATTAGACAGTATTTGATCCAGCATTACTTCTGTTTACTTCTCCTCTGAGTCACTCCTTGCTGTTTTGGAGGAACAGCTGCCCTCCTGCTCAAGAAGGGAAGAGCTGTGTGACTGTGGAAGTGAGTCCCTCCCACGGTGCAAGATGAAGATCACAGACTCTGACTGTCACTTCAGTAGTGACAAGAGCTCTCCCTTGTTAACCCAAGCCATGTTTGAAACACATCTTAGAAAACAAATACGCAGGTCAGAGACAAACACTTCCCACATTCACCAGGGCAGCACTCATGACAACTAAGCAGATACAAATCATCATCACAATGAAAGCTGGGATGTTTTTCTGTGTGCTGATAAGGACAAGGGTCTCTCAGCAGTGGTTGGCACACTTAAGGAGGCAGTGGTCAGGTTGGTGTCACAGCTGTGCTGTCCAGGATGTGTCTGTAGTTTGCCCTTGCTGACCCTTGGAGGACACAGTTTCCCTGGAAATGAAGCTGGCTGTGGCTGCCCCTTCACATGCATGCAGCAAGCACAGGGAGTGGGGGCAGTCAGGAGATGGACCTCAGAAGCACAGTCCTGGTGGGAAGGGAGGGCCATCTGCTGCAGTCCTTGAAGAAGGCAATGCTTTGCCTGATTTGTTAAATAGTGAGGCAAGAACAAGGTTTGTGTAAGGTGAAATCAAACATGGTCATGGTTAGACATGAGTAGAATCAAATATCACCCAATTTTAAGCTGTGAATGCCTCCTGTACATCCACTGGAGGCTGGGAACAGCAAGTAAGGAAACTCTCCTCACACATATTTCTTTTATAAGTCAAAACCCACCATCAGTGTGCTCTACAATGCCCCATATCAATTTCTAGATACATCAAAATTAGGTCAGCTTTCTTTCTTAGGCTCTCAGATGAGTCCTAATTTTTCCTGTTGCCATTAGATTACTAATACACAGACACACCATACTCACCCCAATGACAACCTTGAAAGAACAAGAAAAGCAGAGGAGCAAAGCCTGGCCCTTGCAGAAGGCTGTCCCAGAATGGGAGTGCTCCATTGCCAGCAGCCACCTGGCACTGCTTAGGGGCTGCTCACAGCTCTGGGGGACTGGGACTGGGGCACCCCATCTGTCCCTGTCCCACACACAGGCCCTGGAGCTGTGAAGGGAGGGAAGGATTAGTCATACAGTCATCTCACAGAGCCTCTTGCTGCAGCCTCTCGCCTCCAAAGTGCTTTTGTACCACGTAATTATTTCTGTGAAGCTGGAGACTGTTTATTTTGGTTTAAGGTTTTGCAGCTTGGTCCACACCACAGCATCTGAAAAGGTTTACTAACAATTTCATCTCCACCTTTTTCCTGCTCTTTTGACTCCAGCTGTGATGAGTATTGCACCAAAAAATGGTCTCTGTTTCAAAAAGCTCAGTATAATCTGCTCATAAGTCTGTGTGCTGTCTCTTCCTACTTTGGTAGGTAGCAAATGACTGTGATGAAAAGAAAGGGTCTGGTGATCTGCCAGTAGTTCTGACAAGGAGAGCAGCAATAAAAAGCCATAAAGCCACAAAGGTTTCCACAGGACACAGTGTAAAAGACTTCCTACAAACCAACCACAGCTCTGTAATGATCTGCCTATAGAGTTGTCCAATCATTGTTTAACAGCTTTGTATCAAACAATTAGCTCAAGAAGCTGATTTATTTAAATTAGTCAATCAATGTTTTTCAGTATTGTTTCTGCTGATCCTGAATTTCTAGCCTTCCTGAGACTTTCCTGAGTAACACAGGAACTTAAGCTTCATGTTATTTTTGCATTAACCTTTCAGGTGTCTTTATATTTATTATTACTATTTTAAAATTTTTTATTATTATTTTATTTACAATAGCTGAAACTGAACTGTGTTGGAAAAGAAAGGTGGGAACAGCCAAGGAAGTTCAGCCAAAGTGGATGTGAGCAGGATTTAAAGCCCAGCCCTGGTCACATGCTGAAGAAAGAGAGGGTGATTACTTGGGCTGGAGGGGCTTCCACCATGCCATCAGTCAAACTGTGCTGTAAACAGCTTCCAGCACAACCAGACAAATCATACTACTTCTACTTTTGATACAAAGTCAAAAGCTTAGGGTAGACAGGGTCATCATAGTTTCTTAACTTTCAGCCAATCTGGAGAATTGTTTGGATGTAGGTACCTAGGGCACTGCACCAAAAGAAGTATCTGTATCTGAGAAGATAAGGAAAATGGATTTAATGTCTCTTCATTCAGCACATGAAGACATAAAACAGAGATCTCCTCAGAGAACGGATTATTGATTCTACTTGTTCTCTTTTACAATGAGCCCTCAGAGCATCAAGGTGTTTTATGCAAATATCATCTCTTAAAGCACCTGCCCCAGCAGCCACAGTCCTGTTAGGTAGTACACACAAGGATCAGATTGAATCCATACTAAAAAATAGTTTGAAGGTTTACTTTTTCTTGAATCTGGCATGAACAAGAATCATTGTTTTGAAGTGTTTGTGGACTTTTTTTAAATAAAGTCTTTCAGCTCCCTAGATAAAACCACACCACAAATCCACAAACACAAGCTAAAAGAAGACTATGTCAGTGAGAGTCTACACAAACAGGAAATATTTGTGCCTAAGTCAGAGTCTGCTGTCACTAATGCTTTACCAGACTGTAAAGGCTGGAAATGGTGGTGCCTCAGAAATCCTAGAGCTGTAATTCTGGGTGGGGAATTTTATGCTGAGCAAGACAAGCAAGGCAACACATTTAAAAACCCAACATATTAATAGTCCATTTATTTAAACAAAAGACTCTTCTACCATAAGAAGGTTACAAGAGAGATTAAAACAAAATTAATGAAAATAAATCATAAGTAACAAATATCTTTGCAGAGATATACTCTTGCTGAAAAAGATTTATACCTGTTCACATGTCTCCCAGAAGGCAAATGAAGACATAAACCATATCTCTCTGTCTTACATGCTCTCTCTCACAGTCTCAAAAGTTACAGGAAATGCCATCAAGCCATTGAGCACAAACCTAATTCCAAGGTACACAATGATTCACACATTGACGTGGTTTTGTGAGTATTGACAATGTGAAAAGTTAGATCCAGGAAAGGTTAGATCCAGCTCTGCACGTAAAAACTACCAGCCCTGGTAGATGGGAGAGCTTCTGGTTAATCTCTCATCACTGCTGGTGTTACCTTCAGACAACATGCTTATGGCCTCATCTGTCTGCTGGCTGTCAGTTGTCGAGATCTTCTTGGAGTCATGGATGTTGCTTTGGTAGTTCACTGGTGAGGGATAGGCATTTTCCCCCACAGTTGATGAGGACATAGATTCCCAGGGTATTTCTCTTTTTCGCCATTTCAGGTCCACTCTCCATCCTGTCCAGCCATAGAATGCTAATGTGAAGAGAAAGCCCTGCATGGGATTGAGAACCCCCTAGGAAAAAGAAGTGAAACAAGAGTTACACCAGCATGGAAGACTTCACCCTCAACTCCAGCAAAATGCTTTGCATGTATTAAAAATTCCCCTTTCACTGAATGATTACGGACTTCAGAATACGCTATTTGCATGCAAATAAAAATGTTGCTGTTGCAGACACAAACAAATAAGAGAAAAATACCATGACTTGTTTTCCAAAATGCTGAGGCCATAACAGTAAGCAGTAAGCACAAATGAGGTTTAGCCAGACAATCCCTTGGTGTGTTTTTAACTTTCCCCATAAACTCTGGACTTTTTTATTCACAAAAGCACATATATTTTTCATTACAAGCCAAGTCAAATATATGAGAGGAGACACTAGAATAGACAGACAAGCTTTTAAAAATAGCAGGAATTGATCTGTCTGGAATTGCTTTCGATTCTTGAGCCAGTGAAAATGTCCATCAAAGTGGGATGGAGAAATGGGGAGAGGCACTGCAAAAGAAAATCCCAAGTGATTGCCAAAAAATTTCTCTCTGTTTCTAGTGCCATGAGATGCTTAACAAATTAATGGCTTTAGCTGCTTCCATTTTTCTCATTAAAAAAAAAAAAAAGGAAATTATTTTTACAGACAATTTAAAACACAGGTCAGTCCCTAGACCTGACCTCTTGCTCTCCAGGTGAGCAAGAGCAAAGTCCCTCTCCCATGAATCTGTTCACTCCTTGTCAGAGGAGGAGGAGGAGGTTTTATCACATCAGTAACATTGCTTAATTCTTCAAAACCAAACTGCTCAAATGTTTAATTACACAAAGCATACTCGGACCTTACACCTATTATACCACTCCAGAATCAATTCTCTTGGAAAATGAATCTCTGAAAAATCCCTTGTCAAACATTCTAATAGGAGAAAAGAGGGTATGGTAAGAGAACAGCATCTCACATCTCACAGCTATTTTGGTGCCTTGTGTGAAAGATTTTTCACCTGTTTGTTCCCAAATAATGATCCAAATGTCATGATATAAGATGCAATCACTCTTTATAATAATAAAAAAAGCCACCCTAGTTGCAAACAGAGAATTTCCATGAAATGCCCATTTAATTGGGAAACTTTCAGGAACTGTGAGCTAAAACTTTGCAGCTTGCATTATGGTAGGGTTTAGCAAGGTAAGGCTAGAAACCATTGTAGTTACCTGTTCTGAATCTTAAAAAGGGCAGTGATCTCTCATAGAGAGAATGCATACTCCAGTAAAGGGAGAAAAATTTGGCCTCTAGGACATTATTGGCTAAGTTTACATGTGAAAAGTACTCCCGTTGACTGGTTGTTCCTTTCTCTTTCTGCTTTTCTTCCTTGGTTTTCAGAATGTTTATATCCCTCAAAATCATAAACCCCACACTGTACTGGTGTTGTTCCACCAGCCTTACAGCAGTGATTTCTAAAACTAAGCAACGTCACAGCTGACCCACCATTATAATCCAGGTGATCAGTGCAGCACTTCTGATGTTTTTCAGGGGCATTTCATTGATATCTGGCTGCAGTTCAAGGTAGAACAGAAGTGTCTCGTTGATGATATTGGATGACCAGCTATGGGAGGAGCAAAGAAGAAAAGGACAGTTACATATGGATGTGCATGTAAAATATGCTTTACCTTCAAATTATAGAAATTAAAATCACCCTAAAGACAGTAAGTTTTTTTTAATCATAGAATCATTAAGGTTAGAAAAGACCTCTAAGATGATCAAGTCCAAGATGGTTTGATTTCTTGTTAAATCTCAATCTGAAGGGACCAGTAGGTCTCTGAGATCATAATCAAGGACCAGACACCTACCTACTCACCCAGGCCTAGACAATAAAAGTCAATACAAGAAAAAAATATCTGATAATTTTAACTTGCTGCAGAACAGTAAATTTCAGAATAAAATTGAGATGAGAAGGAAGTGTGATCCATAATGGGAACATCATGCATGCTGGCTTCTTTTGCTTGAGCCTTAGAAGAGTTGTGCTCACAGACAAGGAGCCCAAACATATGCACATGTTGTAAAAGGCTGCAGCTGGAGATAGAATTTCAGGGCTAGATTGAAGGACTTTCAAAATGTCCATTAAAAAACACTACAAAGCAACACAAAAGTTTACTTTTAAATCTTTCAAAATGCTAACCATTATATTGAATAAAGGTAATCTCTGTTTCCAAATAAGGATGAGTATAATCAAGTGAAAGAATGTTCTACATGAAATAGAGGTTATAGCAAATGGCTGTAAGTTCCTGTGACATCTAAACAGTGAGACAAGCATTTCTTTATAGTTGTACTGCAGCTTCAGAAGGAAAACCACCAGTATCCATGTCATACTTTATAAGGGGTTTTATGTATGCCACTTGCACAACTATATTTTTATCACAATGTAAAACCTCCTGCTCTCCCCTCCCAAATCTGTACACATCCTTTCTATCCTATGTTGCCCCAACCCACTGCCTTTGACTAAAGCATTCCGTATTTCACTTACGGGATGGAAGGGAATCTTCCCTATGCTTCTGACATGAGACTGCCTCAGTCTTTCCCCCCAGTAACCTTTGAGAAAGATTTTACACTCCAAAGCTTATGTTCTATTACAGCACAATCCTAAACCAGAGCTGTGATTTTATTTTTTATTAGGAAAGCCCAGAATGAGACAGAATGGAAATAAACAAATGTCTCCACAATATCCATGGGAAATTGGCCTTTCCTTTCATGCTTATTCCCAGATAATCAAGCTGGCCACCATTCCTTAGGTTGCAATGCATTTCTGTGGTGCCTCTGGGCTCTTTCTTTCCACATCCCTGGGAGGCTGGCTGAATCTCTGCTCCTTATTATTTCAGCAATTTCCAGGAAGCCATGCAGCAGGATCCTTCACTGCTGTCTCTCACTCCCTTCTCTGCTGGCTGCCCCACCCTTCACATTGGAAACTTCACTTCCAAGCCAAGCGGACTCAATTATTCCCCCAAAAAAGACAATCATTTCCTTTCAGAGCACTCCAGTAGACAGGAGCCAAGAGAAGATAAAAGAGGCAGCCTTTCTCCCTGCTCAGCCTTTTAAAGCAATGCAATGTGCATTAATACACCTGTGTATAAAAAAGGTAAGTTGATGTAGAGACTGCTAAGTTTGGTCCACTCATTTCACTGCTCCAGGACCATTTCTTGTTATCCCACTCCTCCCTATCTCTGTTCTGTCCTTTGCCAAAGTACTGTTTTTATGGGGGAAGACAGAATATTTTTTTAAAAGATTAAATAATCAAAAATTTCACACACAATCATATGGGGTTTTCTTTTCTGGCATTTCCTTTATTTCCAGTCAATATTCATGTTTTTTCCAGACACTTGGGAACTGCAGAGCACAGAGGTGCCTGCACTGTATGGTCATAGTCAGAGCCAGGAAGCCAGATTTAGAAGTATATTTATTGTAGGTTCTCAGTGATGTATTTGGTGCCAAGAGGCTCTGAGAAATGTTAATTACAGAAAGCCATCTAGCAGCCCACAGAGCTGGGAGTCTGCTGTACCAGACAGCTTCAATCTATGCCCAGCCTACTGGGATTTTTTTGCTGTTGTTTCTCGTTGCTTTTGCTTTTCTTTTGGTTAAACATTTTATCATTTCCTCACAGCTTTGTGATGTTACAGGAGTGATTCAGCTCCTTTGTGGACTAGTTTAGAATTTCTTCTTCCTTAGATACCTTCCCTTCCAAGCATAAAGACAAACCAGTGAAGCAGCCCATCAGTCTTTACTCTTGTCCCTGACTCTCCCTCTGGGAAAAAGGCAGTTTAAAACCAAATAATGCACCTCTTACCAAATAACAAACACCAGCATAATTTTGAAGAAGCGCATCTGGATCTCTGTCCCCAGACGTCTTTCATTCTCTGTGTAAATCCCTTGTCTCCCTTTCAGTAAGGAGGCAACTGAAAAGCACACAATTATGTTCATTAATATATGCACATCTTGTTAGTTTAGGCACAAAAATCTAGAAGATAGAAGCCTGAAAGAGGGAACAAAGGAATGGGTGGATTTGTCTCCAGCAGCTGTTCAGAAGCTGGAAGGACCATTTTCAAGGAGTCTCACATACAGCCTAATACTGAAGGAAAATAACTACAGCTGGGTTCCTAAAATGAAAGATATCCCATTAGATTTTTTTTTCTCAATCCCACTGAAAATATTAAATAGCATGGTCAACATACTTCTGTTTTATAACAAAAGGTAGTGTGTACCTTCTATATAATGTGTGATATAATTATATACTTAGCATGTGATGTTTAAATAGAATCTTCTATTATGCACATTGTTTTTCATTGTGTCATGGATACAGCATTAGCTACACCTCTGCAACTCGAAAATGTAATGTCAGCAAAAAAACTTACGCCACATGTTGTTCAAATATCACAAGGATATACAAAGGCACAAACAAATATAGAAAGAACAACTTTTTATGGGAACCACTTTTTAAAAGAACAACTGCTCCTTTGAAAATGAATATGACTGAGGGACAGAGGATGGATGGGATAAAGACTGAATGGAGAATACTTTACTTTCTCCATATTTTTATATAATCAATGTGTAGATAAATTCAGGTGCTGCAAACATCTAGCAATGATCATATTACATGCAAAGAACGCATTGAATCTGTGGCTTTTTTTCAGTCTCATTTCTTCCAAGCACTGGATAATAAATTGAACTGGAACATCAAGATCTAATCTGAGTCGTGTACAATTCCCATTTATTTAATAATCTCAGAATCAGAAGTGACAAAATTCTGATTGCATTTTATTACATTTTTTGCTTTAGGGCTGCCAAGAAATTAAATCAACTCTCAGATCTCACCAACTAGAATAAATTGCATTCTGAAGTCGAGGTTGGTACCAAAACTACAGCAGAGTTAAGCATCCACTGTGAATTGCCTCAAAAGCTTTAAATCAAGTAACATGGAAACACATTTGCCCATCTGCAGTTAGAGGTTAATAACAGAATAGCTTGAGTGTGTCATCAGAGTGTGTCTCTAGGGCAAATACCCCATCAAAATGGTGTCTTCATTTCAACAGGCAACTGCTTCCCACCTTTGCTATATCTTTATGATTTAATGAGAAGCTGCCCCAGATCACTGAATACAAAGGCATGACTATCCATAGTATTGTTATGTTGCTAAATTTCAGACTGATTGATGCTGGCCATTAGGAACATACCTGCTGATACTGTCCTCCTAAACAGGATTGGGTTGGCCACAAGCACCAGCAGGAGTGGGGCATAGGTGGTGATGTAATGTGGGATTGCATGTTCCAAGCCATTTTCACAGCTGAGAAGAAAGCATTAAAAGATTATGCATTTTCCCCCCCACAGCTCACAGTTCTGGCTATTCTATCTATGTCATCTTTAACTTAAAAAAAAAAAAATAACCAAGCAAAGAGATGCAAAAATTTTAATTCATAAATGTTCACTGCCAGTTCACATGGGACATAAAGTTGATTTTAAACATGCACTGCCTGTGGATTTCTCTCAAATTGAAAGAAAAGCTAAAAGCAGGAGTGGAAGAAGGGTAGCTCATAGCAGAAGCTGTATCATAGCATGCCCAAGTGCCTGTATTGCCTGGCAAATTTCTGCAGAGCCCTCTGAGGCCCAGGCATGTATTTCAAGCATACTCACTGGCTCAGTGGGACATCCTCGACAAAGATCAAAATACTCAGCTTTTAAATGCCTCTCTCTAAAGGTGACCAAAAGACATTCAAATGACCATGATTTCACAGTCTGTTCCCAGAGCCTGCTTACCTGGAGAGAGAAGGGTAGTAAAGCAGAGCAATCCCCTCCACGCAGAGCATCACTGCAAGGCCCCACGTCATCATATGGTACAGCACAATTGTACTGCAAGCACCAAACATGACAGGCACAATTAGAGATATCAAACTTCCCACATTGCACTGTAAAAATAGGACCCTCACTGAAAAAGAGCTTTATGAATAGGAAATGGTGCAGAACAACACTGGCAGTACCTTAAACTAAGGAGACCAGGTGAGTGGGGGTGGTCCTTCAGAAAAAGAATGGGCCAAAGCAGGTATTCAGGCTTAGAAGTCCTGTCTCCTCCAGCATGTAGGGTGGAGGGGGCAAGACTTCTTCCCTACTCTTAATATTGAGAAGGAACCCCTGCATCTTTCATTTGTCCTGCAGAGAGCAAATTGGCAGATTAAAATTTAAGAATGGAGCTGAACAGTCAAATAAACCATTCTTTTGTGATTTGAAGAAAATAATGTTTAACTTTCAGAGCTGGATACTCTCCTGTCTTCAGGAGATTCAGATCTGTGTTTGCAGAAAGTCTTTTGGTGTTTACTGTGATCTCAGAATCAAGCCCAAATATACATGATTTTTTTGGTTAACAGGGACCGGGGAAGGAGACAGGTCCCAGCTCTTTGACTAGAACTATGGTACTATGGGAATCAGGTTTATGCTCAATAGTCTAAAGCTCACTCAAAAAGCCCCATTTTGGCTTCACCTGCAGAAGAACCATATCCTTAGAACCTGACTGCTCTGTATCATCTGGGAACAGAGTCACGTAATGCCATGTTTACCAGAAACAACTGGAGGTTACTTTGTTCTTCTAACAACCAACTTAGAAACATCTCTTTTTTCTGTCTGGCATTAAAAAATGGTACTTTCCAAAGGTTTTAGGTTCTTCTGTCACAGGCATTGCAAAAAATATATGATAAATACTTATTTTTCTTCTGAGGAATTTTAAAAGTGATCAGAAAGGCAATAATGACCACACCCACTGAGAAGTGGATAAAATAAATAATCCAAGAAAAAGAAAAGAAAAAGGAATTAACTATATGAAATTAACTGCGTGAAATTCAGCACTTTCCCCCTTTGAATTTTCCATTTTCAGGATGGCGCTATTTTTTTTTGCTGCAAGAATCAATTTCAGATATAGAGTAGGGACAAAAATAGTCATCTCATTGCCATAAAGTTTATAGACCACAATTTGCTCCATATTTGTAAATGAATTCAGTTACTTTTAAATTCAAGTTGGACATAAATCAGTATCTGAGCATTGCCCTGGCAATTTAAGCACTTAGAATACCACTCACCCCTATCATTACCCGGTAACTATACGAACATCAGATGGTTGTACAAACCTCGTTTTTACTCTCAGACAGCTGCAAACAGAGACATACAGTGTTGGAGGGAAAAAAACAAATTCAGAGCTTTAACTCTGTACCTCAGTCCAGCTGATCTTCTCACCACCAAGTAAGAATCAACAGCATAGCAAAACAACCACCAGAAGCCAGCGCTGTACAACAGCTGGATCCACATCTAGAGGGGAAAGAAGTGCCAAATGTCACAGCTGCTCTCAGCTACCACTGGGGCAGGGAAGGGACTCAAAACTTTGGCCTTGTGATTTGCTCTTTAAATGTGTGTATTTTCCAGATAAGATTATGAAGTATGAAATCTTACTCAAAATCACAGGAGCAGCATTGTTGTAGCCTATGGGTCAAGCCATAGGTAAATTGAATAGCATTTTCATTCACAGCTTATTTTCTGATTTAGAAAACCTGTCATTTACCTCGCCATTCCTAATCTGAACACTGTAAGTGAAGTCCACAGAAATTTATAGCAAGGATGTTTTAATTCTAGGTTAAAATTTCAGTTGTTTCTCAGTAGCTGAGGCACAAAAATATAACTGAGGTCAGTCATAACCACAATATGCCTATGCATTTGTGGGTTCTGCATGTGATGGGTGTTTTCTCCATGCATAAGATGGTTATCAAGAAAAAAAGATCATTAATGAGAAAATCACTCACCCTCTGGAAAAATATCCCTACTGAACTCCCTGACTGATTTCTTCAGTAAAAATGCAAAGGAAACAGGTTCAAGCCAAGCTAAATTCCACAGCATTCTTGAGCTGACCCTATGCATTTTTCCCATGAGCTTATATAAGATAAGTGACCTTCCTTTGCCACTGTATATAAATTCCACATTTCTTCCCAATAGGAGCTGGCTCTTTGTAATAGTCTGGGACTGTTTTAATATTCATGTTATCTTCCCTCCAAGCCGTCTTTCAGTTCTTATCTGAATATCTTTTATCACAGCTCCATAGCAGCATCATTTTACATCTGGAAATCAACATACTTGTTACTGAGCCAAACATCGGTGAATAGAGATCTAGCACTCCTTCCTCCAAAAGCCAAATCAAGCTGGGAAATATTTCCTTTCACCATGGGTGTAGACCCTACCTCTAGTAATTTGTGGCATAAATTATTCAGTATTTAATTCAAACTCCATGACGTTTTCCTAGTGCACAGGAGGCAGAAAATAAAACCCCAGTCTTCCTTCTAATGCACTTTACCCACAGCATTCAGCACATAACTTCATTGTCACATTTACTTATTTGCTGCAGTTGAAAAATGCACAGTTTACTACCCATGCACACACACATATACAAAAATAAACTGCAGTGTCTTTCCAGGAAATCCAACACAGACAAAATTGTCTCCAAAAATAACATGAGTCAGATGTACTTAAACCCTAAAGCTTCATGTGATACATTACTTTTTAGCAAAATGACACATCTTGCTGCAGTGCCTGAAAGGGTACCCCCCTGCAAACCATTCAAAGGAGATGTCTAAAATTCACAATTTGTATAGACTTGTGGCTAAGAGAAATAAAACAATAGTACCAAAAGAAAAATAAAATAGAATCGGAAACATTTTATTAACTCACATGAGAATACACTAGGGGAAATGAGTGGAAGAAAGGTTATTTTTCATTCCAAAATAGTTGAATCTAAATTTAAAATTACTCAAATTACAGCATTTTCCTGGAGCACAAGTAAGGGAAAATAAAAAATTGAGGTAGACTACTATGCTGCTCACCATCTAACCTGAAATTCAAATGAAAAACAGTCTGCATACAGTACCCTGTCATGTTTAAAAATACTTTTTTATGTGTTATGGGCCAGAAAGTGAAACACGAGGAGGAATGGATTTTGAATAGGACATTCTTGCTGCAAGATATCGAGGTTGTTGATTTTTCCTCAGAGACAAAAATAACAACTTTTGCATCAAATAAGCAAAACTTAAACATGTGTGATAGAATTGAGAATTGATAGATGCATACAATTTATATTTGTGTCCATGGCACAAAACTACCCTGTTTGAAACTGCCATTATATAGGCTTATAAAGCACAGTGAGCTTAATTTGGCACATATTGTTTTATTTTAAAACTACTGGAGCTGAATAATTTTCTTTACGTGCAACAACCTATCCCCTTCTACATTGTAAACTTTGAATTGCAAAGCTAATACTGCCATTGCTCATGCATTAATTCATTGGGGATCCCCCATTCCTATTGCATCTGGGTAAAGCGATGATCTGTCTTGTCATTTGAATGTTTTGGTAAAAATTGTGACTTTTTTTCTTGTACAGTAAGCTCAAATTATATGTCCTAGTATTGCGATTGTAAAATTTGGAACTGAGTTTCAATCTGTACTTTTGGAGTGCATTTACATTTTCTTATTCTTGTGTTTTAATCCAGAACATACTTACTTAGACTTGGCCAGATGCAGTCACTGAGTGCCCAGCAATCTGAGCTGAAATCCTACATGGCAGGGATAGACCTGCTAGCAGATTTGTGGCTTTGAGTATATTAATCCTACTGTCCCTTGGGTCTAAAACACACACTCTCATCTACAAAAGCTAATTTGAGCTACCCAAGTTGCTGGTTTCAGGAGGTCCCTGCTGCCACCACACAGGCTGCAGTTTCTGACAGAGAAGATGGACAGAAAACCTCACACTGCCAGTGCTATAGAGCCACTGGGGCTGTGGTGCTGTGCCAGAACAAACCCAAACAATGCTCCACAGCCCTGCTTTTGGGGTGCTTATATCCTTAAGGCTCCATGTCCCTGGCTTTGGTGTACTCCACTCCCCTGGCACTCCTGTGATGAATGAATACCACAGAACTCCCAGAATCAGTGTGACCACGCTGCCCTACAACCTCACACACATCACATGGCCCCATCAACACTCTGCCTGCCCGGACCCAGCCTCACAGAGGGAGGCATGAACGCACTTGCAGGGGTGTGGCAGAGGCTGAAACCATCATATCCAGGCTCTGACTCACAGCCACATTTCCTTTTGGACACAGCAGTTTTCCTTTCAGATTCCCCCTGTGGAGGGACTCTTAATTGGGAGCAGAAGAAAGGGGGGATGATCTCTGTACCTACCGCGCTCCCCACACAGAAAGTGGAAGGCCACACGTTAGTCCCATTCACCACAGAAATGTTAGCTATGAAGCCTGGGAAGCCCAGCCATACACTTGATCTGAAGATCATACCTATAGAAAAAAAATGTGTTAATGCTTTGAATCTGCTGGTGTGATTTGAGTCACATGCTTTTGCCCTGCCACATATTTCACATCGCAGCCCAGATTTTGTGCGTCTAGAGGAAGGTGACGGCTGCAGAGGAGCACAGCAGGGACAACTGTGCTATTTAAATGTCAGTGTAATCATTCATGGAAAGTCGCCCAAAGAGTCAGAAGCTGCTGGGACTTAAAAACGTTCCATAGATTAGAATTTCACTTACTTAGAGATGCTGCCACACCCTTCCCTAACATAAACTGCGTAGCATTTAACAGATTGACAGAAAACACTAAATAACTATTTACCAGCATATATTTATATACTGATATTCACTTCTCGATAAAATCCCTCATTGCAGAAAAGGAGTTACTTTTCACTTTTCACTGCCTTCATTTTACAAGCAGCTCTTTTCCTCTGTCACAGGATTGAGCAAAGCAGCACTTCAGAATTAGGTAACAAAAATGCCCTTTTTAAAAATGAACTTAAAGTTAGTGAGTTTTTCTGGGTTTGCTTGAAGTAAAACACCAACAGGAAACAGAACAAAATGACCAAGTTTCCCACCAAGAATGTTTTCCACACACCGAATTGAGTCTAATGCAAAAATAACAATGGATAACTAGTTTGAGTTTGTCAGTGAAAGAGGAAGGGAGAAAAATAACTTCATGTATTGTTGGCTTCGTCTGACTGAAATGGTCCTTCATCTGACTGAAAGGCTTCATCTGGAGGAATTTCCAGGAGCATTTTCCATATCTCTTTCCTTATTTCCCCTATAATCTTTGGTTTAGTATTGGTACTTATTAGGTACTGTGAGAGAACCTGCCTGGGTGTGAAAGGGGAAAAGACCTGAAACACAAAGACGCACAGATACACAGACACACAGACACAGCCCCCAGCAGCGAGACAAAACAGCACTACTTCTATTACCTAATGTGAGGGGGAAAAAACGCTACTGTAGAAACAAACTTGTCCTGTATTTTCATAGCACATGTCATGATAATTTATACCAAATTTGGCAGTAAATGACTGATGGGAAAAATGACCAAATGACTGATGGGACAGCTCAAGACATACTAGTTTCATTTTGACTCATGCATTCTTTTTCAGACTCTGCCAGTTTATTGCTCCAGATTATCAGCTATGGTCTGGGCGTTAGGTTGTCCTTGATAACGTAGCTTTACTCACATTTCAAAAGACTGTGTCCAGCACAATCTGTGTGCAGCTGCAAGTCAAACTCATTTGCTGTCAATGTGATGTGCCCAGAGAAGCAGCTGGCACATGAGCAAGAGGCACACTTGGTCTGAAAGGATTTAAGGACATAGAGGACAGTGATTTTCAAATGCAGTCCTATGCATTGGCTAAATGTTTGATGTCAGATCTAGTTTCCAATGTGCTGCCTCACCTCCATTTTGCCATTCTAGATTTCAATTTGTTTTAAAGCAGAGATTTTGGTGTAGATTTGTCAAGATCTTTCACTTCCCCATTATAACTATTAAACAAAAACTTTCTCCCCAAAAACCCATGATTTCCTGGTCTCAGTCCAAATCTTCCTGTGAACACATATAGCATGCTTCCCTCAGAAATCCCTGCTGTTCACTCACCAGCTTCATCTGTCTGTGGTACCTCAGAGCAAAAAGAGCCGTTACAGCAATGGGAAGGGACATCAAGCTGGCACTTACCTAAGCATCCAAGGATGTCACAAATGGAGATAAGGAGAAGGATGGTGGACGAGGAGGAGGCTTTGGGCATCTTCCGTGGGCTCTGTCCCTTCTTTGGCAGGAGCTGCAGGATGGTCAGTAGCAGGCTGATGGAGGCACTGCCAATGCAGACTCCACAGAAGACTTCAGGCTGGAAGTTCATCACTAGCTGTGTAGCTGCATCCCGGTTTGGGCAGCAGTAGGTTTCTAACCTTGGAGAAGCCATGAAACGTCCGACTGGTGGAGGGGCCCCACAAGCAGAAGAAAATGCTGTTGCTTCCCCAAGGCAGCATTCACTTTTTCTTCACCCTCCCCATTAGTCCTCGGTGGTGAGAATCACGCGATTGATGGATCATGTGCTGCTGCTGCTGCTGCTGCTGCTGGAAGTAAATCCCCTAGAGCTGCCTTTCTCAGCCTCTCCTAGCAAGGAGATCAGACCCGAACAAGAAAAAACAGTGTAATCTGAAACATGCCCCATGCTTGCTCAGAGCCATTGGCAACAGTTCACTCACATATTTCTGCTTGCACAGTATGTGATACAGGAAGACTTGAACTCGTCAGAGCATTGAAGATGGTTTAAAACAAATAAAGATGCAGATGCCAAAGTAGAAGCATTACATTTTAATTGTGTTTCTCTTTAGCCCCATCCCACACCCTTTAATTACTGCAAATTAATTGAAAAGATGAGTCCAGACACAAGCAGTCCCAGTCTTCACAGGGAGGAGCAGGGACATAAATCCACACCCTAACCCAAATCGCAGTTTTAGTGATCCAACCCACCCATCTCTGTAAATAAAATTAGAAACACAATACCCTATCACTGTAGAAAGAGATTACATTTGGGAAGAAAATATTAACCTCACCTTATTTAAATAGTAAGCACAAAAAAAAATCCTCTCTTTAGTCAGTACTGTTTGCATTGGATCAGCTTGACAGGGAAAATTCCAGGACTTAGGATTTCTCTATAATACATTTCTCTTTCTTTTTTTTTAATTTGATAAGGATTTATTATAAAAACAGGAACTTGACCTGCAATATTTGTGTTTGCTTTATAAGCTAGACAATATCTTTTGAGACTTGCTGCTAGATCCAGCAGCAAATAAATACAATCATAAATACAAAAAGTAATTCTTCCCTTTAAACTAAGTCTCAAACTCCCTGCACCAGCCCTCACCCTTCCAGAAAATTTGTTTACAGGGACATTTGGGAAATACAGGAGGGAACACTGCCAAAGACTCAAAGTCATCAGCATGTTAAATAACATAGTTATGGATTTTATAATTAGTCTCTATAAGAACAAATGACCTAACTTTCTTTTATACCCCAGTGGTCTAGCTTATTTTTTTAGCAGAAATTATGAGGGGCTAGTTAATGACAGTGGGATGTTTTGTGTGCAGTGTTTATGAACACAGTGTGTCTCCCCTCAGCAGGGAAAACAGCTGCAGTCCTGGGTGAAATGGTACCTGCTGCATTCATTAGCCAAGATACCTCATACACCTGATCCCAGCAAAGAATGAACTCCACCCACCAGCTGGTGGGAATTGTGCAGCCTCCCAGTGCTGGACAGTGGTGGCAGGGCTGAGGGGGCAGCTGGAGCCCAGGGTGCCAGGCCTGATGTGTGTCCACCCATCCTCCTGCCACAGGACTTCCCGGGGCTCTGCCCAGGATATGGCACTCGAAGAGCAGGACGTCAGCCTGCAGAGCCAGACTCCTGCACACGGATGGCCATACATCACAACGTGTTTGAATTCCTGCTACAGTCAACTGAGGTCTTAGGCAGCCAAGCTTATGGTCTAGACTTTGTCTAGAGAGCTGTTCAGATCTTCTGAAAATAAATGCACAGGGTGAGCTGAGGAGGCTCCAGTAACCATAATGGGAACTTAGGCACACACATCATCAAACACTCTGAAACACAGGCAGCTGAGCTGAATGTTTTGCCAAGCATTTTTGCTCCTTTCCAGCATAAAGAGATTTCCCTGCTCCTTGGCTGAGGACAGGTGAGTGACCTGGGTGTTGCAATCCCACAGTTTGTTGCTGCCATGTATACAAAAACATACTGGGGACAGCAAGGTTGAAAAATCAGATTGCTCTGCTCTAGAAATACAAACTCATGCTGATGTTGTCAATACAAGGCTCTGCCATCAGTACAAGTCTGGGACTCCTCAGACTTTATTTCACCTCTGCAGAGCAGTGGTGCATGGAGTTGCCACATTTCTGTCAAGATACTGCATTGAAACCTACCTGGCTACTAAAGAACTAAGGAGTTACAATCCACAGAGACAGATTATAAGTTAAAATTAAGTCATTGTATGCTACGTATACAATTCAAAGACATATAAATGAAAAACAAAAATTTGCTCTGATTTGAGGGAAAATTTATATTACTTGGCTTATACTTAGAAGAGCAAAACTTTAAAATTTTATTAGACAGAAACTGTTTAATAGAGGCCTTTCATTCCCACTGTCAGTTTCTAAAATTGTTCCCCTCACTATTTCTGTTGCCATTTTCTTTCTTTCAAAAATTTGAAAAGCATGTCAAGTCATTATCCTGATTATTTGTTCTGGCTTACAGATAGGAATGTTTTGTGTATTTTGCTTTTTCTGCTTATTGTTTGTTTTCATTGATCTTGACTGTGATCTTCTAGTTTGCGCATGTGGATTCACCATTTTATTATTATTATAACTTCCCTCTCCCTTTTTCTTCAGCCACTTTGAAATGACTTTCATTCCTCAATTTACATGTCCCTTCTCTTCTCGCCACAGTTTTGCCAGCTGTGCCCCCTCCTTTTATTGCTTTACTCCTCTGAGTGGAGCATTGTTTTTAACCTCTTCTTCTGGGTTCCTTTCTTCCTGAAATCTCTCAGGATTTGATTCCATTGTTACTTACAGAGGGAGTATGCGGTTTTTATTGGAAGCAAAGCACATGACCTGTAGCATACCTAATGCAAAAAAGAAAATTAAGTGACCCATGAATGAACTGATACTTAACATGATAGAAGTAGAGGTGCCAACATTTGAGGCTGAGTGGGAGATGCATCTACCAAACTAATGAGCCACCCAACACCTCAGCGGGTATGAACTAGCTCGTCTCTGGTTCTCATTGCTGGGCTCAAAGTGTAGAGAATTAGAACAGTCAAAGAAATTCAAAGCTGGTTTGGCAGTCTTACACTCAAGATTAATTTGGCTTCTTGTGATTATGAAAATAAGAGGATAAAAGCTGGGGACAAAGGCAAAGGAAACAGAAAAGTAGTGAAAGAAATAAGAGAATAGCTATTTTGTCTTGTGAAGGACCTTTATTTAGTATTCTATAAAACTTATATTGTTTCACAGATCCTAATTCCCTTCTCTTTGAAATTATTGACACAGTTCCCACTTCTGCCAGTGTACGAAAAAGACAGACATGGTATGTCTCATTTCAGCACTAAGGTAGGATTTCAACTCAGCAAATGGTGTAGCTTGGAGACAACCATTAGCCCACATACAAGAAACACTAAAAAAAAGTCCTGGCACTGCAAATAGCAATCAATCACATTCACAGCATAAGTACAACATTGCACAACACTGAAAATTCCAGTCACGATTTTGGACATTGGCAACAGTGTGCTCAAGGATGAGAACAATACTGTGTTCCTTTGGAAATAGCCATGTGCTCCTACTCACTGTCACGTTGGACCCAGAACACAATGTTTCATCCCCGTCTGTGATCACCTTTAAGATGAAACACTGGCTTGTCTGCTTCTAAGAGAAAGCAACAGGTTTACAAAAATATGACAGGCGTGCATTTAGGTTGTTAAGGAGTGTGGATATGGCTTATGCTTGTGTGTGCAGCAGCACATACTTTAATCACTGTTTTAATTAAGTCTGGGACTACAGCACTGGTTTAAAAAGAACAAGGAAATTTGTGGAAATAGACACAGAGAATAGTTTGGCTTTGCTTATGTGTACAGTTCAACCCATCACTGCCTGAATTTACAGGTCCCAGTGAAGATCTTACCTACCTCACAAATGTGAAAGCTATACTTTGTCAAAGTTCAGGATCTCATACTCTTTTACACATTACCTGAGGTAACATTTCCCAAAGTGAAGAAAGCTCGGTCTGTCTTCAAGCTCAATGGATGCAGTTATGATCTCCCTAACAGATCCTGCAATAAGTTCCTTAAGGCCTTGACAAACTAATCTTCTGTATGCTTTTACACTACTCTTTATCTACTCAGACCTCCTGCGATTAGATTTAATTTGGAAGAAACTGTGAAACTTGTCCTTCCCATAATTAACAGTACTAGTTTTTAAAGGTAATTTTAAACCTTTAATTTAAAGCATAACTGAAATGAATGGAGAAATTCACACTCCATTCTTGCTATTTCTAGTTTTCTGTAAAATTAGGTATATTGGAACAATAGTGATATTCAAGGTATAACATCTGTCATGATTATAACAGCTACAGACTCCGTTAAAAAGTACTGAAAGAAAAACAGAGATATCACTTCCCTACCCTCAGCATTTTAAATATAATTATAGAATTTTAAAATGTTAATTTACTTTTAAGGATGATGAATATTAATTTAAAAGACTGAGGATAAGTGTATCTCATTTGCATAAAAGTAATAATATTTGAGTTATTTTTGTTTTTGCAAAGAATAAAAACATAAGTACATGAAATGAGCATGCATCTGAACAAGTCAACAACTGTGTGTATTTGACTGATGCCATCAAGTTACTCATATTTTATTGACTTACTATGTACCTTCTTCAGGAAAATGTTATCTTACATGGCTTTTGTGAAGAAACATACACAAATTAGGTGTTGAAACTGTGCCTCTAATGCACTTAAATTAGTAAACAAGACTTATACAGATGAAGTACAAAATAATTGAGTAGAAAAAAGTATCCATAAAACCGAAGAAAATTATTTTTGCTTAGAGATTAGACGAAAAAAATCCCTGATTCTCTATGCCAATGCTGAGAATATTACAGTCTTTGAACTTGCATTAAGACAGATTTTTGTGGCCAGCCACATTTCTGGACAAATTTTGCCCTTAGTCATTGCCATCATTATATCATTTCACAGAACAAAAAGACACCTCAGTTTCAGGACACTTGTAATAAAGAGACCTTATGCCACACCTACACAGACTACGAGACACAGTTTGAATAGGAACTGATTAATGAAAAAGACTGCAAAAAGAAAGAATATTATCTCTCACACACTGTGATACTGAAAATTGGATAGTGATGTTTGTAGGCATGTAACCTGATGTACAAAAGTTGAATGTCTATCCTGTCTTCAGTGTCTTCCAAAGGAATCCTAGGGCCCACTACTTATGCATTCTAAAGGTTATGTTAGTTGGTTCCCTCAGGAGAAATTAGGTAGAACACTTTTATACACCTTGTTACAATTGTTAGACAGTGGGATCTTCTTAGATTACATCTCCCACCACCCAGTAGTTATATTTTCAAAGCCTATTGGCACTAAAAGCTTATCTCATAAAACCTGTGCTCTCAGACTAGTCTATGTAGCCTAATCAAAATATACTTCAGCACTAACTTCACTGCTCTTACAGACCAAGAACTCTCCAAGCTCTATTAATTAAATTGATAAAAATGTCAGTGTACCATGGCCAATTAGATGGTCTTGTTGGACACTGTAAACAAGTGTAACTGAAGGGAATTCTGACAAAATCTACAGTCCAGGCCCAGACCACAGACACCAGCCCATGTTCCCCTTTGAAATCCCATGAGCATCACTGGGTTTTTTAACTCTGCAGGAGTTGCATGGCCAGCAGTCAGCCCTGCACCATCTTGGGAATGGGTGAAGGAAAGTTGCAACCCTCTACCACAAATTGTTGTCTTGATGTCTCTGAAATGAGCTGATGGCTAAAAAATATAGCTTAGCTTGCTCAGGGAATCCAGAGGAAATGCAGCAATAGCAGCAGGAACATTGTAGTGCAGAAAGGATTCGGAATCCACTCTTGACTTTTCTGCTCTTCAGGATTAAATATCAAGACTTTACTGTCAGAGGGGGACTTCACAGTCCAGGGCGGAAAAAGTAATGAGCATCCAACGTAGTTTATCGGATATACCTTTCAGGTGAGCAATATGGCTACACTATACTTTTCTATTACAGCTTGGCTACATCAGCTACTCCGATTAGTCAACTTCCTGGGAGCACAACTCCAAAAAATTGGTTGGCTCTAAAACTGTTTCAGAAAAGCAGTGTTCTGAGAGTAATCCTTTGTGTACCTTGAATACTACACAAATTCAGACCTTCAAAAGGAATTAAATTTCAGGGTTGTGACAGGATCTGTGATAACACTGAAGATGGGGAATAACCCCCCACCCCAAAGCTGTTTCCTCAGGACTTTATTAACAATGCTCCACTGGCATGAATCTCCTTTACACAAAATTTAGGCTAAGGATGCAGTACCTTCCACAGCCTCATCCTTTCTAAGCCAAACACAAGCCAGGGAAAGCTAATCTGAATGTTGCACTAATTCTCACGTGTATGACTCGGAAGGATTCCTTCAAATATCCTATCAACTGCTAACAGTTCTGTTAGCAGAACTGAGAGGAGACCACACCTATACCTTTAGCAAAAAGGGGCATAGCAATCTGTGGGGAGGTGGTTTGCACAGAAAGAATTTCTTACCCCTGGACTCCTGGGCATGCCCAAACCAGCCTTACATTATCCTTAGTATCACCACACTTGTGCAATATCCTGCATCTGCCACTGCTGGACCACAGCCTGTTGAGCACACCTGACATTTTAGGGGCAAACTCCTATGGCACTGCAACAAAAAAAGAACATATACTTCATGCCCTATGCATGCTTAGATGGACTCTCACAAGGTTCTACATCCTATGACCTTCACCTGGACATGGTTCATGTTCTATGTAACCAAGGTGAGAGTAGAAAGATCAGTTGTAATGCAGAAACTGTGCTGTTTATAGAAAGCACTGAGAGGTTTATTTATACATGGCTGATAGGCAGAAAAAGGTCTATTTGGGGCTAGCTGGCAAATGAAGACAAAGTCCAAGTGCAAAATACCAGATTACAAGGCTTTTGTCAGCTGTCATGCATACTCTGGCCTCTTGCTATTTATCTTCCCTTTTAAAAGGCCTCACAGCATTCTCTGCACAAAGAGCATTTGAAACCCTCCCTTTGCATTTTCCCTGACCATCCTGGCTCCCGTGACCATCTTCATCAAGTACAGAATTCAGATATAACATGCTGTGGTATCAGAGTTTAAATGCATTAAAGACTCTTATTAGCCTCTGAGACTATCCCTCATGTATTTAAAATGGGTCAGTGTTTTATCACACATACGAGTAAGCGGCACAGCACAGTTTGTACAGGGAATGTTATCATGTAACCTGTGTTATCAAAGAAGATGGACAATGAAAACACTCCCTAGTGTACCATGATCAGAAACTTGGCAGCAAGAATAAATAGTACAAATAATGCTTCACTGACATGATGAAACTTCACGAAGCAAAAAAATTCCCAGGTTAATGAAGCTGCAATACACATACATATGATCAAATATAGCTATATAGTGTATATATACATATATTGCTGGACTCTCTTCCACAACTAAAACAGCGTGGCTTCATCAATAGAGCCCCATAGTAATGGTCCCTGGCTCATATTATCCCCCAAACTGTTCCAAGGACTGCCTAGTCAGCCTGCTGACAATGAAACAGTATGGACTGTCATGTACTGGTATTTCAACCTCTGTGTTCTCACTCTGCTATTTGGTTTCTCCGTAAAGTGGTAGTCAGAGATGATGTAATACGATTTGATAAAGAGCCCTAATGTAGGAACTGGAAGAGGAACAGATACACTGATACCAGAGGGAGTATGGCCCAAGGCAGGACTTAACACGTGCCTGAACTTGACTACAAGCTGAAAATTACATCTCTGGGGAAAAGTGGTTATCTATTCACCTCCTCTTGCTAGGTGTATGCTGTCTTCTGCCTCTGCAACCAAATGAGGAGTTGCCCTTTTCTTTGATTTTCAATCTTTTTATCATGCAATGTTGTGAAAAGGATAAATCCTTAAGCAGGCTATGGATTATAGGAGTCTCTGCTGGACTCATCTCCCTCTTCTTGTCTACAGGTCAAACAGGTCTCAAGATCTGAGTCAAGAATATTACTCTTAGCAAATCATCCTATTTTTTTCTCTTGGCCACTCACAGCCTCAGTGTATTCCACAGTGCATGCTGTCACCCTCAGAAAATTGCTCTGAGGTACAAAGCATATGTGCTGTGAGAATATGTGAGAATTGAACAAAGTTTGAATCAAAATCATCATGGGATACAGAAATATCAGAGTATCATACATGTTGCTATTCTTTCACAAATTTCAGCTTCATAAAAAACTCTAGATAAAGAACATAGATTTTATTTTGATCATAAAGAAATGAAGAGTTCACCACCTATTTGAGTTATGTATATCTGAAAAGTTGAGAACTTCTAAGGCTTCTTCCAACATTAATTACGTGCTGATGAAGCCTTACTTGCAGTACAGGAGAAACAAGACACACTTGGGAAAGGTTTTTAAGGTGCCTAAATCAGAGACATCCTGCTGGAGCTTTACAACATAGTATTTTTCATGCTGGGAAAATGGGTAATTTGTTGGAATCAAAGTGTTTTGCAGAAGAGCGTGATTATGCTGAATCCATCAGAAGCCGCGTGGCAGGTTTCCAAAGGAAAGCCTCTTGGTTCCCAGATATGCCAGGATGTCTGTCTGTTGGGCTGCTACCCAACCTGTTTCTCCAGGTTCTCAGGACTTTCAGACTCCACAATAGACTGCCAGCAGCTTGACAAACCTTAAACTACTTGATCAAAAAATCCATCCGCTTCTGTTGCAGGAACTTCTTATCACTATTTCGGTTGTTTTGGTCTTTGTGATGGTAATTTTCAAACGCATTAGAGCTGGAAACAGGAAAGAGCTGGAAGCCACTGTGCAACTAGAAAGCTGCAGTCTAATCACTATTACTGAAACATGGTGGTATGAATTGCATGACTGGAGGGCTGCCATCAGGGGCTATAAACTGCTCAGAAGGGACAGGCAAGGAAGAGGTAGCAGACATGACAAAGAAATTATTTACAGTGAGGATGGTGAGGCACTGGAACAGATTGCCCAGAGAAGCTGTGGATGCCCCATCACTGGAACTGCTAAAGGCCAGGTTAGATGGTGCTTTAAGCAACCTGATCTAGTGAAAAATGTCCCCACCAACACAACATTAGATTAAATGATCTTTTAAGGTCCCTTCCAACCATTCTATGATCCTGTATTTCTCTCAGAATATGTACCATGGATCAGCTTTTCTCTTTTGGCATCTGAACTTAAATTGTCAATGAACTATGCATGCTCCAGGGCATCAGTCTTTGATCTTGTATGGCTGAGGCAGAGGCACTTTGTCTCTTCACCAACCTGTTGATGTTTGACGGTTAGCTCCCGGAAGGGCTGGTAACAAAGTGGGAGGCTGTAAAGGCTTACCTCACCTCAGTTCTTTACTCTGTAACTATGAGTCAGGAGTCTATACATCTCTCAAATTTCTTGGCTTCTAGGGAAAAAAAAAGTGCCCTGCTACATTGCAATGTCCAGCACAATGAACTGCTTCAGGACTGAGAGTAAACCAGCCTATTTTAGAGCCATCCTGCAGGTATCCTGTGCAATTCACTGCAAGGTGCCGTGCCTTAAGGAAAAGATATGTTTTGTACAGCCACAAAGGTGAAATAGGCTGTGCCTTAACATCATACTGTGCCTGTTCAAATAAAATCCTGCCATAAAGTAATTTATTCACAGTTTTCGTCATCTCAATGATTAAATAGAGAACAAATATGCAGTACGTGCAACAGAAAGAATGGAGGTTGGATAAATTCTGTAGGACAAAATTCCACTTGAAATTGTTAATTAAGCTTCAAGTACCAAGGTAGGATGACAGATGAAGTACTGTGGGAAAAGTCCGATTTACTGCCGAAGGCTTTCGTTTCACAGGGCAGGGACACACTATCTGGGTATGTGGGAACCATCTCTTAATGTAAGTCTGACAGCTCCTTTTGCACAGCAGGAGAAGGCTTTTGGGTAACTTGTGTATCACTGTGAAGTATCTTTGATACATGTATGTTTGGCACACATTTTTACACAAAGGGATCCCTTTGGTACCATATTGGTAATAGATGCATTATTCTCTGTCCTCAGTGTGAAAAAGTCTGTTACTTCTTTTGATATATTTATGGCACCCTGACGTATCTTGCATTTCTACCTTCTATTGGTAACTTCTGTGTGCTCAGAAAACATTTGACAAGGGAGAAAGCTGAGGATTTGGTCACTGAGGCTTTTGTTAGTCAAATACAGTTATCATTGGTTCTCTTATCACTCAAATGAAGAGTAGTATTTTAGAATCCATTCAATAAATCCTTTGTTCTTCATGGCTATTTGAAATCTTATGAAGGCTGGCAGAAGTGCAGAAATTCAAGTAATAAAATTATCACAATATTTTAAGAAGAGCACAAGTACAAGTCTCCAGCTGAATTCTGAACAAGCTACAGATTCCATGGAGAGGGAGGATGTAAAAGAAATGGAGAGAAATTTGACCAATATGACAAAAGTATTTCCTTTATTGCTTCGGCTGGTAAAATATATGTATGAAGAACTTCACTTTGTGGTCTCTCAGTAACACTGATAACATCAAAGGATAAAAGGCAAAAAAAGGATGTCATTCAAGATAAGGAAGTCAGATTTCTTAATTGTCAGCCACAAACTGAAGATCTGCTTTACGACTGTATCAGACTATCAGGCTCTAAGCAGGCATTAGCTAGAAACTTCTTCTTTACTGAGGTCTCTCTTAACCAGTAGCGTGAAATCTTTCAGATATTCCTTCTTTAGGCAACTGCCTTCCCAAGAGCTACATGTCCACATCTTCCACTGATGTAATTACAGTAGCAGAGTTCGACAGTTTTCAATGGCTGCCAGTTCCTGACTCTAGAATTTTCAGTTTTAAAATCTCTGCTCAGATTTCTTCATCATGCTTCAATACTGAATTTTAAGACAAAGTCTAAAAGTCGGAACAGTAATGAAAATCTTGAACTTCTTACAGACACGTTCAAGATGAAGAATGAATGTTTGGCAGTTGAAAAGGGGGGGGGGTGTAAACAGAGAAGGCATTTTTGGAAGCAGTATTTGCTCTTCTCATTAGTGATGTAAGCTATTTTATTTTAATTTCAATGCATGTACTTGGGGATACACTAAAGTTTAAACAATTATTCTGGATCTTCCTTTCATTATCATACTTACAGAAAACAAATTGCATACTGCAGCTCCTTAAAACTTCCAGCTATATGTTACTGAGTATATATTGCTGTGAAGACAATCTGATACATGCTAAACAAACATAATTGAAAGCTTTGTCTCAGATTCTAAGAACTGGAGACACTACATGGAAAACTACTTGTATTTCTGCTTGTCTATATGACAGAAAATAATTACAGCAGAAATCTGACTGAGGATCTGCAAGTCATTAAAGGCCTTAAATAACCTAATGCAATACCTAGGTTTGGTACAAGGTTTGTATTTTGCAGGATTCTCCCAGAAGGATGTGTAAGTTTGAGTACCCCCTCCACTGTTTCTTAATCACAAGGGAACAACAATCATCCTAATCACATACTTTTCTTGTTTCTAGATGTCCTCCAGTCTGCTGCTGGGATTGATGACTCAGATGGTCTCAATCCTGAACCCAAAGTTTTCTTTAGGTATTGAAGAAACATCCTGTAGCTAATCCTGGAAGTATTGCAGGAAAACAAAAGGTTTCAGTTCAAGGCAAGAGAGTTTTATGAGAATAAACCAACTGAAACAGGAGTTAGAGGATCAGACTACGTAATCAGAACGGTCTAATGGTCACTTTCAGAAAGTGAATATATGACCTTGTCACATGAATATACAAAACCTTAAAATCCTACTGCATATACCAGGCACCTCCATGAGACATCTTGTCACATGAAGAAGTACCTTGAGCTTCACTAGTCTTTCAGAAACTAAAATAGATATTTCCCTGTGTCTTAGATGAAGCAGTACTTTGCCTGCTTGGCAGTGAAATGCCAAGGAGGATTGTGTGTTAGCACACTGGTACTTCAGGTCAAATTTGGTCCTGATTTAAGACACTGAAACCTTCTATAAAGTGATACAATTAAACCGAGAGAATTGCAAAAAATAAGTATTTCACTCCCAGCCTCACCGTTAACTCAATGAAGGTATCACGCAAACCCAAACTGCATTTATTTCTCATCCGTAAGATTTGCCTTCAGATTGGCACTTCTAGTCCTGCCTCGCACCCTGCCATCAAACTTTTTTCACAATCTGGGACTCCAAACCTCTCCTCTATTGGGTTTCTTTGCTGAAGGCTTCACCTGTGTTTCCCGCCGCCTCCTGCCGGCGCCCGGCGCGGCCCGTCCCGTCCCTTGCGGCGGCGGAGGGGAGGGCAGGGCCGGCCCGGACCGGGCGGTGCCGCGGGGCTGCCGCTTAGAGGGGCTGGGCGGGACAGAGGCCCAGCACCCGCGGGCCCTTCCCGCCCCACAGGTGGTGGAGGGAGGTGGCTGGGAGGGGCCGGCGGAAAGCGCCTCCTTCCCTCGGCTCCCGCTGCGGCTGCCCCCTGACCTGCCCTCCGCATTGCCCAGTTTCCCCTCCCCGAACACGGAGGAGAGACGGGAAGAGCCGGCCCCCTCTGCGCTCCTCACCCTGGCCCCCCGCCGCTGGCACGGAGAAGGCGGGGCGTCCCTGCCCGGGGGACGGCCACAGCCGCCGGCTGCCCTTTCACCCCGCCCTCCACCTGCTCGCCGCTTTTGTTTGGGAACGGGGGTGGAGGGGAGGCGAGGCCGCCCCTGCGTGNGGCTCGCGGACGTTCTCGCCACTGCCTTTGTCTGGCGGCCGGCCCGGGGCTGCTCCCCTCTCCCTCTTCCTCCTCGGCTGGGGGATCGCGCTGCGGGGCTGCCGCTCTCTGGGAGGGGCGAGCGGCTGCCCCGCTGCTGCAACGCGGGTTTCGCTCTCTTTCCGAGGCGAAGGGGAGGCGGGGGCGCCTCTCCCCGCCGCGCTCCTCCCAGCACCCCGCGTTGCTCGGCGGCGTTTGCTCTGCCGCCAAGTTGCCACAAGTTGGTGCCGCCCCCCCGCCGCCGGGCTCCGGCCGCGGTGTGAGACAATACCGCGGNNNNCGCCGCCTGCCCGCAGCCCGGGGCGCAGGTACCGCGGGGCAGCGCGCCCAGCGCAGGTGCCGCCGGGCCGGCTCTCTCCGGGCTGCTCCGGGGCCCCGCGGCCGCCGCCAGTGCCCAGGGAGCGGAACCGGAGGGTGCGGGGCTCTGGAGGCAACAGGTTGCCGGGTGTAGGCAGTCTGGCAGCTTCAAGCTGCCGGGTCTGACTGCTCGTACGCCTCAGTGTAAAGCCGGCGCTGTCCTTGTGGGCGCTGGTAACTGGCTGGGGGACCCGAAACCCTGAGCTGGGCTGTTCCCTCCCTCTTTCCCCTCCGGGCTCCTGACGCAGGAGGGTACGGGGACTGAAACTCCCGGCTCCGAGGCTGAGTTTTCTCCGCTGCCGTTGCACTTGCAAATTCTAAGTAATTAGGGGGGCCTTTTGTTTGTGCCTTCTTCCTTAAACAAAAAGGTCTTGTGGATAGTGACCAAATCCATGCACCGAAGATGGGGGAGGGGGACGTGTTTGGGTATATATGCACTTGCTGGTTGCCTTCTTTTTTTCTCTTTTGGGTTCGGGGTTTTTTTGGAGGTTTTTTTTTTTTGTGTCCCTGTATACTCACAGATTTAATCTCGGTGTATTTGACATGAGTTAAAGAAATCCATCACGCTTTCTGGAAAATCTTTTTCATCTGGATGTGCTTTGACTTAAGATTCCCCATTCTCAGTAACTGTTGGGTTTTGCAGTTAAGACAGCTTTCATGTTGCATAGTGAAAGCACATTAAAATAGGTCCATCTGTTGTAGTGAAAGAAAAAATCATATTAGCAAAGCACATTTTGCTCAAGATCTGTCAGAAAGTTATGTATGTGCTTTTGTCTACAAGTCCTCCAGACTCTGCCTGTCCCCATTTTGAAAGTGTCAGAGGTCAACAAGTCCTGTTTTATCCACAGCAGAAATTATACTAATCTTATTTTTCAGCTTGTTTTGCTGTGAGTTTTCTAGTTGGTTCCCTTCTCCCACCCTTGAAACAACTGTGTTACGAACTTTCCAAGTGAGGACTTTTCAAACCATCTGTTTCTAGAACACTTCCGTAGTGCTATTTTTCAAGCAAGAGCAGTCAGTGTCAGATGTATATACCGAAAAATGACTGCAAGACTGTTGGCCACTTACCAGTGTCCTGAATTACAGAATAGCAAACCTGGGAGCAGTTGAGGAAAGGAGAAAAGAGCTATTTTATTACGTATGTACTAGCTATTTAGTGCCAATTCAAAGAATTCCACCTTTCTAATGGCTAATAAGTGCTACATCTAAAGACTGATCAGTGATACTTATTCATAATGTTACCTAGGTATTAAGTAACAGGCTTTAAGTATTTGTGGCATGAGGATGTGGCTGTGGTATGTGGAGAGAAGTGTCTGTGCCTGGGAACCTTTCAAACTGGGTCTGTTGCAAGGGAATAATTAAGTGGAACCACACAGCTGTGCTGCTGTGTGGAAGAGCAGTCTGGGTCCATCCGTGCAGACCTAGGAATAAGAGAGAACCTTGATCCTTGGATTTAAATTTTGGAGTATATTTTTATTTGCCATTGTTGGATACATCTGTATAGAATGAGTTTTAAAACCAGGGACTGAAACTTGTGTACCCAGAACTACAATTCTTTAGCTATAGAGTTTTCCATCTTGATTTGGTCCACCCATCATGGTGTTTTGGTTTTTTACTGTACTGCTTCTAGTGGTGAAAAGCTACTGGGAAGAATAATTTAATACTGAATGGTAAAAACAGTCCCTCCTTGCAGGAGATGTGAAGTTTGTCTCTTCTCAGCTGAAGAGAGCCCTGAACTTGAGTTACCCTGATCCTGAGTGGGGCTCTTTGGGCTACCATGGATGAGGAGAGGCCATTTCACCTGTGCTTTTCTCTCTGTGCCGTGTGTCCTTCCATCTCAGGTAGACTGATGGCCGGTCAGTGGGAGACCCAAGGAAATCCAGGGGACTAAATCCTTCAGGACATGTGTGGAAAAACTCCTGGTTTTGTGGATTCAAACTGTGCTTAAGCATTAGCTGACTATGAAGCTCTGTCTCACTCTAGTCCAGAGCATCTCTGGGGAAGTGAGGGTGGATGACGACAGCTGCCAGCTCTGAGAGGAATGTGACAAGGTGTGAATGGAGTCTCAGATAGCAGCTGCTTAAGGGGGATTTCTAAAATTCTGCCTGTCTCCATTTTTACAGTCTCAAAAGCAAGATCGCCTTTTGAAGAAAGTTGTACCTTTATGTAAATGCTGAAAAGTCTGTTTGTAAATATTTTCTGCTTTCCTTAGCGTGTATGGCACAACTGCCAGAGAAGTAGCACTAAAAAATACTGCAATTGAAAAATTCATGAGCAAGCGTATGTTGTTCACTTTTCAGCACTTTCTGTGTAATACACTTCTCTGTTTCTCAAGTTGTGTGGCTATTTCACTTGCTGATAGGAAGGGAAATTTTTTATTACAGGTATCATAGGGAGAGTGTAGGGTAAATACTACCTGCAAATACTATTTGGGATTTTTTTAGCTGGAAATTAAGTCAATAAAAACAAGAATGTCTTTTGATCCACCTAATTGCCAATAATCAGAGAAGGGAGGGCATGCTACAGAGGAGAAAGTGTGTCCAGCCTTACCAAGGGTGTGTGTGCTCAGCTGCTGGAGTTCTGTACCTGCTCATTGCAGCAGGGTTACACTGGATGACCTTTAAAGGTCCCTTCCAAGCCAAACCATTCCATGATTGATGCTGTGAGGGAAGTGCTTTGCCCCGGGAGAGGTCAGTGCACTGTCACGCTGCTGGTGCCAAGCAGTGGGCCCAGCCCTTGCCAGGTGGGCAGGCTTCCCCATTTCACAGTAGCATTTCTTTCTGTACCTGAAACAAGACTTGGAGAAATAGTCCAGAAATAGAACCAGGTAGGCAGAGTATCAGGTTCACCTGCCAGGTGCAAGCCTTTTTATTTTATTTTTTTTTCCCTTGCCCTTTTTGTTATTGCTGCAATAGGTACAGAGAAAAATGGTGCATGATATGGCTTGCTCGATCTTTAAACATAGCTGGTCTTCTAAAACTTGCCCCACCCAAGTGCAAATGGTGTTGCTAATATTTAAGAAAAAAGTCTTTTAGCCTTGTCACTGTGTTGCATACCATTTTTTTTAACATCCCTTTAAAAAAACGCTTTGCATTTTTTCTGATCTCTGTATTTGTGTGTGATAACATTCCCCCCCAGAATTGCCCCAGGCAGCTTGTTCTTGCCTAATTTGACATCTTGAAAGAAAGGACTTGCTTTTTATAGTAACATGTATATTTCAACAAAAGGTGAAATGAGAATTTTGAGGACAATCATTAGAAGTCTCACAGCCTCAGTTTGTGTTTTCCTCTTTTTTAAAGAAACATCTCAAAAGGGAGATCTTATTGAAAATAATGAAAGTGAAAAGTCAGAGTGCTCAAGTGTGAATCTTGTGAAAATCTCCCATAGCCGCATTATCTTGATTCCTTTTACTTTAAAAGTGCTCTTATCTGAGATGCCCAACTTGCAGTATCAATCATACTATTGATTGTGGGTGGTGGGTAGAAAGTAATTTCACTTCCTGTACTAACAATATCCTTAGGAACTCTGAAGTTGTTCTGCAGTCAGCTTTATCCATATTACATTAATTAATATGAGAACATTCTAGTTTATGCACTTTAAGAAAGATTGATGTATCATTTAAATAAAATTTTCTTTAGTATCAGCTTTACAAGAGCCTACAGCTATACCTCCTCAAGCTATGATCTCATTGCAATCTAATCAAGGCTGGGCTTGGCTGGTACTTCAGCAAGATTTCCAAGTGAAACCTGGACTGTTGCAAGAAGTTTTGTTGTTGATTTAGTAGATAGAGTTCTTGTCTCCTGAATCAGTGCTGAGTTCATGTCCCAGCTGGAGGTGCTGTCTTTTTTAAAAGAAGGAGTATCAGATAGACTCAGAACTTTTATCTTCTTTTTCCACTGCACATTCCTAATGTGCTCCTGTCTGTGGTTAGGTGTGAATTATAATTTGTTTAACCTAATAATCATTTAAATTGTATAAAGAAATGCTTCTCTCTTAATTGGCTGCAAGACTTCTCCATGTGAGTTGTATTAATTAGTTGTTTCAGTAGTAAGTCATTACTGTTTTAGTTAGGTAATTCTTCATTCTTTGGCCTTAAACATGTAACTAAAACAAATTACTTGCATCACCATACTGCAACAATATTTAGGGTGGAAAAAGAGCTTTATTGATGAATTTAAAAAAAAGACATAGTCAAACACAAATACCAGTTTCTTCCCTCAAGTTAGGTGTTTGAGGTGAGCTGCATTGTTCGTAGACATTAACAATTCTTAAACCTGGCTGTGAAGTTTGATGTCCTGAAAACCAGCATTTAGCAGCAATCCTGTGAAATTCCTGACTGCTTCAACTTAAATGCAGCCATTCGTGTAAACAGCTGATTTGTAATTTCTTAGGAGGCATTGTACTGAGGCCAAGAAAGAATTCTAATCTAGGTCTCCATATCCCAACAAATTTCATTCACTTCCTTCAGTTTTAGAAAGATAATACATGGAGGATTATTCATTCTGTTTTGTTTTCTATTCATTTTCTCTTGGTCATCAAACCCAGGTAAAATTACAGACCTGTATGAATCAGAATTTTAACAAGTATATTAGCGAACAATTTTGAAAGAATGTATCAGATAATGTTCTGTGTTTCTTCTGAAACCTTTATTCAATTTCTTATCTTGCAATAGGGGCTTATGTTCTGAGTTGGACCTCTTTGTGTTGTTAAATTTGATAGTTGAGAAATATTAGGAAATGTCTATACATTAAAATGAATGTTTTAGGCTTGAAATAGTAGCATGTAGCTATTTATATTTTTTTTCTCCCTGCCAAATATGTTAAAAATTGGGCTTTTTTCAGTGCTATAGAAACTGTTTTATAGAGATGTTTTCCTTGGAATCTAGTTGTTAGATCCCACGTTCTATTATTGAAAGAGAGGAGTTGGCTTGCTTTGATGCAGGAAGATCTTATTGCTTTTAATTAGGTAATCTAATTGATGAAGAGAATGCTCTCAATTTTAGTGTTTTAATGGCTGGTGGATGACCTCTTTATTATGACTGTTAATTTAGTGGCAGAATGGAGCCCACCTCCTACGTGGTGTAGATGATCTGGCTGTGGAAGTCTGAAGCTTGAGAGGTTGAGTTTGCAGGGGTTGTTTTGGTTTTTTGTTTTTGCAAGAGCTTTAACAGTTGAAATGGCACCAATTTTGGAAGTTGCATTTAAAAATTATCTTGGATATTGCCACACGTCATCTAAAAACTGTGTAAGGAGTTGAAATGAAAGGATGGGTTAAAGCCTTGTGACTTCAGAAGTCTCAAGTCAGTTGAGTTATGTGCTTAGCAGTCAACACTGTGAGAGTGGGGTTTAACGGAGTGTGTGCTTGCAGTACTGAAATTGCAGACTTCCTTTGTGTATTTCACACTACCATTGAGGAGAAAAATCTTCCAGAGGACTCAGTACGCTCTAATTTAAAATCAAAACTAAGAAACTTCCTTACAACAACCAAATTTCTAACTTTTGGATATACTGATTGCTTCCAAATGGTTGTTTTTTTATTTCTTCTACATCTCCCTCTTTCAGCTACTTGGGCAAAAACTGTCAAATTTATAATGATTTTTTAGTTTAAAAGAAAAACAAAATCATTCTTGTCTGTGGAGCCTGCCAGAGGAATCAGTGTGTTTTGTGGGAATAGTTACTGCAAAAGGAGTGAGACAACTGGATTGACTGTTTGAATATTTGTTACTTTGGTCTGTCTAAAGGACAATTTAAACTTCTCTGGTTGTTAGTTTATACTTTCCAGTATGAATTTTGGATGCTATCATAGACATTACCCTGAAAATAAAAGATCTGCAAGACGCCTCTGGTTATTGCTTGCTGTTGTCAGAGGTTTGCCAGTAATGCAATTTATTATCGAGATATCCATCGTGTTTATGGTTTTGTTTGTTTCTTTTTTAAGAAGAAAACCATTGTGGGTATATGTGGTGTTTATGCATATGCTACATATGCTTTACTCAGTTACTCAGTAGACTGTACTTATTTTTATCTGCAGACCTTGATTCATTGTATGTTCTCCTGCTTAATGAGTATTTAAAGTATGGGAATGTGGAAAGAATAAGGTAAATGGGAAGTGAAACGTGGCTCTGAATAGATTAGAGGAAACAACTGTTTAGTAGTAACAAAGCCACTATTTTATTACATGTGAGTTTCTTTCTTCTCAAGAAAAGCTATTTGTATTTAGTCTTCCTATGCATTTGTAATCTATACACAGAATACGTAATATGTATATGGATCTAGTTCTGTGGGTCAGTTTATTATAGAAGTTTGAGACAGGTCCTAGCTATTGAGGAGATTTTTTACTTGCTGTGCATTTAAGACATACAGTGCAGGAAGATTTTCACAGGTGAAGTAAAAATTAATGCAGTTATACTGAGACTTCATTTAATCTATGAAAACCTGCTTTCAGCTGTCTATTTTGAACCTATTTGGTAAGGATGCCTCTCTGTAAAGCCTCACATAATTCTGGACTTTAGGGTTTTTTAGAGCTTGTTTTTAATCAGGGTTTTTTGGGGGGTGTGTATGTTTGCTTATCTTTAAGATAAGAAACAATCTTGGAAGCTTTCGAATTCCACACAGCATTATATTTTCAGTTTCTTAAAGGTTATGTAGGAGGTATGCTGTGCTCTCCTCGTCCTCGCCATTCTGTGGGGAATTATTGGGAGTTGTAATTTCTGTACTACTAATTTCACAGATATGGTCATGTACAAGCAAGACAGAATGTAAGGTTTATAGAATGGGTAACTGAATGTTTTGTGTTTAAGTGCATTCATTCAGTGACGGGAATAGTCTACAAAGTTTTGAACTGGAATCAATTTTCAAAAATCAACTTGATGGACTCCTGAATGTGTTTGTACCCTCCATATATGTTTCGCCAAGCAGCAGACTTCTGCTGGTGTTCTTCTGGGTTTAAGATCAATGTTTTAATAGGAGGAGATAGTTTTGAAAAGTGTTTTGTAGTATTTAAATTACACAGGACTTAAGTGCTTTGAATTGCTTTCTGAAGGTGCCTACCACTTGCTGTCAACTGTGTGAGAAGCTGAGGAAACCCCTGGTTCCTCAACACATGCCTAGATCTTCCATGGGTACCTGTAGTAAGGTGAAATATTAATGAGCAAGATTATTGTCTCTGTATTTTCAATGTGTTTGCACCTGCAACCCTACGATGTTTTTTAAAAAATTTTTTCCCTGATTGTTTCTGAGCATAGCTTTTCAGTTTGATTCATCAAGTTGATCGGGGGAGAGTTGCAACCTACCAAGGACAACCACATTTATGAGCTTAGGAGAGAACTTCCTTCCCCTCTCCATAAATTAATACAGCATTAGTGTTCAGTCTCTGATTAATTCAAGGTACTTTTGGTAAGCACAGATTTCTTATTGCAGATAGGAGAATGGCATCTGCCACATAACAAATTTTTTAGTGGCCTTTGTGTATATCTGAAGGTCATTGTGGTGTACTGGACTCCTCCAGGCAGAAAGAGCCAACTTGCTGGTAAATGCTGGCAATGCAGCAAATTGCAGCTTTGAGAAACCGAATAGCTTTTGTCAGGTACACAATTCTTGGGTTGACTCTTAGAGTAGAAACAGATGGAGTTGAGTGTTTGACGATAGAAAAGAGGTGGTTATTTCAGAGTTCCTCTGAACCCTGATGAAATGCCAAAATCTACTGAAAGCTTTGAGCTGTTTAGTCAAAAGCTCAGTAGCATTGGCACTGAGGGGAACGCCTCACATCCTGTCCCTGTACTTCTACCTCACCCCATATAGAAAGGAGGACTTCTCTGCCCCCAGCCCTGCTTTCTCCTGCTTTAAATCTGTCCATTTCTAAATTGTTAGATTCTTTGAAATGTTTAAATTCCTCTTAATTACTTAGAAACATCTATTAACTGATATATGAGCTGGGAAATACATTGTCACATTTCTTAGATACAGATTTTTGAGGATCTGTACTTAGTAATGAGGATGTAGAGTGGCCTGTTTTTCGAGGTGGTACAAGAAAGGGTGGAACAAATCTAAGTGTCTGAAAGCTAGAAATGGGTAACGTAGTAGGGAAATCTACTTCAGTGCTTGAGAGAGTGTATCCCTTTGGATAGCTAGTAACACTGCAAGTCCCTCCATTCTTGCAGTCATTTCTCTAGCTGAATGACCTTTCAGAAAGAAAATGGATCATGATCAAGGGTGTTCTTGTTATTGTGATTGTAGGTGGCTTTATTGGATCTTTTCTTTGCTCCAGGCTCTTTACTGCTCTGTCCATCGTGTTTGTAAGATCTGGACCATTTCTGTATTCACAGTACAGAAAATACTCTAGATTTTGCCATGCAGTTGTGTCACCTACAGCAACAGGGTGTTTAATGTTCTGGTAATGGCAGAGAGGCATCTCTGGAAGTTATCTCTGAGCAGTTTGACAGAGAGTCTAAGAATGCTTTTGCTGATGTGTAAAGGTGAATTCAGTTTGGTTTTGTGGAAACTGTAGCATAACCTACTGAAACTGAGCTTTATTTTATATATAAAGGAAATGCATGAACTTCATTCCAAGTTGTGCTTTGATTGTTTTGGGTGTTTTTTTTAAATGGAAAAAGATCCATGTATTAAAAAATACCCAGAACCTTTTAAAATGACCAGACTTTTTAATTTTAGAGTAACAAGTTCTCCATCCTCAGTCCTTCTAGTATATCCTCTTGGTAATGGACTTGCAGTCAAGTCTGGATAGCTGAAGGAGGGAGGGATCTGTCAGTGGGGAGCATGAAAGTACAGTAAATTTCTTTAGAAGTGATGCACAGGTACCTACTGCTATACTCCAGATTGCAGTTTCAGTACTTTTCCTCTTCACTAAAATAGGTGATTGTGCTCAAAAAAGCTTTCACAAAGCTATACAAACAGATTATTTTGGATTTCTTTCTCTCTCTTGAGATAAAACAGACTTTGGTATACAGTTGCTTTGAAAGCTTCCAACATTAATTATGAAATAAAGCAGTGTCTCCCAGTTTCCCAAATACATATAAACTAGTCAGCATTCTTTAGGAAATAAGCTTCTGATTTGGTTTAGTGAATGCTGTTTGGGGATAGCAATACTTTATTTGGAAGCTGTGTATTTTTCAGTAAAACACTCTAGTATTTTAGGATAGTATCATAGAAACATGATTTAATGATAAAGGAAGGGAAGTGCTTCCTACACAGTGTCAGTTAGTCATCAGTGTGTTAATTTTCTTAAACAAATTACATGCAAAAATGGGTTTGTGGGTGTCTAGCTGGCTGATATCTGATGTAGTGAATTGTCCAACTCCTGATGAGTATTTGGATCCTGGATAATGCAATAATTACAGTACTGTAAATTTCTTTCTTTTCTCTACAAACACATATTTTGTTGACCCAGAAGAAAACAGAACATTAGATTTTCAGCAGAAGCATTTGCAGTTGTTTCCTTTTTTTTAAGATGGAGTAGCAAAACATCCATTTCACAGCCATTCTTTCAAGTAAAAGAAAGATGCAAACATACTGTGTTGACATAAAGTAGTGTTTTATTGGGTGTTTATATGTGGAAAGAATTTTAGGATAACAGGGAAAACTTGAAGCCTCATGTGTCTGTTAAACATAATTAATGTTTAGAATAGTTAATTCTAGATTTAAGAGAACTGTATACTTTAAAAACCAACTTTTATAAACAGTTTGTAATCTGTTTCTTACATGACTATTTTGGTCAAGTGCTTTTATTTCCAAACAGAAAGGCTCCTGTAAAATTAAAGAAGTGTCTTGTTCTGAGGCTGGAAGATATGATATAAATACTGAATTTTCTTAAATGCAACTCTCATGTTGCAATGCACAACTTTTAAGTTCCAAGGTATTTTTTCCTCCTTTTAAACTGTCTATTCTTAGTATGTATAAGAACTTTTGTACTTCCTATTCTTTTCCCCTTATCCTGTTTTATAAACTACAGTTATATGTTAGTAAAATAAGGTCTTTTTCTACACTTTTTGCCTTCTGGGAACTTGATGTTTTTCCTGACTGCTGAGGAAGATTGCTATCACGAGCAGAGAGTAGGGCTGTGCCTTCTCTGACACCTTGGAGTTTCTGTGATTACTCAGTCTCTTGTTAGGGAGGGGTGTAAGACAAGTCTTTTGTTGCTCAACTGAGTTTCTTCTGTCTGATTCAGGAAATCGTCATCTGAACAAATATTGTAGCCGTGACCTGTTATGTCAAAGGTGTCAGGGATTAGAATATGCAAGTGAAGATGCATGTGGCTCTTTGGTGGTTGTTTGCTTCCTTGAAGCCGGTAAAGGGGTTGAGTTGGCAAAGCTTCAATACAGAGCTCTATCAGAAGCAAGGAACTGGAAATCTACTGCATTGAAAATTGGGAGATCTAGTAAATTAATTACCTCTTTTGCCGTGGGTTGTGTGCATACCTCTGTGGAATTGTGTGTCAGCTTTGCCTCTGGTGATGAACAGAACACAGTATTTCACAGAAGTCTTGTTCCTCAAGAAACAGACCTGATGCAGAAGGGCTGAAATATTACAGTGACAAAGATTTTGTAGTCTTTCTAAAAGTAAGAGCCAGAACACAAATATTTGAAAACCCTTGGGGTACACAGAGTTGTGTCAAAAGGCTGTAGCTATGCGATTCTGTACATTTTTCTTCACAGCGAAACACAAGCACGAAGTATTGTTTCGTCTACAGCGTTCATCATGAATAATGTACCGAAGTGTAGTTAGATCTCTTACAGAATTGAACCCAGTACCTACCCAAAATGCAGATGCTTTTGGTGCTTCAGAAAAGTAGAAGAGATGAATGGAGTGAGGTGAGTCAGCATCTGAGTGTGAGGCAAAAAAAACCGCTGAGTGTGGACTACTTATACAGTAGGTCAACCAGCCAATTGAAACATTTGTTAGTACTGAAACTTCATGAGGAAATATATTTTTGTAGCCAAAATGCGTCCTTGCTGACCACTTGAATTTCCTTCAGTTTCTGAGGATTGTGACCCACTTACAGCTCTGTAATAGAAAGATACTGTCAGTGATGAAGATTGATGATGATTTATGGTTCATCATTGTCTAAGGTGATAACACAGCATACAAGTTTAAGCAGAATGCGGGGAGTGTGATCATGTTTTCTTCTAACTGCAGGCAAAATATTTAGTTTGTCTGCACATTACTAGCAGTAATTGGAGGCTATGGTCTGTATAGTATTGATTGGTCCTGTCACCCTGCATTTCAGCCTAAAGGTGTTGGGCAGGTGTAGGCTCCACCTTAAATCCAGTGCTGCAAACATCAAGTCTTTACCAACCTGGTTTATTTTGCTGAAAGCTGACTGGGGAAATGTTGCATGAGCAATTTAATTATCTGATTAGAGGGAGTGGAGATGAGCAGCAGGGAGTGGCAACATCGTGGTATACAGTCACATGCTCTGCAGTGACTTACAGGCTTTAGTCCAGCTGACTTCCAGTGAAAATTAAGTTGAAGTATCAAAATAATTTTGAAAATGCTTATCTCCTGTTTTCTAACTTTTGAATTTTCATTAGTGTCTGAACCTAAAATGTGTTTGGCTCTCTTCTGAAGACAAAATGGACATAGCTATTATTAATATCAGAGTAAAAGGAAAACTGTTTTGCTTGGTTTTATTTTTTGCTACCAAAAATACTTGACATTTGACTAGGAGAGCATGTTCACAAAATCAGCACTGAATTTAAGTCATGACATATTATAGCTAGGTCTGGCTCTCTTGTAAGGACTTCTTTGCCTAAAACCATGGCATTTTCTGGCACATTTGATTGATGCTGGCTGCAGTTTTTTATGGCAAACTTTTCTTCTGAATTTGGAGAAATTTCTGTGAAGATTTTTTGTGCCTCTTGTTTTGATACTAAATAAAATTGGCTGTATACCTTTCAATACCATACTGCTAGTAATTACTACTTTTAAAAAATGTTTTTGAACTTTGTGCTGAAATTTATTTTATTTTTCTGATTTGTTTAAATCTGTTAACTCTGAATGCCCCATCCTTGGGAGTGTTCAAGGCTAGACTGTGTGGGTCTTTAAGCAATGGGATCTAGTGAAGGGTGTCCCTGCCCATGGCCAGGGGTTTGGAACGAGATGATCTTTAATGTCTCTTGTAAACCAAACCATTCTAAGATTCTATTTGTCCATGAAATTTAGCATTAGCAGGTTATCCTGTATGGTTGTAAGGAATGTGGGCTAGGGTTGTGTATGTTTAACACTTAATTACTGAAGTCTGAAATAATTTTACAGAGTGATTTGGTCTTTACATTTTATAATCTTCTAATAGTTTGGGTTTTTTTTTTTTTGCTTTTACTTATTGTTTTTTTAAGACAAGGCAAAAGAAAAGTGGTGTCCTAGTGGTGTCCATGTAATTTTATCAGCTGAACAGCATTTTCCAAACTAATTTTCCTGTGGGAATCAGCACTAGAAGGTGATTGGGGTACCGTGTACACTGGTTTTAGGTTTCTCCTTTGCCAAAGGAATGTTTGGCTTCAGGAACTTGGTCTCCAGGTTCTGGAGGGGGTGTGCTGTAATTTCGTCTTCTTTCTGGTTCTTGTGCTCAGACTTTTCTGAATTTCCTTTAACCCATTCAAGTGCTGCCTCTTCTTACCAAAAAGTCTTTTTCCCTTCTCATTCTCCACGTGAGTGATTCTGGATTCAATTAAATAGTCAACATCTTCTTTCTTTACCAATTTCTTTCACTATGCTATTTCTTTCCGTAGCTCCAAAGCTTGTTTTGCCTTTAAAGCCCCAAGCCTACAAAATGTAGGCATGAAGAATCTTCTCTCAGAACTTGCAGTTGATTGAGACTTCTAATAGCTGGGCATTTCTAAAGGTCAAGTGACATAAGTCATGACATTGTGGATGCTGTTACTCTTTCCCCTGAAGCAGGGGTTACTAGAGTGTTTCAAATATAGTTGCCAATTTTACTTCTTAACATCAGGATTTCTTTTCTTAATTTTATTTCTTCATTTGTTTATTGGAACTGGGTGAACAATTTCAGTCAAAATGTAAGGAAAGTCAGTGTTTGAGCCTTACATGCACAACAGAGAGTTTCTGCCTAACAAATTGAAGTATGGCAAATTCATCAACCACTGAAAGAAAATATGTTCTCATAAGGAAAGCATTGAACAACTTTGATTAGTGAAGTGGTTAATACCACCTGTGGTTAATTACTGAAATGGATCTTGGAGTAAGATGTGGACACAAGATGATTTTTGTAAAACCATGGTTTAGATACTACATTATTAGAAATGTGTAATCTGTAGATAAGAGCAACAAAAAGATGTCTGTACTTTCTGTACCATAAATTTAAATACAAAAGGACAGGAACTCAAGAGCTTGCAGGAAGAGCAGTGATTTTCATGTTTTTGTAGTTGTATTTGAAGTTAATCAGTCTGTTTTTTTTAATTCAAAGCCAGAGTACACATAACAAACAAACTGTGACCTGAAAAAGTATCCTGTGAATTTTGGTACACAAGAGTGCACATTGTTTTTTCTCTATCTCTGTGACTCATGCAGCTAAAACATCTCATCCAGCTTTAGTTTTGAAGACAAGAGCATCTAGCAAGGTTAGGGGATGTTTTGTAGTGTTTGATGATAGTTGTCCAGATGCTGATTAAATTTTAGCAAAGCAGTAGAAATTTGTGTCTCCTTTCTGAGATATTCTGAGAGTTATTTCCCTTCCCGATTAGGGTGTGAGTTGAGGCTGAAGGATCATGATGTAGTAGTTAGGTCTTTGAAACTGCAGAGCTACCTTTAATGTAGTGTCAGAAAAGGAATTTTCCATTCTTGGGTTTGTATTATTCGAAGCTTGCTGTTCTGGAAGGAAAGCAAGAACATCTTATGACCTTCAGCATATTCAGGGATCTGGTTTTGAGTGTTTTTTCTTTTAAAAAAAAAGTGGCAGTTCAAATGCATTTTGTTCTTATCTGATTTATGTTCACAGATCCATTTCCTGAACTGACCAAAACTGTGATGATGGATGCCAGTTTCTTCAAGTATTAAAATTAAATCTTGATGTTCATAACGTTTGCTTACTGAATGCTGGACCTCAGTCTTAATGCACTGGGAAAAAACCCAAACCTGTAAGCTGTACCTCAGTTATGGCACCTTGGTAATGCAGTGCAGGTTGTGTACATGAGGTGGGGACTTCCCTTAGAAGGCAAGAAGAGACCAATGTTTTTAATGAGAAGTTAAAGAGAAAGGGATAGTGCAGGGTCTCGGGTGTTACAGCCAAGGTTGCAGTCACCATAAATTGGCAGGTTTTTTAATCTGGTGCATGACAATTGACACAAACTTCCAGTGTATTAAAACTAAGTTAAAAATCTAGTATGGTGCTAGAGAACAGCCTGAGTTACTTAAAATGGACAAAATGTATTTTACTCAAGGAAATTGAAACACAGATCAAAATTCAATGGATTTTTCATTTTAACAAACTTGAAGACTTGGTCATGTTTGAAATAATAGTAATAGTTTGTAATCTTTAAGCAGTGTGTCTTGGAACTTTGTTCTTATGTTTACTCTTACGTGGTGGCTTGTTGTTAGGTTTTTTGTGGGGTTTTCTTGAAAGATAATTGCTCAATGCAAAATAAGTTATTGGCTCAGTGTCAGTGTACCTGGAAGAAAGCAGCTGAGAAATAAAGCTGAATTGTGAACTGATGGTCCCTTTTAGTATTTTGTCCATTCACAGTTTCTGAAGAAATGGAAAAGTACATTGGGATTCAAAACCAAAAAGCTTGAGTTGTGTGGTAACAGAGTAAATTCTAGTAAATCATAGGATCTGTAATCTGTAATCAAGTTGTTAATTAGTCACAGGGCAACTGACCAATGAAAGTTTTGACTGATACCGTTCAGGTTAAGTACAGGAAAAAGTGGGTTTTATTTTGTATTGCATTGTGTTTGCAGGATACTCAAATGAAAATATGTGGGTTTGTTGGTAGTTAAACACAGCTTTGAATCCTTGTTTTTCCGTGATCATAAGATTGTTTATATAAGATATGAGATCAGGTCCTACTCTGAAATAATATAGTATTTTCATTTATCAGTTAAACTCTAGATGACTTTTGAGATTATAGTGGATAGTGTTGGAATTTCTTCAGTTGTTCTTAATATTTTATCCCTATTTTCTTTTTTTAAAGGACTTTAGTTATAGCTTCAGTAGCTCTGGAAAAATTAAGGAGATTACTTAGATGTAAGTTATAATTAAATGATTATACTTAATGTCATATCTCTGTGGTTCTGAATATTGTATTATTTCCTGGTTTTCTCAATGATCCTTAGTCTTATGCTTAGTGTCATAGTAGTGTTTGGGGGTAAAGCTTTCTTTATCTGGTCTTCTCTGTGTTGTAGAAAAATTCTTAAATCTGTCAATTCTCTTCATAAGGACCACCTTAGGAGTAAAATAAACTCCTTAAAATTGTCAGGGTTGAAACCAAAATTGTATTTACCTTTTAATTTGGATTCCCTACTTTTCTCATTAGTGGTTTTAATTCCTATTCATAGTTCGATGCAGTGTGTCTGATGGTAAATGTATCTGAATCATAACCTATTTTTAATGAAAACAAAAGATTGAACAACCTGTTCTAGTGGAAGGTGGCTTACCTATGGCAGGGGGTTGGAGCTAGCCCTTCCAACCCAAACTATTCTGTGATTCTGTGGTGTGCTGTGCACTAGGTAGGAAAATGCTTAGAAGTTCTTTGGTGCTAAGAGTATTACAAGCCTCAGTGACTGTTTCTTCCAAGATACTCCTCTTGTTTGGGGTTGTTTTTGGGTGGAGACCTGAGGGTGTGCAGCACCCTCAGGTACATAATTATACAAAATGACAATAGCAGCAATTTGTGGTTATCTCTGTGGCTGTATCAGTTTTGTGCTTGTAATTCTCACAAGGAAGACTTCCTGTGGGAGGCTGCATCACACTGCTCTGTTGTAACCTGGCTGGAGCCTGCTTGTGACTCCTCGAGCGTGGGATTTGTATCAGGGCATAGTTTCTGGTTGCTTGGTAGTTTCAGAGAGACAGATCTGCTGGAAATAAATGTGGCTAATACATTTGCAAATATGATGAGCTCTTAACATGCAGGTCATGAACAATAATGATGTATTGGCCACCCCACTGATGAGGAAAACATCTTGTTTTTGCCAATCAAAGATCTCCATTGGGGGCTAGACATATTTTTTCCTGATTTGTGGCCATCTCTGTGTAATGATTGTTGCAGGAACATCTCTGTATTCTCAGAGAGCAGCTTCTATTTGTTTCACATTTAAAGTTTCATATTTTTAGAGACAACCAGTATTCTCAGGTCTAAAAGAACATACTCTGGTGGTTCACAGAGGGAAAAAGTAGTCATAGGATACTTCTGGAAAAGTTAGGAGACGAGTAATTTCAGTTGAAGATATATTGCCTAGGAAGATTTCTATTCATTTTATTTATATGATTGACTGCAAGTAAGGAAAAAAACTTGTGAATTATTTTTATTTAGTCATAAGTTCATTTGATTTTGTTTTGCCCCAACTTGGCCTTACTGTTCTGAGATTTTGCAAAAACTGAGTATTTGTCAGCTTTATTTAGGATTTGGATTGGATTTTCCTCACGAAGCTTTAAAATTCTCAGCTGAAAGTCTTTTATTTCATAAATGGTAACTGTTGGCACTGGTAGAGTCTGTTTGTGATGAGCTTCTGTCAGTATGTTCTGACAAAATGGTGATGTATCTACTGTCCAGTCCAAACCAGAGAGCTTGATAAGTTAACAGTGCTTTCCATTCAGTAATATTTCCTTTTTATTTTTTATAACTGTAATAAATAGCAATACAGATTTGTATTAATTCATTGCATTTTTCAAAAGCTTCTGTTTGGCTTATAAGTGTACTCAAAATAGTCTTAGTGCTCCACATACAATGTTGCCATGAATATTGCAGGCTAAACCACACAGTTTAAGGGTTTTCATATATTGCCTTTATTTTCCTTTATCAATCAACATTTGTTCTTGTCTTCAGAGTTAGACCTCTGTTGTTTCTGTAACTCCTTCATTTGAGATCTCCATCCTGTGAATATCAGTTCTATGGATGCAGTCTTCCAGTACTATTTTTCCAAACCTGTTTGCTCTTGAAAACATCTGTTGCTCCTGACTATCACAATGTTGCTTAGAGACATGGTGACCTTATACCTCTTTCTGAAAATGCCTTACCTATAATTGTTGATAGTATCCTCTATTTTCAAATCTAAAAAGAAATAATTTTTTTTTCTTCTTAACTAGCTAAGATGCATTTTGTAGTAGCTGCTGTACTCTGTGTTATGGATTGATTTCCTCCATCTTCCTCCTTAGCATCGTGAGACGGGGATGTTGTCTGGGTGGGCATGTCTGCTGTACCTGGGAACATGAGGACAGCTGTACTGAGTAGGCACAAAGTCTACTGGACCTAGTTTCCTGTTTGTGGAAGTAGCTGAGGAATAGTTCTGATAATAATAACTGAGGAATTGTTCTAAGAAGCAGAAGAAGTATAATGTAATTTAAAATTATTATTATTATTATTCTTTCCCTTCTTTCTTTTACTTTTGTTGCAGTTTTTTAATAGACAGAAAAGCAGAGATGTCTGAATTATTTGTGTTTAAGTTAATTAGCAAATTCATCACAGTATAGATTTATTTTTTTTAAACTCACTGTATTTTTGAACTTTTGCCTTCTCCAATATCTACTAGCAACATTTCGTATGTGCTTTTAAGAAAATGCTGCTGTCCTATACAACTGTCTAACTGGCTTTGTTATAATTTTGAGAAATAACTGGCCCTCTCAATTCTATGGAGTATATTATATAATAATAATTCTTGCTACATCTTTTCTAAGATCAAGTCTGTCCTGATGAAATTGTCTTCATTAAGATTTTGGGTCAGTATCTCTGTTCTTCACTCTTATGTTCTAAATTCTGCTGGATTTTAGTTTGGGTGGGATTACATGAAACTTTCAGCTTACAATAATAGGGAATTGAATGACACAGGACCATCGTGTAAGTGGAAAAGAGCAAGCGATTCCCTTTCTAGTCATTCAAGATGTTCTATTTACTTGTTTGATGGTGACCACTGAACTGCTGTTTCAGAGCACATGATACAAGTGATGATCTCTGTTATACCCAGAGCCTGCCTGTGGATCGTGTTTGTATGTGGGTGTGGGTGGAGTTTTGTGTGTGTCCCTTATCTGCAGTGATTTTTGGCAATTCAGTCTTCATTGCAAGGCTCTTTGCAGCCAGTGCAGCTTGGACTAAGCCGGGTAGTCTTATGTCACTGACAAACTTTGTTCATCCAGATCACTGCAGATCACTTAAAAAAATTACTAAAAACAACATGAGCAAAACCCAGAACCAAAACTCCTAAAACCAGAAATACTGAACAGTATAGTCCATAGTGTAGATGCTAGTGAGATGCTTTTGGTATCCTTTCAATATTGTGAAACTGGCCTTTTTATTTCTATAGTTTGTTTCCTCTGGGCTTTTAGAGAGGATTATTTTTAACCCTATGACAGGAGGGTTTCTTGTAAAAGTTTTGGTAAGACACACCATCAAAAAAGTGAGAAACACTCTCTGGTAGAAAAAAAAAGAACAGTGTATTGTGCAGGTAATTCTTTCTGTTGAGTTGCAAAGAATGTGACTCAACTGCAAGACAGAAGCCTGCAGAAATCACCCTTTGCTGTTGCCTCCTGTGTTTTACTAATGCCATATCTTCTGTAGTGTGTAAGTTGGTAGATACTAGTAGTCATGTGCTTGCCTTCATTTTCTCAGGACTTTTGTGGGGCTACTGTAGACATTGATATATTGCCTTCATTTTGTGAGGTAGCAAGGTTGTTTTAAATGAGGGGTCATATTCTACAGTGGGAGTTGCTTTAATATGTAGCCTGGTCTTGATTTTTTGAAGGTTGTGGTGGAATTTTTTTCTCTCTCTTGCTGTTGCGTCAGTTTGTGACTGTTCTACTGGTTCTCCATTTTGTAAGAAATTACTCTGGTATATGGGAATTTCTAGGTTTGTCTCTGAGTGTGTTTATTGCACATAGATTGTTACTCAGGATCTGCAGAGATTGTGAATGCAGATCTAAATTATTTATTTTGACTTCCCAGATCAAATACTGAGGCTCCTTTCTTGATCTGCAAAATTCTCTAGTTCAATTCTTGACATGTTAGAATAGCAGCATTGTGACTTTAAGGGAGCAGGAAAGACAGTATACAAAATGAAGTTGCATGCTCCTGATGTTTTTTAGAGAATGACCTGCAATTAAAACTGTTCTGCAGTGTGAGTGATGGGTTTGTGCTCATAGACGCCTGGCCAAAAGCAGATTTTACAAGCAGCTATATTTTAATTCTGTAAGTGCTCCTATACCTTGTTTGTAAGACATAAGCCTAATCCATTTAATGATCAGGGATATTTACCAGCAAAATTTGAGTATGCTTTACTTCAGGGTTTGGGGCTTTTGTGTGTATGTAGTCTTATGGAATAACAGACCATAGCCGGTTTTTTGGTATTTTTTTTTTTTTTATTATTAAGTATTCTTTATTGCTTAATTGGATAATTAACCTTGTCTTTCTAGGAGGAAGCTCTTTCTCAGTAAGACAGTCCTATTTGCTGGACTCCTGTCCAACCAGTCCTGGGTTTGTTGGACAGTCCTGTCCTAAAAGCTTTTTCAGATCATATTCTGACTCTGAGGCTTGACTTTTAATAATCACTGGGCCCAAACCCACTTACACGTATTGATAATGCTTTCTGTGTTTCTTCAGTATGTTCATTTTCTGTCTGTGGTGTAGAACTGCCTGGCTATATTTGTTTTCTTTCATTTCTCTAAGTGCTTGGACAACATAATTCACTTATCTGGCATTGTCTGGGTAGGAACATCATTTGCTTTTCTCAGGCGCAAGGAAGCAGCGTGTCTTTTGTTCTGCATTGAAGCCAGAGTTACAATGTTGCTTCCTTTATTTCAAGAAGAGTTCTGAGCTGTGCGTGAGCTTTTTGAAATGACAAGTCTTAGCATAACTGGGTTTTTCAAGGTAACTAGTGCCAAAATTGAAATTATTGGAAAATAAGGCCATGTAAGGTTTTATTGTGAACTAGATTTTACTCAGGGGCCTGGATCTTGTTTCAGGATTTGTTAAAAAAACCCCACTTCTTTCTTTGAATCTCATTTTGGCAAAAGAAACTTCAGTGTAAGATTCAGACATTCTTTGTAATCTCCTTTTTCTGTTATTTTGTCACACCCTTGTTCATTTACATGAATTCAGCTGTGCTTAAGAGAAAATATCATTGCTCCCAACATACTGTGTGGGCTGGCTGATGGGAGGATACAGCAGGCTGGCATCTTAGCTGAGCTGTGGGCTTGATTTACTGTAAATGGGCTAATGAACCATGAGGTGCCATACTGCTGTGTTTGTGTGCAGGGAAGCTATGTAGGGGTAAGCCTGAGTTGCTTACACTTTCTATTTCTGTCCATTGATTTGTTGTAGTTAGATATAAGGAAGTCATAGCCATGAAACAAAACTTGAATTAAAATGTAGAGAAATAGTTAAAACAACTATTTTGTGAACTGCTCCACTTGTGCTCAGCATTTTTGAATGTTTTTAAAATATAATCCTAGCTCAGATTTTTGTTTTGTTTTGCTATTAAATAACTGAGAACTGTGATTTGTTCTGGAGAGTCTTAATAAAGATTAAGTGATGGAAGATCTATGCTTTTTAACCCTTTCATGCAGAGAGACTTAACAAACTAAATATTCTGGTACTTCTGAAGAAAGAATAGACCAGCATTTTGTTATTACTATGGTTGAGGTAAATTGGGCTGTCTTAAGGGTGTCATTATAAACCCACTATGTTTTGCTGTTTGATTTTTCTTTTCCTATTTGGAAGACAGAAAAAAATTTCCAAGAATTTTTTTTGCAGGACCTCTCTTCTGTAACTGAGACAAGCACTAAAAATCTCATACTAGCAACATTTGCATATCAGTCTATTCATTAAAAGATAGAAATTTGCTCTCCAGCCTTATCATTTACTATTTTGTGCCATATGTAGCCAATTAAAAAGACAAGGTAAGAAAATACTGTTTGCTTTTTTTTCTATATAAATAAATGGAAGTGAGCATAATAGCAGCCAAAGGAAACATTCCTCTGTGATTGCAGCAAGGTTTGTCCAAAATAATAGGGTTTGTATTTTGTAAATGTTTGGTTTGCCTCTGATGTTTAACATTTTAGGCTCTTTAAGGTATGTGGGTGCATACCAGGCGAAGTGTAAAATTTCAAAACCCATTGGTGGAAGTCTTGTAAGACAGGACCACCTGCTGTGTTTGCTCGGCTGTTTCAATTGCTCTGTTTTGCAATTTCTTCTGTTGCAAGTTGAGGAGCACAGAGGAGGCCACTGAGGAGGCCACTTGGTTAAAGTATTACTTGGCCTTAAGTGTTTATGCCGATCACCATTTTCCTCATTTGGGTACAAAAAGTTTTATACAGACGACTTCTAAGTCTTTTGGATCCACAAAATGATGGATCCTTCTTTTTGTTGATGCAACCAACTGGTGTTTTGAGTGCAGGTTTTAACACTGAAGTAGCTATTAGGGCTGTGTATGAAGTTAGCTCTGTCACTCTTGTCACAGCTGGTTAATGAAAATTGTTAAGAATAAGAAATTATTCAGGCTTTGTTGGTGTCTTTATGTAAGTGTTCTTGCAGAAATAATGGACACTTTCTTATGAGACTTTAGGTAAACTATGCAGAACTGTATGGTAAATGGTAATAATTTTGGCCAAAAAGCATCTGAATCAGCATGGGAGATGATCAGAAAAATTCCTTTGTGTTGAGCAAGAAACTTTCTTTCAAAGGACTTTTCTTGTACTGACAGGACAGTAGTGGTCAGCATACTTCTGGTTTTACAAGTAGTCTTGTGTACCTGTGGAAGAAAATCAGATTTGTGAATATAATCCAAATTATTTCATTTTCTCTGTACTTCAATATATCTGTGACTGTTGACTAAACCGAAAGCGTAGTCAAATGAGAGCCTCCAGAGTTCATAAGCAAAAATAGGTCTTACCCTTTGTTCAGTCCTTCTCTGTAAAAGAAGACCCCTCAAACCTTTCTAAGTGCTGATACAGGCTGACTCATTGATGTTTGAGCCATTCAAAAATCTTCCTTCTCATAACATTTCAAACAAAAGCTGCCTCGAGGAGCTGTTCTCCAGGGTAAGGTGGTGCCAGTGTGGGAGACGCAGAAATCATCCTATGGGAACTGCTGTGTGCCCTCTTAGCCACAGTTAGTGCTGGGCAAATCCTATCAATTGATGAAATGTGCCCCTTACAAGATGTAGCGAGGAAATCATGCTTTTATACAATTTAAAGTATTAAGATAAATCACAGGCAATTCAGTGCTGTTTTAGAGGCAACTCAAATGCGTTCTGCCACCTGGGTCTGTCACTTACATTGTAAAGTCCTGGTAACAAAAGCACTGTGTTGAGCACTTACTCAGTAATGGAAAAGGGAACATAAAACCTGTATATAAAAAGCCCTGTGAATGTTGTCTGTTGAGAATATTTTTAGGATTAAAGGTCTTATTTTGTCCAACTCTGTGCTGGATTTATATACGAATAATGGTTTGAGTAAATCCATCTTGAATAAAAAAAATTAACAGATCTAAATAAGAGGCATCTTCATTTTCCACAAAGAAAGCATCTGTAGCTTGTATTTTTTCACACTGAAAATAATGCTGCCTAGTTAGACTGGATTTCTTTCGCAGCATTAGTCAGAAAATACTCTAGTGGCTAATGATGTGGGTCAGTGCTAGGATGGGTGATTTAAAAGCCATTAGCTTGTGCATTCCTTGTTGTCTTTTCATAATTTTCATTGCTCCTTGTATTTAAAAAATCTGTGTGAAAATGGGTAACAAAAATTGAGATGATGTCCAGGTTTCAATGACAGGAATGAAGGTGTTAGTCTTTCACAGAGATAATTTTAGTTTACTTTCGTAGGTTTTTTCTTTTTTTTTTCCCCCTGTTTTTTTTTCTATCTGAGTATTTTTATTCTTCAGTTCTTACTTGTAGTCAATCCATGTCCTTTCTACCCCAGCCCCCAACTCTACAACACTGAAATGGCTCAAGGTCAAGAATTTGGCTGTTAAAGGAAACTGTTTTGTTTTGCATTAAGATTAATGGAGCTTTAAACTAACTGGGAGAGAAGAATTGTTCTGCTGAAATTATTAAACACATCCACCCTTTTCAGCAGACAGATTTTTGTCCTCAGTAGTGCTGGAAATAAGTTTTTAACAGATTGCATGAGGAGGAAGATATTCAGTGCAAATGCGTAATTGCGTTTTTAAATGAAAGGTGAAATTGAATATGTGTAAATGTGACAATCACATTTAAAACGTAATTAAACCCTAGTCCCTAGTAGTGCTCAGTAGGAAATCATTCAGTTAGAAATAACCTAAAATTATACTCCTATGCCTTTGTCCATGTGTATGCTTTATGTTTGATTGCTCTAACCATGATATACTTGAAAAAGTAAAGTGAACCATAGTTAGTATGATTTGATGGAAACATGGAGAGGAATACAAGGAAGGGCCTCTGAGCCTTCCTTGTCTATGAAAAAGACATAATGGTTCCCACCTTTTGCTCTAAACATCTTCAGGAATCCTTTTGGGAGCAATATGGCAGCTGCTTAAGTAATTCTGGAACAGAAAAGTATCAAAGTAAAAATCAAGCCAGAGGTGTTTTGTCAGTAGTGTATTTTTCATGTGTTAACTTCTGATGCTTTTTATTCCCCATCACCTTGGAGACACACCTTGGTGGGCATTCTGTCTGGCTTGCACAAGCCTTGAGGAGCATGACCGGCAGCATGGCTTGTGCCCTCTCTGTTTAATTCCATGCACAGTTTACAGCGCTGGAATTAAAATATGGTATTGTCAGTCTGTTCTGGCTCAACCCTGTATAATTGGCTGACTACAACAGGCAATAACTTGCTAGCCTTCCTGGTGAGTAGGAGTTCACTGCATGTGTGCTGACCACAGAAGCCTCCACTGTCATTTTTCACTGAGAGATTGTGCAGTCCAGAGATGAAATGTTAATGTTTCAGCCATATACTTCCAAATTCTTGAGGACTTTTTTAGCCAGCTCACTTGCATTTATTAGTGGCTAAAGTATTAAAATCATCCTCTGCTGTGCAGTACTTTGGAACTACAGTTACCTATTTTTGCTTTCTCCCTTTAAGACAGGTGATAACCTTAGTGAGTATAAGGCGAAGACCGACAATTGGGGGTTTTTCCTGCTCTGAAGTTTTCTAAAGAAAATAAATCAAATCTGAATTTGTACAGGAATGTTTGCCTTGCATTCCACACACTGAGTCAATTTATCTCAGGGGCTCTCTTTTTCCTCCTTCCCACCCTCTTTAAAGGCTTGGTGACTGGAAAAAAAAAAAGGAGGGGTGTATGGTAGATTGTAAAAAGAGATTTTTGTAGCCACTGGTGCCAGGAATCATCAAGGAATGCTTAAGTAGTGCCTCTTGTGACAGCATCCAGTCTATTGGAAAAGCATCATGTGCCATCTGGCTTCGATTTTGACTTAATTAAATGCATGCAGCCGTCTTTAAGAACTCGGCTAAGATTCAGCTGTCTTGACATTTTGTAAAGAGCTAAGAATTTGTTGGGGAAGCTGCAATAGTCACCTGATTTATGTTGTTTAGTTCCCTTTCAGTGTGGTCCATATAGTTTGCTGATATTTGAGTGACAATTCTGTATACATAAACTCTTAAGACTTGCTGACTCTTGGAAGCCTAATTCAGTAGGGGTTTTCCACTCTAGATTCTGGGATTTTTCTTAGGACTGCAGTTACTGTGGAATTTTTTAATAGCGAAAGGAGTTTCTTAAGTTCAGCCAAGTCATTTGTCTGGGAAAAAGCAAGCTGCTTTGTAAAAGTTTGGTTACTCCACCCGAAGACTCTATATCAATGGGATTTTAGCTTTGTGGGGAGGGGGGTAGGAGCAGAATGCTTTCTTTGTTGCTAGGCCATTATTCTTAATGCAGAGAATAGCAAGGAACTGCTTTTCATGGGCAAACAAACCATCTTGTACTCACGAGAACCTGTTGTTTCAATTACCTGTTGTTTCATCTTGCATCTTCAACTACAACTTACCTATGTGGATGAAGGGTGTTGAAAAAAACTTGCTGCAAACTTCCACCCATGCAGTTGTAATTAAAAAACATACTTTGGTTGTTCTGAATGGTAGGTATCTTCATTTCTGAGGTTTTATCACTTTGATCTTTAAAATGTAGAAAAAAAAATCAAGGGAAAATAAATGCACAGAAGTAGTATCTTTATTTAGCATCTAGGTGAGATGAACAAAGGCTCATTCAAATTGGCCTTTTCATTCTTACATTGAGTTTTAGCAAGTTGACTAGTGATAATTGTCAAGTGGTAATTTAAAACAAGTCTTCTACCATATTCCTAATACTCCCAAATGGTCAAGTTTTATCTTTTTCATCCAGCTATCAGGGATTACCCCATTTTCCCCCTTTTTTTTATCACTGGGAATGTTCTATTCTTGGAAGGCCCTTCAGGAAGGAGTATTTTAAGTTATATGTGCAGTATTATCTAGCCCTTTTCTAGTTCTATATTGCAAGAAATATTTTCACTTTTTAATTTTTCCTAGGTCTCTTATTTTTAGCAAGTTATCCTTGGCCCATTGCCACCCATTGTATGAATGGAATTCTACAGTTCTCATTGCAAACATCAGTTTGCTTAGACCTCTTTAGCTGATTCACTAAGTACAATATCCAGATCCCTCCTGCTGTGTCTTAGCAGTTGTGCTGCAAGCTTGGGTTGGACACTCCTCCCTGCCCTCCAAGCCCCCTAACCTATAATAGGCACTCTGGCCTGCTTGTTGAAGAAAGAAGCTTTAGGAGCTGCTTAGCTGACCTTTGCATCCCCATTTCCCTGTACCCATTCATGTCTGAAATCAGGATTAATGAAAAATCTGCTATTTTGACAACCTTGGTGATCAGTTCACTATCTGTAGAAGAAAATTACCATCATGAGATATTTGTCAAATTTCCTCAAGCAATGCTGCTAAACATGTCTTAAACCTCCCCTTGAGAGCCCTGTTCCCAAGATGAGTGACTGCTGGACTTCTGCTTTCATACATGTTGAATTCTTGGCCTCTGTTTTCAGGTGGCCTAAGGAGGTTGCAAATAACATTTCTTGCAAAGGAAGCACTTACTAGTGATAAGGAAGAACATCTTCCTTCTAATGTTAATCTGATTACTGTAGGACTAATTGACTCAAAGCAGTTGAGAATCAGGGAGCTTTCATTTCCTATTGTCCACCTGTACATGTAAGCATCAAGATAAGAGGAGACTATGCATTTTTAAAAGCTTGGATTGTTTGGATTTATTTCTTAAAAGCTAGTATGCATTGCTTGTGCATTGTTATTTATATTTACTGCTAAGTAAAGTACTTGAGTTGAGAAGCCCTCCCAAACTTTCCTGTCCTTGGATATGAATTGATTATCAGAGCATGAGTCTCTTTCCCTGCTGGGAATGCATTTAGATTGTTTTGCTTGTGTTTGTTTTTTAGTGGGAATGGTGCATAATCTCTCTGGGCTTGAGGCTAGCACTATTGTAGTGGTAGACATGCTCTTTTATAATTTTATGAATTTTGTTTATATTGCTGTAGTTTTGGAGACATTTTAGAGGTGATGTAATATATATAAACAATGTTGATAGTTTAATGTATGCAAGCAATGTTGATGTTTTTACCATGAAACAGGAGAGCAAGGCAGTAGAAGCTGGGATGTCGGTAATAAATCCTCTTCAGGAAAGCTGTCTGATTGTTCTGCCTATTTCCTCTCTGTCCACATTTGTTTGAAGGAGACTGTAAGATAGAAACTCAGGCCAGAATTAGGTTGGGATGAGACTGGTGGAAATTATTCAAGCTAGCAACTATAACTCAGTTGAATTGAAGTTGGCCACAAGTTCCTTTGGCACCTCCTGTGGAGTGGGATTGTGGGGCACCCCTTGAAGACCCCAAGAAACTAGAGAGGTGCCTGAAAATGTAGCCAGGTTGTGAGTCCCTGATCTGTATGTGCATCCATGCTTGGGAGCCCTTTCTCAGCTGATGGGGGTAGCAGAGGAAGCTTTGGAGTTGACTGTACAGAAAATCTGACAGTTGAATCTCTCAATTGATTTGTGGCTCAGCTGTAGAGTAAGTCAAGATGGGTGTAAAGCAGCTGAAACAGCCATTACTTGGAGTAAGATTCCCTTCTCTACAATTCTGTTTGTACATTGCTCTTGTATGAAAGGTAGTAATCTGTTACTGAGTTATTTGTACTTCACCCACAGTATTAATTTCAGTTTCATGCTTATTCTAAGGTTTAGCAAACATGTTTGCTTCTATTGTACTTAGCTTGTAGTAGATGCTCCCTATAAAGGACTGAACCAGTGCTTAGAGTTTGTATGAATCACAGTGCATTTTCTTGTGCCCTTCAGTTCTAATTTCTGTGGATGGAGAAACAGTCACCTTCAGCTGTGTTGTGCATAGTAGGTTTTGGTGCTTGACTGAGTGTCTAAAAGACCCTGGTGCAAGCTTTTCATTGTTTGTATAGTTAACTGTGGGTCTGTGTTTCTTATCTTTGGCGGAACTGACTTTTGAACCCGCAGATACTTCTGCTGTTTCAGTTTGCTGTGCTTGATGTGTCTACAAGCACATGTATATAGTTTGAAATGGGGGAGAAGGGCCCCCCCAGGTGAAGATATTCACATAAAGGTAATCTCCATCACCCCTTTGTATTTCAAATTGTGAAACAAACAATTACTTAGAGGAGGGAATTCTGGCCAAATAAACAAAGAATAGAAAAACATGGTCTCAAAGTCCAGGAGCCTAAAACTAAGGAAGAAAAGAGCTGTGAGGCTGACTTTTCTAGGATTATTGATCTACTTTCATCCAATGTAATTTGTCATGTGAGAATTTGAAAGACTTTACATTGACTACAGTTTAAATTTTATTCAGAGCATCAGTGCTGCATCTTGTATTACAACAGCTGTACCTTGCACTAAGAAGAAATCTAATGTCTTTTGTGTGGCACAGTTTTTCTTGGTTGTGATTTTTAAGAGTGTTGATTGGAAGACAAAAGACACTGAAAACTGGAAGTTAAACTTAGATTGAAGTTGAAAACAGGAAAGAAAAAAACCTTTTTCTCTCTCTTCACTTCTTCATTTGATTGCTGGAAAAGAAAGAGGGGGTCAATGCATCAATGAACAGCAAGGAAAGGTTTTTTAATAAGTTCTCGAATACTTTTTATTTTCAAAGAATGTTTGCTTTTAGGTATGTTTTTCAAGTAGAGTATTTTGAACAGCTTCAGTTTTATTCTTTCACATTTGTTGATAATTTTAAGGACAGTAAAAACAGATTTCAAATCATTAGGGTTTTAATAAGCTTTTAATAAGGAGAATATCTCTGGGAGAAGAACGTTGTTAAAGCAAGGAAGTCTTATTTCTTGTTAAAAGTTTGGAGGTTTAGACTTAGAGGGGAATGAGGCTTCTGTCCAGTGTGGCTAGGCCTTGAATTTTCTGGATTTTGTTGGTTGAAACCTGCCCTGTGAGACATAGGATGCATGAAGGTAGATTTGGTCCATGGGCAAAACATAAAATAGAGTGAACCATGTCACCTGCAGGATGAAGGTGCATTTGTTCTGGGCAGACAAGTCCTGAGGGGTTTAAGGTGTTCTTTACAGCACTGAGTACCATTCCAGTCCTTGCATCTTTTACAGGCTGTAATGCAGGTAACTGCAACATAAAAAATATTTTTGTATTTTCAAGGCAACGAGCACTGCAGAAAGTGCAATCTCCTCTGAAACCATACAGCCCGTGTGCATGTTTTGTGGGTAGGGATCTGGGCTGCAATAAACTCCTTAAGTTACGTTGCTCAGATGAGAAAGCAAAATATAGTACAGTAACAATAGTTGAGTGTGCATATAGCATATAGATCCCTTTTAAAATATGGGAGGGCTATGACCTTGCATTCCAGAGGAGATTAAGTAGAAAGCATCAGTAAAAGCCATCTGTAATCAGATTCTCTGCACAGTTTTTCCTTTAGTGCTTTTGATCTGAGATGAAGCCAGTGAGTGATGTGAAAGTTGCCTTAGCAGAGCATGAAACTTCTGAGCTTCATGCATTTGGCACATGTTCAAATGGCTCTGTGTGGGGTCAGTTGTACTTCAGCCTTGAGCTTTAGGCATGCTGCTAGAGAGTCCAAGCACATTTATTTGTCCTCTACTTTCCTCAGTTAATATATTCTGTCTTAAAAGTGGAAATATTTAACAGAATGGGGTTTTTTTCAGTTTTTACACAAGTGAGATGTTAAATGTCATGATCCAGATAGCTTTTCTTTTTTTTTTAACCACTTCCAAATTCAAGCTAATATTTCAGTTTGGGAGCTGGCCAAAATTAGCTGAGGAGTTTCTTATCTAGTCTTGTCATTCTGCAAGCATTCCCTTAAACCTCTCCTTGAGTCCAGAGAAATGAACTGGTAAAGTGTTGCTGTGTCTCAACTCTGTCTGCCCTGCATCTTGGCAAACTATGAATTTAATACAAATGTGCTTTAGCATTAAATATTTTGGCAATGATCCTACTTTGGTGTTGCTCAATGCAACAAAAAAATAGTAAATATATCACAGTATTGCTTTCATGCCAATTAAAGCAACAACTATTTAGTATTTGTGGTTTTATCATACTATGGGACATACCTGGATATGATCATCTGCAGCAGTGTTGTTTGTTTATCCGTATTGTACAATCTGGACAACTTCTAAAAATAATAAAAAGATTTTGATTGGTGTTGTGTGGCAGTTGCCCTGAGTCTGAAAGAAAACTTGTTAAGTATCAGCATGTTTAGGCATTGCCCTAAAGTAATTCCTTAATGCTCTCAAAAGTTGCCAATGTGTTCATGTAACAAAGAGGTGTTTTGTCTCTTCAGCCACAGGACAGCTGCTGACGAGTGCACCTTGCTTGACTTGGTTATTTTGCTTTCTTTCATTTTCCCCAGTTGATTTATTGATTTGGATTTTTTTTTTCTTTTTGCTTGGCACGGTACTCAAGTCCAATTGGTCTTGAGTACATACAGTCATGTTCATACTTTGTTTTTTCATGCCACAAAAAAAGCTGGGTTTTTTTTTTCTGCAAAGCTCTTTAAAATGCTCTTTTAAATGCTTTTTTGCACTTCTCTGCCATTGACCAAGCAGACAGGCAGATTTTGAAGGCTAGATTCTGTATTTCATCCCTTCTATCTATCAGTTTGTTTAGCCTCTGGGATGTGATCATTGGAAAACAATGTCCAATCAGTAAAAACTATAATAAATTTGTCAACTGCAAACCAACAGAGAGAATACATAACTCAAATTTTATACATTGTAACTTCCCCCCTCCCCCGAAGACAAACTGCATATTTGATAAGCTTAGGCAAAAGATATTTCAACACTATTGGCATTGCAATGCTGTAAATATTTCAGTGCAATTTATATTTGAGATACTTAGAGTAACAGTCCAGTGTAAAAACTTGGTGCTTGAAAGCAAAGGGAAGGGTCTTTATTTTAGGGTGAAAGAGGAAAACTGTTACCTTTATGTTCTTTAGTTTTTCTACACTGTAATTTCCTGATGCCAGAGCTGAGTGTTTCACAGTGGGAATGGCTGGGGTGGGATGGTTGTGAGCACCTTCAAGGAGGCACAGGGCCACTTTTGGGACCTCCTGCTCAGCACAGTGTCTGCACAAGTAGGAGCACTGCTCATGAAGGCACCCACATTCCTGTGGGTCCTCAGGGCCTCTGGAGCAGCCTCCCCTGCTGGCTCACATGGGCTGGTGGGCAGGAGCTCTGAAGGAAGGTGGCTGTGGCAAGGCCAGCAAACCTCACTGTGGCCTCTCACCAGGGCCTGTTCAGTTTTGCTTCCTGGTCCAGTGCCAGGAGACTGCTTTGGGTTGTACATCGACTGATGGAATTGCACTTTTTTTTTCTGCCTCTGGTAACAGGTCAACATAAAAGAAAACTGTCAGGTAAGGGAATATTTTAATTTAGTGTTATATTTCCCTTTTTATTTGTTTGTTTGTTTGTTTTCCATATTAAACTGAAACACTAACTTTTGGAACAGCTCACAGTGTTGTAGGTTATGGGTGATGCTACTCTGTGAAAGAAAGTTGACTGTTAGGGCTTTGGAGTTAAAGTAACTTCTTCTACTGTATTCTTCAGAAAACTGACATGTTGAAAAATGAAGTTGCCTTAAAGGTGCTTTTTAAATGTATCATTTACTGTATTGAAAATATCTGTAATGGTGAAATTGACTAAACAGTGATTTTTTCTATTAGTTTTATTTTGCATAGTTTGTGCTGATAAATCTTATGTTAGATTTTTTTATCAGCAAATGAGAAGCCCTTTTTTTACTTATCTCTCCTGGTAGAAGACTAATTTTCTAAATGAATGGGGTTTGTTTCTGGCCCTGTGCTGCTTACATCTTAAATCCTCTTGACAAGCAGAGCAAGTGTTGTGCTCCTTCTGCATATGTATAATTAAGTGGCTGATTATATTGCCTCCTAATCTAGATTATCATCCTGAAGAAAAAAGTGTTCCTTTTGCAAAAGGAATGGTGAAAGGCAGAGGTGCAACATAATACCAGCATGGAGGAAAGCATTACCAATTAATAACACTATCAGGAGAAGTAGTATTGTGTTCCTTATCACAAGACCATTTTTTAAGTTGCACAATTTGTAAAACTCAGCCAATTTTTGCTTGCTTACACTTGACAGACACTAAGAATCCTGAAAATTCACATTTGTTTTAGAGTGAAATAGGCAACATTTTTATTCAGGTTTGAGAGTTTTGTGTTTGTGAAAAACTTTTTAAAATGAACCTTTAGAGCTTTAAGCCCTTTTAGTGAGTACATTGTAGCATTATTAAGTACACTAACTTAGTAGTTTGTTCACTGTTTTGTGCTAAGCTCTTGGAAAATCGATACTGAGGTAGCAAGCTGTAGTTGAGACACCAGATGATACAGCTGGCTCTGTGGCAGCACAGTCTGGTCCTTTATCTTGTAGAAGATCACTGTAGAGAACGTAACTTGTCCAACAGAGTTTATGCTCCATGTAGTCCTCTGGAGAGATGCTTACAGTGAAGTAATGAATTGGGAAAACTTGTAGCATTTAATGCCACTGTAGTGGCTATGGCAGGTAGCACTGAGAGAGTGAATTTCCAAAGCAGAGCAAATACTCTTTGTAGAGTTCCTGTTTTTGTCCCACAAAGTCGCTAAACAACATAGCTGTGTGTTGGACTCCAAAAGTGCCTCATTCACTTTTGTCAATAACAAAACTCTCCCAACTAAAAGGTCTTTTTATTGCATGCTGGGTCTCACTGATGAATAGGAAATGTCCCAGTTCCAATATGAAATGTAGTACAACAGTGTTCCAGAATTAGTGTGTGGATATTTCTCTGGATCACAACCTTTGAACTTCATGGAAGAACCACTGTATCAAAAAAGTTCTAAAATAGGAATGATGAAACTGAAGAATTCAGAGATTATGTACTAAAAAGATGGTACTTTCAGAAAACTAATTCAAATTTTGAAATAATCTTGTAATACAAATAATAATTATAATAGGTAACTGGTAAAGGAGGAAAAAGAAAGGGATTTGCATTTGAAATGAGAACTGTGAGTGCACAACAGAAACTTGTGGTTTGGATAACCGTGTGGAAAATGAAGTGAAATTTTATCTGTAAACTTAAATTGGATGATGCCCAGACAAGGAAAAACCTATGACTGATAACAGTTATAGATCTGTTGTAGCTCTAAAATCCTGTATGTAGCCAACCAGTCTCTCCAAGTAACTAGCTAATATTTCGAAGTAAGAAAATTCCTGCATATTCTGTACGGGAGCATTAGCCTATGGCTTAGAGAAGGAAGGAAGGAAGAGGTACTGTCTAGAAGATACCCAATGCTTGCTTAACTGGTAGTGTCCATGCACTTGAGAGATCTTCATGAAATGTTTTTACTTAGAGTTACTTCACGCAGCTCAGCAAATATGTGAACGCAGCAGGAGTCTCCGCAGCTTTCCTCAGATAATGAAATGGGAATTTTTGGTCTTTTACTGCAGAGTTATCTAACTTCCTGCACTTCAGTCTTACTCATGCTCCAGAAATTCCCTAATGTAAAAAGCTGCAGTTCTTCCCTCTCTTGAGTGGCTCAAGGGGTATCAACCTCTGCCCACATCAGCACAACATCGCAGCTGCTAATACCTTGCTGTGTGGTGTGGACCCAGACCCACTTAAATGGACTATTGCTAGCCCATCTCTGACTTCCTCTGTGTTGGCCAGAACAAATGTGTTGTTCTCCACAGTATACTAGAAATTAAGAATGCTGTTCAGCTTAGTGGGAGGAAACTGAGAGTTTTGGGATGGGCTCCCAAAAGGTACATCTGCACTTCTATCAGAGAAGAAAAATCCAAGAACACCGGTGCAACTTTCATCCAAATTCATATTAGCTGCACATCTTTCTGGTGTATCTGTGTAGTGCTTTTCAACTAATTGTGGAGGTACAGACCCTGGTTTCTGAAACACAAGATGAACATAAACAGGAGGAACTGAGACATGGAAATTCAGGCTTCTCATAGTGCTTAACTGTTCTTGAGGTAAAGAAACAAACAGCAATACAGGAAGTATTGGAGTAGCTGTCTAATAAAAACATGGTGGATTTGTATTGACTGACCTGCTTAGTGTAAAAAGCTTACAATACTTTCTTAATTTCAACAGTCCTTAATGATGATATTTATTAATAATACGCTGTTTTAGTATTAAAAGCAAGCAAATAAAAGCAAAAACTCCAAGTCTACTTATAGGACTACCATTTATTTTATACGTTAAAAGGCGAATTATAGTTATTAGTAAAGATATCAAGGTTCATCTTCAGGAACTGAGATTGGACACATACTTAAAAATAATTCATTAACTGGTCCTTCAGATCCATAGCTAGGTAAACAAAAAACTCCAGAAGTTTACAAATCGATCATTACAGTGTCTGATGTTTAGCTCCTAGAGTGGATATGCAGTTTATAGTAATTAAATACTTGAAATAGGTAATCCAGAAACCTCCCTGTTAAATAGCAAGAAGCTATTTAAAGAAGTATCTCAACATGAACATCTGTACGGAGAAACAGTCCAAATTCTCCCAGATTAATTCGGAGAGAAGAATCAGTACTGCAGGAAGCAAAGCAAATTTACAAATCACAAGCTTAGGGTGAACTTCTACTTCTTCCCTCCTCCTTTATTTTTTTCCTTCCGTTTTCTTGGAGATTGCAAATTACTCTCCTTTTTAAAACAAAGCCAAACTAGGCAGCAGCAGAAGTGGTGCTTGCTCATGTTTTATGTTCTATACAAACATTGAAATGCATGTCCAGAAAACTGGAGATGTTTTTTGCTCTACTTGGAGGTGATTTGACCTCCCATCTGTGGCTGGGAGACTGCCCTAGGCACCACATTGTGTGTTGAGATATGCATTGTTCCTCAGCCACTGTGCAGAAGCAATCCCAGACTGCTAGGGCTGGGGTGAGAGGAAGGGGATATGATTATTTTTTTTTTTTTAAACACATGCATATGCAGACACTTCTTTTTTTTCTTTCTGTTTTGCAGACTATGATTAGGATACTTCTTGGAGAAGAGGTGAATGGCAGTTGTAGGTAGAGATTTCCATTTCCAGCATTTATAATGAGGAACAAAATGAATGCTAACACTTGTAGAAGCAATTGGTGATCCAGAATGAAGGCAGGCATGAGGCAAAGGTGCAGGCATCTTCAGGAACCAAAGTACTGCTAGAATTGCATGTCTCTCAGTGTTGTTTTTATTTTTTAAAAAAAGTTTTCCTCCTAATGATTGAGTTTATTATGTAACTAATGTAATGCTGATCATAGTCTTAGGTGCATGACAAAACCAGACACTACAATTTCCTAAATCATGAAATGTCAAATTATACTACAGAAGCATGGTCACCCTCCGACCCCAAAACAAATGATGAAGAAACACAGTACCCATTTAATTTGGAAAGCAGAAGGCTCTCCAGTTCTGCTTTAGTCAGACCTTCAACTTTCTTTTACTATGAAAAATGAAATTTTAATAAAAGGTTTTCCTACAGTTTAGTGTGTAAAAATTACTGAATTAGGATATAATTAAAATACAGTGCAAACAAAATTTTTCAATATGCAACTGTTGTTGCCTACTGTGTAATATAGTATGTGTTTGAAATTTTTGTCATTCAGAAGAATAGATTGTTTCTCTACTGTTTTTAGTGATGTTTTTCTTGAACTTAAGATGTAGCTAAATCCTGTAATACTCCTACTTTGTAATTCAGTCTCAGCCTACATGCTCTTAAACATGAAACAAAATTCAGGGTTTTTATCTAGGGGATTCTTTGTACTTCTACCCTTCGAAGAATCAGTTCTCTGCTCAGAATATGCTTTTGGGGAAAGACAGGTTGTGGTGATGAGCTCGAGAAGAAAAGGCAAGTGTTGAATGGAAGTACTGCTGACAGTGGGCAGGCTCTACGGAAGACCATGTTGCTTTTCTCTGAAGATGGTCATAAGAACATGCCTATGGAAAATCGTTAGGACTATCAAACAGTAGGTTAAAATACTGCTCTGCTCCCAGGTCTTGCATGCTTTGGTGTTAGGATTTTAAGATGTGTCTTCTGTGAAAGGAAAGCAGCTGCTGCATGGCATTCATAAATAACACAGATGGGATCTTGTGGGTCCCACAAAATACTCAAATTCCTTAGTGCTGTTACTGACTTTTTTCAGAATGTCAATACAGGCAGTCTTTAAATGATCTGTCAGTTACCAAGATGAGCAAGTTCAAAATATCCTGTGCAATGTGGTATTTGAACATTCAACCTCCTGCCAACAGTGACATCCTAAACTGGTGTGCTCAGAGATGAATTTTTTATGAGTGCGGTTGCATGCTGCTGGAACACATGCTCCCGGGAAGCGGTCATGTTCTCTGGCATGGGCAGCAGTGGGAGATAAGAAGCTTTGTGTATGATGCTTGTGTGCACATGCAGTGGTCCCACCACCAATGTCAGAAAATAGAGGTGTAATTAGAAGTTTTCTCCTGTGTTGCAAGAATTATCATGCGGACATTTTTCCCAAAATTCCACTCATACTTGAGTGAGGGCTGCACAGTGAAGTTGTGAATTGTGCTGCCTGAGCAGAATGTGTCTTTTAATAAGTGCATCTGCACAGATGACAGAGACTTTTGCCAAACAGAAATACAGATGTTTATCAAACTGAGTAGTTTTTATCATAATTACATACACATTTTTAATCGGGAAAAGCAGCTAATTGTGTGAGTAATGTTTGGATATGTCTTTAGTTTTTTTAAGTCCTTGAAGTAATTTGCCTGATCCTAGATCTAAATTAGTCCAGTAACATGTATAATACAATAAAGCTTTTGAAAAAAAGCCTGCAAATTAAAGCCAATTTGGACAATGTCCATTTAGAGTAGGAAGCATACTCCAACTTCCAAATATAAGAATTCTTGAGTACTACAGTATAATTTACTGTTAAATCCATGCGGCTTTTTGAAGCTTCTCTTTGTGTGAGTTTACAATCCATAGTGATTTTAGTGCATTAATTGATAGTTCATAGCACAATCCTATAATTTCTTAAGAAAAAATAATCTTTGTCATTGACCCAGTATAATTATCTTAATTGGTTAATTATCTCTTATTAATCCTAGGACGAATTAAGCCTCTGCAATAGAGACAAGGTGGCAAGATACTTACAGAGATGCCAAAAATTGTTGAATATCTAATTTCTATGGTAAATTTTTCATGAGGAAGGAATTTCTTCTAATGTTCTGTGACGATATAAAATAATGAGGTTTTAAGAAATGGTAGATAGAAGCAACTACACAAAATGAAGAATTTGAAATTACGAACACCTAGACTTGTTTAGAAAAAAGAAAAATTTCTTTTAAAGAAAATTTTGGGTTTGCTGGAGGGGGAGTGGGGTTTGTTAGCTTTTTTTTTATTGTTGTTGGTTTTGCTTGGTTGGTTTTGGTTTTTTGTCAGATCTGAAATATATCATAATAGAGTGCTGATGTCTAGGGGAAAAAGGACAGGGATGCCATAATGTGATTAATGCCTGGGGTGTAAATTACTACAGGTTAGTTCCTCTCCACAGAATTGAATTTTACTTTTTTCAGGTTCCCAACTCAGACTTTAGATACTGGTGCTTAACTCTAACTGCATGAATGTTTCATGCCCTGCTCAGCCAAGTATGTGCCCTAGGAAGGCAGATGAATACTATTCCATCTTGTCAATAACACTGGGGTTTTATATTGACATGCTCTTTTTATTACTGGAGCATCATGAGAAATTTACATTGATGGTATTAGCAGTCTGTCTCCAGAAAAGCAGCCCCCTGTCTGACCAACCATACCAGGTGGCTCTGATACTGGCAAAAGTGGACCTCAGCAAGAAGAAACTGCCAATACAGTCCTTTGCAGCTTGCTTTGTGAACTGTTTGGTAATTTTAGGAGCAACTGCATTGGAGTTCCTGCCCCAGAAAAATATATTCAATGCTGTATTTCGTGTTTGCTTCTTCATCTTCTCGTGTTTGCGTTCTGGGTTAAAGTGGAGTGAGGGAAGCTCTCTTCCTTTACTGAGACAATAATAAACAAGAACAGAAGACAAACGAAGGGCAAGGTTACCTAGACTTTTTTTGTTTCTATAATGGTATGCCTTTTTTTGTCTTGAGGATCATCCCACTTGCTTCTGAGTTTATATTGCTCTGAGAATGAAGAATTCAAATGGCATGCAGAGTGCGCAGCAGAAACATGGCTTTCACACAGTGGGAACAGATACCTGCATCTGTTCTGTTTGAAGTACTACATACTTAAATGGGACTGTATAAATTATATGAAGGTGAATTAAGATAACTTGAGGTTCTGTTGACTATTTTAGCACTGGGCTGGGGAAGGAAGGAATAAATGTGTCTTCTTGTTTGAACTTGGCTTTTTTTAAATATTTGAGTTGTTGAGGGAGATGGTGGCAAAGGACAGCTTCAATCTGTAATTTGGATGCTCTGTGAATGCTCTGTCAATTCTGAACAGAGATCAAAAGTTAATGTAAAGAAAAAATTCTCTTGTTAAAGTTTAAAGCACTCAAATTTTAGGAGAAGCCTGACCCTTCTTTTGAAGTCTTTTGTTTGTTTTCTTTGTAGAGGAATGGGTGAGGGAATCAACAAACAAGACATGTTTTAAAATTCAGCACCTTACTGAGCCTCTTTTTCTTTAAATTTGAATAATTTTGCAAAGCAGAGAAATCTTGCTGAAGATTTTGCTATGAGTTATTATGAGAGCAGGTCATTCTCATTGTTTGCTAGATTTTTGTTTAGATGTGAAATGTTATGTTCTGTTCACTCCACTACATAGTAGTGGGTTCTTAAATACTTCTGCAGTAACTGTTAAAAATAACTTCTACTTTTGGGATTAAATCACATTTTCTGGAGTTCATAAGAATATTCTTACAAGAATTATTGGGAAATGTTATACTTTCTCACTGTCTGAGAAGTGAGCATTTGTGCTGTGACAAAAATGGAAGATCCCAAACATAAGCTGTGATTAAATCCAAATAATGGTATGAGTTAGTCAAGATAAGCATTCCGTTAAAAATGGGCTGTTCAAGAGAAAGTATTTAAAATGGAAACCTAACACTCTATAAAATTCCTGTGGCTCTTGGCAGACCCATCACAGTGCTTTTTGAAACTAACAGGCAGTAAAGCAGGTTTTTTTCTGTTGCTGGGTCTTAATTAGTGCAACCTTTGTCTAAAGGTGTAGCTTTTTCTTTTTTTTTTTTTTTTGAAACTGCAGCAACCTGTAGATATAGGCATAGATGCAACTTAAATTTTTGTAAAAGGTCACTAGACTGAATGAAATAGGTTAAATTTATTTCTGATAAGTATAGTGTTGCCATCCACTAGGTTTTTCAATGTCTGTCTTTCAGGCATGGTGAAGTCCTTCACAAACAAACTGCAAGTTGACAAAACAGGTGTTTTCCTTTTTTAATTAATGCACAGTCCTATCTACACAATCATACAGACACAGTCAGGGCTTTTTAAAATTTGATTTGTCAGTAACTCCTACCCTTTCCCTAATTATGCAGTGGTTTTGCAGGCTATTGGATTGCATTTTGGTTTGTTTGACCTTTTGTCAAGGGTGCATTGGCAAACGATGACATTATTTTCCTGGGCTGGACAGGAAGACAAAGATAAACCAGCGTTGTTGAAAGTGTATGATAGTTGCAAAGTAAAAAAACCTTGAACCTTATGATTGTAAAGATTACTTTGTCAGGTCATATTTTTCCTCTTGGAAGTCTGTTCCTGTTATCAGTTTGAATAGATAAAATACAAGTCGTTTCTAGGCACAACCTCTTTATAAACCATTCTTATCATTGTTCGTAATTGCTGAACGTACAAAAATGTAGACATATAAAAATGCTTAATCTTCACTGCACAGATTGCATACATAAACAGCCTTATATATATAATCATCCAAAGTAAACTTGGACAAGTAAATATGAATTATCCAACCCTATCAAACTTCTCTGGTAGGAGACTTGTTAGAATAAGTAAACTGAATACAGAGAAAGCAGTTCTCTTTTGGCTGTTTCTTTTCATAGCACAATTATTCAGTCCATTCTTATACAGATTATTTTGTCATTTGGAAGGAAAAAAAGGTAGGAAAATATGTTTTAAAACACTGTAAGGCCTCTGTGACTACAGATGGGTTCCTCTGGGCTGGATTATCTTCTGTAAAATGCAAAAACCAAACTCATGGCTAAAAGTAAATGGGAGTTATTTCTCAGTAATTTTTGAATAAGTTGCATACAGATTGTCTGAATAAATGCTGTAGCAAACAGCAGTAGGAAGGTGTTTAGTAGTTGGTGATGTGCTAGGAAAAAATCAAAACTTAAGCTATGCTTTGCAAGTGTTATTTTGGTGTTAGGGAGGGATGGCACTGGAGTTGTTTAGTTTCAGGATGAACACTACAAACAGGCTTCTGCCATCGCCCCTGCTTCCAGATTCTTTGCTCACTCCAATCTTTGCCGCTCTTGTCTCTGCCTTATTCTTCACTCCAGGTAAGCTGGGTTTGTTTTGGCTTTGCTCTGGCTGGTTTAGTGTTGTGGGGACTGTAAGTGCTAGGAAGCATCCCTGATGGTCTTGTGCTGCCCTGGGGGGCGCTTGCATAGAAAGATTTCCAAAGTCTGTTTAGTTGCTTTGTAGAGAGGGAATATATGCAGGTGTACTGCTCTGGCTTATGTGCAAATATTATTTAGAAGTGTAAAATGTGACTAGTAAAGCTTAGGTACTAATGGTAAATAAACAGCTAAGTTCTTGACACTCTGCAACCCCACTTTTTTATTTCTTTTATACATTAGCTCTATGCTTTCCAAAAATCAAGGGTTTCTGGGGGCTTGTGGGTTCTGCAGTTTTATTGGGGGTTTTTTGTTATTATTAATTTAATTCTAGTAGAATTGTTCAGCAGTGATGAAGTTTCCAACTTCTGTTGCTGATACAATGGAATCACTTTGAAAAAAAACCTTTAAACATAAACATCTGTTGTTCAGTTTTTTAAAACCTACAAATCTACATGAAGTTTCTCTTCCTGATACTTTCATCTGGAAATCGTTATCATTAGTTTCTTGGGAGAAGATTAATTAAATTTTTAACTTCAAGTACTTTAATTGGTCTTCAGTCCATAACAGCCCTGTGATTTAAAGAAACAGATATAATAACAGTGGCCTCTTTAGAAATAGTAATGATGATTTATAATTGGAAAGATTTTCTCACAGGCTTATGGTAGATATTATTTTGAATGTAGGTTGAACTAAAATATTAATCAGTTTATGTGTAAATTGTTAACAAGGGAAGTGGATGTTTTACCATACTTCTTAAACATTTCTGTCATGAGGAACTCTGAAGTTAGGAGCCTGAAGTCAGTTTTTACAGCTGTAATAAATCCCCCACAAAAATGGCCTGTTCTAGTGGAAGTGATGGCAGCCCTTTGTCAAAACAGTAGCATGCACACCATTATAAAAACTGAATAAAAACTGTACCAACTTTTCAAAATATGATGCTTTTTTCCAAGAAAAAAACAACAAAGAAAGGAAAAGATTACTGGGTAAATATGCAAATATTTAAATATACTAAATAACAAGCAATTAGAAAAGGCTGTGATAGACCGTGTCCTGTTACTGAACTCTACCCTTTAAAAAAATATTTCCATTTTGATTTTTAAGAATCACTTGTTGACAGAAGGCAGGGCTCCTGCCAGCTCAAGATCTGTGCAGCACAATGGGGGACACTTTGAAAGAGCAGCTGGATGAGGGGGATTTCTCTGCCTGTTCAGTGGTTTTGTGACAGTGACCATGAACTGTTTCCCTCAGGTCTAGGGAAGAAAGAAATTGCTATTAGGGAAATACATTGGCCTGGACCAAACTTTTCTGAAATTTTATGTTGTTTGCTGTAATGTTTAAAGATAATCTCAGGAAGGACATGTATGGACAATGGCTGTGGGGTGTGAATTTATGGTATCAGGCAAAAGGGAAGTTCTGGTTTATGTGCTAAGTTGGAGTGTCACCAAATGCAGGAGGCACCCACCTGCCAGATCAAAGTGCAGCAATTGCCAAGCTAATAATATTGAATAGTATTGCACAGGCACAGGGTTTGCAAGTTGGTAGTCCGTCTTTAAGTTTTCTTTTTATGGTAGCGTTTAAATTTCAGAGTGGTTAATATTGATTATTTAACCTGCAGTCGGTGGGAAGAGGTGGTTCAGGGTTACAGGTTCCCTTCATTAATGTGAAGGTTTGTGTGGAATTCCTTGCTTTGTTGCAGCCATGCTGCATTGTTTTGGGCCTTGTTTCCATATATGCTTCTGAGCCCATTTGTAAAACAGGGCTGGAGTTTCTTCCCTGCAGGTGTCTTTCCAACAGTCTCTTTCAAAGCCCATGTAGAGTGGGAGAGAAAAGATGTGTTGGAATGTAAAGTCAAATGGTTAGCCTTGCCCAGCTTCTAGTGTGTGCATGCCTGTGTGTGATGCCTTACTTATACACACCCATTGTCTTTGGACCAGTTAGGTCCTGTTGGGGTTTGCACCCCTCTTTTATCCTGCCTCAGTTTGAGCCATGAATGTTGCTGGTGAATGCAGCCCTTCCACTCAAGAATACATTTGCAGGATCTATAGCTGGGATTAGGTCAGATCTGTTACTTTTCTGTTCAAAGTTATACAAATGCCAGGCTTGAACTGTAGATGTTTTTCTCCTTTGTTTAATGCTTTGCAAATCAAAATCATAGACATTTTCCACATTTTATTTGTTCTGAAGGTCTTCTACGAAGATTGTTAGGTTTGTGGAAAAACTATATTAGATAATAATAATACAAACAACCACAGAAACATTTCTTGGCTGTACAAGAAATGAATCATGATGAAATAGTTTATCACAGCTGATAGCAGAATGCTGATAAAGTGGTGCTGTTTTTTCCTGTGTTTGTCTGTGGGTTTGGGTTTCCATCCCGTCTCCCACCCTGTCCAAAGAGAGCATGGACAAGAAACTGTTGGCTTTGTAAACAAAAGTAGATCTCTCATATGACACAGCATTTCCCCAACCTGTCTCCTGCTTGTTTATACAGGTGCCTATAGAGGAATGTTGATATTTTAAGTAAAGCATCAGACCTGATAAATGCAGAAGCGAAGGGGTCACATGCTGGAATCAAAACGTGCTCCCCATCAAAACTGCAGCAATTCAAAGGTGGAAAGATAGGCTGTTATTTTCCCCTTTCTGTTTGTTACCAATGGGGGGAATACAGACTTACAAGTATCCTTTGAATGTCTTTGTGTATCTAGCTGCTGTTAGACATTTTTTCCATGGCTCAGCTCTTCCCGTGTTTCAAGGCTCTTATCTTCTTTTTACAGGAAGAATTTCACATACCAGATTTACGTGTGTGTTTTTTTTTCAATTTTTTTAAAAAAATCCTTGTATCTACAGTTTGAATCAATGTTTCCTCCTGTTTTGTGGATGTGATATAAGCAAAAATGAATTTGGGAAGATGTTACAATTAATGTAGATACTGTTATGATGGCAAAGTCTGCTCTCACAATCCTCCCTGATGCACAGATCCCAAAGTTTGCTTTTGCTCTTGGCTGTAGGGAGGTCATCAGGGACAGCAGGGTGAGAGATGGAGACTGCCTAAGCAGATGCTTTTGGTCAACAAACATCCTTTTCATCTCCTTTTGAAAACACTTTTCTTGGTAGGATACCAACATCACTGCTAAGGATAGGAAGTCACCATGTTTACACTTGTTTATTTCACATAGTATGAGGGTATGATTTTCTAGTACATAACAAAAGCGTGGTTTGAGGGCATTTCTAGAAGCCTTGCTCATTCAAGATAAGCTGTGTAGCTATATGTGTTTGCTGAAGGCTTATGTCTGTTATTTATAAGAAAATAAGGTGTTGATTGTTTCTGTGTCTTTTGTTTCCTGCTATTGCTATAAAAATGTTAAGATGTGTGTGCTTACGGGAGTTCAGTTCCTGCTGGGTTACATCCAGTCATATCTGCCAGCTGTCACTGATTGAGGCAGATCTCTACTTCCTGACTTCTTGAAAGACTTCTTAAAACCTCCCTTTGCATTTTCAAGGCTTTATTTTCAGCTATTCATCTAGTTTTTCTGGACAACTGAAATACTAAAAGAAATCACTGCTAGGTAGATAAGTAATACAGGCTTCAGTCTTAAAAGTTGGGCTTAAATCTTGAGCACAGCTGATTCTGAATATTGTGAGTGAAATACATTTGTGGTTGAGGTGTGACAAATAATGACATTTTTGAGTGTATTTGCTAGTTCTAAAATGTTCATGGATTTTAGTTGGTATTTACACTTCTAGTTAAGGCCTGATGAGATGCAAAGTTACTCAATGGGTGGATAAAGTAATAAATGTTACAATTAGTAAACAGAAGAAGAGAAAAGCTGAAGTAGAAACTGGAATGGTGTCCAATTTTGCACAAAAAAGACAGGTTAATAAAGCAGTATATTTGAAGAGGCCTTTTCCTCATGGATATTTTTGGCTGTGTTTCATTATATGTGTGCAAAGCCTAATGTTTTTAGTTGTTATGAGTAAAGGAAGGACTTTTAGTGTAACAGAAGAAATTGTATTTTTCCTGTCTAACTTTCCTATTTCCACTTACAAGTGTGTTGTCAGGTGGAATCATATCTGTACAGCCATTTGGGGATCTGAGTATGAAAGGTTTATGTTTAAATTTATTCAGCTTGAAAAGGCTTCTACTATGAATGGATGTGTAGTTTTTATTCTCCCTACCTGTAGGTGATCTGAAGACAAGATCTCAAAGCCACTTGAAGTTTTCATGAGGATGGCTTCAGCTTTGTGTTTAGGTTTTGATTTTTTAAATACTTTTTGAGGCTTTTTGATTAATGTTGTTTTGGACAGCCAGAGTCTCTTTGGAAAGCTTTCTTCGTGTGGAATGTGTAGTTTCCCTGCTGAAATTAAAACTCAGAGGGGGTAACTGAATACTCCCTGCTGTCAGTACATTGCCAGCCTGAAAAAAAAACAAACACGCTTACTGAGAACAATGAACATTCCTTCAAACCCCAGGAGACAGACTTTTGCCCCCTCCCCCCCCCCTTTTTTTAAATACAGACTAAAAAAGATCCTGTTGAGGTGTTTTGGGGCCCTGGGGCATCTTAGCCTTGTCATTATGTTTGGGTGCCTTGCTTGGGGCATAAGGGTTTGACATCTACATTTGCAATTTAAAGTGTCCTCCAAGATACTTTCCCTCTCTGCCCGTGCCATGTGTGTCCCATGCCATCTCCCCCCGCCCCCCCCACTTGACCTTCCCCCAGCAATTCTAGTGATTTAACTCTGACTTTCCTTAATGTTTTTTGTGCCACTTTGCTAACATACTAGGGCTTCAGATACGTGTCCCAGGCTGCCTGTTCTCTTGTTCTGCTCGGCCTGATTTCGCTGTCCCTTATATATGGCAGATGCTCTACACTTCGCATCTCTGACCTGGAATCTTTATGTACATATAAGCAATTTCCACTGCTACTCCCTTGTTTCCAACCTAAATGAAGATTTAAAGTGATAATTTGGTATTCTGGTAAATTCTTGATACTCAGAGGATATGTGAGCAGGTCAGAGGACAGGTAGTAACTTGAAAACTAGATGTATGGGGATGTAGAAGCTTGCCCGGTCTTTAATTATCTGGGATTTTTTTAAGATAAGTTCTGTAAATAAAGTTTCTTGATTGCTGTTAATAATGGGTGTTTTAGAATGGGATATAAGACTAAGCATTTTTCATAGTATTCTTTTTGGCTTAGGTTTACAGGCCTGAAGATTTTTAAGAACATCTATCATGAACGTACATAAAGAGAGCTTTTATGTGCCTGCAGTGAGATTGAGTGCTCTATGAGATCATCCTAAAGTACTTTCATCAAGAGATATTGCTTCTTTTATTAGGTTATTTAATTTATTTTTTTTGTTACTGGTCTCTTTCTAAAACCTGTACTGCGAGCTTCAGAATTCATTACTGTCCTCTGGATTTATTTCATTGCTGGTTGACTTTGGTGCCTCAGAAGATGGCAGTTCTTTATGAAGCTTTCTGCAGTTGGGGTGATTACAAGAAATTACTCTTAGTAAATTTGCTGGCATTTAATAATGTGGGACTCAGAGATACTGTAGTCAATGTAAAACATAATGAAGACATAAATGAAAGTCTTTACTTTGAAGACAAAGTGTCAAATGTACAGGAAGATGTGGGATATGGATTATGAGCAAGTGAGGGAGGAATAAAATTAAATACATAGATCATGAAGCCAAGCAACTGAGAAGCCAGAGGCTGTGTTGACAGCAAAGGAGATAGAAGAAACTAGAAAGCCAAGGGATTGAATTGCAAAGTGTTCAATACCTATAGCTATATATTAGAATCATAAACTTGTTTAGTTTGGAAAACAGCTTTAGGATCATAGAATCCAGCTGTTAACCTAGCACTGCCCTGTCTACCATTAACCCGTGTCCCTAAGTGCCCCATCTTGTAAAGTGATGGTCCCCACACATCCACTGAAGGATTAAGATTTTCCCTAGCCCTCCATTGCTTGCTTATGTATTTATAAAAATATTTGTTATTGTCTTTTACAGCAGTAGCCAGATTAGGTTCTAGCTGAGCTTTGGGCCTTCTAATTTTCTCCTTGCATAACCTCATAACATCCTTGTAATCATTGTTTGAAATCAGTTCAAACTGTTGGTACTTGTTAATCTGCCTGATCAAGCTTTTGAGATTTGTTTTAAATTTTGAAAATGGGTAGCTTGTAACATGGGATTTTTTTAACTTAGTTGGGGTGGGAATTGCAAAAGCCTGACTCTTTGATTTATCTTTTGTTTTTGCCACGTGTTATGAACGGTTGTATAAAAAATTCAAGGGATACCTGTGGCAGCAAAATAATCTTCCAGTCAATTTCCCTTAGTATCACTGTGTTTTTAAGGCAGTGCTGTTAATTAGCTGTATGAATGGTAAATTTTCAGGTATTTTCCTAAATGTTATGTTCCTGATGAAAATACCTTTGTTTTCTAGACCAGCCTGTTAAGCAATATTTTGGGATTTGATTGCATCCAGATCTTTGGAGATGGCTGTGTGTTAATGTTATTGATGAAATGGTTAATATTATTAGCTACCTTCTCTGGAGAACCATATTTTAAGATGCCTGCCCACAGCTCTATTTGCAAGTAGGATTACATGTTCAGTATTGAACAGAGGTCAAGATGACAGATGCTTTTCACAGAATGAAACTAGTTGGAAGGGACCATAGTGGATCATCTGGTCCAACCTTTCTGCTCAGGCAGGGTCATCCCAGAGCACAGATTTGCATCCAGACAGTTCTGGAATATCTCCAGTGAAGGAAGACTCCACAACCTTCTGGACAATCTGTTCCAGTGCATGCACAGCAAAGGAGTTCTTCCTTACATTCCCAAGTTTCCCTCAAGCTTTCCAGCTTTCTCAGGAGGTTTCCTCTCTTTTATTTCTTTCCTATTCTAATTGTCTCTGTATAATTACTATTTTTAATGTGCCTTCTTAATTATGTTTAGCACTTAATTATTGTATTAATTTTTGTTGAAGCCAGTATTGAAAGCTCATTAGCTTATTTTAAAGGTGGCACTATGCAACCTATATAATTCTACTATTTGTTACATGCTTTTTTTGTTTGTTTGTTTGTTTTGCAGATAGAAGATGGGAGCAAAGCTGCAGCTGTGGACAAGTTACTGGCTGGGGATGAAATTGTTGGAATCAATGATGTGGGCCTGTCTGGCTTCCGACAAGAGGCAATCTGTCTGGTGAAAGGTTCACACAAGACCCTGAAGCTTGTAGTAAAAAGGTAAGCTTGTGTCATTAGCTGGAAAACCAGATGTGTTTCAGCCTATAAGCTACTGGGAACTAAATTTGCCAAGATTTGGCAAGTTGATGACTTTCATTCAGTGTTATTAATGCGCATGTGATGTGGTGTTAACCTCCTCCTTAAACACAGACCCTTAATGGAAGAAGGTGTGGGGAGAGGCAGCCTATTGATACGAGTAAAACCCGAGGCGTATATTCTGTGACTGCTGTTGTGATGTGATGAGCTGGGACACTGCCTCATCTGTCCTTCTGAAGTGCAGTGTCCAAAGCTGTCAGCCCTGCTCCCCTGCCCTTGGTGTACGGACACGGGCGATGCTCTTTAGTGCATATGCCACATGGGCCAGTTGTGCTCTGAGGAGCAAGTTACATGGGAAGCTTTTGGAAAAGCATTTTCCCACTCTCAAAGTATTGGAGATCTCAAGAATTTCATAAGTGGTTTGCATAAAGAGTGCTTTCAGTTAGTTATTAGTGAAGGAGGAAAGTGAAGCCCGTTTCTCAAAACAGAAGACATTTTTAGTATGAAAACTTTTTGTTTTGTCATTTTGACTTGCAACTTTTAAGTTCACACTATTTTTACTAACTTGAGTTAAAAATAATTTTCATAAAATATTTTTGACAGAAGTGAACCAATGTTAAAGTAGCTTAAATCTTGTAATTTCTGAAAAAAATTCCAACCAAGAAATCTGAGCAACGTGATCTTTGTTGGTAATTTCCTACTCAGAACTTTCTAATTAATTACTCTTCTCGAATTAGACCAGCAAGTGTTGCATGTGAGAATTCATTAAAATAAAAAAAGAATTTTGATGTTACACAGAAAATGCCAAGAATTTGAGCTTGACAGGTATGATGATCCAGTTCATAAATATAATGTCTCAAATCAGGACAGTCTTTGTAAAATAGCACTGATAGGTAAGAGAGGTACAAAAACATGCTTTTCACCTTTGGTTTTAGAAGGTATTTTTAATAGAAGGAATTATGGGAACCTGGAGCTCTTTTACAGCTGATAATTTGTATCCTCAACAATAGATACTTCCGGAAGCTCTCACCAAATTTCTGTAGCATTGAAGCTAATAAATGCAAAATAAAAAACATTCACAACTCCTGTAAATCATGATGATGTTCAGCAGTTCCAACTTGCGCTGGCTATTCCAGTAAAAGCACTTGTTAGCAGAGGTTACATCAGCTAATTAAAGCTGATAAATTCCCGTCAGAGAAAGGGAGAACTTCAGGGTTGAGAAGTTTTATAGACACTGAAGAATCTGCCAAGACAGCAAGTCTTATTTACCAGGAAAAGCTTCAGACCAAATAGAAAGATTCCCTCTCTGGGTGCTTTTCAATTTTATGATAGTAATTTGCTCAGAATCTGTTAATTCTGTTCTATCTTTGGAAATGGCAGAAGGTTTGGCACAGAAATACCCTCACAAGAGACACTGTGTCATTCCTGTTACTCAAACCATTTTGCTCTCTACTACTATCTGAAAGGAGGTTGCAGTGAGGAAGGGGCCATTCTCTTCTATTGTGACAGCAGTGAGAGGACAAGAGGAAATGGCCTTAAGATGGGAAAATCAGATTTGATATTAGAAAAAAAAAATTCACTGTTAGGGTGGTTGGGCATTGGAATAGCTGCCCAGGGTGTAGGTGTTGGAGGCACCTGGATCTGGTGCTGGGTGTTATGTTTAGGGTTACCGTGGTAGTGCTGGGTAGACAGTTGGACTGGATCTTTTAAAGGCCTCTTCAGCCTTGATGATTCTGTGATTCACTTCATGCATGTGAATTTTGAGAATTTTGCTACAGCTAATCAAGTGCTGATTTGCTCCTGGGGATGTGTGGCCATTCTCTGCAGGCAGCAGAGCCCTATTACTATACATGCCCTTGAGCACTTTGGTGCAAAACTGATGGATTTTCATCAATCCTTTATCATCCCTCCCCTTTTTCCTTCCCGAGCTATATGTGCAACGGGCAAAAACAAGCTAGCAGTTCTAGCCAAGAAGCTGAAACAGTGTTGTTAGAGAAAACATTATTGCCTGAAATTCATTAAGAACTTCCATAGCTCCCAAAAGAGGCAATAGCCCTTTGGGTCATTGACAAGCCTGTATAATATTAGATAAAATTTCATAAAACTTACTGAATGAAACTAGCTGGGGCTTATGTCTTCGTTTTTCAACTTTTCTCTTTCTGTTGGAAAGTTGTCTTAGGACATCAGTCCTCTGATGGTCAGAAACCTTTTAACTGCCAGTCTTATTTTATTCTTGGCCAGTTTGTTCTCTTGCGCTGCTGTCGCTGTTCTGAATATAACTTTTTTTCCTGTTGGAAGTTCAAATGTTGCAGGTTTTTGTAAAAGCCTTGCTGCATGCTTTCTTTCAGAAGTTATGGTTTGAACAACAGTATTATTTTTGTTTTGTTTGCCCTAAATCTTAGGCTGAATTTTTATGAGTGCTTTAAACAGCCATGTCTTTAATCAAACCGGTTGTTTAGTCTTTGTGTGAGCACTCCTGCAGGTCTGGAATGAATTGGATCAGGGAACTAATCTGACTACAAAATTACTTGAGTAAGTAGGTTATCAGCTGAGTAAGTCCACCACTTTTCAGAGGTATTCTGTGCTTCAGCCAATTGCAGCAATCTTGAAATAGCTGTTTTAGCATTTTTAGACTATTTCAGTCTTCAGACCCACACTTACTGTTCCCTGGGGAGACTGGGAATAGTCCCACAATTCCCTTTCATTGAGTTACATGTAAGATGAAGTATTGATCTGCAAGTCATTTTAGCATCTTTCTGTCTGCTTGCTCGGTATCCTTTGTCTAGCACTGTGATGTCTCTCTGTAGCGTTGGTTTAACATTTTATTCCCTGTCGGTGTCAGTGTGATAATCTGAAGCACAAAATAGACAGAAGGTTTGAAGTTCAACTCAATCCTGAAGCTTAAGAGAATCTTTGTTTTTATCATGTTGTTGTTGCTATCTGTGAGAGTTAGTGTGCATAGTCAAGATCTAGATTTTATGTGGAAAACATTTTTCCTTGGTGTTGTTTGTCTTATCTATTTTTATACTGATCCAGAAGTGAATAGCAAATTTCTAAAAATCTATCATGTTATGGAAAAATTACTTCCTAACAAAATTCTTCTCAAAAGCAGAGAACTTTCCTTGCTATAATGTCAGTATAATTCATTGAGAAAAATCAGATTTTATTTGTCACTGCTGAGAAGTGTGTTCCTGTGAAATTTCTTCTCAAAGCAGTAGAGCCACAGCCTGATCCTATGTTGATCTAACTGTATGTAGGAAACAGTAGGACATGCTATTGTCTGTTTAGAAGTCTAAAGTACCTTCAGCAAAGACCAGGGGAAAATGTTTTAGCAAGAGTAATGTGTTTGATTCACAACAACTATTTTGTGTCTGTGACAGAGGTTTCTTGAGTGACTTATGTTGTTCTGCAGTGGTAGTTGGCTTCCACAAAATTATATGTACCTGCTGTTTTTAACAAATATGATTCTTGACTCACACAGGGAAAATAACACTGGTTTCTAAATAAAACTGTCAGCATAAATATGTTGGATATCAGCATACATACTTTGTTGTGTTTTCTGGAAACATTGCATAGTTGTGGTATAAACCAAATCAGGACTGTGCAACTGGCTCAACAACAAACATGGTGTTTAAGTAGCTTACATATATTCGTGGTAGAACAAGTGCAGTGTACTTTTGGTCCTGGATTAAAATAGGACTCAGGAGGCTTCATTTTATTTTCTCAAGTGAATTTGTAGAAACAATACATCTTAATTGTATGCTAGTTCTTCAGTGTAGTACTGAGTAATTTCTTGAGTAGATTCACTTCCTAGGAAAATGGAAAGCAAACTGCACTTAGGACATCTTACAGGAATTACATGTGAATTTCTTTTGTTTGGAAATGGTGTGCAGATCTACACACAAATGAAATTGGTCTGAGTGTCGGTACTGAATGTTGATATTAAGGTGATTGCCATATTCTGTGTAATTTAATTATTTTGCGTATACTTTTAACTTAAATTCTTTTCTACTTATTACATACCGTCTTCATTCCTTTGCACAGTCCAGCCATAAGCATATATCACAAATCCTTAGTAAGAGTAATTTTTCATTATGCATTCATGAGACACATTAAACTGTTATAAACTGGCACATAGGTGAGGCTTTCATGTGTGATTCATTAAAGGCAGGGTGAGATTTTAACCTCTGGGAATCCCCCTAAGAAGTTACATGGATTGTCCTCTTGGCTGCTTAAGTCATCTGTTAGTGGCAGTCAAAATGGGTGGGCAAGGGAAGGAGCAGCCTCTTTTCCACAGGGTCTGCTAGTGATGAGAAGCTGGACTTTGTTTAATTTGGCCAACTCTGCAGGTACTGCCAGTGCCTGAGAACAACCTTTAAAGGTCTGAAATTTGGCCACATTGTGTACACATGAGGGCTTGTTGGGTTTTTTCCCTTTTCTGTAGCATTTTTGTGTTGTGTCTTCATGTTGCCAAAGTGCAAGCTCTTTTTGCAATGCTGAGGAAGTCCCTTGTTAAAGGAGAGGGAAAGAGAGTGGGAGCAAACACACTTGTGATTGGAAGTGTAGTATGAATAATGATATTACTGTGCAAAACCCTAACAAGGGAAGTGACTTTCATGATACTTGTGCTATAAACACCTAGACATGGAAAGTTAGGGTTGTCTTTATTTGCATGGCACTTCATGAAGACAGCCAACTCTTAATTAAATCACAGAAGAAGGATTTTTAAATTAATGTCTTGAAGGCTCCAAGATTGTACAGTACTGTTTCAGACACCTGAGACCTGAGCAGAAATCTGTGAATAAAAATCTTGATAGTCATTTACAACGTTCAGATGGGAGATCACTGAAGTTTGTCACATTCTGAGCAGAAACCTGCTGAACACTACCAGTGACCTTTCTGTAGTGGATTTTGTGTAGCTTAGCAAGGAGATCTAGTCTTACCTATTTATGACTTGTGGAGTAGCTACCTGTGTACTTTGGCTCCTTGTGGCTGCAGAAATAATCTGTGAAACTTGACAATATCAATTTGTGAGATGACTTGGAAAATTGAGGGATTTTTTTTCAGTACAATTGTGAGATACAGATGGGAGGACTGTGAATTCTGTCTCTTACCTGTGTTTGGCCTTGATAATTCTAGTTTCATAGATACCAAAATGGTATCTGCAAAATTACATGTGTTTTTCTGCTTTTAAACATTTTGTATACTGTTTTGTCCATGGTTTTGGTTAAGCATTGCTCAATAAACCAAATGCACTTGTGGAGAACCACTGCTGGGTACAAATGAAATCTATTTTGTCTTTCAATTAGATGTCATTTCTTCTGGAACCAGGATTTGTTATGGCAAAACAAATAGCAGTGGTTTCTCTCTTGTTGCCCAGTAGCCATAATGCCTCCTCTTTGAAGACTGACCTTGGCCTTAACTGACCAAGAATGGATTTTAAAAAAAAATAAAAATTAATTCCTGTATTTCAATCAGACTTTGGAAATACATGGGAAACTAGTAGGGCTTTCAGGGCTGTGTCTGCATACATGTACCATTGCTGTAAGAAGTGGGCAGGTGTGACAGCCCCTTGCTGCCCATGTTTCTTGGAACTAACAGCTGAGGAGCAGGATGTGCTACTGCAGATCTTTGGGAGTGGGTCTTTGTAACAGATACACACAGCTTTCAGGTTCAAGGCATGAACGTTTCTGTGGGACTGTAGTTGATGGAAGGGCTGGGCTCTTTTAAACTCCCACCTCGCAAATTTCACTTGAGAAGTGGATTAGTACATTGCTGTGGGCCCCCTCTTTTGCTCTGAGCAGGATGGTAAATGCATGCCAGGTATGGACACATAACACTGCTCCCAGCCAGGTCTGGGGATGGAGAGGGGAGCAAGCCATGTGTTTGAGGATATGTGACAGGGCATGGCCAGGCTAGGGCACCTCTTTTTTTCCTTTGTTGCTCCCAGTGAGCTACCGTGGCTCACAGTGGGGTGGCAGGAACCAGATAGGCACAAACACGGCACATCATGTGAACTGCACAGCACCTACAGGCCCAGCTCAGGAGAACCTTGGAATGGATGTCCTGTAAGCACAGTGTTTAGCAATCCCAGCAGGATCTGTCTATAAGGAAATATTTAATGGAGCATCTGCCAAATAAACTACCCTGTACCCACATGCTCAGTGGGGACACACCTCCTGCTCTGGCTTGCCTTCCATCTTCTCCATGGGCAAACCCAGGGCTGAGTCTCCACTGTGCTCCTCATCCTTCATCTATGTGATCATGCACTACTGATGGAAGGGGAATGGACGTGACAAAAGGAGGAACACACATTTCCATCTTATATTTTCAGCAAATTATACCTTAGAAAATCCCTGATGAGGACCATTTTCCCTGGTTGCATCACAGTCACTTAACCCAACACATCAACAGTGTGAATCCACATTCCCTTTGCTGTAACCCTAACAATACCACCCAGGTGTCTGGATATTTCCCATGCCAACTGCCTTTTTGGTGGGGTGTACATCTAAAAAGCACTTTCATTTCTTAATTTTCTGCCCACCTCACCTGTTTCTTAGTTGCATTAGCATTATTTGATTCATGGTGTTAGTGACACACTGATAGATGCTTGAGGGGATTGTAAGCTTTAGTTCCTCCAGTTGGTGCTGTATTGTCCCTGGTTTCAAAGAGCAAATTGTTGTCTTGTGATTTTGGATATTTGTCTTGTACAGCTATCAGGCTTCTCTCAAATACATATGTCATGTATTTGAGAGAAGTCTGGATTTTGACAAAATGTTTTCATTTTGTGGCAACTTCCATAATTTATTTCTTTGCAAATCTGAAAAATCTGCCTTGTAAAGCTTAAATAATAGAAAGCCAAAATTACAACAGATGTCACAATATTTTACCAAGTCAACTCCGTTAGGGAAGGCCATAGACATTTCCTTGTAGGTAAAAGCAATAGTGTATAGTTTGCATGTACTCATTCAAACGGTTACTTGTAGCAGTGCTATTCAGTTTTTTTAAGTAATTACCAAAATTGGGCAACATGACTTTTTTGTGGAATGGGATATCCATCAAACAGTAACAACCTGTGAGTCATGACTGGGTTATAGTTGTGGTTTTTTTTCCTTCAATCATGCATGCACTTGTCAAAACAGTTAATTTTGAGCATGAGTAGTCTCATCCAATTTACTAAGAGTGCTCACATGACTGAAGATAAAAAAGTATACAAGTGCTTACAGGATCTTACCATAGCTTTTTACAAGGTGATACATTGGAGTATACAAGCAGAAAACTGCTTTCCACTTGTGAATTTCAGTGTAGGTGCTGGAAACTCTAATATGTGGCCCCTTGGGTGAGAGAGAGGAAAATAAGTGACCCTTCTAAACTTCGGGGGTTAGTTATTCCACATAATACTTTTGCATGCACACACAGATCATTTTATTTTGTTTGATAATACTGTGGATATCTGCAGACTCCTGATTGAAACAGAGTTATAAACCCACCCATTAAAGACCAAATAAATAATCTTTTTATGTCAGAGATGATCTCTACATGTTGAAGGCTTGCTTCTGCATATGTTTTATATGTTTTTGAAATAATTAATTACTTGGGATTGCTTTTAAGCACCTAAGAATGTTGGGTTTTTAAACACTAGTCAAGGATGTTGAAATGCATGTGTCCAATTTCAGGAGAGAAGGAGTAATACTCCTATTTTAGTGTGTTCCAGTTTTCTCCTTGTGGAAATTTTATTTTAGGTTACATATTTCACATCCTGGAGATTAAATGATTGACAAGTTTGAGAACTTGGCACTTCTTAGGCATTTCAGCATTAAGTATCTACCATATTGAGTGTAAAGATTTTATGCTCTACTTGCTCAAGTAACTACATGTAACACCTTCCAATTTGAAAAGATTATAAAGAAGTTTTAAAATAGTTTCTGAATCCAGCCCTTAACTTCAGAAATGTGACCTCTTCAAAGAAAAGCAAGAATGCAAGTGTGTTGCAGATTTAGTTACTTAATAACTGAAGAAATTTGCATCTTATCTCTTGCCCAAGAAACCCAGGGTATTTTATGGTCATTGCATAAATCTGAATCTGCATAATACTGGATCACCTGGCAAAACAAAGCCTGGTACACAGTCGCAGCTACCACACTGCTGAGTTATACAGCCCTTTTGCTTTCAGTCCAGCTTCGTGCTGAGTGCAGAGGAAGGACAGGATGACAAAAGCCGAAGTTCAGGGAAATTTCTGCTGGGCTGTAATTGAAATCAGAGTCAGTTCTTTGATCTGGTTCAGGGAGTAGCCTTGCCAGCAGGTGGGCAGCTGAGCCAGGAGTGGCATTTGATGGGGAAGAAAGCACTCTGCGGGGTGGTAACTGGCCTGGCATAGGTCATGTCAGAGCAAAATAGCTTTCTCAGGTAAAAACTGAACCATACCAGCTTGTGGTGCAGTTCTTTGTGGATGCTCAGTAATTTGCATCATGTGGCTATAGTGTTTTAACCATAATTGAGACGAAGGAGGGCTGGGCTGTCTCCTGAAATGCCCTGGGACAAGAGGAATTCCCTTTCCCCGCTCCTGTTTCTGGGTCACCTTGGACGTGGTTAGGTAAATTACAACTGAAATCAGTGTGGGAGAACACCACACCTCTGTAGTAAGACCAGTATTTGGAATGTGGTTTCTGAGGAAGCTGAACTCATTTGGGATGGCTGTTGAAGGGTAAGCTTGTTGTGGTGAGTGGCTGGGAGGCAAAACACACCCGTTGTTTCTGGCCACAAGCAGCACCAGGGTTTCTGTGGCTGTGTGCCCCAAGGATGTGGCAGGTTCCTTCTTGCTGAAGGCAGCGTGTTGGGCTGGCGCAGGCAGCCATGTGCTGCTCTGGTGTTCACTCTGCCCGTCCTGGGCAGAGATGGCCAGGGGGAATGTGTCTGAAGGCTGCTCTGCTTCCTGGTCCTTCACCTCAGCCATGGTAAGAGAGCCTTAAATCCCCCCGTGTATTTTGACTTCTGCTGCTGCTAGCATTAGCCCTGTGTTTTTCTTCAGTGTTACTGGTAAATAACGCTTCTTTTGTATTTAAAGGTTGTGTTTAAAGGTTAACTTCTTTAGCACTTTACATGGCATGATAACTTCCAAGATACTTGAAAATAAACCCTGTCAAAACCAATTAATTCAATGTGTGAAACATTTTAGATGCTTTCTAATGATAAATACTCATTTAAAAAATGTTTTATTTTCCTTCTGAGGAATTCTGATAAATCATGGGAAAAACTGAGGTAAGAGGATGACATCAGGAGTTTAATGCTATCTGGCCATCAAAAGGTAGTGGAATGTGCAGAAAATAAGGACGAGGGAAAAGTATTTATGTAGCTTATATAATACACCATAAATCCCAAGGGCAACACTTTTATCTCAGACATCCAGATGTGTCTATATCGTTCCCCAAGGCAGAGCAATGAAAAACAGTTCCAGAATTTGAGAGCTTTATCATGGTAGTCTATTGTGAATTCAGAAGGCAGGAAGATTTATGATGTTATACCTCATACAAATTAATACCTCTTTGTTGACAGTGCATATCTTATTTATAAATGAAATTGCTCTTTCATCCTGCTCAAGCCTGTACAGTTGGGCTGAGGAACAAGGAAAACGTGAGCAAACTGTAATGGTGAATCGTGATTTCTTCAAGTTAATGACTGAAGTCGTTAAGGGCACTAGGGTTGATAATTTATTTGCATTTATTTATTTTCACAGATAGAAGCAGAGCATTTAGCAGGTCTCTTTGGTTTCTTTTTATGTAAAATACAACTTACTAGAGCATGGGATAGGAAAGGAGCTGCTGTGCTGTGACAAGGTCATACTCCCTCCAACATGGCTTCTTTAAAAGAGGCACTGTTGGTTGTAGTGTGATGGTGCTGTTTAATCCGTTTTTCAGGTGCAGGATGACTGTCAAATGGAAGGTCAGACTGACTGGTTACCTGATACCCGGGAGGAGAAAGCAAAGAGAGCAGTGCTACAGGCCTTATAGGTCTTGCTGTGGTTGACAGCAAGGCAAAAAGCAATTGTGTAGACCTTTGTGTGAATTTTGGCATGTGAGAATGGGCATTTAAGATAGAATATGGTGCTTTGCTGAAATGTTAGGGATTTGTACAGATACCCATATAACAGAATTCTGTCAATAACTTGTCTGTCAAAACACTGGTTCAATTTGTCATTCTAAGAATATCTGAATAGATTGCTTTTATTACTACTTTTCTTTTTTAGTGCCTCTCCCCCTAGAAGTCCCTAGTTAAGCATGTGTTTATATTTTTATTTTATTGTTTTTAAGTTCTAGGTCACTTCTTTTTTGGGGATACTTTTTGGAAGTTGTTTCCTTTTATGATAAGATACTAGAAGCTGAAATTGCAAAAACAGGAACTCCTTCTGTTTTGCATGAAAAAAAGTGCTGCAGTTCCATTTGCTGCTTCCAGAAAAATAGTCTTTGTTGTTATAATTTGTTGGCACTTTTCTTGAAAAGATAAATAAGAGGGGAGTACAAGGTATTCAGATACTCAGTGCACAGAGATCATAAGCAACAGCAAAGCCACAGTTTTGTTGTTTTAACTCACTGGATTGACTTTCAGTCAGCTACAAACTTTCCGGAAAAAAACAGTGATACCAGAAAAGCTGTTAATTTCAGTTGGAGTGGGTCATTTTAAAGGTGCAAAAAATCAAAAAACTGCTGACTAATCTCCCTTTGAAACAAAGAGAAACATTCATTGCTCTATCTCAAATTCCACCTTCAAAAATGGAGACACCCAGAATATCTCCTGGCTTCTGAAGATCACAGCTATAGCAATTAAATGTCTGAAGACTCCTTTTAGATGTGCAAATAAGACTGCCTAACCACAACCTTTATTTTTTTATTACTCTGTATAGCTTAAAGTCTGATTTCTCCCTGTGACTGAATCCTTTGCTGGTAGCGCTCTCTTGTGGCTGTTACTTTCATATAAACTACTTAAGGGATTTCAAAAATACGCATATTATTTAGAAATTTCTGCCTTAGAACACAGCAGTCTTGTGTTCCTAAATTAAATGTAGTAATATATATTTTAATAATGCAGGAAGGTCAGTCTAGGCAAAAGCATCCCATGAGTTTCCCAGATCTTAAAGGCACAGGCATATTGAGCATTCAGGTTTTTGACTTCTTTTTTTGGTGTATTTTTGATGGAAAGCCATACACCTGTGGACAGACAGGGGGGAGGCTGGGAGGGGAATGAAATCTGCCTTGGCAGCCAGAATCAGGTGGAGGAGGGACAGGGATGGGCACCTTTATTAACTGGCTTCATTGCAGATGCTGCTCTTCCTGTGGCGCTGCTCTTGGTGATGAGCAAGTTACTTCCCACAACTTTGGCTATTAAAATGAATGAAAAAAATTATTTGGGAAACTTTTCAAGTGAAACTGATACGTGTGCTCCTGGTGAAAGCTTGAAAACATTTCACCCTGAATCTGTGTTTTCTCATTCTGGGGATGGGAAAGGAGAAGGTGGGGGGTTAACTCTTGACCTATTCTGTATTTTAATACAAAGTTTTTAGCTGGTGTTTTAAGTAAGAAGGCAAAGCCTTCTGCAAGCTCAGATTGTGATGTGCAAGGGTTTCGTTTGAACTAGGGACATACAGTTTCCTCTTTCAAGAGCAGTCACTAATGAACAGTTGGTACATAGATTCAATACTATTGGGATTGTGCATAGCTTTATGAGCATGTCTGCATTAATATCCAGTGTGTGCTGTTGGTCGTAGGCTCCTTTTCCTTCTATACTGTAACCCAACAGCAATTGGAGTAATGATTCCAGGTTGTTTACTTAGTTGTACTCTCTCAGCGAGGGGCAGGTTTACACTTGAGATAAGGCCTTGAATGAGAGGGTTCTTGGCCCTTGACTGAAAAGTCTCTATTTTTCTGTAGGCTGAACTCTTGTGCATGGCATTCGTCTGATCACCCACCTTCGTTCATCTTTGGATCCTATATGTCACATAAGCACTGTAATAATCCTAGTCCTTTCAGGGATATTTTTAAAATTCCAACTAGTCTTCTGGGAAAGCTTTCATAGCAATTACATGACTGTTTATAGCTGTTTTCCAGCAAATGTACTGCCATGCCCAGCAGTCTTTGTAGTGAAGGTAAGATGAGCTTGTTTCCTGTTTTGGCTGCAGTCTAGAAGGACAGCTGAGCAGTATCTGATTGCAGATTAAGACTGAAAAAAAGGCTTTTTAAGCAAATTAGCTGTATTTTGAGGCTTGGGTTTTCATTTTCTTTAAAATTAAGGAAATTACTTAAGGAAATCCTTGTCTCTTACTAATGTATCAGTGTAATTCTCATCATTTTTTAGACAGCAGATTCAGTAGTAGCTACCGTATGCAATTTATTCTTCTGTTATGTAGAGTGAGGATGGACTTGCTGCTGGAATTCAGGAAAAAAAGTTCTTTTTTTCCCCACTTGAATTTTACTTGTCTGTTTTGCCAAATAAGTGACCAAGCATAGAATAATATTTGTCAGGTTGACTTTGCATTCTCATTCACACAGTAATAACTCCATGGTTGTTAGACTCCTTCTGAAATATCGTTAGAAAAGTGAGCCATTGAATCAAAGTCTGCTTTTCTCTGGACTGAGTATGCACATGCACACACCTGCATATGTGTTAATGTTAATAAGCAAGGCATCATGCTAGGTTTAGCTTACCTTTATTGAAGGCTACTTCCAAAAAACCCTCATTGCATTAGCTTTAACATCTGTGAGTAATCTATACTCTCACTTTTATATGAAGTGCAGTTGTTTTTAATTGAATTTATCAGTCTGGCTGAGAAAGTTTTAGCCAGGCGCCATCTAACTTTCCAGCAGGTTCACACAGTTGAGCTATTGGACTTCTTTATAATTCTGTCCTATGCTGTCTTAACTGGATTTCTTATTAAAATCCAAATATATATGCTTGCACAAAATAAGACCACTTCTTGCATGTTAGCCAACCTCCCTCCTGAAGTTTGAAGATTTGTGTAAATCCATGGAACTTGCAGCTTTTCCTTTACAACTATAAATGCATCCTGCTTTGACCTGTGAAAAGCTGTTCATTTTACACATGCAGGATGGGGGTCACTTGGTTGGTAAGGATGCTGTGGTGCAGTCTGCTCTGTATTAGAACAGAACCAGTAAAAAAGTATAGTTGTTATTCAGTGTGATGGATCAGTGAACTTGAGGAAAACATGATCATGGCACATAGACCAGTGTGTAAGAAGAAAATTTATCTTCATTCTGCTGTGCCAGTCTTTAAGGGTACAACATAATTAATCTTCTTCATTTTCCCCAAAAGAAACTGTGCAGCCTGTTACTGTATCCTTTATATCCTCAGGTATGATGATGGTCAGCAACCATGGCAAGCTTACATGTGCAAATCTGGCTAGCAGAAGGGGATTAATTGTGGGATAAAGCTGATTTTTTCAGAGGACTTTTAAAATAAGTTGTCCTTTGAAGGAACTCCCCAGAATTTGTAATGTCAGTCTCCCTGCGGGATGGAAGAATGAACCTGCCACTTCTTTCTGTAGGTGATGATTTCCACTGCCTGCACACTGATATGGTTTATTTCTAGGGATGTAACAGGCTGCCTCTCTTCTAGGGGAAGTGCTGCTCCCTGAGAAGACTGTCTGCTCATATTTCATGTGTAGGAAAAACATCTGTAACTCTCCACTACCACTGATGATCCATCAGCTCGTAAGAGATTTTCTTTTAGCTTTGTCATCTCATACGTGGCATTAACTTTTTTCCAGTGCAGTGCCCCAAACGCATCTATTTACCTGCCCATGTATTTGCTTAGAAGATTGGAAAAGGATAGAACAGGTCAAGCAAACAATTTCAGCAGCATAATGCCAGCGCATTTTTCATTCGCCATGTCAAACACCACTTCAAACGAAAACTAAAAATCCCCCTCCTTTCTGCTCCGTCAGGAAGAGTCCTCTGATTTCATTTTTTTGGTCTTTGCTCAGCTTTTCCCCCGCCGAGCTCCGCAGCAGCGTTCAGCGGCAGAGTCGCGGGTTTGACTAATCTGAAGTGCTCCGGTCTCTTAGCGGGGAGCGCTAACAAGGCTCCTTTGTGAGTCTAATTATATCCCTAAGCTGGCGGCCGCAGATTAGCACAGGACAGCCGGTGGCAGAGGGCTGAGGAGTCCCATGCTCTGCTCCGCCGGCATCGCCTGCGTCTGCCGGGGACAGAGCCCAGGCGGGTGCCACCAACACCCCCGGTGCTGCCTCGGCGCCATCGCTTTGCTCTTGGACCGTCCCGCTCCATGGCGGGAGGCTGCTCCCTGACGGAGGAGGCACCGCCCAGCCCGGAGCCTGGGTAGGTACCTAAGGCTGTGCCGGGGGGAGGCTCCTGCCGGGCTGGCCAGGAGGTGGGACACTCATGAGCTCCGGCAGCTCCTCACCCCTTCGCTCCATTGTTGGGATAAGCCAGTGCTCAGGGTGCCTTTCTCTTGGCTTCTTTCTGTCTTTTGTAACTTGTTGGATGAGGGGGATAAAAAAGTTATGCATTGTTGTCTCAAAGGCATACGAGTAAAATTTCATTATGGGATTGTTAAGTGGAGTCGGCAGGTGTGGAAGAGGGGAGGTGACTTTTAAAGGAGTATTTTTTTTGTTTGCTCTCAAATTTACCTCCCATTTCTCAGGCAGACCTGACTTCAGAGTGCTTTGTCTTGCGGAGCAAAACCACTCATCTCCTGGCTGGGCCGTGCTCTGGGGTGGTTTGCAATTGCTACTTTTTAAGAGGTCTGAAACCAGTTTTCTTGGGCTGGACTCTTCATCCCAGTAGGAGATGGAGACAAATGGAGTGTAGAGTCACTCTTAGTAAAACTGAAAGTATTGAGGCCTGGCAGTTTTTAAGACTTGAGTTTTTAGTGGTGAGAAAAGAAAATACAGTGGAAAAAGTTTCCCAGGCTGTGAGCTGTTTGCCAACACGTGCAGAGCTTACACAAGGGTGGAAGGGGATTTTTACGGAACAGTGCAAGAGGAAATGAGTATGTTGATAAATGTGAAACCAAAATTGATTGTTCTTCACGATAAATCTAAAGAAAGGGTTGTGGGATTTCTCCTTGGGAAGGAGAAGAATATGAAGTACTGAGCAAAAGTGGGGGGAAAAAAACCCTAATCTTTTAAATGCACTTGTCTTACACAGTTTGGGGAAGGGGGAGGGAGTGTTAAATGATTAATTTAATCACTGCTGGGCAGTCACTGCTTCCCAGTTTTCAAGAACATATGCTGTGAAGGTGGGGTGCTGGAGCAGTGTGGGCTCAGGATGTGCTTCTGTCTCTATCTTCTTAGTGGTGACCAGACAGGCCAGCCAGCTCCATTACAGAAATCCTTAATCTGGTGAGGCTAATGGACCTTCTCACACTAGAGGGCTGCTCAGGTAGGATCTGCCCACAGTATTTGTGATGAAGGATCCCAGAAGAGTTAGGATCAATGTCTGCAGGTTATGGTGCATTTATAATAACACATAATAATACATAACAGAGCACTGGCACATAAAACCCATCACACGTTTCTGCTTACTTCACTGAACTTTGAGTAAAGCTATAAAATATTAGACTTCCATTAGTCACTTGGAGCTCAAATGTGGTATTCAGTGTGTCTCAGCAATTTTTTTTCTAGATGAAGACAACTTTTCTATTCCTTGAGGTTGTTTAGATATCCTTGTGTGGAGCTCTGTACCACCCTAAAAGGCGTGTTAAAACCCAATTTTGTTTCCTATCCGAAAAAGATAAAATGTAGCACATAGAACGCAAACAGCTGAGTACTCACTGTAAGCTGTATTCACTGCTCCAAGTTTAATAACAGTGATGTAGGCACAATTTGCATGTGAATGTAGTCATAGTGTCTGTGTGATCTGTTGTGAGATTGTCTATAGATAGATACCTTGGTTTATGCAGGAAGAATGCATAGATAAATTCAGTTATTAAACTACTTGATCATTTCAGAGGTATGCTGAAATGCTTTTTAACAGACGAACTTTGGCAGCAGGAGTAACTATTTATAAATATTAACTAGAGCATTTTTTCCTGTATTTTGTCATCCATTGTAACTGATCTGGACTTGGAACATTTAGATGATTTCTGATTTGACTTCTGTGTATTCCAAGCACGTTTTAACCTGTGGGCATTTATTATTCTGTTTTTGCCAGATTTACTCTGTTGTAAAACTTTCTTGGTGATAATTAGAGTTGAGATCTGAAGGGGTGGTGTGAGCTGGGGTGGAAGAAAGATGATCTATTGAAGATTCTTGTTGTTATTGCTGTGAAGTGATTCTGTTTTCAATTTTGTTTGGAAAATAGCTTTTATTTTGCTGTGAGGTGACTGAACCCAGCTTTCAAGTCTAATGATGTTAAATTGGGTGCATATCTTGGCACATTCAGTTTCTGTAAAATAAGCCTAAAAACCTAATTCCCCAAGCAAAATCAGTGCTGCTCCAGGAATCCCAGAAATGAGAGTTGTCTGGTCATGTTTAAACTTCTAGCTCCTAAGTGATCGTAAGTGTTTTAGGGCTGCCATGTATCTGCTCAAAATAAGGCTTTGTACTTTTTCCCAGTGTACCCAAATCAAGGGAAACAGCAGTTTCTTGCAGAATGAAATGTCAGAAGATGAACAGGACATCGAACCAGTCTCAGCAGAGGATCCAGCTTCTTGTACTTCCTGCAGTCCCCATCTTCCCCCTAGGGATGGAGGGCGGTGGTTTGCATTTCTCAGGGTCAGGCTCCTACCCACAGGGTGATAGGAGCTCTCAGAGACAGCATTATACATGCCCATGCAGGTTCTTTCTATTTCCATTAAGAGTCTACAGAAAATGTTGCAAATATTTCACCTGAATTAATACAGGCATAGGAAGAGAGTAGCTCACGCTCCAAGAAGTTGCAGGAAAGTATCTGCCCTTTGCCAGTGGAGAAAGGATAGATGGATGCATGAGTGTTTCAAATTGTACTGCTGCGTGTTACAATGCTGTTATGGCCGCAGTCATCAGTTAGAGATTAAGAACGGGATATAACTTGGAACTGACAGTTAACTTCACCTGAAATTTGAGCTGCCCCAGGAGGTAAGGAGGGAGGGGTTACCTTGGATGATTGTGCAACTGTAACCACCTTATGCCTTGGGCTTCCAACGCGTTAAGGCAGCTGAGATTTCCTGCCCAAATTACAAGCTCTGTAATATGCCAAAACTCTAATGTCTGTTTTAATCTGAAAATAGTTTTTATGACAATAAAAATCCTTTTTACAAACCATGCCATATATCACAGAGTGATTTACAGTTGCATAGCTACCTCTATTCAGTGGGAGAAGTAGAAATTTTTACATGCACTTGTATGTGTAATCCAGAAGGGGCTCCTCAGAAGAGAATATTTTGGGGTTTTTTGGGGGTTCTTTGTTTTGGTTTAGTGTTTTTTTCAGGAGGGGGGAGGGTGGTTATTTTTTGCTTTGTTTTGGTGGGTTTTTTATATGTTTTTGGTGGGTTTTTTGTTTTGTTTTGTTTTTTTTCCTTTAGTCTGGGTTTTTTTTTGTGGAGCAGTTTTTTTGTTTAAATACCTTTTGTCCTTCAGAGACCAAGATGCCTCAAGGGAAAATTTCTACATGGAAAGTTTTTGTACAGTATTACACTCATCTTTTGTCTCAGTTATGGCTAAACTGGAGTAAATGGATCCTGGATATTGTGTGATGTGATCAGTATTTTATTTGGAAGATTACTTGAGAATTCCAAGTGTTGTGAGAAGCAACACTTGAGCACTTAACAACTGCAAGCTCCTAAACAGATGAGCAAGAAGACTTTATATGAGCCTATTGAGTTGGTTCTACCTCTCACTCCAATGGGGTTTTTTGGATGAAAAGAACTAAATTGTTTCTAACGGTGATCAGCAGTATTGGTCTAAATATTTACTTAATTAAATATTTTATTAAATGTTCCTGCAGTGCATCTGATTTAACCATTCCTTTTGTGAACAAGCCAGATGTAAATCCAGACAGGATTTGGCTTCATCCGAAACAGAGTTCCATTCAGGCATTTTTTGTATTTGGGGAGCAACCCTGAAAGAAAGGAAGAGATGGTATGTGTTATTTTTATAAAGCTCACTAAAGGTCTGCAAAGGTAAAAGGCATGGCCTTAAAGTACTTGCCATGGTAATATTTACCAGGACTTTTTTGGGTTTATTGCTCACCATGAAAAGACGTTTTACAGATCTTAAATTTAATGTTTATAGTATTACGTGAGGGTGTGTCATCTCTACAGTTAAAATTTCAAGTCCTGATGTTTCTTCCTCATCAGGGAAGGCCCCATTTTTTGGCTTTTTGGAGGGGTTTATTCAGTCCCTGTATCTACTGTCCTTACTTGAAAGGACATTTAAGACTCTCCTGGATGGACAATCTGAATGCTGGCAAAGAGTGTAGTTTAGAAAAAGCATTTAAGTTGCTGCTGTCTAGCCACAGGACAGTAGGAACTTGGGGCATCTGAGACTGAATCTGAGGGAAAGGCAGTAGGACAGGCTTAAGAGAAAGGAAAGGAAATGGTTGAGGCTGTAATACTCTAGAAAGCAAAAAAGAGGTGAATTTGTAAGTGGATTGTGGGACAGGTTTTAGCAGTGCTTTCAGTATATTGGGAAGACCAAAAAAGCAGTTGGCTGGAATGCAAAACCATCAACATGGTCAGGGAAATTGGGGACATATTTTGGAGCTAGAAAAGCCTGAAAAGTCACTTTGCATATATGTATATATCTCTAGACAGAGAGATATGTATGTGTGTGTGTGTATTTATATATATATAACTTCTTTGAATCATCTCTGTTGGATATGAATGACAGTGAAGGTTTACTTCAAAATATATTCTGGAAGTTTTTTTAATTTGGGGAATCCTTTAATATAAAATTTCTGCATGGAAATTTTCATGGGGGCTTTCTGTGGTTTTCTTCCTTCTCATATGCTTTCACACATACATACCACCCTCCTTCCTTTATTTTTAAATAAATGAAGAAGAAATAAAGCAGGAGACTGTATTCAGAAAAAGTATTCTACCTCAAGTTTTGGATGCTTTGTCCTCAGTTGGTTTGCTGTTACATCCAAAGATATAGCTGTACCTTTATGTCAGGAGACAGGACAGCACTGAAAATGGCAAGGGGGAAGGAGCAGGGAATTGTATTGGACTTAATAAGGAGCTTTTTTATGGAATTGATAACAACAATTTTAGCCTAAATTAGGATAACTCTTGCATGTATTTAATTACTGAGAATGACACACAAAACCATTCACATTCCTTATATAGTTTTGCTGGTGGGGTATAGGTTTTTTGCCAAATTTTAGATACTTAATTCCTATGTTTCCCTGGCAGATAGACCTGCCAGTGGTGACTAACGTAGCATGAAGTAATTTGAATTCTATGAATATAGTTGTCTGAGATAGATAATATCTTTGTCTGTATAGGATGATGACTCCTTTGGTATTCCATAGAAAGGAGTGTTGTTTGTCTGTTTAAAGGGAGGGTAAAAAGAAAGATCAAATGAAGTGCTCATTCAAAAAAAAAAATCGCTTCTTTTTAGAAAAATCATCCCATTCTAATCATGAGCTCCCACTTTAGGCAGTTGGATGAGTTCTTCAAATCTACAGTGACAAATACATAGAACAGCTTCTGGAATGAAAGACAGTTAACATTGTCAATTTATTTTTATTTGAGGATGCTGTGGGTAACTGTGGCCTCATGGTGGTTTTCAGCCTCTTTTCTTTTCCTGCCAAGGATTCAGAAGGCTACCAAAATCCAAAAAATGTTTTTAATACATTGAATAAATGATTTAGCAGTTCCCTTACAGTGGCTTTTTGCATACCTAGTTAATTACATTATATGCTGGTCTTCTAGTGTATTTTAATTTACTGAACACAAGATTGGTGAACTGCAAAAAACTCCCATGGATTGGGAAGACTTTTGTTCCCCCAGCATATACAGATCTACTGAAAAAATGTTAATGAAGTATTGGTATGTCTAGCCTACTGTTATTGTAAGGGAGGGGAGGTGAGAAAGCTGAGAACTATGAAGCTGTTTGGGCTTTATAAGCGGACAAACAAGGGCACCTGTGCTGTCACTACAAATTCTTCACATTTTCTCTACATGGAGTTAAAAAAACAATGTGTGAGTGGCTTGCTGAGGACATTCCAAAAACTGAACCCCTCCTGGCCAATTTGCATGGCTGGCATGGGGCCGCAGTGTTTGTACCTGGTTCTCCATTTCTGTAGGACAAACAAGTGCAGTGTGGTTTGGTTTATTTCGCGTTGAAACAATCTAAGGGCACCTCGTGAGCTGTGCCTCGCAGTCCGGGCAGTGCCCGAGTGTGCTGCTTGTTTGAGAACGCCAGTGAATTGTGCGTTTGACCTTTAAGCTTGTGCAGGTTTCCATTTTATCTCGGGGCTGCAGCCCTTCTGCATTTCCTTAGCATGATTTGTAGCCAATTATACTGGGATTAGGCCAAATTTCTGTTCTAGACAAGGCTTAAAATGTGATTTGGATCTCCTGCTGCAACTTTGGAAAAGTGAACTTGGGCTATTTTAAATACAAAGTTTTTAACAACACAGGCTTTGCTGCACTGCTGAAAAGCTTTGAGTTGCATTGTGAATGGAGAGAGAAGAGTTTTGATAGCTGCTGTTCAGCATCACTACGTTGACTGGTTCCCAAATTCTCCGTACCTTGAAATGTGGTCAGCAGCTTTCTGTAGAAACTAAAGTGATTGAAAAGAGAATATATTTTTTTAAAGAATCTTCAGTATAAATGATCACTACAACAGTTTTCACTCAGAGATTTAGGGCTGACAATGTGTAAGAGTTAAAAAAAAAACAGATGCTTGTGCTTTGGGATTTTTTTCTGTCTTTGTAGATTCAGCTCAGTTCTGACTGAAGCTACGGACTTGTCCATCCTTTTACTTTTGAAAAATTGGGATTTCTTGTCTAAACTCAGATTTTATTAGGGTGTGAGACCCCACCTTGAGTACTGCATCTAGCTCTGGCATCCCCCGCACAAGGAGGACATCGACCTATTGGAGTGAGTCCAAAGGAGGCCACCAAGATGATTAGAGGGCTGGAGTACCTCTCCTGTGTGAAAATGCTAAGAGAACTGGGAATGTTCGGCCTGGAGAAGAAAAAGCTTTGGGGTGACCTAATTGCAGTCTTCCAGGACCTGAAGGGAACCAACAAGAAGCTGGGGAGAGACTATTTTCAAGGGCATGTAGTGACAGGACAAGGGGGAATGGCTTCAAATTGAAAGAGGACAAACAAGTAGGTCTTGATGAAATGTTAGGAAAAAAATCTTTGCTCTGAGGGTGATGAGGCACCAGAATTGGTTGCCCAGAGGAGTTGTGGATGGCCCATACGGTAAAAACATTCAAGCCAGGTTGGGTGGTGCTCTGAGCAACCTGGTCTAATGGAACGTGGCCCTGCCTTCATCAGAAGGGTTGGAAGGAGATGATCTTTTAGGTCTCTTCCAATCCAAACCATTCTTTGATTGATTCCATTATTTATTTCCTGTGGCAGTGGATACAGATGAACCATGGGCGACACTGCGTTTGCAAGGACTCGCCTCCAATGCCCGATTCTGGTTAGATGTGCTGTGGGGAGCCCTGGCTGTGACTGCCGATGTGGAGCGCAATTCTGCAGTCCCAGGGCTGCAGCCACTAGGAGAAAAAACACTTCCGTGTGATCACAGGAGAATGTGCCGCTGTGCCGGCCTGAGAAAGGCTCAGCTGGGATGAGGAATAATCCCAGCAATGGCAGCAGGAGGCGGCAGTTCGGGAGTGACGGTGGGGCCGGAGCCGCTGCTGCCTCCCCTGCGCTCAGCGCGCGGCAGCCGGCAGGGGGCGCGCGCGGGGCGCCGGGCGGGACAGGGAGCGGAAGGACGGGAAGGGATAAACAGCCGGTTCGGCTGCTCGAGAATGGCACATCCAGCCTCTGTCCCTTGGAGAGAAAGGTGTGCAGCCTCAGGCTTGAGGTGTGAGCCAGCAGTCGGGCCTTTGCTCGTTCAGCGGGGGGCTGGAATGAAACGTTAACAGACAAATTAGGTATTAGGAAGAAATTCTTTACTGTGAGGGTGGGCAGGCACTGGAACAGGTTGCCCAGAGAATTTGTGGATACCCCATCCTTAGGAGTGTTCAAAGCCAGCCTGGATGAGGCTGTGAGCAACCGGGTCTAGTGGAAGGTGCCCCTGCCCATGGCAGGAGCGTTTTAACTGAGTGATCTTTAACTGATATTCCAACCCAAACTATTTTATAGTTCTATGAAATAAATTCTAGCAATTGCTTTTCGCCTGGATGCAAGCCACTGGAACTGTCTGTCATGTTTTTGGTTTGATTACTCCAAATGCAAAAGCCTGTATGGCAGGGTCAAAACTGAGGCGCTGTTTGGTAGATAAGAATGATACACCTCCTTCTGTTGGAGAAGGTGGTGCTGGGGAAATACATGTTTCTGTTATTGTATCTGCTGGCCTTTTATCTTTTTTCCTTTGTAACCTATCTTCTATGCTTATCAACATTTTCCTTCCAGCAGCTTCTGTAAAAGCACTGCTAGAAAGACACTTTCAGTGAAATGCTTTTAATAATGCTTCCATTAATGCTGGAGGTTTTCTGGGTTGTAGGTTCAGATGATCTCATTCTGTCACTCGGAAGTAATACAGAAGTATTACATTAGAACGTAAATGCTCAGCTTCCAGCTTCTTTAGATGCCTGCAAAATATTCCTGTTTTGAATCTTACAATCTTTTCTTTCTAGTCCTTCTATCCATTTGCTGAGTTTTGGAATCAATATTTATGTTGCAATCCACTTTTAACAAAAAATTGTTTCTTGAAGTGTAGGATAGATTCTCACCATTTAATTACAATTACTATCATAAAGTGCTGTTGACTATGCATGGTAAAATCATTTTTAGTCATGTTGTGAATTTCCCAACAAATGCAGGTGTTTGTGTGATTCCACCTTCTAGGTATCCCACCAGTATTTTTAGGCTGTTCAGACTATTATGTCAAAAAAAAAGAAGAACCTCTCAAAAATACCGTGTGTCCACAAATTGAACAAATTGAACAAAACTTGTAAATTCTTGCTCACTTGACTTGCTTTATGCCACAACTCAGTCCAATCTGTTCCTCCCCTTGCTTGGCTGCTCAGGAGGATGAAAGTGGTGGTGGATATTGTAGCACAGAAAATGCCTTCTGAAAATGATATTCATGTAGCGAGGAACTATCTTATGAAGATCCTGAGAAGTTCCATGAGGTACAGTACTGACTTTACATGTGCATCCCTTCTGTTCATCCCCAGTGACTGGATTCCTCCTACCATTTGTCAAGCCCAAACTGTCACAGAACCCTCTTCCCAACCTTCTTTTCCTTATGCTCCAAATGCTGCTTGTATTGTGCTAGCTTCCTAGTTTTGTGTTTCCTTTGTGGTAAATCTTAGAAAAGTAATTGTCTCATAAAAGATAAACCTTTTCAGCTGAATTGATGCCCAGGAGGTCTGTTGAATTTGCCTTGACAGGTATTTGTGGTTTGCTGAGATGGTGTCAGTACTGTGAAAGGTGAGCAGTGGGGGAAAGAGACATGTGATGTTCTGTGCAGCTGAACACTGGAATCATAACTTTTTCCATACCTGCACACAGGCTTGGAGCAAGCAAGGACTGTCTGGAGCCCATCATCACATGGCTGAGCAGAATCTTTTGCACTTGTTTGCACTAAGAGTACTGGGGCTCCTCCACTGTGTCAATGTCATGTCCTATCAAGAATAAGCAACTAGAGATACTCTGCTTAACCGTTTTCTCTTTTGTTATGCTGTGAAGAGTAGGCCTTTGTTTATGGAAACAATTACTTCTTTTTTTAGTGACAGTAATGATGCTGTACTTTTTAGTGAAACTACAGTTTCCCTTAGAATTGTTATTCTCCTTTTGTAATCCTGCATGCAGAGTTTGGAAAGGCAGTCCATCACTGATTTCTTCAGATCTTTCTGAATGTACTGTGAAATGCCATGTACTCAGAGGTGACCTGTTTTGAAGATACTGGCTTTGGTTTTGGTGTCTAAATGCAGTGGCTGCCTGATAACAGACAAATTTATAAAAAGGGGGAATGAGTAAAAAATGTAGAAGTACCTTCACAGTTCAAATTGAAAATATGGAACACTTTCTCAGTGTAGCAAATTACTTCCGTAACTTGGACAAATTTCTTAAATACATAAGTGCATTTAAAAAATCTTAAGAACTACAGTCCTGTAAGCCTTTAGTTCAGACTCGGACTTTGGAAGATGGGATTTGTCAAATCGCATCTAAATTTTGAATTACACTTCCTCCAGTATAAGCCAAGGAGAAGGCCAGGATGAATTACCTTCAAAGAAGGTCCTGCTTCATTCCCAGGTGACTGAGAGGGTCTAGACAAACGGCCTGTACTTGGCATCTGCTTACTGAAACAGAAGTAGCTGGATTCCTCCCAGATGGCTTATTTAACCTTAGGGGGAAAAGAATGCACTTCATGAGTGCTGAGAGGTGTAACAAACAGCAAGTCCTTGGAAGGCAGTGCAAGCTGTAGTTACTAATTCTTGAGCAGAAAGAAGGAGGTAGAGGAGTATGGAGCAATTCTGCCAAACAGTTTTTAAGGTGCAGAGTTCTAACAACAACTTACTGTTGTACTTCTTAGAAGGGTTCTCTTCTGTTACGCGATCAGGAACATTTGGAGATGATATCCAAGTAGGTATTTGGGGACTTAACATGATTTACTGAACTGTTTATGAGATGTATTCTTTAAAAAACAAGCGCAGAAAACACCAAAACAAAAAAAAACCCTCCCTGCATATCTGGGATGCCAAACATTTCAAGAGCTGAAGTAGCACTTGCCTGGAGTTAATATGATTGCTTGTATCACTATCACTAACTTGAATGAAACAATGCACACGGCTTTAATCCTTCCTGTGATTAACTCTTCTTCCTAGCTCCTCCCATATGCACCTACCCTACAGTAAAATCTTACCAAAGCCCTACTGTTGTCAAGTTGTAAAAGAGTTTGAAGTCTCAGTATTAGCTTTAACTATTACAGCTCTGGATATGTGTCAGGTGCTTTAAAATTTATCAGTCTCAGTTCCTTGTAAAAAACACTCACCTCACCACCCATAAAAAAAAAAATTGGCATTTCACTGCATCGCAAGCACTTTAAAGAAATGATGATGTCTTTTCAAAACTGGCATGCATGTAGAAAGTTTTGCTGTTGTTTTAAGTCATTATGCCTCTGTCCTATCTGTGAAACGTTTTACTGCTGCCCTGGTAGATTTTTTGCTGCGTACCACCTTATTGAACTGTTTGCCTTAAAGCAGCACCCTCTGCCTCTGTTGTTTTCAGAAGGAATGACCTAGCCTGCAGGCCGCACTCCTGGCACGCCACCAAATTTACTGAAAGTCAACCTGAGGCAGCCACGTCACACCTCCCCTCGTCTAATGCCTGCGCCTCCTGGCACTCGCACTATCATGCAAGGTGAGTCTCTGCCTGAGTTACACACATTCCACTCGAACAGCGAGGCAATAATAACGGAGGTCATGTTGCTGAGGGTTTTTTTTTTAAAAAACAACCAACGCAGAATCATGGTATTATACTTCTTTAGAGTTGCCTGTTCGTTCAGTGGATGAAGGGGGAGTTGGGGAAGTTTGACGTATGGATGAGTGGATTTCTGAAACAGTTTGTGATATGTGCGTGTGATTGAAAGGTAAGAAACTAGCTTTAAAGGCAATCGCAAGGTTATGCTTCTTGCTCTGCCTTTCCTTTCAATGTCCACTGGTAAAATTCTAAGGCAAAGTAACCATCAAAATTAACATTCATACAGTGAAATAGGAAAGGGAGAAAAATTAAAAATACTGTTTCAAACAATTAAAAAGGCATTTTCTAAAGAGAGCATGCAGAATGCTTTAGTGTTGTCTTTTAAGGTATCACTGGTTTAATTAATTAAGCTGTCTTTTTGTAATCCTTCCCTACGTCTGTGATCTTGCTTGTCTAGAGAGGTAATAAGACTGATGATTTCAATTGCTGTTTAAAGCACCTTAATATTTGTTAGGTCACATGGGACACTAATGGAGAAATGCTGACACCCAGGCAGTCTTAGCTGTGAAACTCTAAACCTTTAGGTAACGCCTGTTTGCGTCTGGTTCCAGGTTCTTGTTTGTTTCCTGCACTTAGGTAACATTCTTTATCATTTCCGTGAAAGGTTTTCTCGGTTTTTGCGGGGAGTGGGGTGGGGGGAAGTGGGGTTTTTTTTGTCCTTTGTTACTTTTTCCTTCTCAATTCTCATTGGGCCATAGTTACACTGAGCTTTAAAGAAAATGAGCCTGGTGTGCAATCCCACTTTGGGAAGCAGACTTTGGTTTTCTATACTTTGTGCTGTACATTTTCTGCTGAATCATTACGTCTTGAGGTTAATGTTTAGTGGCAGTCAAAACAAAAGAACATTAATATTTCAGTGTTTTATTGTATTTTTCATCTAATTTTTACAGTTTTTACATTGTTTTCTTTGGGAGCTCCCTACTGTTTTTCAACTAAATTGCTATCTGCGCTTGAAAAAAGTTGACATTAGGCAGAAAGGGGTTTTTTAAAATGTTTTTTATAATACTTTATTAGTAGAAGTTTTAGCAACATTGATTACAATTTCTGCTCTTTTACACTGATTTAAAGTTTTTATTTAAATATCATGGAGATGGGTTGATTTAGATTTATAGATTTTAAGACAGTAAAAGTCTTTGTACACAGAAACAAAATTCAGAAATTTCTAAAATCTTCTACAGAGTTCCTCGTTGCAATGCTATGGCTAAAGAGTATTTCTACTCTTAATGAGTCTGCTACACTAAGCTGTAAATCATTATATGCTTCCTGCTCTTCCTGGTGGTTGTCCTTGTACCTTGTGAAAGTAAAATACTACAAGATGTGTCTCCAGGGATGTTTTGATAGGAGCTGGGTGTGTCCCAATACTTAAAAAAGGAGGAAAAAAAAAAGATTCAATGCCAGTTTGAAATGAGGTTCGGTTAGGAAATTGTGGGTGTAAAGGAAGAGGGGGATGGGAATAGACCAGTCCTCTCCCCTCACAAATCAGAAACAGTCGCAACTGCTGGCAGACACTAATACCAATAAAAACAAGAGATTCTTTCTCAGATGCTGCTGAAAGATTTAGTGGCCTTAGCACAGTCTAATACCACAGTTCCCAGGTCACTGCTATCCTGGACCTCCTGGTTACCTGTGCTTACCACTTGAAAGGTGGTGATGTATTTGGGAGATTTGTTAGCCCTGGTGTCTGCTGTCCAAGACCGTTTCAGTGGCAGAGCTGCTTTTAGCATGCAGCTGCTGGAGGGGCCCAGCATTCCCATAGTGGCAGCCCAAGGATTTCAGTGTTTTGGGGATCTCAGTTGCAGAGTGGGGTTCTTTGGGCTTGCTGATCTGCAAAAAGAAGTGAGCAGCCTCAGAGATTCCCCACTTTACAAGTACATTTCACAAAAAGCTCAGCTGATGGGAAAGCACAGCAATCAGTAGCTGAAAGCAGCAGCATGCAAGGAGATAATGGAAATAGCCCGAGGAGGGGTATTTCTAGCCCAAGGATCCCATCCCTGGGCTATTTCTGGAATTTGGTGTCCTTCCTTGAGCTAAGCATCTGAGATTGGTATTCAAAGCCTAAAGTCTCTTCTGAATGTGCCTACCTGCATTCTCTCTGTGAGTGTGGAAATTTGCCAAATCAACTTGTAAAAGGTGGAGAGTTCATTGGGGGAGGAGGGGGATGATGATTTTTTGTGTTGGTAGAGTGGGGCACAGCTGGCCAAAACAGCCCTGCGAAGACTGTCCGTACTAGGTTAAGGTATGGGCAGTTTGATTTGCTTTAGGTTTTTTTGGTTGGTTGGTTGGTTTTGCAGGGGCTTTCTTTTTGCCAGCCTGATGAATTTGAACATTTGAGAAGGTGGATGAGCCTAGACGAAGACAGACAGAAGAGGTTGTACAAGTATATAGGAGAGAGGATGGTCCTGGGACCCAGCCCTCCACATCCAGCACTAAATGTATGGGTTTTTTATAATGTGACTTTAATGCAAAAATTGTAAGTTATCTTGGGAGTACTAGGCTAGGTCTAGATGCCTTTCAGGCAAGGCTAGAGAGCTAGAACTTGTAAAGCTTTTGGTGCCTTAATTTCCCTCTGTGAGTCTTCTGTCTTTTTCATAGAAGTTGCACCTTAACAACATGGTGCAGACTTTTTTCCTGGCCCATCCTAAACTAAGGCTAAGTGCACTTCTCTGGGACGAGTGTAAGTGAACTATCTTAAGTTGCTGGAAGTTTAAACCCTGCATTTTCTTGCAGTAGGATCTACTATAACAGAGGAACCTTTGGGTTTTTTTCTCTGCCCCTGGTTGTGCAGATGAACTCAACCACCTCTTCTGCTTCATTCTGGTCTTACAGGTGTGGCTCTGGGACAGGTGTGCTTTGAGAAGGCTACCTAAACTGAGGTTTTGGGGCAGTTAGGGTCAGGTGCATCCGATTTGTAATACTATGCAGTTGCTGAGATTAGATAATTTCTCATTAAGGGCCCAGGGGCAGAAGCTCATGCCCCAGGGCTGGGAAGGGTGCTTACTGGCCAATGTGGACAAGGGATGGTGTTTGTAGATTATTCCTGGACTTCACCTGCCAGACTTTGACCAGCAGTGTAGGTGCTTTTATGAATCTGCTCTAAAACAGCCACTGAGAGAAGGGTATCCTGGGATGGCAGCCAGACTCAGGCAGGGAACTGGCTTTTGGACTCCCTTCCGTGTCAGCATTCACAGGAGGCCATGCTTTGCGGTAGCATGCCATTAGAAACCTTCCTGACCTTCCTTTGAAGTGTTTGCTGCTTCTGCTGGGTTTCCATTGGGCATTTTCTAGCAGGGCTTTGACCTCCTATGCTGATGATCTCTGCTTCACATTTCATACCAGCAGATTTTCATGAGACCTGTAAACTGAGGCTTTCCTGCACAAGTGGCATCTTTCTTTTAATTAATGCCAAGTATCTGTTTGGATTTCATGAACTTAAAGGTCTTTTCCAGCCTTAATGGTTCTATGATCTCCTTAATGCTCAAGGGAGTGGGAATATCAGCAATTCTTAGTAATATCTGGCTTACATTATTCTTTGACAAAAGAAATCCTAGTAATGACCAAGATACTGTGTTTCATGCAAAAAGTATCAGCCTAAGATGACAATTAAGACCTTTTTAAGGATTCAGCAATATGTTTTAAATGCTGAAATAAATGAATGAAAGAAGATGAAACCCTACAAGATGAGGCGATTGCCAGTATGGCCTGTTAATAAAATGCTTTTAGAAAATGAGCATCAAGCATGTCTTCTTTTATTTCATATAAATTGCTTTTTACCATGTTGTATAAGAAAAGAAGTTTAAAAGGCAGTAGTAGTAGAGCGGGGAAAAAAGCAATTCTGTTAGTACTGAATTCCAAAGAACTGTTGAGTTGACCTTTGCAATATTTTGGCAGAAGAAAAGGTCTATATCGCTCTTTGTATTTTTTATGTGGACTAATCTAATTTCATTGCTAGCTTTCACAGGTCTCTTTACAGCACAAGATTTGATAGATGTTTCACATAATTATAGCCACAGGGAAGTGGAATAATTCTGGGATTTCTACCAAGGGGCTTTGCATGCAAAGGCAAGAATTTGAATTTGGTGTATAAAAGCAGGAGAAACTGCCAGTGAAGTTCATACAGGGAGATGTGATGAGAATAATTGGAAAGACTGTCATCACAGCATCAATGTGTTGGACTGACAGGAGGTGGGTGCTGTGAGAGAGAAAAGAAATGAAAGAAAATGAAACAAAACTCATGGAGTAGGAAAGTAACAAGCAGCAAGATTCTGGAATGGTGTCCTTGGCAATAGACCTGAAGAAAGTACAGTGTCAAAGACGAGAAACTGGTGGCAGTAAGGATTCTCGAAGGAAAGTTAGAAGTTGGTTTGGCCATGCAGAGCTTATGTTGCTTTGGCATCTCCTGAAGTTTTCCTGCTAATGTTGTGGAACTGGGTGGAATTGAATGTTGTTCTAGGAGTGTCAACCTGAGAGTGGTTTGAAACCACATTGATAAGGTGCATGTGCAAGTGTTATTTGAGACAAATACATTTAGTGCATCTCTGCTTAAAAGTTAAAACATCAAGTAAATTGGCAGATGTGGATATAATTTGATGAGAGTAACCTAATGACAAGGGAATAACATCATAGGCTGAAGAAATTTAGAGTCATATTTCAGAGATGAAAAGAGGAAGTGCATGAGTTTGATAGCCAGAAGAATAGAGGTGCCTGAAAAATAAGTTGGTGTTTGTCCTGGGAAAGAGGGAGCTAATGGAGCTCAAACTATATTTTTCTAAAAGCAAAGTCAGCAAAATCAACTATTTGCAGAGGGAGAAGGAAGCCTTCAAGGAAATAAATGCATATTACTTACTGGCAAACTTACGTAGGGAAGCTGAGTTAGTTACTAAGGTTTCAAGCTTTCAATTATTGGTGAAGTATAAAGTTGGAGCCCTGACTTCATGTTCAGACTTTGAATTTTGTTAGAGTGTTTGTCATTAACTGCTGTGCAGATGGATCTTAACCAATATTATTAAAATGGGTGATTATAATTATGTTGTGATATTTTTTGAGTGGTATATTTATTCTGACACTTTTTTTTTGTTTCCTTCAGTAGTTGTTCTTCTCATGACCTGTCAAACTCATGGGATCAGTCAAGTCTATCTCGCACTTCTGACCAATTCAGCTCTTTGGGAAGTATGGACAGCTGGGACCACACTCCCCAAGTAGCCCAGTATGGAAGACTTTCTTCTGCAAGGTCTAATAGTAGCATTGATCATCTAGGGAGCCAAAGTAAGCGGGATTCAGCCTATGGGTCTTTCTCCACGAGTTCTAGCACCCCTGACCACACTCTGTCCAATGCAGACACTTCTTCAACAGAGAACATGCTTTACAAGGTGGGCCACTGGGAGACTGCTAAGCATGGAAGCAAGTCTGGCCAGTTTTTGAATGACAGCAGTGGAACAGAGGACAAACCTGGGTATTTGCCAGCTCCCATCCAGTACGAGAACAACAAAAGTCCTAGAACAGAGGAACACCCAGATGGCAAGCTCACTAGCTCGGGAAGATCCAGTTTCGGACCTGTCTGGTATGTTCCTGATAAGAGGAAGTCTTCATCTCCTCCCCCACCACCTCCACCTCTTCGTAGTGACAGCTTTGCTGCCACCAAAGGCCACGAGAAAGCCCATGGCCCTGTGTACTCAGAGAGTGCCAGCACACAGCACTTTACAGCCCTGAACCGATCTCAGCCCAGAAGTGACTGGAGTTTGGAAACTGCAGAGCAGCAGCGGCAGCCCTCCAGAGCATGTGACAGGAGGATCAGCAGCTCAAATTATAAATCCGATCTCAGTTCAGAACACACTTTTTCTTCAGCTGGTGAAAGGTACAGTAGTAATGCAGGAACTGTGAACAAACTGCAGCCATCCTTGTCCAGCACTGATGTTAGGTTTGCACAGCCTGCTTACACTTACCACCACCAGCACCAGTACAGCGATGAAAGCACCTTTTATCACAGTGCAAGAATCTTAGCTGCACCTAAAGATCAGCAACATTATCTGTCCTACAGTGGCATTCAGGAGTTAGCTACACATCATTTTCATGGCTACAGTCCAAACCAAGCCAGTCTGCCCAACACTTCCTCTTCGAACAGTGCTGCTGAACAGAAAGTGGACAACACTGGACAAAATCGATATTATTGTGTGACAGCAAAACAGCCTGCTCAGGGAAGCTCAAAGCCACTACAACTCCAGGATGACAGCTGGAAACCTGCAGTGGGAACTGATGTGTCACTTGGACCTCATGAAAATTCTGCAGTTATTACAATGGCCCAAAACCCAAAATACTATCTACCTCAGCAATCTATTGAATCTTCACGGACAAGGTGTGAGAACAGTAGTCATTACCCAGTGGACACAGAGGGAGATCCTAGGTGTGCTGTAGGAGAAGAATCTAAAAAACCTAATCATACTGAAAAGTCTGGACAAAAGAAAAGCTGTGAGAACAGCTCTGAGGAAAGTGAAACTAGGCATGATCAGCAGGAGTATGTAAAGGGCTGTGTCGTTACCACTGAAAACAGATCTGCTCAGAAAGATTCTATGTGGGGCAAAGATGAGAGCAGCAAGATTTCTCCTCAGAAGACGCCAATGTTGCACTCCTTAGCTCAGGAAGGGAAAAAACAGTCTGACAACAACCCAGAAGCAGTAACAGAACGACAGACCTCATTTGACACTCACCTGTCTAAACAGGCACGAAGGAGTGATCGTTTTGCAACAACCCTCAGAAATGAGATCCAAATGAGAAGAGCAAAGCTGCAGAAAAGTAGAAGTACTGCTACACTAGTAGAGTCATGTGAAACAGAGGAGTGCAGTGAGACCTGGAAACCAGATTCAACAGAGAATATCACCACCTCCCCAGACACAAACTTTACCAGCACCTACAAAGATCACCTCAAGGAAGCGCAGGCCAGGGTTCTGAGCGCAACGTCCTTCAGACGTCGGGACTTGGAGCCCAGCCCTGTTGAATGTCTCCCCAGATCACCTGAGCGGAAAACTGGTAGTTACAACTCTTCATTACTGGCTTTGGTTTCTGAAGATGTCTCTGGATTCCTTGAGGCTACACAAGCCAAACCAAACCCTGCAGGGAGTGGCACTCATCACGTTTCTCGCATTGGAGCCAGGAAGAGGTTCACAACAGAGCAAAAACTGAAGTCATACTCAGAACCAGAGAAGATGAATGAGGTGGGCATGTCAGAGGATGAATGCCATGCTCATTGCCATCCAAATATATCAGAAGAAACCCTGGGCTCATTTGCAGACAGGTGGAAATTTTTTGAAGAAACAAGTAAGCCTGCATTTAGAAAACAATCACAGAAGCCAAGTTCCCATGGTCTAGCAGAGGGACAGCCTGAGAGGCCAGATAGGAAAGCGCAAGAGGGAGAGGAGCTGTGGTATGACCGAAGAGGTCGGGTAGCCTCTGTTGGACTTGAAACTGCTCGTGCTTCAAAAGATAGTGTCCACCATAGCAGCAGCAATAGGGCTGCTGAGAGGATTGGGAAATCTACACAGCCACAGCGCCTGGGAACCTTTGCAGAGTATGAGGCATCATGGAAGGAGCAGCGGAAGCCAGTAGAGCCAAGGAGTTCAGGAAGGTACCACTCAGCTGATAATATCCTCGATACTGGCCATGAACAGCATGGGAAATCCCAATACACCCATGAGAGGTCTAGATCATCGCCTTCCACTGATTTCTACAAACAGGTACAAATGTCTTTTGCATTATCCTTTAAATTGCCTGAGGTGGTGGGGGACAGAGGAGTAGAGCAGAAAAGAGAGTTTTTATGAACGTTTCCAATTTAGGAACAGTATGTAATATGGTGTTTGCCCTTTATCAGTAAAGGAGTAAATGTTACAGGTAGCTCTCTTAAGTAAAATGAGGAAGATCAACATTTGTACTGCACAAGAGCAATTGGGTCAAAGTAATTTCTTGTGTGTTGTAGTCAGATGGAAAAAAATATGACTGATTTGCTAATATCCTCTTTTCTGCAGTAGAGATTTAGGAGGCTGAAAGCAATTTTCACCCAGACTTGTTTTTTCATTGGTGTGGCTGTATTCCCTGTTTTAAAGTTTTAGATTCTCTGAAACTATGAAGAAAGGTGTTCCAAGTGTAAATAATACATACTTTTGTCTAATATTTTAATGGTCTAATAATTTCTATGGATTGCCTCTTCTTAACTTCTTGCAAAAGGTACACAGGACAAAACTTCTGCCTAAAAAAATTTAGAGATTACAAATATGCCTGTTAATGTTAAAGCCAGCAACAATGAAACTGCTTAATGTTTTGTTTTATGTCAGTTTGCTTGATTTAAGATGTATACATTTATTCCTTAGAGATATGCCAAATGTCTGTTCAACTTGCAAGTAAATATTAAGTTAATTTTTAACTGAGCAGGGCCAGGCAATGGTTGGTAAGTGGCATTGGAAGTAAACAGAAACCGAGTCTCTTTAGTTCTCTGTTAAAAGATGTTGTTCAAGCTACTACAAGATTGCCTGATATGTATAAGGAGTCACAGTATGTTCAACCTGTGTTGAACTTCGCCTTCTGCAAGAATAGAATTGAAGCAATGCAGTTGTACCTTTTCTTTATTTTTTTCCCTCTTGGTAGAAACATTGCGTAGGTACATACGCAGGTCACCTCTGTGGGTGTGCATGTAGGCATGGAGAAGAATGAGAATAGCTCAAAAAGAAACAAAAATGTTGGTCTCTAAAAGTTGTGGACTGTCTTTCCGTAAGTTTTTTGTGTCTTTAAGTTTGGCAAGAAGTTATTTTTGAACACTATGTGCAGACTTAACTATGCAGATAATTTACTAGGGCAGAGATTCCAAGCACTGGAAATATTCACCTGGAAGTTATTTTGAAAATTAAAATCACTAAATTATTAAATAATTGCCTACCCAGCAGAAAAAAAAAAATCATATAATCTATTCCCTGTATGCATTTCTGGTTTATTAGTCAGTGCCTTTAAGTTCAGTATAGGACTCCTGGGGCAAAAAGCAGACACCTGTTTAGGCACCTGGAAAATACAGTGATAAGTGCATTGAAGATGCTTACAACAGACTGAAGTAAATAAAGATGTTGTTTTGCATATATGATTCAGATTATTCCAGTGCTAATGCACAATTAAATTTCCTGTAGGTTTAGTGTTTGTAATGCAAAGCTATGCTTTGGGTGGGGTTGTTTGAAGATAGTGAGATAATAACGTTCTGGAACAGCACTGTTGGTGTTTTACTGAGAAACTAAAGTATACGCATGGGGATTCACAACCTGGTGCATACTTGCATCTACTTAATGTGAGCAACTCTTCTGCAACTTCTGTGCCTCTTTTTTTTGTTTGTTTGTTTTTGTCAAATGGAAGTTGCAAACGTTTATATAAATGTTATGCTTTTCTGTAGATCAGCAAAGCAGAGCAAGCACAGCCAGGTCGGGAGTGCTGTGCAAGAGGTCACAGAGCACACTGTACTGCTAAAACTAAACAAGCTTAAAACATGCTATGCTGTTGACTTCATGTATATTCAAACAGAGCAAACCCACAAATAAGAGGTTCCATAATAATAGATTTTTTGGGATTCTGAAACATGATGACTTGGTCTCTTACTTGTACTATAAACCTCTTTTAGGAAGTATCAGTTGAAGTAAGGAGGCAAGCAGAGGATTTGAAGGAAGATGGGGAGTGTATTTTTTCTAACATTAACAAACTAGATGAAAGGAACTGCACTGTAAGGTAAGTATTTCTTAAATTCTCTCTCTACAGGATTTGGTTTTGACAAATCTTTTTGACAAATTTCTCTGAACTGATCTTTTCCTGACTGTAAGTTCTGCTGTGATTTCAGTTTCTGCAGTGCCTTTTCCCCTTATTTCACTCCTCCTCCCCTCGTATTTCTAAGTGCATGATAGAATTAACGTTGGGACTGAAATTTTTGGGGGCTCTAGTGTGAGCTTAAAGGAATCGTCAAGTGTTGAGCATATTATAGTTTGTTTGCAGGCAGTTGATTCTTATTTGTGTGCATGAAATGATAGTTACAGGTTTTTTCAGGGGTAGGTGGGGGCCCTGAGGTTTCCCAAAAGAGATTTCCAGTATTATCCTTGGCAAAGGCAGCATGCTGCTGAAATGTAGTAGTGCTGTAAACTGGATTTTCCTTTCCTTGTGCCTTTACAGAACGCAGTTCATGAATAGAAAACCCTAAAATCTGTTTTCCTGTTTGATCAGCTCCGATTTTCTCTGTTAATTCATATTTTAATTAATGTACAATGTTTTCAAACACTTTTCGAAGGTGCGACTGTATGCACAGTGTAGTTAAAATCATTTAAATGTCTAGCATGCTGAGGGTTGCCCTCATACTGTCCCGGTGTGGTGTAAGCAGTGATTTCAGCAATCGCTGATTCTGCGGCTGCTGAAGCCGAGCTGAGGTTGTGCACACGCTGCTATCGCTAGGTCTGACAGCTCTGGGTTTCGTAACAGAGGGGAACCCGTGCATAGGAAAAAGGAACCTCTATAGACTTCCCTCGGTTCTGTAAGTGGTATTAATCTCTCAAGGGACAGGAAATTATGAGCTGTAGCAAGCATACACTCTAGCCGTGACCATAAAACCATGTAAAAAGTTAGTATTTATTTGTGGGTTCATATGATTGTATGTTGCGTTGCTTACGGCTCAGCTGAAGGGACCACCCCCTATTTTTCTAATTTTTTGTAGCCCTTTGTACTTCAAAATGAGCAGCCCGCGAGGGCGCAGGCGTGCGGAGGGAAGGAGGGAGGCAGAGGGGGAGGCGGGCACGACCAGCCGGGAGCAGCCAGGCTGCTGTGGGCGGGCAGCATCTCTGGACAAGTAAAATGATTCCCGTCTACCAGCACCGAAGCAGAGTCACAAAAGCATGTGAATAATACTCCTACGCCAGCATTTTAGCAGTGTTTGTGCAGCACAATTCTTGCTTTATAATCATGGAATCCATGAAGATCACATGACTGGGCACCAGCTGCAGTAACCTTTTTTTCAGCTGGAGCCTATTTTGACATACTATTTCAGATGTAGTATTTGGCCATTTTACCGCATCACAGAAGGTTTTGTGAAATGGTCTCTTTCACAGTCTTTCTCTCAACGTTGATATGCAGAGGGTTGATATGCATTCTGTATTCATAAAACTAACTAATTAAAATCCCGCATTTGGGCATTTAATTCCCGTGTTGTGAACTACCACCGCTTGATAATGAATGGCTGCCTTATGGGAAAGAATAAATATTTCCGTGTGCTCCTTTTTTAACGAGGCATTTTTGTGCTCAAAAGGAACTCAGGGCATGGATTGATTTTTATGATTTTTGAGCTGCCCTAAAGGCATCTATTTTTCTATTTTTAAAATCTAGCAATCTGCAAATGGCTAGCAAATCTACCTAATTCAGGGCATATTCTAGAACATGAATAGTAACCAAACCTGAGGTCTTCCTTACGGTCATATTTAATACTCTCTTTTAAAATTTATGTTTTGATTAAATTGCTGGCAGCTGTTATTTTGTGCTACTGAGATGTGTGTGCTATGGTTGCCTTTGTGCTACCAAACTCAGTGCGATGGGGCTGAACACAGGAGTGGCCCTTCTGCATTTGTGGGGGTGAGATTTGCAGGAACCCAAGCTGAGAGGCAGCTGTGGAGTCCATGGGTGCTTTCTCCAGGTTAGAGACTATCCTACACGACAGGGTGCCTCTGGCCTCCCTCCCCTTCAGTTGTTTTGAGAAAAGAAAAAAAATTAATAACTTGAAATAAACTTTGAATATTTACCATTTACAGCTTCCCTGAATATTTTTCTTAGAAATATGAGTTTTTTTAATGCACTGAATCTAGAATGAAAAAGGATTAGAATAATGGCTTTTTAAAAACAAGCAAACCAAAATAAAGATGATTGATGAATTTTATTTTCTCCTGAGCTTTTTGCTACAGTATTTTCTTGGCTGTTCTTTTTTAGCACACAGTTGTAAAACCTAGATTAATATTACTTTGAAAAATTGAGGGGGGGGTGTGACTGTTGAGTTGAAGATAATTTGTGATCTTCTTTCATCTTTGAGCTCTGTTTTTCCCCTCTGAGATTACTGAGTGCTTCCAATTAATTCAGGTTGTTTCATCTCCCTTTTTAGAAAAGCTGCAACAGGTCCTTGTGAACTGCAGTATTTAATAGTTTAGGGTATTACTTTTGTAGGAAGAGAGAACAGTGGTCCATAGCAGCCTATGTATGTTCTTAGCTTTAGGACAGCTTAAAAGCATTACACAATTCTGCTTCAAAAAAATGTGCTTTTTTATTTTTATTGATGCTACTCTTTCTATTTCAAATTAGTTACCAAAGCTTGCCTTTTTACAGATGCAAAGTCTGTGCTACTTCAAACATGTCTCTCTTTCTGCATTTGTAAAATGACTGATACTGGTTATATAATTAAATTCCTTATAGAAGTCTCCACAATTTCTAAGCTGAAATTGACTTTCAAAAGGTTAAAGAGGGAAATGGATGCTCTGACCAGTAGTCTGTGGCTTCCTGCAGTATGACATGCACACATAAGTCATTCTGCATCAAAAGAATCATGCTTTATGATGTAATTCTTAAGATTGCCATCTACTAGAGATGTTTACAGCCATTGCCTTTATTTACTTTCTAAGAACATTTGACTCTTAGCTCTATTAATTTGTTCCTGTGATGTCTATTAAAGTTACATAACTTCAAAAAGTGAAAAAGGATATATGAGATCACAGGCTGCAGAAAATATTTCAACATTTAATAGGTGTCAAGTCCAAGAGCATGGGCATGTCAAGTGTAGGACCACAGTGTGACTCAACTCTAATTAAACACTGGAAAATATTTCTTTCAGTGTTTTCATACCTTAGTAGTTATTCCTATTTGAGTTGAGCTCTTGGAGGCAGAGGAACAGCCTTTACAATACAAAACCAAAATAAAAATAAGTTCTTAATGCCTAAGTTGTCCTAAATGCCCAAGTATAATGTTCTAGAAAAATCTTTGATAAGCCAGAAACAGGAGCCTATAGACATGTTTCCAAGTTTTTTATTAGGCTCTTTATAAGGAAACTGATTTTTCAACACCTGGTCAATATCTAGGCTCCATGCACCAGGAGCAGCAGGAAATTATTGCAGGGAAGAAGGAGGACCTTAAGCAACACAGGAATGTGAATGACCTTATGTCTTCTGAACTGAGTGCGATGGAAAAGAATTTAAAAATGACTGGTAGGCCATTTGTGGATACATTTGTTTGTATCATGCATAAATGGATGTTTGTGTGTATGTATATATATATATAAATACACACAGAGACATATAAAACATACGTGTATATATTGATAGTTACTTCTCTTAGCTTTTTCTGGATTGTGACCATTATAGGGGTTGGGGCTTACATATCTATGAGGACTAATTAACAGTGGGGAAAAACCCCCAACAGTCCACAACAGTTGGACAAATTAGTTCCTCATATTAGCAATGGTAGATGGTGTAAATCAATCATTGGAAATACTCTTAGAAACAACACAGTTTTTCATAACTCCAGAAATTTTAAATTCTGTATTTTTTTGGGTTTCTTTTACTTTCAAAAAATTGATATAGTACCAATATACAGTGTTAGGATCAACTTAACTAGTAACTGAGCTACTGAAATACAAGACTTGAAGGCTTTGGGGTTTTTATATATAGCGAAAGGGCCACTTCCTTAAATATTTAATGAGAACTTTTGTTGCCAGCATTGTGTCGTATAGCTGTTTTAAACTTCTGTATTAAGAATCACAGAATCCTAGAATGGTTCGGTTCAGAAGGACCTTAAAAATCATCCAGTTCCAGCCCTCCTGCCATGGCCAGGGAACTTTCCACTAGACCAGGTTACTCAGAGCCCCATCCAGCCTGGTCATTGACACCTCCAGGTGTGGGAAGTCCATACTTCTCTGGATAGCCTATTCCAGTTCCTCACCACCCTCACAGTAAAGAATTTCTTCCTAATAGCTAATCTAAACCTGCCTTCATCTTAAGGCCATTCCCTCTTGTCCTATCACTACATGCCTTTGTGAAAAGTTTCTCTCTGGTTTTCTTGTAGCCCCCTTTAGGCTACAAGAAGTCACTGGTAGGTGCTGTAAGGTCTCCCTGGAGCCTTTTCTTCTCAAGGCTGAACAGTCCCAGCTCTCTCAGCTTGTCCTCAATGAGATGTTCCAGTCCTGTGATCACAGTAGTGGCCCTCCTCTGGACACATCCCAGCAGGGCCATGTTTTTCTTCTTTTGGGAATCCTAGAGCTGAATGCAGTAATCAAGGTGGGGTTTCACAAAAGCAGAGTAGAGGGGGAGAATCCCCTCCCTTGACCTGCTGGCCAGACTGCTTTTGCTGTAGCCATTTGGCTCTCTGAGCTGGGAGTGCACACTGCCAAGTCATTATTGAACTTTTTGTCCACAAACACCCCCAAGTCTTTCTTCCCAAGCCTGCTCATGGTCCATTCTCAGCCTGAACTTCTGCTTGGGATTGCCCTGACCCAGGGGCAGAACCTGGCATTTGGCCTTGGTGACCTTCCCGAGGTTACTCATTTATTGTTGCAGTTAAACAGTCAAACTGTGAGTTGCTTTTCTGGACTGAACATGGCAGGCCAAGTATGTCTCAGTCATTGCAGGACTTACCAAGACATTACCACAGCTATGTAAGCAAAAGGTTTTCATCCTTTTCCATGTGAGGAAGAAATAGTATGGTCTTGTGCAACTGCTTCCTTAGAAATCAGTGGAAAAATTACTTTGGCAAACATTTCATGCATGTGTTAACAAGCTCCACAGAGCTTTTTCTTCTCCAGGCTGAACAATCCCAGCTCTCTCATCCTGTCTTCACAGGAGCGGTGTTCCATCCCTCTGATCATCTCCCTGGCATTCCTCTGGACTTGCTCCAGCAGGTCCATGTCCTTAGCATTTCTTTATCATGAGATACAGATTATTAAGGCATTTCTCAGACCAGTTCTTTTGCCGCTGATGTCATTGTGTGTGTCATATAGCAATGACACAGTACAGTCTGGGCTGTTACAAAGTTTGTATTTTGTCTGAAAATGGGAAAAAGAACCTACTGTAGTTCTTCCTGTGCATATAGAGGAGAGTCTGTCTAACAGCATCTATTCATATATGAGAAATCCCCTGTAACCTTTCATCTTCCTTAGGTTTCTGTGAATACTTGTAATTAGTACCAGTTTCATTGCCATTAACCATTATGTCCTTTCAGTGTACTAGAGTATGTGACTAACTAATAACAGATATATAAATATCACACTTTGAGACAGTGAAACCTTGAGTCACTGGTACATGATGACAGCTGATGGATGTTGATGCTTAAAAGCAGATGCTTGGGGAACAGAAAACCAAGGGAAACCAGGAGCCATGCAGCTGGGTATTTTGTCAAGACTCAGCTGGTCTGTCTTTGAGCTTTGTTTTATTTTGGGTGTTTTGCTTAGTTTTTTATTGCTGTGAAGTACGAAAATTGTATGTTTATAGAACAGTCTGTGAAATTCAGCTTTTCATTCTTGCATAGCAGTAATTTCTATTGTACATCATTGTATATGTTGCTGAAGTACAGGAAAATCTCTTCTGTGGGTTACTTTGCATTCATTAAATCTGAATTTCATCTGTTGTTTTATGACCCATTTGTACAATGATAGGAAATCTTTATGTCTTTATTATTCAGAATAATTTCCTCATAGCAGCGACTGTTGCCACCTAGTTTTTCACCCCGTTTGTAAATCATCTATATCTAATGAGTTCTGATGTGATGAGTGAGGACTCTGTCCCATGGGAGTCATAACTTTTAAGAGCCTCAGGTGAGATAGAATTTAATTTTCTAAATCATCTAAAAATCCAAAGTCTCTTGTCATCCAGATCACTCTTGCCCTATGTGTAGTGTCTGTTTCTAAGATTAGTAATGCATTTAAGACACATCTTCTGTACACATGCCCAAATTATTCTTTGTCGTTTTTTACTCATTAGTGCAGCTACTGAATCCCTTCATAAAATTTCTAATTTTTTGCTGATTTCAGATGTTAAGCTAATGTTTCTGAAGTTTTCCACATTCATAATGAGGTTTGTTTCTTTTAATTCTTGCTCTCTTTCTCTCATCCTTTCTCTTCAGCACCCTCATACCTGCCCTCTTCCAAGATTAGGTCTATCACTGTGCTCAAGCAGCTGTCCAAGTATCAGAGGAATGGTGCATTAGAGATCCCAGTTCAGCAATTTCCTGTGGAAGTTTCAGGTGATTGTCATATGGCCCAGGAAGCTTATGCCTACCCACTTTTAATGGTGTGCAGCATCTGAGAATAGTTTCTGCAAAGACTATTCTCTTTGCTTGTGGAGTTGTGAAGGGGAGACCATGTGAATTTTTTGCTGCAGCCTTATTTTCTTTGTATTCTTATTATTGTACTTTCATCCCTGTCATCTGTTTGGTAGATACCAGTGTTTGAATAAGTGCCTTTTTTTCCCTTTTATTTTTTTTTGTCCTAACACTCTTAAGAATTTGTACCTCAGCTCTTCTTTTAAAACTTTTTTTTTTTTACCATATTTTGCTTATACATCTGCTTTGCTAGATTAGTTCTGGATTTTCCTCGTTTGAGTAGGATTTCAGTTCTCTGGTGGATGTTCCTTTTAATTGCTATTTAATTCAGCCTTTGGAGGGGTCAGAGAGGGAAGAAAGAACGGTGGTTGGGTGTTTTGGTAGGTGTTACACATTTCCTCTGAGTTTCATATATTGTATCTCTCTTAGCATTATACCATCTGGTGTGTTCTTTTAAAAAATATTCATCTCGTGTATGTAAGTGCCCTTTTCAAAATTAAATACCACTGTGTGAATTCTGAATCTTTCAAAAAGATTTATCTAAATGCATATGGTCACTGGCACAGGGTTGCTCTTCAAATAGCAAAGTTTGGAAGCAGATTCTTCTCATACCTCAGGATCAAGGCAGAAGTTGCATGATAAATTGTTCCACTTGTAGTCTTTTTCTTCTTCTTGTTGTCCATTTTAATACTTTCAGGCTGGTTGAGCTGAGAGTTGTGTGGGCATCTTCATAAGCATCACAAATGCATTATTTTGGGATTTGGGGTTGGTTGTGGCTAAATGAAATTGTCAAAACTTGCAGGCTCCTGCCACTGCCTCCCCATTCCTCACTCTGCTGGCAGCACTCAGCCGGCGGCTGTCAGGTGTGCATCCTGCAGATCTCTGTGATGCTGCACTCGGGCTCACCAGCAGCTGCTGGATCTCATTAAATGGGTGCTGGACTGCCTCCAAAACCTCTGCTTGGTTTACAGTAAGCTACAGTAATACAGCCCTGTTTCTCCCCCATCCAGTTTGTGCATTCTCCACACCCTTGAAAATATGGACTCTCCCTCTACTTTTATTAGGTGAACTTTGAATCCCTGTTTCTAAACTTGAGGGTGACTATCCCATCTCATATATCCCCTTTTTTCTACCTGCAGGTTCTTACTAGCAGATAAAATTACTTTTGCTTTAGTTGCTCCTGGCACACCTGTTTTCCTCCCTGTGCATGCAGTGACAGCTAGGGGTCTGTGAGGCCATCATGGGCTGATAAAAGGAAGTGTTGGAGGGTAGCTTCTTCTTATGGAAAGTTTCCTTCCCTGCCCCTAAAGGTAAGTGTTACCAAGCATGAGTAGCTGGAAGAAGTCCTAAACATGATTCTGCAGGTACTGAAATTGGGAGTGAGTGAAAGAACAGCACACAAAAATGTTTGTGGAGAGAGAAACAGAGATAAATTTGTACACATTATTTCATTTTTGTATTCTGATTTGATTTTACTGCTTTCCTCAGAAGTGGGTTAGAATGAAAACTATCTAAAGATGTGCATTTTTGTTGCATTGCTTGAAATCCAGCTATCTTCTTGTGGCCCTGTTGATAACAATAGTGGAGATTTACAGCTAATGTAAGATATAGTCTCCAGTGGTTATAGGCATAAAAGCATCATGTGCTGATGCATTGTAGATTTTATTTTCCCTTAAATTACTTGATGAAAAGCATAATTGGAAATAGGTGACTGACTTGTCTCCTCAATGCAGCAATTCAGGCATTCCTGACATATGGAGTGGCTTTATGGTGTTCTGGTACTAAAAGCTAGCCTGTGAAATGTTCACTTTCTGCTATAAGCCCTTAGGCAACATGGTTATGGTTTGCTGTCATACAGGAGGCTGCTTATGTCAGTAAATGTGAGTGAAGTTTTGTACTAAAAAGTAATGTGGCAGCTATATAGCTTCCATTTCTCTGCATGGGCCAATCAGACTTGCTGCAGTCATTTTAACCAGTCATATTATATTATGTAAACTCATGTTTTTTCTTTAAGTCATTCTCACTCTCTGTTAAAATCAAATAGGCAGCTTTGGGAGGCAGAAAAAATTTAGGGGAGGTTATTAACTGGATATCTAACTCCTCTATGTGATTCTGTGTGCAGTTTAAATAACATTTTCCTCTTAAAGTGGTCGTCTTTTAAAATGATCTTTTCATGCATATTTAAGCCTTATCCACACCTTCTCTATTAAGTCTTTAATGCGTTCTTGAAGAAAAATTGAAAGGAGCTTGAGCTTTGCTCTAATGAAAGCCATGATGCCTTCTAAAGATGGAGCGTGGGGGTGGCAACGTGCTCATGCAGCATGAAAGCATTCAGTTTTTTCCCTGCAGAATCTCCTGCAAGAGAGGGGGCCTGTGCACACAACGCATGCAAAAAAATTCAGGCTGGAGGGCTGTTGATGAAGACTCTCCTCTAAAATTAAAGACTTGGTTATTTGAATGTTGTTCAGAAAGGAAGCTAGTAACACACTGATGTTTTAAAATCATTGTAAATAGTTACAACTTGCAGAGCTGTAGTTGTGGAAATGCAGATCATGATTTTCACAAACAAAAAGAAAAACTCTTAAAAAATTAAAAGACTTTTTAAGTTGGTTTTTTTTTTTTTAATAACCAAATCCAGGGAGTGGGGTGGGGGAAAGGAAAAGCTTTGAAGTCTCTGAGATTTTTTTCCCTAAGGTCAGAAGTTTCTGGTGATGTAACATACAATACAGACTAAGCCTTCACTTATCAAGGTTAAAGTTGACAGAGCTTGTATGAACTTGTCAATCATAGGAAGCAGGCAAAAACAAGCCAGCTGTTGTGAGGCATGGCTTTGAAAATCCTCTGTGTTACAGTAAATGAGACGCAGAGGTTGAGACAGATTCAGTTCTGCAAGGATTTCAAACTGGCTGGCACGTTTGCAGGGATGCAAAGCTCTCATATCCAGTGAAAATGACTAAAAAACTGTAAATCCTGGTAAGATTGTCTTGTCTTCAGTGTTAAAGCATGAAAGAAATGGCTAGAGGTGTGTGCCTTATTTATCATTTTTTGTCAGTTCTGAACAGAAATTTGCAGTATTAATTCATACAGTATTTCTTTTGTTCTTCAGGTCTTTGAGCACAGGCTGCATCCTCTGCCCCTATCAGCAGAAGCTACAGTAGCAAATTAGTAATGATGCAATGCTTGGTACAGAATTTTATTTTGCTTAGTGTTAACGACTGCTCTGTTTGCTGATGGGTTGGGAGAATAGGGGGAAAACATGAGTTAATTCCGGCTAAGATGCTCTGTGTGCATATGCTCACACACATGCGCTGTTTTTAGCAGCTTTTGTTTTCACAGTTGGCATCATGTACACTGGAATTAGAAGGCAGTGCCTTTCGAAAATACTTGTTTTCTGGACTGAGAGCTGCAGTGCCGTTGTTGTGGCTCAGGGTGCCAGGCTCGGGGTTCCTCTCGGCTAGGGGTGGTGTGAGAGCTTTTCATCCTGTTATTTGCCTGGCAAGCCTGTTACTGTGAGTGCAGGCTTGGACGAAGACCTTCTCCACAGCAGCAGGAGCTGTTAGCTGGGAGTGTAAGAGAATTGGATGTGACTATTAGAAGCAAGTGGTGAGTGTGGCTCAGACTGAAAAGATGGCTATTGAAATGTGTGCATGTGCATGCTAATTAATTTAAATAACTGGTTTAGGATTTTTTTCCTTTAGAGATGAGCTAGCTATGTGTTCATTTTGGTGAGAGACTGCCTGAGAATCCCAGGTGACCTAGTTGTTATTCACAAATTTTATAGCTTGTCTTCTGTTACCTAATTCTTGTTCAGCTGCAAGCAGCTGTTTTCAGTAGTAATAGCAACAAGAAAATAGCAACAGCATTATCAGGACAAAAAAAGTCTAAATGAAAAAAAGAAATCAAAGGAGTGGCAACTGGAATGTAGGGGCTTTTTTAGTAAATGGACAAAACAATCATTCTGCTTTGAGCTTTTTTTTAATGTGATTATAATTTCCTTGTTAGCAGTGTTGGAAAATACTGTCTTTTGTCTCTGCAATGGTTGCCATTTGTGTAATATGATGGTTCTTGTTATACTGTTGGGATATTCTGATGATTGAATTCAGTGTGTAAGTACTGAACACATTAACTGGTTGACTTGAGTAGAAGTAATTTTAATTCCATGCAGGTAATCCCCTGTGTGCTAGGAGAGGCATGCAATAGATAAAGCAATAAGAATACAGCCACAAAAATTATCTTTTATCATTTATTTTTGATGTGCAGGAGAATGGAGGAGGGGCTTTTGTGTTCTGAACTAAGGAAAGGAAAGCATCCCTCTCTCTGCTCTTTCCCACAAAATTCTTCCCTTCTGCATAAAGGCCCTTGTGCTGCTATAAGAAAAAAATCTTAATCAGATTTTATTTGTGGGCCTATGTCTTTTCTGTTACCTATGACTGGCATACATTCATCCATCAACATTACTTTGTTTATTTACTGCAGAATTCGAGTGGATATGTTCTTTTTTATTTATTTATTTCTGATTTTCATGGGGAAAGAGGTAATATTTTTAGAGAGACGGAATGAGAGATGAAAACACATTGCAGTGTGTATGTTGCCACGCAGGCAGGACAGGAGAGAAATTCTGGTGGGATCAATGGACTGGCAAGCAGTGTCTGTTATCGTGTTTCATTCTGTGATAGAGCCAGGTGATAATGCAAGAGTTGTTAAGCTAGAGTGACATTTTGCTTTATCACTTTGGGTGCAACAACTAAGCTCTATTTGGTGTGACTAACTAAACAGATAGCTGCCGTTGAGGCACAGATAATGCTAACAGGCTTTCAGAGACACAATTGAAAAACCAAGACTCGCACCACAATAAATGGGTTGTAGTGTACCAGTGATGTGCTGTGGGATATACTTTGTGAAATACCTTGCTAGTTTTGTACCTTCAGTTATCTTTTGACAGGCCTTTTTTTTTTTCCTTGAGAGAGAGAAAGCATTCTCTCATCACTCAGTATTCATTATTCTTTTCATCTTAACACGTGCTTTGGTTTTAGGACTATTTGCTTCAGTAGTACCTAGCATCTTGGTTGCTACTTGCCATCATCTGTCTTTTCAGACCAAGGCAGTGGACAGCTCTACTTCTTTGTAGTGGCTTATATGCTGTGCCTCTTTATGGCATGACTGTTAGGGTACAGCCGTCATGGTTCTTTAGAGGGTTCTTTATTCTCTGCATTCATCTTTAAAGATTTCTGAGTAGTTTCATAGCCCAAGCTCTCATTTAGAATAAGCTTCATGTGTCACATCTTTGGAATATGCTTCATGTGTCATTATCTGATGGATAGTGTGTGCTGTACTGACTCAGTAGTGATAGCAAATAGAGAGCTCATCAGAAAAATGAACCACTGGTAAAATAGTTGCCCTAATACTGGATGTCCAAACTGTGGTGTGGTGTCAGTGTCTCCTGAGTATTGCAGTAGTAAAACCAATTTAAGGGCTTATGTGGTCCTGGACCCTCTGGAAAAAAAAGCATTTGGGACTCAGATGAGGATTCAGATAACTAACAGAAGAAAGACATTTATGTGCAAGTGAAGTGCTGACTCAAGTTGTAGTCCACAGAGAAACTCAGGTTTCATTCTAAGTTGGCTAAATTTGGTTGGCTGGACAGTTGGCTAAACACAGGTGTTTAGTGAGACCTGAGATAGCCCAGCATATCCCACTTGGCTTCCAGTTGCCACCTGTTAGGGGAACCGATGCCTTTGAAACTTGGAAATTTCTGAAACCGTAGAAGACACCCATCATGCATTAGTTAGTGCTTATCAATTTGGATTAAAATGTGGCATTAGACCTCAAATTTTTTCCTGAATTTCCAACAGTCTTATGCTATGCACCCAATTCTAACTTCATACCATTGTGTTGTTGTCTCAAGCAGAGCTGTACTGGGTAGAAGAAACTACCCTTTATTTGTGGACTATTGCAGAAGTGCTTTTGGATCCTATTGTGCCATGTGCCAGACAAACACACAATGAAAACATGGTTTCGGCACATAAAGTTCATAGCTTAAAAAGTATTGGCAAGAGCTGTGCCTATAAACAGGATTTTGTCATATGCAAAGACAGTATTTCCCAATTGCTTTAAGCCACATAATTATCTGTTTCAAGCCAGGTCAGGTCCTTGATCCAGTTTTCTGTGGGACTGTACAGTTCCTACTGCTAGTATGCTGAGAAGAGCAGGAAGGCAAAACTCAAAGTGTCTTAAGAAGGGGACTGCGTCTTCTGGCAGAGTATCTGCATAAGGTCAGTTTAAAGGGACTGCAAACTGTGGCCTTGATTTTGAGAGTTTTTGTAGGGTGAGGACTTTTACAGAGGAGTCATACTCAGGTATGAAGGCCTTTTTCCAGTGTAGCTTGTAGTGCTTGAGAAGGAATTTAAATCAGAAACAGCCACTCCATTTGCTCTCCTTTGCCAGTGAGTTAGTGCAGGACATATCATTGCTTACATAACATGCTTATGTTTTATGGTGAAACTTTTGCACAGAGGTCAGGTCTTTAACAAATGATACATTTTTCAAATGTTGGCGAATGCATTTTTGCAAAGCTTATCTAGTGTGGGATTTTGAAGTTGGAGTGTCTCGTGGCACTGTTTGGGTTGACCTGAAGTGTTCTCAAGAAACTGTAAATCAGACAGATAAAAACCAAACGCATTGAGTTTGTTAAAGTCACTTTCATTTATTGAGGTACAACATTTGATCAGATCATTCTACCTCTCTATCCAGATTTAGTCAAATCTTGAGTACAGGGCAAATGAAGAAAGTGGTTTTGGAGTTGTTTTTTATGGCAACCAAAAATGTTATTCTTCTGATAGACATCTGTACATAATGATTCATTTCTGTAAATGCTCACTGACTCCACTGGCAGGCTCCTATTAATGTGTGTATATGGTTTCTTTTAACCTTCATATAAGAGCTCACACTACTGTTACCTCTCTCTGGTTTGTAAGAATAGCCTGTTGTATTACTGCTCAGGGGACTGGGAGTGTCCAGCCTGGGGATGAGACTTGGGAGTTTTTTGCCCAGCTTGGTCTTTACATGGCCTTTACATTTCAGTCTTGAGTGTGTATGCCCCAAGCTAACAGAGCCAGAAGGAAACTGAGAGATGTGCTTGTCCATTTAGGTAGAAAGTACTTTGTGCCAGTGTGAAGATCCACATTCCCACCCCCACAGCAGTAAGTGGTGCTGGTGTGGCTATGGCCACTGGGAAAGTGCAAGACACACAGAGCAGAGCTCCTCCCGCACTCACTGATGAGTGCTTAGCCTCTTCTCTCTCCACACCCACCCCCTCTGGGAATGCTGAGCCCTCTGCTAAATGAGAGCTGCTCAAAAATGTGAAGGACTGGTTTGCGTAGTGAAGCGATTCCTTCTTTTCAGTTAGAAGCATACATTGGTTGTCGGCCTCCTGCCATTTAGATATGAAAGCTTCTATAGCAAAATACCAGAACAAGTGCAGTAGAAAAGGCTCATGTTAGGCTCTCCTGTACTAGACTCACCCTTACTGAATACCACTTTGTAGCAGTAGTATAAGACTTTTAATTACACTTCCTTTGCAGCTTGGGTTAAGTGACTGGTGTGAGTTGTGTGACAGTGAAAGCTGTAATGTGCTGTGCCTGGGGTGGGTAATGTGGTGTGAGCCTCCCCGGTTCTGTTGTGTCAGAAAGGCTCTTGCAACTTGGGTAATTGTAACATTGTATTATGGGGATGGGGAGCTTTGGGTTTGAAGATAACTAAGAGTTTAATGTTTCTGATGTTGGCTGGTTTGTTATCTAGAATGAAAATAGTAATTAAGTCAATTGTCATGTTTTCAGATGATTTAAAACTGTTCTGTGTCTCTCACTTCGTGATGTTTGGTTATAAATGATGAGTTCCTTTCAGTGGTGTGTTACCTTTGCATAATCCTATGGGCCTCATTTCCAAACCAGCTGTATTCTGGGCATATTATTACAGTGATGCACTGGCAGATAAAAAGCAGCTTAGTGGACTTCTCGGTATTGATAATAATGTAACACCTTTGCAGGTTCTTGCCACTGTGTTCTCCTGGGGCTTGAAGCTTGTTTTCTTTTCCTCCTTTCTGAACAGTAAGCTTCCATCTCTCCAAAATAATGTGATGAGCATGTTTTGCATGAAGACCCACTCACACTGAATGCAATTTAGCCTCAGTGTTGAATGTAGCCACCACCTTTCCTCAGACTCATTTTGTGTGGCACTGCAAAATTTTTGATTCATTTTGTGGACGTTGGATGAAGTCATGTGTGTAATCTCTGAATTTTATCTCCATGTTTACAATTATGGCATCTCTAAATTCCTCTCTGCTGTAATTCTTTATGTCCTTTTGCTCAGTTTTGGAAGGAGACAGGACTGCTAAAGCATTCATTGCTTTTGAGCCAGAGTAATATATTTATATATACACCAATATATTGGTTACATGTTTTGGATATGCATATGTATCAGATCAGTGGTGTTCTCTGTCCTGTTTGCTTCCACCAGCACTCCCAATCCCAATGTGCATGCGAAGTTCATGGTATACTTTGCAAACTGGCTGAGGTAATGCATGTAATTGATGTCTTTGCAACATTTTGTCATACCCTTGATTTTTCTGTGCGCCTGAGAGCATCTGTTGCACTGGTTTTTGTTATGGCTTATGGATGTGAAGGTGAATTGGGAGGCCTGAAGAGCTTTTGCATGGGTTAACTAGGAGAAAATTGTGCTGTTCGTATCTTATCTAGACAATGAAAAATGCTGGTTTAAACACAGTAAATATGTAAGGCCTGCAGTCTTCATTTGGGAAATATTTCCATTAAAATTAGTGGATCTATTTACAGGCCTGGTTCTGCTTACATAGAACTCACTAGGGAAAATGAGCTGACTCTTGAGATGCCAAAATGCCATGTAACCAAATCTGAAGAGTGTTGGTCTTTCTGGCCTTTTGTATAATTTTTTGCTTCACAAAACTGTCCTTCATCTACTGTTAAAAGAGGAGTCAATAAATATTGTTTTGTGAATCAGAATTGACTCTGAATTTGTCAGATAACTTGAAGTTGTCTGAACCAACTACTCTTAGGTGAAATCAATATGAAGAGACCTAAAAGTCAGCAATACTAATATCCTCATTCATGTTAAATATAAAATTTACCAGTTAAAGTTGAATTTTAAAGTTTAACACTTCACATAAGAGAGAGAAAAAGATTGTGTGTGTGACTTCTCAGGAATCCACATCTAATCAGTCATCTTTCCACAATACTTCATTTTAAATATTTGTTTTTATTTAATTAAAATAGTAATATAGTGTGTAATTACTCCAATTTTTTTCTTCTTGAATTTATAATAGACTTTAAACTATTAGTTATTTTATGAGTTTTTACCTCAAATTTTGTTTTCCTGCACACTGGTGTTAACTGCCTATAGACATTCTCAAAACTGTACAGTGATGTTAATAACATGTTTACATTGAAAAATTCAAGTAAACCCTGTTTTACAAATAGGCTGGGAAAGATGCCTCTTTCACAGTCACCTCAAAAGAAAGCTTGGGCAGTGCATGACTACAGGATTACTATTTAAAAATACAGAGACCAGCACTGTCAGTAGCATAACTTATATTAGTAGCCCTCTGAAGCCTTTGACTTCTTTGTTGCAGCTTCTTTTCTAAGCTCATAGTGTCTTTCCAGCCTCCTTTAAAGCAGAGAGCAAACCTGTCTCATCTCGGGGCTCCAGAGGTACTTTTCTACTGCCTTCTGCCTCTTCCCCAGTTTGTCTTTATCTGGTGAGCACGAATGTACTATGTGTCTTGTGGCAAAGAACAAGCATGGAGCTGTAAAAGGCTGTTTCCTGACTAGAGAGACAGAGTGTGCAACTGGAAAAAACCCAAAAACATTTATGAGATAAAGCCTTTTTGGCCATTGTTTGTCATTTATGCTAACAGAGCAAAAGAAGTTCAACCTTCAAGTCTGACTGGAAAATACTGTCCTTTCTAAATTTCCTTTTCTGCCTTAATTCAGGAGATACTAATTTTCCCTTTCCCAGTTTTTTATCTTCAGCAAACATTTTGTTTCATTCATTTCATTCTTCAGCAGATACACAAAAATTCGACCTCCAGATTCATAATTAAAATTCCTAGTATTCAGTTCACATTTAAAAATGTTACTGAGGTATTACTGCACCTAGATAAGAAACGTATTTCACACACTTTGTTACTGACTCTGGAGCAAGTAGAGAATGAAATTTTAGTATTAGAATTCATCTTCTGGAGACAGTTTGTTTTCTACCAACATTTGGCTGTGCATTTAACTAAGCCATGCATGCTGCAGTGCCTCGGGTGACCCAGAGGTTGTGTCACGTCCTGTGGCACTCCATACTCTAATTGAGCCTGACATTATGTTTTGACTCATCATGTTAGATTAGGTACACCATGTGTGCCCATACCTGAGAGGATGTTTTTGTGCCGTACAGTTGCCATAGATTGGAGGAGTTGGTATTCAATGTTGGATGTGATCTCAGTGTTGGTGTGTTCGCCTTGCACTGAAGGAAATAAATCAGCAGCATACTAAAAACGTGTTCTTTTCTCTAGGCAAGCTGACACAGGGGCCCTGAGGGAAAACCCACGAGAGAAGAGTGATCAGCTGGACCAGAATTCAGGCCACAAGTGGAAGTCTTCTGTCCGACCTTTCCACGTGCAAGAACCTACAGTTCTGCCTCACGAGAGTCGGGGCAGGTCTGGGACATTGCCTAGTGACTACCGATACTCTCAGGAAAACGTGAATGAGAAGACCAAGGATTGTAGCCTGCCTCACCTGCCCTACTCTGAGCCACAGACCTTGAATGAGAACCGCTCCTGTCAGTCCTGGGGCAAAGGAGAGGAAAACCATAGGATAGAGACAGTGCTGCTGAACAAGAAGCGTGGATCTGCTCCTCAGAGGCCACCACCACCTAAAAGAGATAAGTACAGACGACCAGATATTTCTGCACCGTCGCTTGGCGCCTCTTCTGAATCTCTGCTGGTAGCAGCTAGCCGGCCCTTTCTGTCCTCATCCCCCAGCTCTACTGAAGTCTTTGTCAGTCAGTCCTCTCTCTGCCAGACTCCTGCAGCTTTTAATGGAAAACTGAAGAGTGCTAATCCACAGCAGCTCCAGCAAGTGTCATCCACAGAGAATGTTCGTCAGCACTTAGAAGAAAAAACACACCTTAAGTCTGAGTCTTCCAAGTATCAGTATCTTCAAAAGCCTGGCATGGAGTCATCAAGGTCCCCTTCTCCCCAGTTTGCACCACAAAAGCTCACTGATAAACCTCCTGTGTCCCTGCAGGATGAGAACCCAGCCAGGTACTAGATGTAACTCCTTTACTATTTTATTTATGCTTTTTGCCCAGTTAGATCTTATTACTGGTTGTCTGCTCATTTTCTTTACACATCCTCCAAGTTCATTGAGCACCGAGCCATTGCAACATATCTTAGAGACCACAGACTTCTGTGACATTCCTTTTGGTACTGTTGATGACCTTCAGCTGGTCTGTGGTTTGTTTTAGTTGACTTGTGCTGCCCAGGTGTTACACCTGGTAGTTAGTAGAAAATGAAAGGGAAGGGTTCTAAAGAATTTTCTTCTGAAAGTTCAGGCAAAGTCAGAAAAGTCCCTGTCATCATTTCCCCTACCTGAGTCTGTATATAAATATGTATCGATGTAGGGACAAAGCAGATTTGGGAAGGGAAGCTGGATCCTTTGTGAGAACATCTGTTTTGAAAACACACAGAGTAATGTACACTGCCGAATTATGACTGGTTTTGTGTTGCTTTTTCAGTTAAATGTGGCATTTCAGGTTGTCTTTGGAGGGGTCCTTAACACTTCGTGTTGATAAGGACTGAAAGCTCAGTAGGAGATTGTCAGTCCTTTCCCAGGATCGGTAAACTCAGAATTAGACAACTGACTGAAGTTAATTGGTTCCTGCATCTGTCGTATGCTGCTAACATCATAAAAGGTTATTCTCCCACAAGATAACAAACTCTTCCAGGAAGCTAAGGAATCTTGGTTTTCATAAATCCTTCAGCAATATAATTCATGGTTAAAGAATGAAAACAAAACCTCTAAGCTGAATTCATGCAGAGGTTGCTTCTCTGAGCAAAAGCAGTTGGCATGGCTTTTCTCTGCTCTAATGTAAATGGTTGAACAAACTCGGGCTGTTTTCCATTGTGCCTTATGACATGAAAACATGAATCACTTTTTTTCCTAAATAGGCCTTGATGTTTTTCCTCTTACAACTGGAGGAAAAAATGAGGTTTCATTCTGCAGTGTTTCTAACATGAAGTAATAATATAATTTACAATGAAGAATGCAATTTTTCATATGAACCCTAGAATCCATGTGCTAAGGTAGATGACAATAATGACTTCCTTAATGTATTACTTTATGAACAGATAAAAATGATGCATAGAAAGCCAATTGTGTTTGTCCTTCCTTTTTGCTAAGCTTTAATGTTGAAATGAGCACTGAAGTGTGCCTAATTATATGCCCATATCTGAATGATAAACTACTTACCCTGCAAATCTTTTGCTAACATTTAAAATTCGTAGGCCCAGACAGCTCTTGTTTGCAGACAATATATTGTCCCCAGTTAATAATTAAATTACTCACTAAAACAGGTTTGGCCAAAAAGGACAAACATGGCAGCCATACCTCTGAACTTTCTATATGGTATTTATTTCATATGAATAAAATACGTTAAGTAGATTTATCTTAATACATAGTTAATCAGATTTGGCTTATTATTTCTATTGTCTCCTTGCATATGAGCTTTTGGACATGCCACTTTGCACGCTGGGGGCAGCTAATGTTTGATGATGTTAACTTATAGATTTTGTACTCTTTTAAGAAAGGTGTCTTGTTCATCAGCAGGCCAAAGTGAGTGTGTGTGCAGGGTTTCCCACAGTGATTTAGGTAGAACAATGTATGTGGGGCAAATACTGATGGTGTGCACAACCCAGCTATTGCCAAAGACAGCTGTTTAGCAACAACAAAGCTGAAAAGAGTGCATCAATAGATTTCCACTAAACCTAAACTAAGTCAAGGAGGGACTGTTTGTGGTTGGGTTGAATCTTTGGAATGTCCAAATGCAGAATTGCTGCAAGTCAAACTTCCATCCTGCCTTTCCACAAGGGGAAAACATCCAGAAATCAGGGGGGTAGTGATTGCAGAAACAGAATTTTTGAAGCACCTGGTGTTGAACTGTCTTCGCTTTTATTGAAAGCAATTGATTTAATAATGCCTTAAGTTTCTGGAAAATCTTTGACTAGGCTGAGAGGAATGTACTTGAAGTCTCAAAACAGATGCTGGGCATTTTAGGTGAAGAATTGCACTCAACTCACTTCTTTTCCAGTTGCCCCCCATACATTTATACATTCATCTTATATTTCCCCCAAATTCCAAAATATGTTGTTCTTCACATTCTAGTGGAGTTTCACATGTGTGGGATTGAACGAAAATCAGCAAAAGAAAAGGGGAAAGGGTGATGGCTGGGCACTGCCCAGCTCTTCTACAGTCAGGAGGAGAGTCCCAGTCTATAGGTGGGGAGCTGGGTCTAAGCAGTGGGCACAGAAGCGAGCTCTTTAAAATGTCAGTCCCCTTGGATGAAAACAACCTGACAAAATGGGAGTGGGAAAGTTCTGGGACTTTCTGGACCTTTTTCTGGACTGAAAAACCTGCACCAGGAGTTGGATCAGTATGTCAAAGCATGTCCACAAAGCACTTGTGGAAAGTAAATACCTACTGGGGGGGGCTACACATTCATTCAGAGGCAAATATACCTTTAAAATACAAGATAAAACTTCTGAAAAGTGTCAAGTCAAGCAGTTTCTGCCGTTACCAAGAGTAGAAAAGTGTAAGCTGATTTTAGGGAAAGTGACACACCCACACTTAGAGGAAAAGAGATATAGTATGTCTTGGTCACTTATCTGAAAGGCAGCAAGCTACTCAGCCAGATGAAACTAGATATTTTAGCTAGTAGGCAATGTTCCTTTCCTTGCTGTAGAGCTTCCAAACCCACATTATGACAATAAATTTAAACTTTTTGCAAACTCAAAACCACTAAACTAGACTTCAGTTTTTTGTATGGTTTACATGCAGTACAGATGCTTCTGTAATGTTGTTTAACATGTTATTGTCCAGTTTAAAAATCTAAGTTAGCCTCCTATTTAAATGGCTTTCCTTACTGAATGGCTAGGGTGGCCATTTGTCCTATGCAGTACAGAACTTCTGCTACAAGCTTCTCTTCAAGGGAATATCCAGTATTGTATGTTATCCTCTTCAGTGACTGGTTTTGCTTCTTTAAGTGGAAAACTAGGACACTATGGTGTCTATTTATTAAGCTTCTATGTCATATATGAAATTTTATAAAGCAAGATTTTCTTTTAATCATGTAATTAAGCTTTGAATGATTTCCAGGTTTCCCATGTGATTATTCGTTGTTCTTGTAGCTCTGCAAAAACCTAGCCTGTGGGATGCTCCCATCTGGTCTGTTGTCTTTTCCCTTGGAAGAGCTGAGAATTTATGTGAGGGCATCAGAGACTCCCCAGGCAGCTGAGCTGCCTGTCAGGCCAAAAGCCAAGGCCACTGTTGGATCTGTGTGAGGCAGTGAGGTTGAGCTGAGGGTGCATTTTCCTCTCTACCTGTGGCACTAAATGGGTAACAACAAAGGTGGTTCAGCAGCACTGCCTGAAATCTGGGATCTGGATGATGAGATTGGACTTTGTGTTCATGGAAACAAACAGAAGTCCTGTATCATGAGTATTGTACAAGGCTGATGTTAGGATACCTTACATAAGAATTAATAATACTATTTAAAATTTGTGGGCAGAAAAGAAAATGTGTAGATTTAGGATTTGAGATACAGTGCTAGGAATATTCCATTACCTTACTCTCTTACCTGTCTCTTTGGGCTTTCCCTTCTGGTTTGCAGATATGAATTGAGATTTAAGGTTCTTCCATTTTTAAGGATGAATTTTGTTTATTTTCCAGAATTGAAAGGGTTATAGACAACAATACCACGGTGAAAATGGTTCCCATCAAGATAGTTCATTCTGAGAGCACTGCGGAGAAGGAGAGTCGGCAGAGCCTTGTCAGTACTATGGAGCCTCCTGCTTTACCCAGTGGTTTGGAAAAGGACCAGATTAAAACACTCAGCACTTCTGAGCAGTCCTATTCTCGATTCTGTGCTTACACCAGGCAAGGTGTAGAGCCAGAGCCAGAAGCCAGAACCAAACAGGTTGACCCTCAACCAGCTGAAGAACCTGGGAGCAACTTGAAGGACAGCAGTGCTGCTACGCAAGCATCTAGCTATGTAAAGGCCAAAGAAAAGACCTTCGAAGACTGGAAGTCAGAAGAACTCGCCAGAGAGATTGTGGGAAGAGATAAATCTCTAGCAGACATACTAGATCCTAATGTGAAAATAAAAACAACAATGGATCTGATGGTTGGTATATTCCCTAAAGATGAACATCTCCTAGAAGAAGCTCAGCAGCGCAGGAAACTTCTGCCAAAAGTTCCCTCTCCAAAAATTTCAGAAGAGAAGTGAGTATTACTTTCTGTAAGCTGGTATATCCTTGTAAGCTTCTGTCCAGAGTGTGTCAGTATTCCATCAGGGCTGGAGGTGAGTCTTACTTCTGTTGAGGGTCTTTTTTAAGACTTTTGTGATAGAACAGTAGTCAAGTACATACTACTAATGATACCATTAATGACAGAAACAACAGTGTTGTGCAGTATGAAAAATTTCCAAGACATGGTTGAAAGCCAGTTTTTGACAACTTAAGAAATAATTAACTTTTGCCGTTTCATAGTGATTACATATTTCACCAAGACCATCCAGTCTAGTAACTGGATAGAGAAGGAACAGTATTCTCACCTTTTTTATGTGATGAAAATGTACAAAGACAACTTGAAGCAGGCATGAGGCATTTCCTAGAAGTGACTGAGATCTAAGAAAGAAAATAATTTAATTCCGTGCACTTTGATGTTCTGTGGGTATTTGTTTTCTTGATACGAATTATCTGATAAGTTGTATTCTTCTCCAGAAGTTTATGATTCCCTATTCAAAAATACTGTACTATCCCACTCCTAAAGGATACTGTCTATGACACTGACATTTTTTGGCACCACTTTGTAAAATGTAGCTTTCCATTTTGTTTCCAGTTGCAATACCTTTGATGCATTTCAATTCTTGTAATGGTGTATGATCTTCTGCATGATTTCAGTTTTAGCTTTTGCTGAGCATGTACTGAATTAATACAGATTTTATTCACAGACAGTGTTTATTTATCCTATTTACATAGATAATGGTTTTCTCTTGAACTCCCTGCCTGCTTGGTGAAATGATGGCTCTAAAAGATTCTCCTTTCTTTTCATTGATTAGGATGTCAAGGCAGTTAATGAAAGTTTTGACTTTTTCCCAGGAAAGAGGAGCAGAGTGCACCATCTGCCATCTCCCTGACAACCAGTTCTACTTACTACAGCACATCTGCACCAAAGGCAGAGCTGCTGATTAAAATGAAGGACATGCAGGAGCAGCAGCAACAGCAGCAGAGTGAGGATGATTCTGAAGATGAACTGGATCATGACCTGTCAGAGAAGAAGGTAAAAGACATTTCAAAAAGTGTAACGGGAGGTTCTGAGTTCTGTTCATTACATTAACTGTGAATTTGTTTGGCTAAACACCCCTCAATAAAAGACTTTCTAGATGTACAGGATCAGTTGGAAAAATCATCCTCTTTTGGTTCTGGGGTTTTTTTTTGTTTGTTTTTGGAGATGAGTTAAGTGTACACCTGTGAATTTAGGAACTTCGGTTTAGGTGCTTCTTGCAACTTGTTGCATGTTTTGGAAAGTCTAAGGGAAGAAGTTTTGGGGAGGTTATTAAAATGCCATTTTTCATTTGAGGTCCTTCTCTATTTCTCACTACATACAAAGAAAGAGGAGTGCTTATGTATCCCACTGAAGCTGGTGGTGGTTTTAGTTGTTACAAGTTTTTGAAATTTAGGTCCAGAATTTTTATTTGTCTTGAGAGAGAAGTAACATACACACACTTTCTATTTTCCTCCCCCTTTGTTTTCATGAACAGCAAACTAGTTTTCCTGCCTTCAAGTTAATAATGATTGTGGGAGATACCTAATTAGCCTGGTGGATACACAGTGGAAGTTGCTTGTTACAAGGGAGGAAAGCAGTCTTCCTGTTCATCCCCATCCTTTGGTGTTTTATTTCTGATCAAAGGTCACCGTAATACCCTAGATACTATAATGATGATCTGACATTTGTGTGGCTAGAGAAAGTGTTGTTCTACAGTAAAATCATTGCATTCATCTCATTAGTGATTTGGCACAAAATATTTTAGTCATTGTTCCTAGTACAGATAAGCTGGAGGAAATGTTCTGTTTGATCAAGTGAAGTGATGTAGTTTAACTCGGTTTACCTAAGCCAGTAATGCAGTGGTGTGCAAACCTTTTCTGTCCAAGTCAGCTCTCTGCTTAAAAATCAGCTGCCATGGTGTACTTGATAATCCAGTCCCAAAGAAATTATTTTTAATTACTAGGAATATATTTAGTCACTAAGAGTGAGAGATTTCCACCTCTGGTTCAGAGCAGGCATGGCTGGCACTGCATTTGAGGGAGCTGTTGTGTTTCTTGTTGCCTCAGTGTTGTTTCAGCCTCTCTCTTCTGCCTCTGCATCACACAGTTCAATGTGCTGTGCACTGCCAGGAGCATGGTGTGGCTGCAGCAGGACACCTTCCCTCACCCTCTTGCTAGACAGCTGCTGAACCCAACACCTGTACTACTTAGACAAATTAAGGATTTCACTTCGTTTGGTTTTATCTGGTGCCACACGTGATTGTCACATTCATGATTTTGCAAGAATTCATTTCACTCTCATTAATTACAGAGTAGGAGGGAGGTAAAATTAAACCTTTCTTATTTGCCCAACAAACTAAATATTAAACTTCTATAAGCAAGAGTGCCATTTACCTTTTTTGGTTTCTTAACAGGAAAATCATATTTACCCTTTTCATGCTTCTCCATCCATCCCCCAGCTTCAGTATATCCCACTAATCATACAAGACGGGAAGGTTTTCACAAAGGGCTTTTAGCAGAACCCTCTCATCTTCTCCTCTAAGTGTACATGTTGTAGCACACACACCCTGCTGCTTGCTTCTCTCCCTGCTCTTCCACGTGGAGCAGGATGGAAGCACTCAGTTCAATGGGCTTTCATCTTGGATCTTGTCAGAAAATATATAAAACTCTTTGTGAGTAGGTCAAGGCATCTTTATTAAACAGACAAAAGATACAGCTAGGCCCAGCTTCTCCTATTTGGCAACAGTTTAATAAGGGCCTGTTAGGGATCTGAACATTTTAATGGCACAGCTTATGACTTCAGCAGTTTTAGAGGGGCCACATGCCCAGAACCTGTTTCTTGATTCCTGGAATCTGGTAGTTCTGTTATGAGATATCTTAATTGCAGTCCACTGTGGAATGATTGCTGTATTTGTCATTCTCTGCTCTGCAAACCAGAAATGTGTGGTGCTTCTTTTTTTCTTTTGAAATAAGTAGGGGAATTTCATATAGTGTTGTTAATTTTATTTTTTTATTTTGATTTTTTGAGCCAATCCCTGTATTCCCAGATAGCAGGAATGGGATGTGTGTGTCTTATGGACTGAGTTTAGTGTAGGTTTACCACAATTGTAAAATACTGATCAGATGTTGACGATGCTCTAAGAGTGTTTTTTGTAGTAAGGAAAATCCATGTGTGGCTGTGTAGGAAGTTTCCCCTTTGCCCTTAAGAAAATTCCAGCAACTCCTGAAGAGTGTAAAAATAATTCATGTATACCAATTTTTATCTGGTTTGAGGCGTGAATTCTTTAGGAATGGGGTGGTGAGCTGAGAGCAGAGTATAATTTATGTAAAAGCATGCCAAGCAGTGAGCTACCTAAGCAGTGCTCTGCTGAGCCACCCTCTGTGTTGCTAGTCAGATCAGCAAGAATGACTTTATTGTTTTCTTGTGTACTGGTACAGAATTCACAGCTATGAATTATTCATCTGCCAGTCTCAAGGTGTAGACTGCACGTCTTCTGGCTCAGTAGATATTGAACATAAATACATGTTTTCTGCTGCTCAGAAAGCATGTAGTGAGTTCACAGTTGCTGCATGCAGAGGCTGCTTTATGTGAGTAGCATGCAATCAGTGATCATAATCCAATTCTTAATAGATGTGACAGTCTTAGTATTTATGGCCTTCTCACCTGAAAAATTATTGCTTTAGAGGTTAGCTTCAGCTGTTTGGGATGTTACTGGGAAAATGGCTTCTCTTTTTTTAAAGAAAGAAAGTGAGAGAGCTCATCTGAACTGGCTGACCAGGTCAGTAAATGCTGAACAGCCATGTGGCTTTTTTTCATTAAAGAAAGTTGCAGCACAGCTGCAGAAGTGAAAAAACTTGAGATAATAACATAGAGCATCACAGTATTCTGCTGTGTTTTGAATGGTGGAGCAGCAGCACAGTGCATGTCATCTGAGGGAAATGAGAGCGTAGCACTGTGACCTACATAATCCAAATCAAACTGCATTTGCATTGAGAGAAGGGGGAAAAATCAAATCCTGCAGATTAATCAGTCAGTAAAGCAGGCATCTGTAGAACTGCTTACTACCTTAATCTTTTGGGCACCAGGGCTAACAGATAACCCAGATCCAGATTAACCTGGACTGAGTACATTAAATCAAAAAGGAAAAAACCAGCATGGATAATCCATGGGTTGAATTTCGACTTTCAAAAAGGCTGTTACATTTTCACGGTGTAGTTGCTTTCTGTTAAGATGGCAGTCTTTGTTTTGTGTTGGTTTTTGTTCCCAAAATAAATTGGCGGTGACTGGTGGCCTCTGTGAGCAGCAGCTGCTATCAGTATGTTTCTCAGTAATCATGAAGGCTTGTAATCAGATTTGCATTTAGAAAGCAGAGTTCCTATAGAATGTCATGAGTAATTTAAAAAAAAGCTAGGGGTACTGTGAAATAATGACTATTTCAAAGGATGTAATTTTCATTCAGAGTTTGCACTGAGGTGTATGTTTAGAGAATGCTCTGGAAATTTTTCCTTCCTGAAATTAGCTGAATACCAAACATTTAAATAAATGAGGCATTTTTAGGGTGTGGTTCATCTCAGAGTTGGCAACTGCCTGAACTAACTTGCACCCCTTGTGCACCAGTGGAAGCTAATGGGCATGTAAGAAACAAGACCTCCTGCCCAAATGCAGGGAAGTAGCACAGAGGGACCACAGGTGATCAAAGGAGATCTGGATTCTTGATCTGGTTTCTGCTGGTTCTGCACCTGACATGCTTTTCTAAGGCAGTGCATGTGCACATCAGGCAGTGGGGACTATAGTACAGAAGCCCCCAAACTGCAAGTGAGGCTGCATTTTCACCTGGCCTGGGACAGTGATGCCTCTTTGGTCCTTTGGCAGAGCTGCTTTGCACAGAGCTGCTTTGTACATTTCAGTCGATTTTATTCCCTGCTCTGTGCCATAGGGATTATGACTACCCTACAGAAATGTTGTAAGGCACTGTTAATGCTAAGATTTTCTGAGAGTGGAAGGATTGCTATTGGAGGAATGCTAATATTATGCAGAAAGGAAAAGCAAGCTTGACAGTGCCCTAGTTTTAACTGCATCGTGTGGAAAATACAGGACTGTTTTTCTGGTACTGTGTATCTTCCTAAGTGTAGCTCTTCAGCAAGGTATTATAGACCTGGTATTTAGAGACACAGGCATGTGCTGTACTTTCTGATGTTCATAGCAGGCTTTGAAGCTGCTCAAAGAAGAAGCAGGAATGCTTGTTGATGCGGTGAAAAGCTTTCATCTTTTTCCACAAAGGTAATTTGCTTTAACACAGGTCTCAAGCTGAGCATCGTACAGTTATGTTCTGAACCTTAGAATGCAGAGGTATAGACTTTTGACACAGGCATGTACTTATTTGTAATGCACTCATTGTCAAAGCCTCATGGAAGTTTGAAATGTATTAAAGTGCTAGCTGACATGACTTTCAGAAGTAGGGAAAAATGCAGTAGTGCTAATAAATTCTTATCTCCTTTCTTTTCCACAGCAAGAACTTATTGACAGTATTAGTAGGAAGCTGCAGGTGCTGAGAGAAGCACGGGAGACGCTTCTGGAAGACATCCAAGCAAACAGTATCCTGGGGGAGGAGGTGGAGGCCATTGTGAAAGAAGTCTGCAAACCAAATGAGTTTGACAAATTCAAGATGTTTATTGGTGACCTTGACAAAGTGGTGAACCTCCTGCTGTCCCTGTCTGGTCGTTTGGCCCGGGTGGAAAATGCCCTCAATAACCTGGATGACAACACCTCTCCAGAAGAACGGGTGAGAAGGGCCAACATTAATTTCCCTGCTTTTAGGGAAGCTCATGGGGGGGATATTTGCTTGGGTTTGTTTATCTAACTTGAAGCCCTCAACATGAGAGATAGGGAGTGGATAAATCTCATAAGGCCATTTTGTTTGTATTTCCTAAATCTTTTCTCTTTGCCTTCTTTTCTTGCAATACTGAAACTACAAGTGTCTTGCTGAGAACAAGTGGGTTTGGGGCACAACATACTGGAAAACAGACTTCTTGGAAAAAGTTCAAAGAAAGAGGGAATCTACTGATAAGAGCATAAAAAGGAGGCAAGCAAAAATATTGCAACAATTCAAGATGTGGAAAGGAATGTTCGTGCTGTAATGCAGAAAGCTTGCAGACTTCTTTTTACACAGTGAGGATCTTGATACAAATCTATAAGGTTGTTACAAAGAAAATGCTTCTCATCTACTTCAGCTTCCTTCCACAATGCCTAGTGAGGAGCAAGAGCAAGAAACATCAGAAGGATAAGTCTTTAAAAAAAAGAGGGGGGAAGGGAAACAGGGAGAGGCATGGCAAAAAGGATTTTTCAGTAGAAAACATGTTTTATCCAAGCAGAATGGCCTGATAGTGGTGTGGAGGACTCCCAGCAGAAGTGAAAATTTCAGGGGCAGGAGCATTCAAGGTGCTCCTAACCTGTTGGATCCTACCTCTGCTTGCAGCAATTTGTTTGACTTCAAATCCCATCAGGCCTTACCTAGGAAGGAGATACATAGCCGTACAGTTATGCACCAAAGGAGAGATGTAGATATGTGTGAAACTTAGGCTAAAATAAATAGACAGTGTGGAGGGCGTGTGTGTTTCAAGTGAGTTTAACTTCTGTGGTTAAATGAATGTGAAGTTGGATTTTTGGCTTGCAGCTGTGGACTGAAATGCCAACACCTAAGTGTTGTAAAAGAATTTTTTCCATGGGCTGTAGCTTCATGTTGTTTCTTCAGCATGTTGCATTGTTTCACACATAAGAACCAGTAAGTGCTGGGACTGCTCTGAAGCTGTGCTTTTGCTGTTTGGCCCTAACATACTTGATTAATGGCTATTTAAACTTCTCTCTGACTGAGGGGGAAGGGAAGTATTTGACAGCTTATTAAAGGGCACATCAAAGCTTCTGACTTGGAGAAATTTAATCCCTCATCAGACTTTTTCCAAGTGTGGTTGCAGTGCCCAGTGGGAAAAAAGCTACCAGATGATGTGTGTACATAGGAAACATGGTTTGAGAGCTGTGATAAAAATAGCTTACTGGCTGGGTGTGGAAAAGGAAGATGGTGAGGAGGTGGTGTAGTAAGGACATTGAGAAATTGTCTGTGTGCTCTGATGTCAAATTTATACTGAGAGAACTCCAAATCCCTAACATATTTTAATCCCCATTCTTCTTCACATGCACTGACACTAATCTTGCCATAGGAACATCAGGAGAGATCCATCAGGACTGAGATGAGCCCTGGAGAGAAAGACTTGGGGATGTTGGTAGTGCTCAATGTGAGCAATGTGCATTTGCAGCCCAGAGAGCCAGATGTGTCCTGGGCTGCATCAAAAGCAGCGTGGCCAGCAGGTCAAAGGAGGGGATTCTGCCCCGTGCTCCTGTTGAGACCCCACCTGGAGTGCTGCATCTAGCTCTGAGGCACAAAACACAAGAAAGATACAGACCTGTTGGAACACTTCCAGAGTAAGGCCACTCAGTTGATCAGAGGCCAGAGCACCGCTCCTATGAAGACAGGCAGAGAGTTGGGGCTGCTCAGCCTGGAGAAGAGAATAGCAGAGAGGTCTTAGAGCAGCCTGCCAGTACTTAAAGGGGTCTTACAAGAGGCTGGAGAGGGAGTTTTTACAAGGGCTTGTAGTGATAGGACAAGAGAGAATGACCTTCAGGTGAAGGAGGACAGGTTTAGGTAAGATAATAGTAAGNTGAAGCTGCTCAAAGAAGAAGCAGGAATGCTTGTTGATGCGGTGAAAAGCTTTCATCTTTTTCCACAAAGGTAATTTGCTTTAACACAGGTCTCAAGCTGAGCATCGTACAGTTATGTTCTGAACCTTAGAATGCAGAGGTATAGACTTTTGACACAGGCATGTACTTATTTGTAATGCACTCATTGTCAAAGCCTCATGGAAGTTTGAAATGTATTAAAGTGCTAGCTGACATGACTTTCAGAAGTAGGGAAAAATGCAGTAGTGCTAATAAATTCTTATCTCCTTTCTTTTCCACAGCAAGAACTTATTGACAGTATTAGTAGGAAGCTGCAGGTGCTGAGAGAAGCACGGGAGACGCTTCTGGAAGACATCCAAGCAAACAGTATCCTGGGGGAGGAGGTGGAGGCCATTGTGAAAGAAGTCTGCAAACCAAATGAGTTTGACAAATTCAAGATGTTTATTGGTGACCTTGACAAAGTGGTGAACCTCCTGCTGTCCCTGTCTGGTCGTTTGGCCCGGGTGGAAAATGCCCTCAATAACCTGGATGACAACACCTCTCCAGAAGAACGGGTGAGAAGGGCCAACATTAATTTCCCTGCTTTTAGGGAAGCTCATGGGGGGGATATTTGCTTGGGTTTGTTTATCTAACTTGAAGCCCTCAACATGAGAGATAGGGAGTGGATAAATCTCATAAGGCCATTTTGTTTGTATTTCCTAAATCTTTTCTCTTTGCCTTCTTTTCTTGCAATACTGAAACTACAAGTGTCTTGCTGAGAACAAGTGGGTTTGGGGCACAACATACTGGAAAACAGACTTCTTGGAAAAAGTTCAAAGAAAGAGGGAATCTACTGATAAGAGCATAAAAAGGAGGCAAGCAAAAATATTGCAACAATTCAAGATGTGGAAAGGAATGTTCGTGCTGTAATGCAGAAAGCTTGCAGACTTCTTTTTACACAGTGAGGATCTTGATACAAATCTATAAGGTTGTTACAAAGAAAATGCTTCTCATCTACTTCAGCTTCCTTCCACAATGCCTAGTGAGGAGCAAGAGCAAGAAACATCAGAAGGATAAGTCTTTAAAAAAAAGAGGGGGGAAGGGAAACAGGGAGAGGCATGGCAAAAAGGATTTTTCAGTAGAAAACATGTTTTATCCAAGCAGAATGGCCTGATAGTGGTGTGGAGGACTCCCAGCAGAAGTGAAAATTTCAGGGGCAGGAGCATTCAAGGTGCTCCTAACCTGTTGGATCCTACCTCTGCTTGCAGCAATTTGTTTGACTTCAAATCCCATCAGGCCTTACCTAGGAAGGAGATACATAGCCGTACAGTTATGCACCAAAGGAGAGATGTAGATATGTGTGAAACTTAGGCTAAAATAAATAGACAGTGTGGAGGGCGTGTGTGTTTCAAGTGAGTTTAACTTCTGTGGTTAAATGAATGTGAAGTTGGATTTTTGGCTTGCAGCTGTGGACTGAAATGCCAACACCTAAGTGTTGTAAAAGAATTTTTTCCATGGGCTGTAGCTTCATGTTGTTTCTTCAGCATGTTGCATTGTTTCACACATAAGAACTAGTAAGTGCTGGGACTGCTCTGAAGCTGTGCTTTTGCTGTTTGGCCCTAACATACTTGATTAATGGCTATTTAAACTTCTCTCTGACTGAGGGGGAAGGGAAGTATTTGACAGCTTATTAAAGGGCACATCAAAGCTTCTGACTTGGAGAAATTTAATCCCTCATCAGACTTTTTCCAAGTGTGGTTGCAGTGCCCAGTGGGAAAAAAGCTACCAGATGATGTGTGTACATAGGAAACATGGTTTGAGAGCTGTGATAAAAATAGCTTACTGGCTGGGTGTGGAAAAGGAAGATGGTGAGGAGGTGGTGTAGTAAGGACATTGAGAAATTGTCTGTGTGCTCTGATGTCAAATTTATACTGAGAGAACTCCAAATCCCTAACATATTTTAATCCCCATTCTTCTTCACATGCACTGACACTAATCTTGCCATAGGAACATCAGGAGAGATCCATCAGGACTGAGATGAGCCCTGGAGAGAAAGACTTGGGGATGTTGGTAGTGCTCAATGTGAGCAATGTGCATTTGCAGCCCAGAGAGCCAGATGTGTCCTGGGCTGCATCAAAAGCAGCGTGGCCAGCAGGTCAAAGGAGGGGATTCTGCCCCGTGCTCCTGTTGAGACCCCACCTGGAGTGCTGCATCTAGCTCTGAGGCACAAAACACAAGAAAGATACAGACCTGTTGGAACACTTCCAGAGTAAGGCCACTCAGTTGATCAGAGGCCAGAGCACCGCTCCTATGAAGACAGGCAGAGAGTTGGGGCTGCTCAGCCTGGAGAAGAGAATAGCAGAGAGGTCTTAGAGCAGCCTGCCAGTACTTAAAGGGGTCTTACAAGAGGCTGGAGAGGGAGTTTTTACAAGGGCTTGTAGTGATAGGACAAGAGAGAATGACCTTCAGGTGAAGGAGGACAGGTTTAGGTAAGATAATAGGAAGAAATTCTTTCCTGAGGGTGGTGAGGCACTGAAACAGGTTGCCCAGAGAGGTACCCACCCTCCTCCCTGGGGATACTCAAGACCAGGTTGGATGGGGCTTTGAGCAACCTGGTGTGGTACGAGCGGGGTTGGAACTATATGATCTTTTGGGTGCCTTCCAACCCAAACCATTCTATGATTCTGTGAAATATATCTAGAAGTGTTGAATTTAGACTGGTGCTTGTGACTTTTTTGGTTGTCCTTTAGTATTTTATAAGTCAAATGATAATATGTGGTGAACCACTAACGTACCGTATAAACTAAACAGGGAAGCATATTCCCAGTGACCACTGATTTTTCTTTTGAACCTGGTGTTGTCTAATAAGCAGTGCTCTAATAGCTTTCCACTTTCTAGGAACCAGCAATAGCTTACCACACTTTCTAAATAAAAGCAGTCAAATAATGACTGCTGAGTTAATATTTTGACTGTCAGATGCTCTGTTATAGGTCTTTTTTTACCACAGGAAACAGTGTCAGTTATTTCAAGTTCAGCTTCTGAAAGGGGCTTCATCTGAAGAGCTACCAGCCCCCTTCCTCTTACACAGCAAGGCCGGTGTCTCCTCATTGCCTGCACTTTGTGTCCATGTCCTCTTTCATTCACCAAATTCTGGCCAGTTACTGCTGCTCAGCATACACACACCTGCAAGGCTGCCCTGGGAGCAGTCTAGCCACACTCCTGACGCAGGGCTGTCTGCTCCTTGCCCTGGTGAGTTCAGGAGAACTGTTAGTTCCATCTCTTTGCAGTAGATAATTCTGCTTGCAACTTGCAGTGGGATTTTTTTTCCTCTGGCGTAAGCTCAAAGGAAGATTAAAGTGTTTTTTCTAATAGCATGTGATTTTTATGACTTGTCTTCCATAGCTGTCTTGAATCCTGAGTTAATCTAGGCTGTGTGTTTTAAGTACATTGAGAGCACAAATCTGAAAACATTTCACTCTTGAGCATTGGTCTGACTGTAGAAAGAGTCAGCACAGGATGCGTGTGCAACTCTGACAGGTAGGTTTATTAAAGCTCACTGGTCTGTAGCCCCCTTCCATTCTGAAAAGACTCTGCTTTATACCCTACAAAAGCACTTCTCTGTAAATCCTTCAGGCTTATTGATTCAACAGAAGGTGCAAATTAAAAAGATAGACATGTTTATTAGAACAGGCTGAGGTTTATTTGAAGACAGCTTCTCAAAGAAAATTCATCTCTGAAGCAAACCTAGAAGTTATGGATTGGTACCTCTTCAGGGCACTTTTTAATTAGGTTCAGACATCTACAGAATTCTTGATGTCAGAGTAAGCCAGCCATACTCTGTCACTGGAAAAAGGCAATCCCTTGTGGGCAGACATCTGAAATAGGTTGGATTGATGATGCTCCTGTTTCTCTTCATGCACTGGCAAAGGAGTGTAGCTGGGTGGTTCAGGTTGGCTGTTGGCTGTGTAGGCAGGTGATGCTGGGGGAGAGGGATATAGCTGCTGTCCTCTGCTGTCCTCTTTCTTTGTGTGTTCCTCCATTCAACCTCCCTTTTTCTGATTTTGTCTCTTGTGAAGGCATAAAGCAGAAAGTCTACAGCCCTTTTTGGAGAAAAATGCTTTTTTTGTTTTGCTTCCCTTTTGCCCTTCTGTTGTCTTGCCTCAGCTTTCACTCTTGCTCATGTCTGAAGACCACAGGACTTCACATGTCATCAGGAAAGCTTGTGGATGCAGCAGAATTGCTAAATACACAGTGTCAGGAGCTGTATAAGAACAATTGCTCCATTAATTGCTCTGTTTCTGGATTCTGTAATCAAAGCTTTGCCAGTGCTGTGTATGGAATATGTAAGACATAGCTGAGTCTTAATTTGAAGAACTGTTCTTCAAAGGCAACTATATTGTATACAGGTATTTAGAACTATTAAATAGTAAAGGATTTTTTGAAGTAATGCTTTTGAGGCCAACAGAAAGTAATGTGCATCTTTCATTGATTTACGTTTTTTTATCAGTTTGTTAATGCATTTTATTAGTCTAAATTCTAAGGAGCATTCTTTTTCCACCTTTCTAAATATTCAGGAAGGTCTCTGTAGATAAAACAGTCTTGAGGTTTGAGCAGTGAAGCTGTTGTCCCAACCTAGTGGAGCCAGTGAATTTTTAACTGTTTCTCTTTTCTCCTAAGCGGACATTGGTAGATAAGCAAAAGCTGCTGACCCAGCAACATGAGGATGCAAAGGAGCTGAAGGAAAACCTGGATCGTCGAGAGCGCATTGTCTTCGACATTTTGGCGAACTACTTGAGCGAGGAGAACTTAGCAGACTATGAGCACTTTGTGAAAATGAAGTCGGCCCTCATCATTGAGCAGCGAGAGCTTGAGGACAAGATCAAGCTGGGGGAGGAGCAGCTGAAGTGTCTGACCGACAGCCTCCAGCCCGAGCGGCTCAAATAAAGGCACTGAGTCCATCCAACAAAGGGAAAAATGGGAAAGAAGGAAGGGATAGGGGAGTTTCCAAGTATACAAATGAGTATCTTGGCTTGCGTGAGTGTCTGTTAGAGAAACAAGTGCACAAGAGAAAAATAGCTCTCACAACAGCAATAATGCTCTCTTTCTTTTTTTTTTGAATGATGTGTTTAATTTTTTAGAACACGTTTTTATTGCTGGACTCTACAGCTGTTCCTCATTGCTTAACTTCCAGAAAGCTCCACAGAAGAGGAGAGACTCTTAACCTTTCTGCTCAGTATGTTCGAAGTCTGTGGCAGTTGTGCATGCAAACAATGGTTTTTAGAACAGGCTGTATACTTCCTTTATGTTCAGATGCTGCACAGTCTGCTGGGAAACCCTACAGCCATTCATGAATGCACACCCATTTAGAAGCTCTAAATTTAGTGGGTTTTTATGTTTTTTTAAAGACACATTAAATAGGGGAAGCGTGCGTCTTACAGCTAATATATTCAGATTGCTGAAATGCAGTGTCACTCTGATCCTGTGGCATCAGACACCTTTTTGTAATATTGTATATAGGATGGCACTTTCCCCTTGCCGAAAACAACTTTAAAATCAGTCTCAGTTAAATGCTTCTTAACCAGCTTGCAAATCACCTAATGCCTACCTTGCTGAAGATTTTTTTTAAATTATTTTGCAAGACATATTTGTACAACCTCTTAATGCAATGCAAGTGATTTTCGTTACCAAGCTGTACTTGATTTAAGAAATGGGCTGGAAGTACTGTGCTGATTTTATTCAAAACATTTTTCGTATAAATTACTTAGAAGGTGCGTTTGCTTTTTTGTGCTTTTTTATGCATGTTTTTATTCTTCTTGTCCCAAACCCACTACACTTCATGGAAATAAATGTAGGTTAAGGACACTGCTTCTGTTTTTCTTCTGGTTGCCCAACATCGTGATGGTTTTATATAGACAATTAAGTTATACTGAAGTTGACCTACATAATGCTGTTGATTCCTCTTTCTCAGACTACCAAATGCAATATAAACAATTCTGCCATGTAAATACTGTGCATTACTTGGAGCAACTCTGTGTTGTAACTGTGAACATAAGTGGGGCTGTTTGCTTTTTTTTTCCCATTGAACAGTGATAAAGAAGAGGATGTTAGTTCACCATATCAGATCACTGCTTGTGTTCTCCTAATACTGCCATTGACTTAGATAATTTCCAGTAGCTCTAAAAAGAGGTGCTAACTCATGTTTTCAGCACAGTGATGGGTTACACTGACTTGCTTAGATACCTACAGTGAAATTCTGTAGTGTCTAAGTGTCAAGTTTTATTTTAAGATAAAGCTTTGCAGGCAAAGAAAGTCTTGGAAGACTTTGTGTATATGCCATTTCCATTGTAGTAAGGAAAACATTTGTCTCTCCTCAGACAAATAGGTTCCCCAACCAGAAGCCATTTTGAAGGCTGATGTGAATGCCAGTCTGTAGCTAAGCAGGTTGAAAATACAAATAGTTGTTGAAAAGAGAGCAAAGAATTCTTCCCACTACTTCTGCAGTATGGCAGCATTCACAAGAGTTTTTCTGTCCTTCTTACCCGAATCCTCTCTTTTGTGGGGAGAGAACTGGAAATGTGCTGATCAGTGAATTCCTTGCAAGTTGGGGACCTGGGGAGCAAAAATCCTCTGGAACCAGTTCCTTTACAGACAGGTGCAAACATTAAAAGGACTGTTGCCCCTGCACACACCCTTATCATGCACTACTTTGTATACCTGGACCAAATTTTAATTGAAATGATGTTGCTGTGCGTCAGTTGCAGTCAAATGGAGCTACCATTTTACAAGACCTACAGCTGACCTTAGTTTCTCCCTCCTAGTTCAGAAATGTAGTCTTCTGGCATCTCACAGTTTTTTGCTGCTATGTTCCTAGGACAAGTGGTCCCTTTGTCCTGAAACCTATCCCTTAACCATAACAAACCCAAAACTAAACATAAATAAATTATGCTTGTCTTTTAGCTTGGAGAAAAGTGTGCATTGTTTTATCTGTGGCATTTAAAAAATTTTACATATTGTGCTTACTCTGAAATGTGTATGTGAAATGTGAATAATAATATAATTACAATGTGTTTGTATACAGTACTTTGATTTAGATCTCTGATAAAAGGTAGCAATATTGTGAAAGCTATATCTATTATCCTTTTCACAGAACAGTTGTGTAGACACTATTATCTCCTTTCCTTTTTCCAAACTGTTGAAAATCACTCGCCCTGGAAACATGAAGATGGTGGCCACCCAATGTTATATGTAAATCTGTAAATAGCTGTACTGTTGCTTTTTGAAAAGAATCTGGTGCTAATGTTTTGCCTTTGGCATTCTGGGGATGGCTGTTTCTTCATCCTTTGTTGTTCTCAATTCTAGATCTCTTTGTATAGTGAAAGATTTCCACAATGCTTCTCCAACTGTTTGGATCCTGCAGCCCAGAGTGAAAATGTACAGTTTTCCTGCCTGACACTTAACACGTACCTACTGACAAATGGTATTGCTTGACTTTGAGAAAATAAACTGTATATTTCAATGTAGAGTCAGGTTTTGTGTGCAGTGTTAATGTCAAAAGCTAGTGCTTTGCTTTGCTTTGCTGCTTTGCAGTGTTGGCCATTTCATGGTGCCCATCAACAGTGCTCTCAGCTTTTCAAGGCCAGGCCAGTTATCTTGTGGTCTGAAGTACTTTGTTGACTTTGCACAGCTTATTTAATGTGTTGAGTAATTGATCATTCTCAATTTCCCAGTGTAAGTACCAGAAATGTATTTGTGTCTATTTAGTATTTTAAGATGGCAGAAAGGTAAAATGTGTTATGAGGTCAATAAAACAAATGGGTCTCACAGAGTACATACAGGGGAGTAGTTTAGACTTTCCTGATTGGGCAGTTCCACTGTTTCAACTTCATCCCATGTTCAGAATGGATACTTCATACCATTACTTTAGGAAATACCTAAAGTCAGTGGTGCGCAAGATTTTTTGCAAGAACAGATCACAGACTTTCACAGAAACCTCAGTTTAATGGGGATTCTCAGATTAACTGCAGAGTCTTCTGCCTTATTGGGAAACACTGGCAAGTATGCACAGATTTATAGCAGAGGTGACCATAGATCACAGAACCATAGCTTGATCCTGGCAATTGATTGTCTGTGAAGGTCTTTATAAAATCTGAGAAAAGGGAGTTAGGGAAAGAAAAATACTTGGGTATTTGTAGGATTTTTCTAACCTTCTTTTCACCCTTCTCTTTCTCTCTTTGTACATAGACTCACGTGTTAGTGCCTGTTTTCGTGAGCATTAGGTATAATCCAGGATGGCAGCTCCAGAGGAATAACAGTCTACTTTTTGTGTACTCTTTGAATGTTTTTTAATTGCTTTTCTTTAAACTGAAATGAAGCTCTTTATTTTCTCTCATGGGGTACTTGAGACCCTCAGATTCAAAGGAGTCATCATTTCACAACGTTTCTTCCTAATCAAGTTCTAGTGATTAATTTTGGTGTACTTAATTGTCTCAGTTTTTACAGCTGAAGTAACCTGTTGGCAATCCAGTAGCTCTGGCAAGGCCTTAGGATATGCAGTAGAAAGCAACTCCTGTTTTAGTGGTGTCTGGTCATTTACTGTGGAAGTTCAAAGGCTTATTCTAATTAAGGGCTTCTCAGTTGTGCAGATTTTTTAGGGGATAAATTGTTTTTTCCTATATGCTTGAGCAGATCGTGCCCACAGAACATTACGAAAAATAACAATTACATCTTTAAACTGGATTATATATTGTCAGTTGTCAGCAGTGGTAAATTGGTCATCCCATTTACTTACCACAATCTGTACCTTACAGTTCCAATCTGCACCTTAACTAATTATAATGATCCATAAACTGTAAGATGGGTAACCCATGTGAATTAGCAACTCGCCTGTGAAAACTTGGGTTTCATTCTTTCTACCTGCTGTTTTGATAATGTTTCTCTGAATAAAATTGTTCCATTTGAAGTAGGTTAACCTATTACATTGCAGAGGAAAATCTGAATTGAAATAAATTGGGTGCAATTCAGTAGCAGGAGGTAATTCTCACTCAGGCTACAGTAGCACACACGCAGAGCAAGTATCGCTATAGGATGGGCTACATAAAGCACCTTTTTCTTGGTTGCAACCAAGTGGGCCAGTGGGCTGTTGTGTATCTTAGGCCAAGTTTTATTTTAATCACAGCAGTTGAGTCTTCCCTGAGCACAGGGATAGCAAAATGCAAGTTTTTTCACCTATGTTAAAAATCCTCACAATGGCTTTATTTTTAGATGCTTTGATGTCTGTCTTAGAGGCAGTCTGTTAAGTTTGGCAGGGGGAGATGGCCTTGTGGCCAGGATGTGCCTTCCACTATTACTAAACATGTCCATGTTAGTGGAGCCTGTGTTTTCCCTTCTTAAGTCCCCTCCATGCAACAAACTGCTTCCTGGTGAAGTTAACAAGAAATGTATCCTCAAACTGTCATTACCTGTTGCCTGCTGCTGCTTCTGACTCCCTTGTGCTGGCTGCTGCCAGGGGTGGGGATACCAAGAATATCTGTGGTGATTTCTGGCACCTCTTCTGGAGTGAAGCAGAAGGAGAAATTCTGTGTATCCCCTCCTCTCTAGGTGTCATTTGTTAACCTACAACAGTGCCACTAGAGAACAACCAGATTCCCAGTGCATTTCATCTTTTATTGGCCTGCTTTAATTTGCTGCTTGTGATTGTCTTAACACAGGAGAGATTTTAATTAAAGCAAGTGGATTTGTGGCTGTAAAGCTGAAGATGTACAGGGTGGTGGAAGATACAGAAAATTAACCATACTTCCAGTAACATAGAATCTCCAGCAAAATGGCATCTAAAAAGCCTGCATGCTGCATGTCCCAGGTGAAAACTGACAAGAATTTTAGGTCTACATTCCTATTTTTTAATGAAGTTAGTGAAAGAAAAGCTTTTCTTAAGTGCATACCAAGCTGCAACTGTGTTAACTAAACTATTCATTCCAAGCAACTTCTGTAAGACAAGCCAGTATTGGCTCTGAGGAAGCTGTGGTCTGACACGTTACCAAGAGTTGTTGATTGGCTGCTGTTCTTTGTGACAGCAGCAATTGCTGGCCTCCTTATGGAGAACATGTTCTGGAAATAGGAGAATGGATGTCTGCTTACAAGAGTTTTACCAAAATATTGTTTCGCTGGGGCTGTGAAGTCCAAAAGCCTGAGAGGAATTAACAAGATCTTCATGATGGGCATTCTTTCAAGCTTTTAGTTTCAACATCTGTTTCACTTCCCAGCTGTCTGTTCTTCATAGTGTTTGTTACTGATAAATTACACTTGTGTCTTTTCTAAAAGCCTCAGAGAAATATAAATACAATGAGCAGTCACAGGCTAAATAATAAGCAATGGAAAAAGATAAGATTGTTTGTTTCAGTACCTGCATATGAAATGGCATGATTCCTGTGAACACTATTCATAGCCACTCCTAGGAGCTGCAGCTTCAGCAGCTTTCTCACGCAGGTATGGTTCCTCCAGAGATAAAATGGGAAAACAAGCTATGATGATAGAAAGTGGCCAGCACTGACTGGAAAGGGGTGGAGCAGACATTCTCTTATTAATGGGGTGATACATATCACAAGGAAGCAAAAACCAAGAAAACCTGGAAGGATCAGTGCCCTGAAGGAAGAAAAACTAAACCAGTGATAAAGTGCTTGAGGACTGTGAGTTTCCTGTTTTTCTTTCTCCGTACATGACACGGCAGAAGTGTTCTGTCTCCATGTGCTAGGGCAAGCTTTTTAGTTACTATAGTGTAAAAATCCCTTAAAGCATCTTTGAAAATTAAAGTTATAGGGAATAAATCGGAATTTCGGAATCTCAGATCTCACTGTGTAAGACGATCATGTTCTGTGCATTCAGTGACACCCCCTTCTTGGCTCAGGAGACACTGGAACAGCTCTCTGGCACTAAGGAGCCTTGAGGAGGCTACCCTTGGAGGAAGAAGTCATCCTTTCTCTGTGGTCATTCTGAATTTACTAAACAGCCCACCTAGCTGGACATGCTGAGATGCTGAAGTCACGCAAGCTGGGAGATGAGGGTGTTCACAGCACAACACACATTTACAGAATGTGTGACCTGGCTTGTTCTCTGGGGTTTTGCTTCCCTAGTTGCCACCTCTTTGGAGCTCAATTTAATACCAGGCTTCAGGCTGAGGACAGAGCAATACCCAATTCCTGTTTAAGCTGGATCATTGTGTTCTGCCAAGAAAGCATGATTTTGAGAGAAGAAGCTGAACTAAATATTCAGCCTTGCCATCAATAGGGAGTGGAGGATCTTGGGTTTCTGTTCCCAGGATTTTGTTACATAGTTCACGGTAGGCCATCAGTGAATTCAAATGCAGAAATACTCCCTGAAGTGTGGCCAGAATGTGCCCTAGTGCCCAACCAGATCATAGAGTGGCCTAGGTTGGAAGGGACCTTAAAAATTATCTAGTTCTGACTCCCTGCCATAGACAGGGATACCTTCCGCTAGACCAGGTTGCCCAAGCACTCATCCAACCTGTCCTCAAACATTTCCAGGGCATCCACAGCTTCTCTGGGCCCCCTGTTCCAGTGCCTCACAACCCTCACTGTGGAGAATTTGTTTCTAATACCCAATCTAAACCCACCTTCCAGTTTAAAGCCTTGTCCTGTCACTGCATGCCTTTGTAAGAATTCCCTCCTCAGCTCTCTTGTAGGCCCTGTTGAGGTACTAATAGGTGCTAGAAGGTCTCCCTAGAGCCTTCTCTTCTCCAAGCTGAACAGCCCCAACTCTGTCATCACAGGAGAGTGGTTCCAGCTTTCTGATCATCATCCAGGCCCTCCTCTGGACCTGCTTGAAGAGGTCCCCATCTCTCTTGTGCTGGGGACCCAGAGCTGGATGCAGCACTCCAGGCACAATCACCTCCCTGGCCATACTGCTTTTGATGCAGTCTGGGGACATTTGGCTTTCTGAGCTGCAGTCCCACTCTTCTGGATCACGTCCAGCTTTTTGTCCCTCCAGATGCAGGATACAACATCAGGCTTTGAATCCAGCCTTAAAGTGCTGTATAATTGCAGCATAAGTGCCAAAGGCTGTTGAGGATACAACTGCAGATCCACTTCTGTCCTGTTTTCTTTCTAGTCTGAGGTGCCAGGGTTCAGACACTGATACCAGAGGCCAACTCTTCAGCATGTATGGGGGGCTAGATCTGGGCTGCAGTTTAGGTATATACCTGCTATATAGCCAGTGGCCTACATAAACAGCCTAACTGTCCTTGATTCCCTCTGTAGCTGAGCTGAGCTAAGGTTGCTGAAAGCTTGGTTCAACCCAAATATTTTTTCCTTCCTTACCACCTCCTCCTCTTGGCAGACAAAGCTAATTTAGGCATTCAAATCAGAAGTGGGATTAATCTATACCTTGGGGTCCCTAACTCAGCACTAAATTCTAATAGCTGAGGTGTTGTGTGCAGCATTGATTGCAGCTCAGTTAAATCCTGGCAAATGCTGAATCCTTTTGATTTTAATACAGAAGATATTTCTCTGGCATTTCAGATCTAGGGATTATTACAAGACTCTGTTCTTGAGATTGTCTGTGTATTTGTATACAGTTAGAGTTGAAGAACTGAAAAAAAACACACACTTTTCTTCCTATTTTTATGCAAAAGGGAAGAAAAAACCTAGGTGAGTAAATGTCATTGTCACGCTAGTTTTGCAAAGGTGGAGACCAGCATTTTTTGCAATGGGCAGTTCCACCAAACCAGTAAGAGATGATTACAACAGAATCCCAGTGATAATGGTCACCATTTGCAACATATATAGCAAACAATGAAGAGGAAAGTTGCATAGAGAAAAATTGGCAGTCCGGGTGTGTTCAAACAAATTGTCATTTAATATGGTGGCATGTAAAACAATTAATTAAAGAGCAAATGATGGCAATCACATGGCAATCATAAAGACCAGACTCTCTAAACCTGTGTGGGATCACAGCAAATGAACAGTTCACATGAGCTCTATTCTCTAGGAAAAAGGCTGAAACACAGGAACACAGGAAAAGTAGTAACTTGTGATGCAATATTGCTGAAAACTTCATAAACTTTCTAAAATATTGTGTCTAATCCCATGATCTATATCCAGTGCAAAGGACAGGAAAATGAGAGAAGAAACTCATCTAAATTATGAGGGAGTAGAGAGAGTATGTCATAACATAACAAAGAGCACTCACTGATCAAAAGTGGGATTTAAAAGTTATTCTGTGTGTGCTATTGAGCATCACATACAGCATGAGACTCGACTGAGTAGAGAAAGCCCTGCCAGGAACCAGGAAGTACAAGACAGATTCATGAAAATGAAAATAAAAATCAGGTCCAAGTGTTCAAGGGTGTCAGGAGTGCAGTATTGTTGTAATAAATGACGGGGAAAGTGCAATGTGAAGGTTGGCCATAAAGTCTCTGGAAGTCGGGGAACTGGGAATGAAAATTTTATGGTCACCATAAATCCACCTTTTCTGTTTGCTGTTCTTACATTACACAGTCACGTACCAAGGTGTGACTACTTCAGTAAATATTTAGATTGCTTACAGTTTTATAACAGGGGTCTTTAAAGAGCAGCAGTAATTATAACATGGCTTTTGGAGCTGACAGGTCAAGAAAACAGGTGAGAGTTTGGAAGCCCTTGGCTTGCAAATGGGCTTGAGCACTCCAGGCAGCATGGCTCACACAATTTTTTTTTCTTCCACACATGCACCTATAGGAACTGCCACAAACTCTTCTCCTTTTACTGGTTCAGTTAGTAACTAAGGTTGCTTTTGTTTTTTCTCCTGTGTTTGGGGTTTCCTGACAGAACTCCTGCGCTGACCAATTTAGCTGTCGATAAAAGTATTCCCCTCTTCATCAGAACCTTCCAGGTGATTGTGCCCACATTTTGAAACCATCCTGAGCTCCAGGATGTGCTGGAGCATTGATGACCTTTCATCTCTGCCTTGTAACTTGTAAGCTGCCTAAGGAGGGCTTAGAGGGAAAGCAGGGGCAGTGTGACACTTCCTTCCCCCACTGCTCAAGTAAATGACAGACCAACACAGGGATAAAAAGTAGAGCTGTCCTGCCTTTGCATTGGAGATGCTGGAATAAAATGCTTTTGAAAAGCAGCTTCCCTTCACATATTTAAAGAATTTGCCCTGTCTGGAGCTCTTTACATAACTGCATCCTTCTGCTCTCCACTGGCATCCAGCTTGTGGCTGTTTGGGTTTTCATAAGAAATCTGTTTTGCTTTCTGCAGTATCCTATTTTACTTGTGTTCTGGTCTCCAGAATATTTCTGTCTACTTCCTACTGCATTAATCTAAATAGGGTACTGGTCAGATGAAAGATCAGAGTCATTGTTTAGCTATTACAGTAGCCAGGAACTGGGGCAAAGGTACAAAAAACCCTTAGGGCGTTGGTAAAGATCTCCTACCTCAGATCATGGCCATGATCAGCTAATGAGCAACCAGTTATTCATATGGTTCTCCTAAATTAGTACTTTAATACTGCCACATCATTTGTGCAGAGAGTTGCTTTGTAATGCTGTTAAACCCCCATGCTCTGTTACCAGCTAAAGGTTTCTATCGATCTCTTACTTCATTCCCTTTAATGAAAATTCATTGGTGTTTGATTTCCTTGTCACTTCTAAGAGCTGATAAGAACAATCTGCTAAAGCAGCTCCAGTGAAGTGACAAAAGCCTGGTGTTGTAGCACTGCAGCTCTCTCAGAAACACTGCCAAGGCAGAGTGAAACCCCAGTGTGACGTGTTGATAACATTCTCCCATCAGGTGGTCTTTTCAACTGGCTCTAAAATGTCAAGCCTGAGGGAAATGTCTTTGTTAAGCCTTGAATGACCTACTTTTGGGTATCTGGGAATAACCAGGAACCTACCCAAATCACAAAAGTGCATCTAATTTTAGCAGCCCTTCATTTCATGCATGCCAGCTTTTGTGTTCTGCATCTCTGGGGAAAAACATCAATTTCTTGCTGAGCCAAAAGACAAATTTTATTGGTTTTAAATCAGCCCCTTGTTGAGACTCAATCACAGTGAAATCATTCCTCTTAAAATTTTGAGCCTGTAATACTCATCTCAATTTTGCTTCAAAAACTAGTAGTGAGCCCATTCCAATGGAGTTGCTGATCTCTGAGGAAAAGGTCTAAACAGCCCATGCTGGAGATCGCCTGGGCAGCTGTGTTTTGTGTGTTCCCACTTCCCCCTGGTTTTTAATTGACCAATAGTAAAAGGGTCAGATTCTTTGTGGGAAGTTTCTGTGAGTCTTCTAGCTCAGTTATAAGGGAATCTAGGGAAAGTTAAGGACAAAAACAAAGGGAGGTTAGTGTGCCAGCAAGGGCTCTGAGGACACTACTGGGGGTGGAGATGCTGGACAAAAGGTCTGTGACATAGTTTGGATAGAAGAAGCACTAAAAAGTATGTGACCATTGTTAAAGATATGAGTGCTGTGCAAGATTGAAAGGAAGTTCAGACATGAGTGAAGTACAATGTTCCTAGCTTGTAATACCTAAACTGGACATTGAACACTGTATCTCTTGCTGGGAGGGATAACATATAATCCCTCTCATATAATGTCAGAGCCCACTGAAATTTTAGGCTAAAACCTGTGTCTAAATCCCACACTCACTGGACAAGTGGAACTAACACAGAGGATAGTAGGGACTGAGCCTTGTGAATGTTTATTTGGAACTTCACAAAACAAGATAAATCAATGCCACCCAAAATACAATGACATAATCACAACAAACCTATTAACAAGTTCTCTGGAGCCAGAAAACTTCCCAGCCAGTGGGATTAACCATAAAAACAAGCAGCACCTGCTGGCAGCTATAAACCTATAAACAGGGGCAGTTCAGTGTGGGAGTGAGCTGAGTATCTGATAATGTGTAATGCTCCTCTATGGAGTCCCTTGAGGTTGGCAGTGGGTTGCCTCTTCTGAGGCAAGCCTTGGGCAGCCTGGCTGCTGCAGGCTCCCAGGGTTAGCCAGACTTGGCAGGATGGGCAGTGAAAACCACTCTAAAAGCCAAAGCCAAGCTGTTGAATGACTGAGCCCTCTGCCATAGTATGACAAGAGCAGCTGTACCTCAGGGTTGTGTTTAGGGGCACAGGAAGGAGCCTCCAGTGGCTCATTCACCCCACCAGCTCTGGCCACCTCCACCTGCAGAGAAACACAGAGCCATCCCACATGGAGGCCTCCCAACCCCCTCTCCTGAAGTCTTTCTTCCCCCTTCCCAAGGTATGTGAAATTAAGTGCAGGGGGTTTTAAACCTTTCAAAAGTCCACCTGGTTTTTGGGTGTTTGTTACTGCAACAGCTGTGGAATTTATCTATGCAGAGTCCAGTGGGCTCTTTATGGGATTTGCCTCAGCAGTGAGTTACCAGTTGTGCCGAGGTTTTTGTGCACTGTCTGAAAACACATCCTCATCTTTTAAGTGTAATTGCTTTCCAGTGTCATTTAATGTACTGTTGACAGTGTATTTCTGATCCATTTTTGAGGAGGCCTGGGCAAAACAGGCAGAAAGTCAGCAGCTGCTGGGCTGTGAAGCACTTAATGATGAGAGATATGTTGAGTGTGGTAGAGGTGTTTGTCTCATCTCTGAATTTCCCAAATTTTAAAGAACAACTTGGTTTGGCCAAAAAGGTAAACAGTGAGGATGCAACAACTCAAATTCCCAGTTCACTGATCACAGAGTGGCAAGCTGCTGCAGGGAGGCTGCTGTGCTTCCTGGAAGAAGTAACCTTTGCCTCAGAAACAAAAAGTGAGAAAATACTCATACCTGAGCCTCCGAGCTGTTTGGGGGCTCTCTCAACTGCCTACGTGGTACCACTCACTGGGCAGTGTATCTTGCACAGCATCTTGATTTCAAGCTGGTCTTTCAATGTGTAGCAAATAAAAGGAAAAATAACTTGAAACAAATATTTCCTGTTCTGTGGTATTTAACAATGAAATTGTAAACCACAGAAGGGACCGGGCTTGATCTAAAGGTCTTTGAAGTCAGCAGAACTATTTCCACTGATTTCAATGTGCTTTGGGTCCAGGCCATGGAGGAAGAAAGCAAATGTTTTCTGTCTCAAAAAGTATTAACCATTGGCATTCAAAGAACAATAAAGTCTTACATTAAAGTGTGTTCCTTTAAATAAAGTAGTCAGAAACATAGTTTCTATCTGCTTCCTAATGATTTTTCACTGTTACACTAAAAAGGAATATGTTCATGGAACTCATAATCATATACTGAGAAGACAAAACACTTAATACTGTCATTTGCTTCCTATCTTCTTCCATTCCATTTTGTGTGTATTACATTTCTCACTAATGTAATGATGCTCATGTTGCTGGTTGTTATCACAGATTGGGCACTGCAGATTTCCAGTTGAATTAAACTTCACTGTACTGATGGTGGCTGATTAATATATTGAACTCATTATTTTTCAGTACGGTTTAATCCCTTAAACATCACAGTGGGTTTGGTTTTTTTGTCGTGTTGGTTTTTGTTTGTTTTTTGTGTGTGTGACTGAGAAGGAATAGGTCAGATAAAGAGAATTCAGCAAGCAAAGAATTGTTCTTCTGGGATTGGTGTAGGGGATGCCCCTCATATTGCAGGGTGAGACAAACAGGGGTGTGCAGCAGCTTCACATGTAAAATCAGCAATGGTTTGGACTGCAAATTTTGTCCTACACAGTTATTAAATGCAAGAAAAGGAATCTATCTGCCAGTTGCCTACTGCCCAAGGATGCTGTCCTTGTGAATCAGCAGCCCTGTCAGGATGTCAGAGGGCTGTCCTGGAGGCTGGCAGATGACAGCAGCCCACCGGGGTGGGTGTTCGTGTGGGTGTGTCTGTGGGTGTTTGGGACTTCTTGTCACACAACAGCAGAGCCTGAGCAGCTGAGTTTGCCTGTGCACCAAACCAACCCCATCCAGCTGTGAGCAGTCAGAGAGGAGATCCCAGGCTGGTGAGCTGCAGGAGAAGACAAGGCTCTGTCATCATGGCCAGGCTGCATTACCTGCACAATGAACCGGCATCGGCTGGAAGATACAGCAGGAGAGGATTAAAGGTGATGCAGAAAACAGGAGCATATAAATTAATGATAATGAATTTAATGGCAATGACCAGCCATAATGCATGTTTCAATGAGAAGGATTTTTCAATGAGATCTCACCACTTCAGGGTATTTCTATGAAATAAACTTACTTGTCTTTTAACACCAGGCTTTGCAATGTCACAGAATCACAGAATATCCTGATTTGGAAGGGACCCACAAGAATCATCGAGTCCAACTCTTAAGCAAATGGGCCATACAGAGATCGAACACACAATGTGGGTGTTGTTAGCCCTGTTCTGTAACCAGCTGAGCCAGTGCATCATTTGGAGTTTATCAGGGTTTAGAACAGGGTTCAAAGAGGAGAAGCCAGAACAGAGTTAAGAACATTCTTCCAATTTGTAAGAGGCATTGTTTACATTCATGGGAAAACCGTGAAGCAAGGCAAACATAATTTTGAAAAATGTGTGGGTTTTTTAAGCATCTGAGATAGCAAGCATAGTACTGTTTGTACCAAAGTGTGGGTGCTGCCAACCAGAGTTCAGCTGGAATTTACTCCTTAGAAAAACTTCTCTTTCTCCCCTATATTTCTTCCCACTGCAGAGCTGCACTAATTTAAGTTGCATAAATACAGGAAGAAAAATCTGACAAAGAAAGGTTTATGAAATCACTTTGTTCTCTTTCAGATGAGAATTCTGTGTCCTTCAGGCTGTCAGACTGGGGCATCATGGTGGTCTTAAGCTGAAAAATCACGTAATCAAAAAGGTAGATTTTCTGAAAGGGTGTCTTGCAGAAAACTGTAATTTCCATGGGAGTTATCGATGTGCTTTGGTAAGTGGCTTAAAGCAATTAGAATAAATGGCATATGGCAAAACTTTCATATTTTTATAATATGTTAATGATTAACTGACTTCCCACATCTTTGTTGACTTAGTGGGAGAGTGACAAGGAACTGTGAGGTACCTATTTGGTAGCGTAACAAGTCAGACAATTTGCACGGGCATTTTTTTCCACCTCTCTTTTGGAACTTGCTGCATCCAGCTGACACTGCTTCAAAGCCTTAGGCAACTCTCAGACTCAGAAAAGTAAGTCCCCCCCTTTTTTTTTAATATTACTTATTTTATGAGGTGCTGATAGAGAACACATGGGGAGAGATTTAAGTATTTATTTGTTTTCTATAAAGAATGCTTTCCCAGTTGGGAATTGAAGAATTAAGTTTTCAAGCATTAAATCATAGAGATATTGCTAAGAAGAGACCTTTGTAATTGCTGTACTGTTGGGTTTTTTTAAACTATCTGCTGCAAGACTTACATTAAACAAAGGATTTGGTTAGTAAACTATGTTCAGTATAGTCCAATAAAGCTGCATGTCAGTTATAAAACTTTTCAAAAGTAGGATTTGAATGTTAATTTAAAAACACATGTGATACCTGGCATCATCTAAAGCAAAAATATTTGCTTAAAACATGAAATAAGTGAATTTCTGCTTTCGTGGGCTGGAAAAAATAATTTTATTCATATTTTATATAAGAAGAGTTTATCATGAACTTTCTCTTTAAGCTGGTTACAAGCTGCAGTAGAATTCCTAGTCTTTTGGCAGGCAAGTGGGTTCAGACAGGGAGACTCAGACATCACCCTTCAGTTGGAAGACTTTTTAGCGTATTTTATTTATCTGTGCTATCATTTACTAGGAAGCAAGTACAGTCTCCTATCATTTTAGAAAGCTCTCCTTGCACCTACTTCCCCCCATCTATGAAGGAAACCTCACCAGCAGGTTGCAGTGTGCAGGTTGCAGTGTGCAGGTTGCAGTGTGCGTGTTGCAGTGTGCAGGTTGCTGTGTCCATGTTGCTGTGTCCATGTTGCAGTGTGCAGGTTGCTCTGTCCATGTTGCTGTGTGCAGGTTGCTCTGTCCATGTTGCAGTGTGCATGTTGCAGTGTGAAGGTTGCAGTGGGCAGGTTACAGTGTGCAGGTTGCAGTGTGCAGGTTGCAGTGTGCTGTGTGCAGGTTGCTGTGTGCAGGTTGCTGTGTGCAGGTCGCAGTGTGCATGTTGCAGTGTGTAGGTTGCAGTGTGCATGTTGCAGTGTGCATGTTGCAGTGTGTAGGTTGCAGTGTGCAGGTTGCACTGTCCAGGTTGCAGTGTGCAGGTTGCAGTGTGCAGGTTGCTGTGTCCAGGTTGCAGTGTGCAGGTTGCAGTGTGCAGGTTGCAGTGTGTGGGTTGCTGTGTGCAGGTTGCTGTGTGCAGGTTGCTGTGTGCAGTGTGCAAGTTGCTGTGTCCATGTTGCAGTGTGCAGGTTGCAGTGTGCAGGTTGCACTGTGCAGGTTGCACTGTGCAGGTTGCACTGTGCAGGTTGCACTGTGCAGGTTGCACTGTGCAGGTTGCACTGTGCAGGTTGCACTGTGCAGGTTGCACTGTGCAGGTTGCACTGTGCAGGTTGCACTGTGCAGGTTGCACTGTGCAGGTTGCACTGTGCAGGTTGCACTGTGCAGGTTGCACTGTGCAGGTTGCACTGTGCAGGTTGCACTGTGCAGGTTGCACTGTGCAGGTTGCACTGTGCAGGTTGCACTGTGCAGGTTGCACTGTGCAGGTTGCACTGTGCAGGTTGCACTGTGCAGGTTGCAGTGTGCAGGTTTTGTGCTCTCCCACTGCCCCTTTTGCAGGCGCTTCCTTACGTGCCCTTGACTCAGGGAATGCTCCTTCCTCCCACCCAGGTGCCTGTGCTGCTGACATTCAAGGTGCTTCAGGAGTTCTTAATTTCTCCTGCAGCTCCAGAAGGCATTAGTTCCTGTTCTTCTGGCTGGAAAGTGTCCCATCTTGGGTGACATCTTCCCATGCCCGAAGTGTGTGTTCAGTGCCCTCATCTTCCCAGTCGAGCGTGAATTCTCTGGGACCTGGAAGTGGTTGCCTTATTTACACTACTGAACCCCTAGTGCTCTTTTCTCTGTGCCAGACACCCAGACTAGGCAAGTTTTTGGGCTCCCTCTGCTTTCTGAAGCTTCCTGAAAGGATCCCATCTCAACACAGCCAGTTTATCTGCCTTGGTTTTCCAGGGGCTGTCATTCCCAGAATGTCTCCAAACTGTTCCACTTTGGCTCTAAAAGGAGCTCTCTTCAAGGCAGAGGCAAAACAATCTGTAGAAACCCTGATAATATGGGGTCATTGGGTCCTGGGTCAATCCCACTGCCATCTCACTGCCTTCCAGCCTGCAATATCTCCTTATGTAACAAGAGCTCAAGGTGGGCTCAGCCACAGAAAAGTAAATCAGGGCATGAAAAAACAGTGAGGATATATAGAAATTATCAGTTTCATGTCATCCTATTATCAAAGCAAATCAAAACATTTTCCTGAAATAAGCTAAGGACTTTTACACAGCTAATTTTCAATGTATTCTTACTCGATAGAAGACAAATGAAGATTGCTTTGGTTTACTTGTTTTGAAACACAGTGAATAAATGGAAGCAGCAGAGTTCATAACATTGGACATTGACATTTGGAGGGACAGGGGACATAAGGCATGTTAAATCTGGACATGCCCCACAATGACTTAAGACTAGGCCCCACTAGTTTGTCTTTAAGTATGTTAATGACAGCTAAAACCTAAACATGAGATATCAGAGTTCAAGACTTCATGGGTGTCAGGGAGATATATTCAAGGAATGGGTTATAAATGCAGCTAATTTTATTTCTAGGAAAATAGGAACAAAAGAACTGCCACACTGACTGAAATGTCTTTGAAGAAGGTAGGAATAGACTCATTTATCAGCCAGTGGTGGCGACTCTTGTGGCCTGGATCACAGCAAGCAGATGGCCTTAGACAAGTTGTCCTTCAGTCAGAGCTGTACTGAAACAGTGATGGCAGAAGGATAAAAAACATTTCTGAAGTTCTCTTCTAGACATATCCAAACTCAAGGATCCTAAGGCATTAGAACAGTCTTTGAATATCATGTCAAGGATCATGCAATTTGTCTGAGACTTCCTCTAATTTCAATGATAAGACCCAGCTCCATCTCACATTTCCCTGCAGTTTCAGTGTTTGAGATCTTACATTCCAGGTGTTGATGACTGGCCCATCCAGCTCTGCCTGGTGCCTCAGGTCCCAGAGGGGTAAGAGTTACTGCAGAGGGGATGCTGCTGCTGGGGACTGCATTACCCAGCAAACACCAACCAAAGGACCTCTGCTAAATGGCAAACTCCCTTCAATGTCCCTGAAAGCTGCAGCCCTCTTGCTCTGAACCCATCATATGAAATGATGAATTCAAAGACAAGTTTTGCAGGTGATTGTGTGGTTGGGGATGCTCCCTTATGCCACCCTACAATCTGAACATCTGTCCCTGGCACAGGCCCTCATCCCCCCAGGAGGGAGACTGAGACCCAGAAACCTGAAAGGCCCAATGATATTTAAATGCATGGATTAAGAGAGTTTGGCAGCTTTTTTTCTCTCCTGCATTTACCTGCAAAGGTTTTTAAGTCTGTTTCAGGAACTTAGGGCAGGTTGAGTTTTAGAAAACAGGTCTGAAACCCAACAGATGGATATAGACTACTGAATGTAATTAAAACAGCTTTCTGGGAGACACAATATTAATTCTAGAAGTGAAATGCATTTGGTGTAAATGAGGTTCCTCCACCCTCAGAACTGGTATCATAGCCCCATCCTTTTGTCACTAACAATTACTGGAAGTATAAGAAGTCTTGACAAAATTTCAAGTATAGCTTCATTTCTGTTTTTTCCTGCCTCTGAGAATATCAGGAGGTAGGACTGTGGCCACAAAGAACTGATCTATTCAACTGCACCATTTAAATTCAATCTTTTTAAAGGTAAGCCTAATGCACAGTTGACCCAAACCCCCTCTATAAAACCACTTGGCAGTTGCAAGAGCAGCTGGCTTTTATTTTTTTCCTAGAAGCAAGCTTGCAGCTGTAGGAAAGTCAACCTGGCTCTCAGTCATCCTCTCTCCATTTCTTGAAGCTAAGAGTGGGAAAGTCATATCTCATTCTGTCCCTGAAGTCCATGTGCAATGGCTCAACATACTTTTCATAAACAAAAATAGCTACTCACTGTGCAGTGTTTGAAAGAAGTAAAATCAGCAATAAATACAAGAGAATCCTTCAAGTTTCTATTTTTGGATGAATACACTGGCATGTATCATCTTTTACTAGTAGCTTCTGTCTTCTCTGTGCAAATTTATATTGAATGCTAGCAAATAGACATTTAATATGCACCCCACTGTGAAGATAGGCTGACAAAGTTGGGGCTGTTCAGCATGGAGAAGAGAAAGTTGTGTGGAGACCTCACAGCAGCCTTCCAGAATGTGAAGGGGGCCTACAGGAAAGCTGGAGAGGACTCTTTATCAGGAACTGTGATAGGACAAGGGGGAATGTATTCCACTGAAAGAGAGCAGGCTTAGATTAGACACATTAGGAAGAAATCCTTTACTGTCAGGGTGATGAGGCACTGGAACAGGTTGCCCAGAGAAGCTGCAGACTCCCCATCCCTTGAAGCATTCAGGGCCAGGAGCTCTGAGCCAACCTGGTCTGGTGAGAGGTGCCACTGCCCATGGCCAGGGGATTGGAACAAGTTATCTTTAAGGTTCCTTCCAGCCCAAACCATCCTATGATTCCATGATTCTGTGATTCTGTCTTGCTTTTACTTTAGTAGGGTGTTTAGTTAAAAACGTATCTGTGAAGGAAAGCCTCTCCAAATGAAGGAAATGAAAGATAATAGTATTAAGGGAGAAAATGGCTGCCAGCTGAGAAGCCTGGAGAAGCAGCTCTCTGTTTTTTAGCTACTGTTTCTGGACTTTACAGAGACCACCCCAAGAAGCTGCTGGGGTGCTTGTTGGATTGGACTGAGTAGATTTTAAATGAAAATTTGGAGGAAATCATGGGATACTGAAAGATGGCACTGCGGCCACCTCTCAAAACCACTTCTCACTTCTTTGGGTGAAAACATTTTTCAGTCATGCTTTTCATCCACTGACAGACACACCACACAGACCTAGCTTCTTCCTGCTGGCCAGATTGCCTTTGTAGCCTGACTCCATCCCATGAAGTAGCTGGTCTGCAAAGCTGGAGTGCTGAAATCTGCAGCTCTGAGTGAGTTCCTGAATCAAGAACTGCATGCCAGTGACACCACCTAATTACTCTGATCTCCTGTAGCTGACTGAATATGAGTTCATTGCCTTAGGACATTTCATCTAGAGATTGTGTTACATCATTGTGTTATTCAGACCATATAGGTAACCTTACTACACTAAGTAAATTAACTCAAAATATTTATGTAATTACTAAAGCATGAAACTGGCCAATGCTGTCTGTGTTAGCCCAGCCTGCTATATGATCTGGGCTTTGAACTGTATTTTATCCAAGACAGCTCAAACATGCAGGGACAGAGCCTTCACACTTTTCTTCCAGAAGGCTGAGAAGGGCATTTGTACAGGGACCAGAANCCTCCCTCCCTCCCTCCTTTCTTTCCCCATGAGGTCTCTCAGTAAGGGAGTCGCTGGAATGGCTGAAATCCTGGAGGACGACGCCCTCTGCAGCTCGCTCCCAGTTTTATTTGGCATCTGCAGGAGAAATGTCTTGTTTTGGTTTTTTTTTTTGGAAATACTTGCCACTGTAGTTCTGAAAAATCAATGTATCTCTCTACACTTGGGGGAAAAGGAGTTTCCCTGATCGTCTTTGCCCAAAGACTTCCTTTAAAATCAATGCTTCTGGCAAGACCTGTTGTCTTTTCATTGTCAGCAAAACTCTATAGTGTGTTTATTAATATTCATAGTGATAGAGACTGGAATCAGGAACTAGAACTTTTTTTTTTCAATTTTGACATGTTTTCATATGTCAAGAAAAATCCTGTAACTATTTTACCTCGATATTAGGTTCCTTATTCTCATGCTGAATCTCAGTACCAGCAGGTTGTTAAATATAGGCTACTGTTTGGTTTTCCAAAATAGACAAGTATGAGAACTGTAATTTAATTTCTTCATCCATTTCAAAAGTACTTATTTTGAACCTTGGTTTTTCTCTAAGTCAGTGATACCAGGCTAGATCAAATATGCTTCAGTGGGCAGGGTGTGGAGAAATGAGCCAAAATGAATCATTTCCTACATAAGCAAATTTCGTGTGTCTAGACACCTGATAACTCACCTAAAGCCCATATTTGTTAGCTGATTATTCTCCAGTGTTCTCAGGACCTTTGTATAAGCCTTAAATTCTTTCATCCTGTGTGTTTGCTTGTTCTGCCTTTTTGGGTTCTTTTGAGAATCTTAAAGGGAAAAAAGATCTTTCCCTGATCTTTTATTTTATAATTCAATTCTGGACACAATTCTAAGTATCTCAGCACATGCAGGTTTGATAGTGGGCTCAGAATCACACTTAATCTCATTTAATTCTGTGAGCAGTTTTATGTTGATAATATCCTCTGAAAAGCTTTGATGATAAGGATTCACCTGCTGACATATCTTTTATGACCTTGCTATCAGCAAGTTGTTTAAATGAATGTTTATAATGTACACGAGCAGTGTTCCAGACATATTGTCTCTACACAAAATGGTATCTTCACATGGTTTAGGTCTGGTTTCTGTGAGCTCTGATTCCAACAGAAGCCAAAGGGAGAGGGAGTCAGTGTGGGACTCCTCTGCTCCGCTCTTTCCCATCCAGCACCTTCCCATCACTGGACAGGAACAGAAACGATGCTGTTTTGAGGTGGAGCTGAGACAGAAAGAGGGGCTATTGTGCTCTATGCCTGGTAAAACCAGTTAATTAGAAAGGAGGGTTTATAATAACTTTGTAAATAACACAGCCAACTGAGAAAGTGTTTGTAAATTGGTTTCAGTTTAAGTAGATAAAAATACAAGACACTCTTCTGGAGCAATTTTCTCCATGCTGGAGAGGACTAAATGTACACTTGCAGTAATGGAGATTAACACATCCCACAGGGAATCAGTCCTATTGGATATACATAGATGAATTGGGAGGCCAAAATTATAAAATTGCAGATATTGCTGTGTTTGTCTGGCATCAAAAATTACTCTGTCCCATCCTCTCATGGAATCACCTTCAGGACTGAAGTAGGTATGTAGTGGGTACTGGTATGAGAAGATGGACACTGTCTGCTTAAGGCCACAGTGTTATGAAGGTATTTCTTTTATAAGATTTTCACAGGTGTATTTTTGCAACTAGATTGTATTAATTGTCAACTGAATCTGTTTGCCTTAAGATCAGTAAATAGAAAAATTGTTGCTCTAGTCTTTGGGTTTAATGTTTACACAAAACATGGTGGCAGACATATCTTAGTAGAGTCAACTTGGTACAGTATTTCTCCAGTCTTGAATGAAATAGGAGCAGTAGAAAAAGTGTTTTAGAAAAAGTATAAAATACACAGATCCCTAGAACCTGTCAGATTTACATAAGAATTTGAGGCCACATCTTCACTGATCACAGATCATTCCTGTAAGTATTCCAAAAATTGTACAAAAGACATGGGAAATTACGTGTTGATTTGTTTATCTTTTNTTTTCTGTGGATGACAAGTTGGTGACAGATCAAATTCTTCCTTTCCAAAAGCAAAAAGGGCCTCTCTCCTTGAAATCCACAGGACTGGCACTGCTGATGTTTGAGCCAAGTTCAGCACCTGCATCACCCACCTCCTGTGGATGGAGACTTGTGCAGGGTCACCCCCAATGTCCGGCTGAGGCAAAAGCTGACAAAGCCCTGGTCCAGGCGCTGCTGTAAACCCCAGTTGCTATGACCTACCCTCCCTCCCTCCTTGCCTCCCCCCCCCCCCCNCTCCCTCCCTCCTTTCTTTCCCCATGAGGTCTCTCAGTAAGGGAGTCGCTGGAATGGCTGAAATCCTGGAGGACGACGCCCTCTGCAGCTCGCTCCCAGTTTTATTTGGCATCTGCAGGAGAAATGTCTTGTTTTGGTTTTTTTTTTTGGAAATACTTGCCACTGTAGTTCTGAAAAATCAATGTATCTCTCTACACTTGGGGGAAAAGGAGTTTCCCTGATCGTCTTTGCCCAAAGACTTCCTTTAAAATCAATGCTTCTGGCAAGACCTGTTGTCTTTTCATTGTCAGCAAAACTCTATAGTGTGTTTATTAATATTCATAGTGATAGAGACTGGAATCAGGAACTAGAACTTTTTTTTTTCAATTTTGACATGTTTTCATATGTCAAGAAAAATCCTGTAACTATTTTACCTCGATATTAGGTTCCTTATTCTCATGCTGAATCTCAGTACCAGCAGGTTGTTAAATATAGGCTACTGTTTGGTTTTCCAAAATAGACAAGTATGAGAACTGTAATTTAATTTCTTCATCCATTTCAAAAGTACTTATTTTGAACCTTGGTTTTTCTCTAAGTCAGTGATACCAGGCTAGATCAAATATGCTTCAGTGGGCAGGGTGTGGAGAAATGAGCCAAAATGAATCATTTCCTACATAAGCAAATTTCGTGTGTCTAGACACCTGATAACTCACCTAAAGCCCATATTTGTTAGCTGATTATTCTCCAGTGTTCTCAGGACCTTTGTATAAGCCTTAAATTCTTTCATCCTGTGTGTTTGCTTGTTCTGCCTTTTTGGGTTCTTTTGAGAATCTTAAAGGGAAAAAAGATCTTTCCCTGATCTTTTATTTTATAATTCAATTCTGGACACAATTCTAAGTATCTCAGCACATGCAGGTTTGATAGTGGGCTCAGAATCACACTTAATCTCATTTAATTCTGTGAGCAGTTTTATGTTGATAATATCCTCTGAAAAGCTTTGATGATAAGGATTCACCTGCTGACATATCTTTTATGACCTTGCTATCAGCAAGTTGTTTAAATGAATGTTTATAATGTACACGAGCAGTGTTCCAGACATATTGTCTCTACACAAAATGGTATCTTCACATGGTTTAGGTCTGGTTTCTGTGAGCTCTGATTCCAACAGAAGCCAAAGGGAGAGGGAGTCAGTGTGGGACTCCTCTGCTCCGCTCTTTCCCATCCAGCACCTTCCCATCACTGGACAGGAACAGAAACGATGCTGTTTTGAGGTGGAGCTGAGACAGAAAGAGGGGCTATTGTGCTCTATGCCTGGTAAAACCAGTTAATTAGAAAGGAGGGTTTATAATAACTTTGTAAATAACACAGCCAACTGAGAAAGTGTTTGTAAATTGGTTTCAGTTTAAGTAGATAAAAATACAAGACACTCTTCTGGAGCAATTTTCTCCATGCTGGAGAGGACTAAATGTACACTTGCAGTAATGGAGATTAACACATCCCACAGGGAATCAGTCCTATTGGATATACATAGATGAATTGGGAGGCCAAAATTATAAAATTGCAGATATTGCTGTGTTTGTCTGGCATCAAAAATTACTCTGTCCCATCCTCTCATGGAATCACCTTCAGGACTGAAGTAGGTATGTAGTGGGTACTGGTATGAGAAGATGGACACTGTCTGCTTAAGGCCACAGTGTTATGAAGGTATTTCTTTTATAAGATTTTCACAGGTGTATTTTTGCAACTAGATTGTATTAATTGTCAACTGAATCTGTTTGCCTTAAGATCAGTAAATAGAAAAATTGTTGCTCTAGTCTTTGGGTTTAATGTTTACACAAAACATGGTGGCAGACATATCTTAGTAGAGTCAACTTGGTACAGTATTTCTCCAGTCTTGAATGAAATAGGAGCAGTAGAAAAAGTGTTTTAGAAAAAGTATAAAATACACAGATCCCTAGAACCTGTCAGATTTACATAAGAATTTGAGGCCACATCTTCACTGATCACAGATCATTCCTGTAAGTATTCCAAAAATTGTACAAAAGACATGGGAAATTACGTGTTGATTTGTTTATCTTTTTTTCATGTTTTTTCTTTTTTTTTAAATACAATAAATCCCTAATTTGAACTCAGAATGTACAGCCAGCAAACAAATCTTAAATCTAAATGACTAAAATATTTTCCAGCACAGTTTTAGGATGATTCAAACTGGAGAAGCCGCACAGTTTATAAACAAGTGGGATTTGCAAAGGTAAAGCAGTACAAAAAACTTGGGTAAAGTTTGAAGGTGGGAAAGAAATGCCAGCATATCCAGGCTCCAGCCCCTGCACAGTGTTACATTTCTGATTAATTCAAATGTTTCTGCTAATGCATTCATGGCTAATTAATCTGAAAATGGTCAAAGTTCAGTGGTTGTTGATAGATTTTTTGGTCTGGATTTGCTCATGCCTCTGGACTATGGCATTTTCTGTCTGACACTGGTCCCAGCATCTCTCAGTAAAGCAGCACAAAAGGTTAAGTCTGTACAGATTGGCCTCCAGCATCAAAGCCACAGCTTTTCCAGGAGAAAGGAGCACAGATTCTGCTTTGTAGGATCTCTTGCAACAGTCAGGAACCTTAGGGTTTTCTCAGATTTTTTTCCTGCTATCCAGTAACTCCAGAGCTCCTGATCATGTGTAATGTGTATAAGGATCTTTGAACATAATGGTTAATTAACAAAGAAGACAATAACTTGGAAAAAAACATGAGTTTTCCTTTTGTGAATGTAAAAAGGAGATCTTTAGGGGAGCTAATCAGAAAATCTTTATCTTCCATGTGATACCATGACAAACACAGAATTAAAACCTATATGTTCTTTGTCAAAGATATTAAATTTCAACAGTTCAATGAAGTTAGGGAAAGATGACTGCCATCCTCCCTCTGAACACACATTCTCTTTTTCACTGACAGGTTCATCTACCCACCCAAATAATAATTGCCTTTGTCATTTTGTTTTTTGTTTCTTTGCAGTGCCCCTCTCTCTTTGCATGGCAACTGTGTCTGTGACAGAGCAGGAGACATCCAAAGGATGAACTCCCTGGTCAGCACCTCACACCTCCAGCTTGCTGCCTTTGCTCTGGGCACAGTAGGCTGGATCCTGTGCACCATTTCCATGGGAATTGTGGACTGGAGAGTGTGGCATGTTAACAACACCACCATCATCTCCTCTGGCATTGCCTGGGTGGGGATTTGGAAAGTCTGCTTCATCAGTTACCTTCACGTCTCACCTGGCTATAGAGAACAGTTTTGCCATAAATTCAGTGGCTATGACTCTTTCATCCCCCATGAAATTCATGCTGCTCAGGGTCTCCTGTTGATCGCCATGTTCATGGGCTTGCTGGGACTGGCTGCTACAATAATTGCTCTGAGAAATGTGTATATGGGAATCACTCACAAAACTCTCATTGCCCCTTTCTTCCTGGTGGGTGGCTTCTTCTACATATCCGCTGGTCTGTGTGTCCTGATTCCCGTGAGCTGGAACTTCTACTCTATAACTCACAACCAGAGCATAGCTTTTCCTCCTTCTTACTACATGCCCTCCAGCCCAGCGGCGCAGGAAGCTGGTGCTGCCATTCCTGTTGGGATTGTGGCTGTGATCCTCCTGCTGCTGAGCGGGACGTTTTCTCTCTCATACAGATTTCCCATGACCGCAAACACTGTCACAAAATCCTGACAGGGCAAATCCCCCCATGCTATTTCAGAACAAGAGCACAGTCAAGAGATAAAGACAGAAGCATGAGTGGTTGTAAAGTTAAGGAACTGCAGAATTTAATTTTATTCTATAATATTCTATTTAGGCACGCTACTTTCTTATATGAACCAGTTGAATCACCATCTTAGTACTCACATATTATCAGAGGTTTGTCTTTGAGATAACTGCTGTTGAGCAGCAACTGTGATTAAATTTTGCCAGTTGTCCTCTTTTGTATATACAAACATTATTGATTAATTTATTTTTTTTGTGTGTAAAATATTTACAATGCTCAACGAGCTGACTTTGAATGAACTGTCCTGTAAGAAGAATGTGAAGTAACATGTATTAAATGTGAATTTCTTTCCTTGTTGGTACTAAGCTCTTTTGTCATTCATTTAGTAACATCTGTAGCAAAGTATGTTTCGTGACAAGTCAAGACTTTTAAAACCAATAATATGATTGTCATCATGATTGTGTCAAATGACTCTTCCCTGAATCGTCGTACAAATGTCTTGCCAGTTTCTCGTCTTCCTCTAGGGCACATAAAGAGCCATTCCTTTATTGCTTCTGTTTTTCTTTCAAGCTATTTGCATTTTATGTTGCAACATGTTAGCCTGTGGGGAAGGTGCGCTCTTTAGTTCCTAACTTAGGCAGAGCCAAAAAGTCTGCAAGTGTTTGCTTCTTCATCTGACTCTTCACTGAATCCAAATGTATTGCAAAAGACGGAAATAACTTGTACAAGTCATTACAAAACTGATGTCAAAATCGGTGCTCTCGTTAACCAGGAATACTCAGTGCAACTTTCAGGGTATGATTCATTGGATGTAGAAATCTATATCCCAATCAGTCACTTCAGGTTCTGTTTATAATCAATGTAGAGACAAAGACAGCCTTTTCCCAAGATGCCTAGAATGGCTGGGAGATGACATGCTCCCTAAAAACCTGTTTCTCTTAACCCACTGTAATGGCCACAGTAACCACAGTTGCTAACTGTGGCACTTATAACCAAACTTCACCTAAGGAAAAAAGAGAAATGTCCCAAATACTGCAATAAGAACAATTAAAAAAAAAAAAAAGTTTACAGGTTGGGAGGAATGAGCCAACAGTGTTGACAAACAGATGATCTCTTGAAAGAGATCCTCAAAAAGTTATTTTTAAAGAAATGCTACAGGAATCTAAGAATTTAGTCTTACTCTTTTAGTTGTCCTCCATTTTTTAAAATACTTATGGATTTGGAGAAGAAAAGATAATTTTTAAAAAATGTAATAATTCTTGGATATTGCAAGACAAGGCAAAATTCCAACAAACCAGGTCATCCTGCTGGTGGCTGTTACTATCCCAGCTTGTTCTGGCAGTCCAATTTTTCCTATACATCTTCCATTGGGCTTGACTTTTGTACTGTCTGACAATATAGAAACTCCACAGCACCTTCATTTCCTCTCCAGTCTCTTCTGAAACAGCAGCTTACCTCATCATTGGTAATTTTTTTCATTGCTGCAAGAATCTATCTTTTGACTGTTTATGATGATGTAAGGCACTTTCAAGTAGTGTTTCAATTAAGGCAGTTTAATAGCTTGTTTCTTATATATTGTTTCCAGATTGGTTTCTAATGTGCATTCTTTACAATATTGGTAGGTTTCAGTTCTAAAGGTACAAATCAATAGTACTGTCAGTAGTATTGTCATCTCTTTCATCAGGACCTACAATAATTCTAGATTATATCATTCTATAGTTGTAAGGAAAAGATCTATCCATGTGTTTATGCCACTAGTAGACTTATTACACTAGTAAACTACCAATATGCCCTGGCAAGGAGTTACAATTTTAAGAGAAAATTACTGATTCTTCAATTGTTTTTGAGTTAATGTATGCACAGAAATGTCAGCAACCCCAACTGTATTTCCTAACTATATTTACTGAATTATTTGGTTCATTTGGCTAAAGAAAAAGGAGCAAACATCATCAGACACATGCTAAGTTTCTGTATTGCTGCCACTGCAGTTTCCACTGGGAATTGTATTCATCTGTACTGATGTGTGGCTATGAAACATTGGTTGTGTGTCAAACACAGACTAGATGGTGAGGAAATTCCTCAGTTAGACAGTGGAATAGATTACCTAAGGAGATGTGTGGATTTAAAAATAAATTTTTGTCAAAAAAAAGTTTAGGCAAATAGTGCCAGGAAGACTGTAGATATGAGTGAGCCCATCTCAGGACAGAGGGCTTGTCTAGATGGAACTCTAGCCATCCTTTTCCAGTCTCTCAATAGTCACATGATCCAGATTATATGTTGATATATGGTAAAATATAATCTATGTTCAAATACTAGTCTATATTAAAACTCTCAGTCCTTCTCTGAAGAAAAAATAGGAAAAACAAATCTTACAGAATCATGGAATCATCTAGGTTGGAAAAGACCTCTGAGATAATCAAGTCCAACCTTTGGTCATCACTTTGTCAACCAGACCATGGCACTGAGTGCTATGTCCAGCTGTTCCCTGAACACCTCCACCACCTCCCTGGGCAGCCCATTCCAATGCCTGACAATCCTTTCAGTGATGAATTTTCTACTGATGTCCAGCCTGAACCTCCCCTAGCACAGCTTGAGGCCGTTTCCTCTTGTCCTGTCACTGGTTGCCTGTGAGAAGAAACTGACTCAGCTGTCTACACTGTCTTTTAAGAGAGTTGTAGAGAGTGATCAGGTCACCCATGAGCCTCATTTCTCTAGGCCAATCTTAGCTCACAACAAAGGAGAGGCAAAACTTCCATTGATTTCAATGCACTGCGCCTGTCTGACCTTGATCCATCAGGGGGGTGTAAGTGTGATTCATTAAAATTTAGTGAATGTTTGTGATCATTACAATTTTGATATTGGAAGAAAGTAGAGCCCCTGTGCTTTTCCTTCACCAGCAAGGAGGCATAGTTTCTTTGTGTATATTTCCATGACACATTTGTTTTGGAATTTGAGATGCTAATTTACCTTTCAGTAGGTCAGTTTATTACCATGTCAGTTGTGCTTATATAGGTACTTTTAGGGGTTGTCTGTAAAATCAGGCAGCTGAAAAGGTTTTAGTTTAAAACCCAAAAATGCAAAATTATTTTGGAAGGCTATTTTTAACCTAGACTGCTTTAGAGACCTACTCAATAGCCTGGCCCCACACTCGTTTGTAACAGCACAATTGAGGACAGGCAGGAAGCTGTAATGCAGGCAGAAGTAAGTGGTCAGGGCTGTGAGGTAGAGAGATAAGGGGCAAAAACCTCCTAAGCAAATTTCACCACTGAATAGATCATATCACAAAGCTGTCTCCAGCTTCAGTGCAAAATGGGACCTGCTCCCTCCCCAGTGACAGCACCGCTCGCCTTGTGGGCTCCACCCTGTCTAGGAATGTCTCCACACTGGCCTCAGTCTACACATAAACCAGTCTTGCTTTGTTTTTTCTGAGCTGACAATAAACAAGTACCTTGTGATTCACTCACATGTCTGAATTCACTGCTGGGGGAATAATCTGAATACCAAGACCCCCTCTGAGTTCTGCTGGGTATCTTGGCATATTGATAAGGCCCTCATCTTTGGCCTCCATAATATACTCCTTGGCATTCATCCACCCCAGGATGCATTTTCTTAATCTTATTGACATGCACCATCTACCTCACCTGTCCATTCACGGCCACAGACCAAAAACATATGAATATACATTCAATATTCCTCTAGGATGGATGATCAAATAGAGAATGGATCTGAACAGTGCCTAACAGAAAAACAGTCCCACAGCACAAAGCCTGCTGAGATTTTCCCCCAGATGAATATGCAGTTCAGGACAACTGTCATTTGTGTTCAGGTAAAGGAAGCAGGATGAACTGCAGACATTGTAGTGCAGAGTAGGTCATCAAATTAGTCAGGTAAACAAAATTTTTATTTTAGTCAGCAGTTTTACGTGAAGACAGTCTCAGCTGCAGATTTAGCTGATTAAAAACAATGCCAGGCTCAGAAATAAATGTCTTTGTTGTCACATGGCTTATGGTATATTACAATGATGAGAAGGAGGGTGTTTTCAGGGATATTTTTGGACCTTCAATCATTTTTCCCTTAGAATGGAAAAACTGAAATGTCACAGCAAATTTCCTCCTCTTTGGGCACATTAAATTAGGACAAAGAGTTTTTGCTTAAAAAATGTAAGTCAGTCTGGCATAGTGTTAAAGGCAAATTGTTCTCTTAAAATAGGAAACCAATGTACATTAAATTAAGGGTTCCCAGAAGAGACATGTTCTCTGTGAAAAATATACCTTTTTCAAAACTGCACTGGGATTCCTTTCATTCTTGCCAGCATTTATATTGTCAAATCCAGTATTGGCTCATAAAAACATATTTTTCAATTGACCTATTTCCCTTTCCACTGCTCAGATAATTTACTGTTTCCCCTCCTTGAGAGGGTTCAATAATTAGCCGGGTGCTTTGGAGTGTGCTGGCTGTTAATTACTGTGTCAAAACCAACTGCATGACAAACCAGAAAATGTAAGTGAATCTCATCTCAGAATTATAAACCAAATAAATACTGGCTCAAAATCTGCAATAGAGTACAGCATGCGCTGTTAATATCCAGTTCACAGAATGTCACATCACTGCCTTCCTCTCAGGTTATATGCGGGAAAGACCTAACATGAGGCTAATTTCCAGGATGATGTTTTGAAGAAGCACATACATTCTGACTGTCCAAGGTTACTTCATGTGCAGGCTGATTTTCAGCAGCTGAATATGTGGCCCCATTATAATATAAATAGGGAAAGGTCAAAAAATAGATCTTGCTTTGAATTAACATCACCAAGATATTACCACATACCTGAGATCAGTTGATGAGAAAAGTTTGCACCTGCCCACCCAGTTTGCCCCCCAAGGCCTCAGGAACACTGCAAGTAGGTGAGACAGCATGTGAGAAACTGAGAACAGGAGGCATTTATGGTACTCACAACTATGTACATGCATTGCAGCTGCCAGCTGACTGAANGGGGGGGGGGGGGCTGGGGCGAATGCTTTTTAGGCAACAGAAGGGCCTAAAAAAACCTGAATGCTACAGAACTACAAATGAAGCATTCACTGGTTGGGGAAGAGATTTGAAATACTGGTGTTACTGGTGAACAGTTTGAAGGTATGCGAATAAAACTGGTCAATGTGGAGATATTTCATCTATCTCCAAAAGAACTACATAATACCCAGTAGCTATCCCTGGCTGAAAAAAAGGACTAGATCTTGGGGGAATTTGAAATCACTTAAAGCTGATTGACATCATGGTAATGAATATTTGACTAAGAAATGATTTTGTCAAATGTGGCAAAAAGGATAAACAACAAAGGAGAAATCATGTTTCAAAGAGAAGCCAAAATGAACAAAAAAATCAGATTAAAAAGGAGGTAGATACTACAGAAGGCAACACTGCAAAAGAGCAGAAAGGGGCCCACCATGCCCACATGTAACCACAGCAGCTTTGGCAGAGTCCTCCTTTAGGGCAATGACTCAGATGGGAGCTACATCCTTTGCAGCACTGTGGACATCAGGGACTCCTCTGACGGAGTGCCAGCAGCAACCATGTGTGCTGAGCCCCACTCTGCTGCCCAGGCCAGGAAGTAAAATAATTTGCTGTACTTGCCCCTACCCCCGTGTATCCATCCTGGATGTGCCTGCCTATGGCATGGCTGTGGCAGTTGGCAGAGGTGTCTGAACCATGCCCTGTTTGGTACCACCTTCAGCTGGTCAGCACGAGGTAAGCTGGGCTGGATGCTGTGTGTCACCTCCCGTGCAGCACCGAGCACGGCTTACCAGGGACACCTCTGTCATCTCCTCCAGCACTGCTCAGGTGGCAATGGGGAAACTTGAGTGGTCACTGCAGAGTCTCCAGGGACTTTTCAACGAAGGTCTATCACACAGTCAGGCTCAGTGAAGACTTCACTCCCTAGAAATCCTGGGTGTTCAGAAGCTTTCACTGGCTGCTACAATTCTGGGAGAACTAGGAATGACCTACAAGCTTTCTTCTATGAAATAGTTATAAGGGATGTGCTCAAAATCCACATATCAGATTTTTCCTTGCTGGGGGGATGTGGAAAATTATCACTGGTCGATGTGTGTTAATCCTTGAGAGCTACATTTTGTGGTCTGCAGTGTCTCACATTTCCCCCTCTGCCCACGCCAGCCTGGGGCGCAGGAAGGCACTGCTGCCGCTCCTACCGGCATCCCTTGTCCTGCTGCTCGCAGTGGGACCTTTCTTTTAAACATAAACATACCATTGTGCTGGATGCCAAGACTCCTTCTGATAAAACAGGCCTCAGATGCCTGCAAGAAAAGGGCTACAGCATAAACATAGCAAACCAGTGACTTCATCTGCCCAAGGAGCTCTCTGGGTTCAGCTGTGACTCTTCAGTGACTTTCATCCATTGCTCCTGGTTCATTCAAGGGAATGAAAATACACTATGTGACAAATAATTTTCACCCAAAGAATTATTTTTTATTAGCTAACTGAAACACTGCTGTGTTTCATTCAGGTACCTGAGTTCACTTCAGTGTTGCTGACGAGTGTTATTTCTAAAGTGATCTTCTGCATAGGCTGGACTTTTGTTTTTCAGAGATATCTAAATTCAGTGTCCATTTAATTGAATTTTGCCTGCTGCAATACAATGCTGTATCAATGATTCCTTTACCAAAATGCACCTAAATGATGCTTTTTTAATAGCATTCTTTTAGAACTGAACCACACTATTTAGCATAGAGACCATGACCTGCATTACACATAATATTTGCCTTATAAGTTAAGTATAGATTTAAATATTCTAACCTATGCCAGGAATAAAATGGGATTGTTGAAGTCACTATACTTTTTAATGTAAGGGTTTCACACTAAGTGATATGGTATCCTTCTGGCAGGAAGGCACTGCGCACATGCCAGTTCATCCTGTCTTTCCGTGAGCACACACCATGAAAGCAGCCCCTATGAGCCTATCAGTGGGATAAATTGCAAGAGCCTTAATACCTTATCTTCTTTCTGCTCTTTCTCAGAAATGTTTGCATCCACCAGGACATCCCTCTATAAATAGCTTCATTTCCAGTGATAACCCAGGAATTCTGAGACTTACATTTTGCAGCTGTAAATAGTAAACATTGCTTGGTGTGCTAATAGTCCAGAATTCCTAAATGATGATGGTGATGTTCAAAGTCAATACAGACATTCACCAAAGCTGGTGGCATCTTCAGTGCTTCCATGGCAGCCCTTCTAGTTGCCATGCCTAGTCCAGGCCTCAGAACCTGCTATCATGTGCTGCTCTTTCTTTTGAAATGTTGGCTGTCAATCCACTTGAAGAATGAATTAACATTATCCATACTCTATGTCAGGAGGAGTTTGGTTCGCAAATTTCACAAGTTTTGATGTGAACATTTAAGCAGCAGTCTCATAAAGATCATTACTAATGGTAGAAAAAGTTGCTTCTGAAAAAAAAGCATTTCTTGCTTCTCAGAGGCCCAGAAGCGCTTCAGAAAATCTGTTCTGTAGGTGAAACTTCGTATTTGTGGCACCAGATACAAAGTACTCTGGAGTAGACATAAGCAAAACTAACCTGAGTTTGAAAAGACAATTTAGCCTGAAAGTGAGTCTTACAGGTATCTGCCTATGGAAGTCAGAGGGAATTTAGGAAAGCACTCAGCATCTTGCAGGACTGCTTTTTAATTTTAGTCTAAAATGGCTGAGCTCTGATGTGCAAAACTGCCTAAGGACGTACTGTAAAAACTTCTTAGTTTAAACTAAACAAAAAACTAGACACTTTGAAGGAAACTAGAAGAAGTCCATACCATCTGAATTCCCCATTATCCTATTTGCAAATCACGTTTCTAGAAAATATGACAACAAACTCAAATTCTTTTAAAATTATCCTTATTGTAATGGCCACTATGATACTTTAAGAGATCTAAGATTTTTTTCATGTCTAAATAACCAGTGCAATCTGGAGATCACACAAGCATATGAACAGCAAAGGACAAGCGACTGGAGGCATAGCAGAAGAGAAACACTGGACAGAAGAACAATAATAAAAAAGTCATCAGGGGTAAAGAAGAACAAACTTGAGTGAGTCACTGAGGGCACAGTTGTGAGAGAGGCAGGAAAATGCAAGCAAAGAAGAGAGAAGCAGAAAGGGAAAGTGAGAGGCAGGTGATTTAACAAAGAAAGGGAAGATTAGTGATTTAAAGATGATTGGAGTTTCAGAAAATACAGTTTCTGCCTGTGCAGAATTCAACATGAAATCATCTTCTACTCGTAAAATGAGAATGAACAGTTACTTTAGGGATTCAAATTCAGAAGGACGACAAAAAGAGTAAGTTAAATAGAAGGTAGCTAGCCTGTAATTTCATGGCCAACAGAGTGCCTAGCACTCCAACCTGGAGAGCTTATGGCAGGTACATGTGACAGTGAAGAATGCAAGCAACTGCAGATTTATGGAACATGTATAAAATATATTTTGTAGTACACAGAAGCCTTGGCAGCTCCTGTCCTCATATTAGTATTCATCTGCCTAAGCCTTTCTCAGGAGTTAACTTTTGGAATTACAGGAATTTGTAAATGGATGGCAAACATCTTATTTAGATGACCAGCATCATCAACCTGAGAAAGTATATCCATGTACTCTCAACTAATAGCTTTCTCCAGCCATGCACTGCAGATGAATTATGCTGCAATAAGAAGATTTAACCCCAAAGCCAGTTTAATCCTTGCTTACATAAAATCTTAGAAATCATGCTCAGTTACTGGAAAGCCAGCAGAGGAAGTCCACATTAGCACAGTCTTTTGCAAATGCTCTCTCTGATTAATTCAATGCTGTTGAGTAAACAAAAAAAAAGCAAAAAGTCCCAATGAAAAAGAGCTCTTTGTCTTTTAAAGCAAGAACAGTTTACAGCACAGTGGACAGACCAGACAGGAGGAGCTTCTGCATTCAAGCTTTTACTGATCACAAACTTTTTTGTATCAGTCCACTTTGGCAGACTGGTATTGGTGACCGAAGTCTGGTTTAGGAACCACAAAAATGCTGCTACCCAGCTCCTGTGGTAAGTGATTTAATCTCTGTGCAATGCTAGACACACAACTGTTGGGAGATGCATTCATGTCTGTAGTACTCAGAAAATTGTTTGCATTGCTCAGACAACACCTGGATGGCTGAACCAAGGACTGGTGATTTAATACCATTAAAAGTAAGCAAGTAGCTACAAATACCAGCTTGGTTTTAGGACAGGCTGCCTTTCTGCCAAATCATCACTGGGAAAAAATTATCAACTGACATAATAAAATGAAATCAATTAACATTAGTTGGGAAACTGAGTCTTGTCCTGTAATAAATCAAGATTTAATATGCTTGAAAACTCTACTACGTTAGTTCAGCCTTCTTGCAGTAACCCCCTGGCCATGGGATTATGAAAAAAGACCCCAGCATGTTGTTTATGATTTCTGTGCTAGTCATTTGAATTGTAAAACTTAAAAGGAGCTGATCTTGACTAAGAAACTCCGTGCTCCCATGAAAGGCATGAAAGAAAAGAATTTTCTTACAACTTATGCAAAATTGTTTGAAAAGAAAGATGCCTCTTAAAATAATTTGGTCAACTGTTTTAGACCAGAGATGGAATTGCTGGAATGACCATCCATGACACATTTCCTTAAGATAAATCATCATAAAATAGTTTGGTTTGGAAGGGACCTTTAAAGCTTGTCTAATCCAACTACCCTTCAATGAACAGGGACATCTTCAGTTAGATCAGGTTGCTCAGAGACCCATCCAACCTGGTCTTGCATGTTTCCAAGGATGGGCATACACCACCTCTCTGGGCAATCTGTGTTTCACCACCCTCATTGTAAAAATCTTCTTCCTTATCTCTAATCTAAATGGATTCTCCTTTAGTTTAAAACCATTACCCCTGTCCTATCACAACAGGCCCTGCTAAATCTACCTCCTAAATTCTTCATGTTGATGAAGTTAAAGTTTTCCAGTTAAATATCTCAATTGAAATCTTAGGATAGTAATTTGAGGATTTTTTTAATAGACACAGCCCACTAGAGTAAAAACAAGCAATAATATGCCACTTCCATAAGGTTCTGAAATTATTCCTTTGGCTTTTCTGCTGGAGGCCTGGGCTGGGCTGAGGAATGAGTTGGTGTCAATTTCAGACAAAAGACTGGATGCTCACACGTTAGACTCAAAGATCTTTGAGGTCTTTTCCAACATTAATAATTGAATGATTCTATGTTAACATGCTCTATGATGTGAATTTTAGAAGCCCAGAAAAATTTTATAGCTTTTTTCCTCAGCACGGTGAATGAGAATTAAATTCAGTATTTTTCTTCAATCAGATATTAAAAGAAAACTTAGCTGCAGGCCCCATGGAAAGAGCAAAATACCACACAGGGTTAAACGTCTGGAAACTCTGGGGAAACCCTGTTCCTCTGATCCTTCTGCTGAAACTGGGTCAAAAAAAAAAAAAAGAAGAGCAAGATTTTGATCATACATAAAAGCTTGTGTGCACAGCTGGAGGCCACAAAACCTGTCTTGTTGCTCAAGATAAGGAGCAGGTCACTCACTTTTAAAGAAATGTGCTCTTGTGATCGAAAATGGTGATTAACACCCTCGTAGGCATTTTTAAATGGCTGTCATTGCACGTTGTGAGGGGCTGAATCCATCAAAGCTTTGCAGGATACAACATAGACTTCAGGTCACCCCAGAAGTCAGGCCTTCCTTTCTGTAAATTCATACTGCTGCCAAGCATTGGGTTTTCAGTGAATGTTTAGTTTTCTTTGTGTCCAGTAGTGCACCCCCAAAAGATGTGACAACAGCCGATCACCTTCAGTTAGCAATTTCTTGTCCGTCATTTTTATATTGCCTAATTGGAATTGCTTTCCAAGTATTAGGGTGGGGTTTGTACATAGTATTAATGTTTCCTATAGAATGGAAACTGTGGTATCCTGAGGTTACTACTTTCAGCTCACTTGTGGATGTTTCATGGTTCAGACCCTGGAAAGCCCCACATTACTTCAAAGACATTTTCTAAAATTTTCTGTTATTTGTAATATAAACCTCCTGTCTCTATAGGAATTATTGCTCACCAAGACTGCCCTATGATAGCTGCTGCCATGGAGATAGCAAGGATAATGTTGGACCACTTTGATGTGTGGGATATATCCCGCAAAGAGTTTCAAAAAGATCTCATTTTACCTAGTGGGAGAAATCCTAATCACCTTTCCTATCAACTGTTTTAATGCCAGTAATCTTGAGTTCCATTGGTATTTAAAAATCAAGGCATTTTTTTTTCTCCTGAATTCAAATGTTCCTCCAGTCCAGGGGGAGGGCTCCTTCTCAGGCAGCTGGGGATTCTGTTTCTACCTCCTAACATCCCACAGTTTGGAAAGCAAAACCTGGTGCATAGATATTTTGTGGCCACGTCAAGTATTTGCAGGTTTTTAGTTTAGCAGTGATTTCCATGGCTTAACTCATGTATACGTCCATTGAACATGCCACAACTTTATGTGTTTGTGTTCAGAAAGTATGAGGATAAGAAAAAAATTAATAAAAATAATCTTTGCCTGTCTGGAGTTCTTCTCGAGTGGTTTTGTGCATTGCCACTAAGATTCTGCAGTTCAGTTCCTGTGGGGCTGCCCCAATGGCATGGGCAAGGGGGCTGCAGAAAAGGTACAAGGAACCTGACCAGAGAGGCTCACGGGGCATCTGTTGGGGCCTGCAGTGAGAAAAAAAAAGCTTTCTTCCAAATAGCTTCAAACNCCCCGCCCCGCCCCGCCCCGCCCGCCGCTCGGCGCGTGCCCGGCGGAGCCCGCGGCCGTGTGCGTACGCGCGCGCTCTGAGGGAGCAGCGGGCACGGCCGGGAATGTCTCCGGCGGCGGTAAAGCAGTGCCTGTATCCGCGGCCGGATTACCCTTCTCAGGCGCCGCACACCAGTACGGCCCCTATGGGACGGGAAAAAGCTCCTACCTCCGGCCAGCTGGGAGTGCCGGAGGGAGGCTGACCAGGCGGGCACCGGCAGGCAGAGCTGCGCCTGCGGAGGGTCCGAGCTCCAGCCGCTCTGCTCAGGGGCCTGCCGCTCGCCGCTGCCCACAGACACACCGGGAGACCAGTGACCGTCCGGACAGAGGTTTTAAGGTGATTTATTGTCACCAGGAATGGGAAATCTTCAGCCTTTCTGGGCTACGTCNCCTATCACAACAGGCCCTGCTAAATCTACCTCCTAAATTCTTCATGTTGATGAAGTTAAAGTTTTCCAGTTAAATATCTCAATTGAAATCTTAGGATAGTAATTTGAGGATTTTTTTAATAGACACAGCCCACTAGAGTAAAAACAAGCAATAATATGCCACTTCCATAAGGTTCTGAAATTATTCCTTTGGCTTTTCTGCTGGAGGCCTGGGCTGGGCTGAGGAATGAGTTGGTGTCAATTTCAGACAAAAGACTGGATGCTCACACGTTAGACTCAAAGATCTTTGAGGTCTTTTCCAACATTAATAATTGAATGATTCTATGTTAACATGCTCTATGATGTGAATTTTAGAAGCCCAGAAAAATTTTATAGCTTTTTTCCTCAGCACGGTGAATGAGAATTAAATTCAGTATTTTTCTTCAATCAGATATTAAAAGAAAACTTAGCTGCAGGCCCCATGGAAAGAGCAAAATACCACACAGGGTTAAACGTCTGGAAACTCTGGGGAAACCCTGTTCCTCTGATCCTTCTGCTGAAACTGGGTCAAAAAAAAAAAAAAGAAGAGCAAGATTTTGATCATACATAAAAGCTTGTGTGCACAGCTGGAGGCCACAAAACCTGTCTTGTTGCTCAAGATAAGGAGCAGGTCACTCACTTTTAAAGAAATGTGCTCTTGTGATCGAAAATGGTGATTAACACCCTCGTAGGCATTTTTAAATGGCTGTCATTGCACGTTGTGAGGGGCTGAATCCATCAAAGCTTTGCAGGATACAACATAGACTTCAGGTCACCCCAGAAGTCAGGCCTTCCTTTCTGTAAATTCATACTGCTGCCAAGCATTGGGTTTTCAGTGAATGTTTAGTTTTCTTTGTGTCCAGTAGTGCACCCCCAAAAGATGTGACAACAGCCGATCACCTTCAGTTAGCAATTTCTTGTCCGTCATTTTTATATTGCCTAATTGGAATTGCTTTCCAAGTATTAGGGTGGGGTTTGTACATAGTATTAATGTTTCCTATAGAATGGAAACTGTGGTATCCTGAGGTTACTACTTTCAGCTCACTTGTGGATGTTTCATGGTTCAGACCCTGGAAAGCCCCACATTACTTCAAAGACATTTTCTAAAATTTTCTGTTATTTGTAATATAAACCTCCTGTCTCTATAGGAATTATTGCTCACCAAGACTGCCCTATGATAGCTGCTGCCATGGAGATAGCAAGGATAATGTTGGACCACTTTGATGTGTGGGATATATCCCGCAAAGAGTTTCAAAAAGATCTCATTTTACCTAGTGGGAGAAATCCTAATCACCTTTCCTATCAACTGTTTTAATGCCAGTAATCTTGAGTTCCATTGGTATTTAAAAATCAAGGCATTTTTTTTTCTCCTGAATTCAAATGTTCCTCCAGTCCAGGGGGAGGGCTCCTTCTCAGGCAGCTGGGGATTCTGTTTCTACCTCCTAACATCCCACAGTTTGGAAAGCAAAACCTGGTGCATAGATATTTTGTGGCCACGTCAAGTATTTGCAGGTTTTTAGTTTAGCAGTGATTTCCATGGCTTAACTCATGTATACGTCCATTGAACATGCCACAACTTTATGTGTTTGTGTTCAGAAAGTATGAGGATAAGAAAAAAATTAATAAAAATAATCTTTGCCTGTCTGGAGTTCTTCTCGAGTGGTTTTGTGCATTGCCACTAAGATTCTGCAGTTCAGTTCCTGTGGGGCTGCCCCAATGGCATGGGCAAGGNTTTAAGGTGATTTATTGTCACCAGGAATGGGAAATCTTCAGCCTTTCTGGGCTACGTCTTCCAGTGCCTCACCAGCTTCACAGTAAAGAATTTATTCCTAATACCTAACCTAAACCTACTCTCAGTTTGAAGCCGTTCCCCCTTGTCCTGTCACTACAGGATCTTCTGAACTGACTCTCCATCTTTCTTATGGCTCCCTTCAGAAGAGGCTCCTGGAAGATCTCTTCACTTCTACAGAGTGAACAACCCCAATTCTTTCAGGCTTNTTTGAGGTCTTTTCCAACATTAATAATTGAATGATTCTATGTTAACATGCTCTATGATGTGAATTTTAGAAGCCCAGAAAAATTTTATAGCTTTTTTCCTCAGCACGGTGAATGAGAATTAAATTCAGTATTTTTCTTCAATCAGATATTAAAAGAAAACTTAGCTGCAGGCCCCATGGAAAGAGCAAAATACCACACAGGGTTAAACGTCTGGAAACTCTGGGGAAACCCTGTTCCTCTGATCCTTCTGCTGAAACTGGGTCAAAAAAAAAAAAAAAGAAGAGCAAGATTTTGATCATACATAAAAGCTTGTGTGCACAGCTGGAGGCCACAAAACCTGTCTTGTTGCTCAAGATAAGGAGCAGGTCACTCACTTTTAAAGAAATGTGCTCTTGTGATCGAAAATGGTGATTAACACCCTCGTAGGCATTTTTAAATGGCTGTCATTGCACGTTGTGAGGGGCTGAATCCATCAAAGCTTTGCAGGATACAACATAGACTTCAGGTCACCCCAGAAGTCAGGCCTTCCTTTCTGTAAATTCATACTGCTGCCAAGCATTGGGTTTTCAGTGAATGTTTAGTTTTCTTTGTGTCCAGTAGTGCACCCCCAAAAGATGTGACAACAGCCGATCACCTTCAGTTAGCAATTTCTTGTCCGTCATTTTTATATTGCCTAATTGGAATTGCTTTCCAAGTATTAGGGTGGGGTTTGTACATAGTATTAATGTTTCCTATAGAATGGAAACTGTGGTATCCTGAGGTTACTACTTTCAGCTCACTTGTGGATGTTTCATGGTTCAGACCCTGGAAAGCCCCACATTACTTCAAAGACATTTTCTAAAATTTTCTGTTATTTGTAATATAAACCTCCTGTCTCTATAGGAATTATTGCTCACCAAGACTGCCCTATGATAGCTGCTGCCATGGAGATAGCAAGGATAATGTTGGACNAAAAATTATCAACTGACATAATAAAATGAAATCAATTAACATTAGTTGGGAAACTGAGTCTTGTCCTGTAATAAATCAAGATTTAATATGCTTGAAAACTCTACTACGTTAGTTCAGCCTTCTTGCAGTAACCCCCTGGCCATGGGATTATGAAAAAAGACCCCAGCATGTTGTTTATGATTTCTGTGCTAGTCATTTGAATTGTAAAACTTAAAAGGAGCTGATCTTGACTAAGAAACTCCGTGCTCCCATGAAAGGCATGAAAGAAAAGAATTTTCTTACAACTTATGCAAAATTGTTTGAAAAGAAAGATGCCTCTTAAAATAATTTGGTCAACTGTTTTAGACCAGAGATGGAATTGCTGGAATGACCATCCATGACACATTTCCTTAAGATAAATCATCATAAAATAGTTTGGTTTGGAAGGGACCTTTAAAGCTTGTCTAATCCAACTACCCTTCAATGAACAGGGACATCTTCAGTTAGATCAGGTTGCTCAGAGACCCATCCAACCTGGTCTTGCATGTTTCCAAGGATGGGCATACACCACCTCTCTGGGCAATCTGTGTTTCACCACCCTCATTGTAAAAATCTTCTTCCTTATCTCTAATCTAAATGGATTCTCCTTTAGTTTAAAACCATTACCCCTGTCCTATCACAACAGGCCCTGCTAAATCTACCTCCTAAATTCTTCATGTTGATGAAGTTAAAGTTTTCCAGTTAAATATCTCAATTGAAATCTTAGGATAGTAATTTGAGGATTTTTTTAATAGACACAGCCCACTAGAGTAAAAACAAGCAATAATATGCCACTTCCATAAGGTTCTGAAATTATTCCTTTGGCTTTTCTGCTGGAGGCCTGGGCTGGGCTGAGGAATGAGTTGGTGTCAATTTCAGACAAAAGACTGGATGCTCACACGTTAGACTCAAAGATCTTTGAGGTCTTTTCCAACATTAATAATTGAATGATTCTATGTTAACATGCTCTATGATGTGAATTTTAGAAGCCCAGAAAAATTTTATAGCTTTTTTCCTCAGCACGGTGAATGAGAATTAAATTCAGTATTTTTCTTCAATCAGATATTAAAAGAAAACTTAGCTGCAGGCCCCATGGAAAGAGCAAAATACCACACAGGGTTAAACGTCTGGAAACTCGGGGGAAACCCTGTTCCTCTGATCCTTCTGCTGAAACTGGGTCAAAAAAAAAAAAAAAGAAGAGCAAGATTTTGATCATACATAAAAGCTTGTGTGCACAGCTGGAGGCCACAAAACCTGTCTTGTTGCTCAAGATAAGGAGCAGGTCACTCACTTTTAAAGAAATGTGCTCTTGTGATCGAAAATGGTGATTAACACCCTCGTAGGCATTTTTAAATGGCTGTCATTGCACGTTGTGAGGGGCTGAATCCATCAAAGCTTTGCAGGATACAACATAGACTTCAGGTCACCCCAGAAGTCAGGCCTTCCTTTCTGTAAATTCATACTGCTGCCAAGCATTGGGTTTTCAGTGAATGTTTAGTTTTCTTTGTGTCCAGTAGTGCACCCCCAAAAGATGTGACAACAGCCGATCACCTTCAGTTAGCAATTTCTTGTCCGTCATTTTTATATTGCCTAATTGGAATTGCTTTCCAAGTATTAGGGTGGGGTTTGTACATAGTATTAATGTTTCCTATAGAATGGAAACTGTGGTATCCTGAGGTTACTACTTTCAGCTCACTTGTGGATGTTTCATGGTTCAGACCCTGGAAAGCCCCACATTACTTCAAAGACATTTTCTAAAATTTTCTGTTATTTGTAATATAAACCTCCTGTCTCTATAGGAATTATTGCTCACCAAGACTGCCCTATGATAGCTGCTGCCATGGAGATAGCAAGGATAATGTTGGACCACTTTGATGTGTGGGATATATCCCGCAAAGAGTTTCAAAAAGATCTCATTTTACCTAGTGGGAGAAATCCTAATCACCTTTCCTATCAACTGTTTTAATGCCAGTAATCTTGAGTTCCATTGGTATTTAAAAATCAAGGCATTTTTTTTTCTCCTGAATTCAAATGTTCCTCCAGTCCAGGGGGAGGGCTCCTTCTCAGGCAGCTGGGGATTCTGTTTCTACCTCCTAACATCCCACAGTTTGGAAAGCAAAACCTGGTGCATAGATATTTTGTGGCCACGTCAAGTATTTGCAGGTTTTTAGTTTAGCAGTGATTTCCATGGCTTAACTCATGTATACGTCCATTGAACATGCCACAACTTTATGTGTTTGTGTTCAGAAAGTATGAGGATAAGAAAAAAATTAATAAAAATAATCTTTGCCTGTCTGGAGTTCTTCTCGAGTGGTTTTGTGCATTGCCACTAAGATTCTGCAGTTCAGTTCCTGTGGGGCTGCCCCAATGGCATGGGCAAGGGGGCTGCAGAAAAGGTACAAGGAACCTGACCAGAGAGGCTCACGGGGCATCTGTTGGGGCCTGCAGTGAGAAAAAAAAAGCTTTCTTCCAAATAGCTTCAAACCATGTGCAAGGTTAGTAATTGGGATGTTCAGTCCAGGAAAAATCCAGATGTATCTGGGAAAAAGGCCTGTGGAAAGGGAGCAACGTGGAAGCCGGGGGCTCTGGCGGTCCGCAGCATCCTCAGCTGTCAGCCGCCTGCTGCCTCGGGCCGAGCGCCGTGGTTCGCTAAGCGGGTGTGGCATTCCAACGCCGCAGAGCGCTCTGGCGGAGGTACAGGGCTCCTTCCCGACCTTCTCCCCACAGAAAGGCCCCGGGACNAGGAATGGGAAATCTTCAGCCTTTCTGGGCTACGTCTTCCAGTGCCTCACCAGCTTCACAGTAAAGAATTTATTCCTAATACCTAACCTAAACCTACTCTCAGTTTGAAGCCGTTCCCCCTTGTCCTGTCACTACAGGATCTTCTGAACTGACTCTCCATCTTTCTTATGGCTCCCTTCAGAAGAGGCTCCTGGAAGATCTCTTCACTTCTACAGAGTGAACAACCCCAATTCTTTCAGGCTTTCTTCGTAGGAGAGGTGCTCTATCCCTGTAATCAACTTGGTGGCCCTTCTCTGGACTTGCTCTAATGGGTTGATGTCCGTTCTTTGCTGGGGACCCCAGAACTGGATTCATTTCTCATAAGATGTGTGACCAAGGTGCTGGAAAACTGGTTTTATCCCCTACATCCCTTCAGCCCTTTTTCTCAAAGTTCCAATAATTTAAATAATGCCCTACTTTTTTTTTCTTTCTGACATATCAATATATTTTGTCCTATTCCACTCACTTTGAAGTTCTAGCACTTCTAGAAAATCCATTTCAGAAATTCATCTGACTTCATTTACACAGTGCTGAGACTATGCAGGATTTGAACCACGCAGTACTGGCCTGCTGCACAAGCTGGAGCCCTCCTAGGGTGTTTGCTCTGTTCCCACACTAACCTGAGGTGGCAAAAGGATGTTAGCCACTTGAAAAACCTCAGTCTCCATATTTTAAGAGATGGTACTGCTATGTGTGTATCACAGGGCAGGATTACATGTAACACTTCCAGGGTTCTACTCTGTTACACTGAGAATGAAGCTTAGAGGCGTGGGTCTTACACAGGAACAGCACTGTACTCTAATGCTGGTTTAGTTCTTTTGAAACCTGCATTTGAGTCTGGCAACATGATAGACCACTTTGTCTGCTGCACCCTGAGCTGGGACAGCAACTTCCATGATAATTTATTGATGTAGCTATGAAGGATATGCTTATTTTACAGCAACTCTTTTCTAATGACTAAATTATAGTGGCAAAATAATTATGTTTATTGTGAAAGATTTTTTCTTTTTCAGTTTTTATGGCAGACACTCTTTGTCTTCTGACGACCTCATTTTCCTAATGCCAGAGAGGTTTTTCTCCTTTGTCTCTAAATTTACTTTTCCTGGTGCTTGACATTGTTCGGTAATCTCCCTTTCACATCTCCAACAGTTCAGAAATCAGGCATTACAAAAACTGTGTCCTGAGAAACACAGTGTGTATCACATGCCAGACTCTTGTGAATGTTTCAGGTTGTTCACGTTTTAGTCTGCCTGATGAAGTTAATCTGGAGGAAGGCCTGGACAGGCAGTGATGAGATGTTTGGATTCCGTTTCAAGGCAAAGCATCAAATGATATCTCTTACGCTAGTAAAAGGAAATCAACCTGAGGAGCCTTCTGGTAAAGACTTCCTTCCTTTGGAGAATTTACAGAAAGAAAATAAAATAAACCTAGCTTTTTATTTAAAAATAACTTGTGGTTCTCTCACAGACACAACAAAAACAGCCTTGACCAGGTAGGAAACACCTGATCTTTAATATCCTCTCTAATTTTAAATCTATCATTAACATATGTAGCTAACAGAATATAAAATCCACTTTAAGCTCCATGATAAACATTCAGAAGGATTTATATAATTAGATATTACAGAACTAAGATAACATGATGATGCAAAAATCTTACAGCTATCAAAGACAGCTAATAAATTGCCCTTTGCTCTACCATTTAAACACATACCATTTGAGCTGTTGTCATTCCACACTGATTTAAGGAGGCTGGGAGAGGGGGCTAGCTACACAGTACACTGTGCTCAGACAGTTTGAGATGGGATTTTTCAAAACATTCATGGGTAATTGATCCTCAATTGCTTTTGACCAGAAGCTTTCCTTTTTCTTGGACTGCAAAGCAGTATTGGACACCGAAATAGGTAGGTTGTCTTCCACTCCAGCTTTAAGGATTTTACCTAAATGAAAAAATCAAAATTCCATTAGGATGGAAAAGAGAAACTCCTTAGCAGGTAACATTAATAGGTGATCCTTAAGACAGAAGGTCAAAACTAGATATTCAAAACTTACTCTGCCCTCAAAATGAATGGTGCTACACCTACTGTAACTGCTATGACAGCTCTCATTTGGATCAGCACTGCCCATAAATCAGCCTTCTAATAAAGATCTACAAAGCCGGGAAAAAATTACAATCCTGTGCAGCAAGAGGGAGTGTTTGCATTTACATAGGTATGTGTTGTGCCCTGACTAATGCATAAGCATTTTTTCTGGCTGAAAATTTTCATGCTTGGTTTGGGCTCCAAAAAAAGAGATGGAGATGGAAAGAAGAAACTTAAAGTAATATGATTTCTGGGAAAAAATTGTAGATCTATACATAGACAGCTTTCAGTAAATATAATTATATGAAAGATGACAAAACACATAATGTGAAAAACAGAATTAAAACAAGAAACAGAACCATGAAAGAGGTAAAATTTACATTCTTTGCTCATACCTTTCAAATATGAGTTGGTTACCAAAATGCATATGCCCTGTGAGTGGGCAAGTAAAGTTCCTATTGAAAAACTTTTAAGACTGCGAGTGATACTGCAAACACATTCAAAACATTTTATTTTCTTGCAACCAAGAAATAAATGTCCATAGTATTAGTAATTAAACTAGTTAATTAATTAGTAATTAAATTGTGTGTGCCAATGATAATAACTAATGCACTGGTTTTTACTTCAGTGCTGCCATAAGTATCAGTTTGGCTATTTAGCTTTCATCAAAACTTCTGAATGTTTCCTTGCAATACAGGCTATTTCCTTTGGAAAGATAGCTAGTTACTGTGCTGGCTCTTCGCCTGCAGTACCAGGAGCAGCCAAACTGGAGGCTGTGGTTTGTGAATCATACCTCTGTCTTTGCCTCCAGCATCGCTTGAATAAGAATATGGAAAATCTGTTTCCCTAAGAACTAGAGGCACCTGTTGAATCTAATGTAGTGTGTTGCCTTGATTTTCATGTCAATGAAATATTCTTCCCTCTAGAAATGCATTCACGTTCTGTGCATGTTTTGTGGGAAGATTAGGAATACATTTCAGCTTCTCCTCCTGGAAGGTATTTATGAAGGTGTTTCTCAAAACCAGTTGGATTTGAACGTGTGAGGCAGGAGGAATGTAATTATGCCTACTCAGGCCTCTGCTTCTGATCTCTTGCAGTTGAAATTCCTATTCTGTTGTAAACAATGAAAGTATCTCCTTTCCTTCCTCCTTTCCGCCTGCCCTCCATCCCAGCCAGGCAGGAAATTGGGTTTGCTCCTCCTGTAGGGATGCTGTATGGCTTTGTGTGGCTTGCATAGGGCATCTTTCTCCAATAACCAGCCAAGTCTTCTGTTGCGATAAATCCTGTGCTCGGAGTACCTCTGTTATTGATCAGCGGGGCACACTCAGTGCCAGCAGCTGGTTGCAGGAAGTACTTTGGCCTGTATATGTAATATTTGAGTTAGCTGAGAACAAATAAAATTGACGGTTGCAAGTCACAAAAAGAAAACTTGTTTTTGCTAACTAGCTAACATTTGCAGGGATTTGGCAGTGTGATTGCCAGCTGCTACACCCGCAACTGAGGTCACCTTCTCTTTGTATATAAACATTAGTCATTTACTAAAGAATGTAAAAAACAGGTGTTCAGTACTCATTGGTAATCTGTTCTTTCAAAGGGATGCTGTAAGATAGCACCTGACATAGAACAATTCCTTGTATGCCTGTTGTTATTAACATAAACACACTTGTACTGTTACTTAGGCAGTGCCATTGGTATGCATAGTACAGAAAAGATAAACAAAATGACAGATGCTTAAACCAGATGAAATTACAATTAAACTAATGACTGACTAAAATAAAGGAAGTGGGGCAGGAAAATGTGAAAGAACATAGAAATCACTGCAAGCTATACTCCCTATTTTTTTCTTTTTGTAGTTGTTTTTAAAGAGGCAGTTCTGCATTTTATGGCCATTATGGGAATTGAAGATTGAAGCTGTGAACTATTATCTATATGGATTTTGAAATGCAGGAGCGCTTTTCCCAAATTATGAGAGAAGATATTGAAGACTAAGAAATTTGCATGAAAAAATCACAATGATTTGTGGAAAAAGGGAATTAAACTGTCATCTGAAGGTGTGTCCTTTGGAACAATTTTAAATTTAACCTTCCTATCAGCTTTTAAACTTAACCTTCCGATAAGCTGTAAAAAGTAGCAGGACTTCTGATACTATGGCCCTGTCTACAATCAAATCTACACTTTTTATTGACCTGACAGAAACAGATTTCATTAGATCACTTCAAATTTACAAGTAGAGAAGTCCAAAATCAAATTAAGAAAGCATTTAAATAAAATATATCTAAATAAGAATGTATTAATAAAAGGTATCCATTTTTCTACAGTAGACTTTACATTTCTTTAAAATCACAGTGATTTTTACTTTTTTTTTACATTTAACTGCTTTGGCAGAGCAAAGACTTACTAGAGGAAAGTCAGACCTCTCTACTTTCAATTCATGGACTCACTGAGAATGAGATTCACCACCCGGTGCTGCCCCACATCTTGCAGCTCTTACACCCCCAAAGGCGCTGCCCAGCTTTTGGTTCCCCAGCTCAGCAGTGGGACACAAAGTAGGAGGAGGGAACAAGAAGGGAGAGGGAATGTGTCAGCAGGGAGTGTTGCCTTTCTGCAATGGTGTGGGTAAGAGGCTCTAGCCAGAGGGTGCTTTATTAAGTGTGGCATCACTAGAGCTGGAGCTAATCCTGTTCCCTTTGGTTAGGATTTAACAGCTGTAACAAGGAATGATTGGTTCAAGTCACATCTTCACATGATGTGAGACATGGACGTTTCACATATGTTGACTATACCCTAACAAAGGACTGTCCTGTCTCATGTTAATTCCAATGGGATGATGTGATTTATGGCACCATTGAAAAACACAGTATAGTTCTAAACTGAAGACACTGGACTTTTATTCTCCTCTGTAAATAGGGGATGCTAAAAATGAGAAAGAAGAAAGTGTGGTTGCTAATTATTCTAATTATGTTCTAGTATTTAAGAATGGCAGGAACCTATTCTGCTGAAGAAGGAGCTTGAAAAGCCAAGAAAGACATGTATAAAGAAAGCGTGGTACAGTGTTAGCCAGTGTTACACACAGTCAGCACACTGTCAGTCTAACTGCAGCCTGATTTTGTGCAGGTATTATCGAATTGTGTTTCAAAGATTAGTGGGGTAGCTTTGAAGATGTTACTGAAGCACTCCTCAATTTCAAGACAAGTTACAGTGGGATGATACACACTCAGAAAAAAACAGTGATCCCAATGCAAAGCAATCTCAATTTTCATTCAGGTATTATGTTCACAACTGTATTTTTAAATGTAGGAGACAGACAACTACCAAAGAGTGGCAAATTTTTTAAAAGGTAAGTTCTTCCAAAAGAGTGTGAAACAGTGGGGGTGAGCAGACAAGCAGCACCCTAGCAGAGCTAAAACATTTTTCTGCATTTGTGACAGCATCATTTTCTTTTTGTCCAAATTGTCATAGCCTTCCAGCCAAAATTATTGGAATTTTTTCCATTGTGCATGAAGCATTTTTACACAATAATTCCATCTATTCTTAGCAAGATGTTCTTTAGTGTGAATTCTATCTATTGTTAGAAAGTGTTATTGGGAAAATATGATTCTAATCTTGTGACTTTTTGCCTTGATATCAAGAGAGTTACTGCCAAATATGCAGTCATATCTTTTGTTAATAAAAACAAGTTACAGGATCTATTAATAGAGTACTAATAAATAATGATGTTGCTAGGGGAGAGGATTATATGTCATTTTACTTCTAGTAAAATGGTACTCCAAAGGGTCATGATATTAGGAAAATTAGCTGCTGTTAACCTAGTTCATCTACAGACTGTCTTGTAGAAAAAAAAAGCCACATTGGAAGAACTGCTGTGGAAAGGAAAATGCCATTTATAAGTTTTTCCAGACAAAAGAAAAGAATTCTTTTATTTCAGCCCTAAAGTATACCAGTGACCTCTGCTTCAAGGGACAGCTTTTGTACAGTGCAGTTCTGTGACTTCATCATAACGTTGACAACCACAGTGAAGAAAGAAACCACAGTCAGGAAACTCACAACAGAAAAGAGAACACCTGAAGTAGTCATTGCTCATTTTTGAGATTTTCCTTTATTCTCACAGCAGAGTACAGGACATCCTAAACATGCTGACCAAAACTTCAGCAGAGCTAGTGGTTATAGAAAAGTGCATACTAATAATGATGTCAGGTGGACGGCAACAGGAAGATCCAATGGACTACCATAGCTTTCATGCACACAATTATAACGTTCTGAATAGCATTGTTAATTAATGCTTTCTTTTTTGCTTTTTTTCCCCCTTTGTCTCCCCTCTCTGTATGACCTCCCTATTGTCTTGTCAGATCTGATAATGAAATTAAAACAGCATAATCTATAATCTTCAGTTCAGGCATAGATTAAAATTATGTGTCACCAGACTTCAGGCATATCATACATACTGTTCTATTTTGAGCTTTTTATGATTTGGTTTGGTTTGGTTTTTGTGTTGATTTAATTCCATGAAAGATTTAATAGCCTACAGATTTGTTTTCTCCCAGTCATGTCAGTTATTGGCAGAAGCAGTTTCTGAGACCTACAAGCCAAGGAATCTTTTAGTAGGCATCTTTAGGTCAGCCAGGCCTGGAAGCTGGGCATGGCAACCTCCCTCCCATCATTCCATTGGATGTCTGCAGGATGCTGGCAACTGTTAAAAGGGAAAAGAAGCAGTCCTTCAACTTTCCCCCATGGAAATTTCCCTCTGGCAAATTCAGTGTCAGCATTTGTGAAGGAAACACATGCAGCCCTTAGACGTGCAATCTGCTGTCAGTGACATTGCTCAGTGCCATGTTGGTCATACAGAAAGGTCTCTTCAGCTCCATACTCAGTGTCATTTTAAACCTTTCAACTTTGATTTCCATAGGACTTTGCATTTTTCCCTTCTGTGTCCCAAAACCTGGAAGTGTTTAGTGCATGAGGCAAGACAATGTGCAAAGAGAAAGTCTGGTGATTAAATCAGCTGCCTTCTGTCCCAGAGAACTGGATTGCAGCCCTGTCTTTGCCACAAAATTCTTCATTCTTTGTGATGATGGACACATTTATAACAGATATATGACAACTGTAATTTATAACAGATAAAACCAAAGGGTAGTATCTTCATTATCTGCTTAGGCGATTCACGGTGTGTAACTCAGTTATAAAAATCCAGAGCTTCCAAAGCAGGAGTAGAGTCAATAGAGAGGAAAACACATTGACTTTGCTAGAGGGGCATGGAAAATAAGTTCTTTCTATTTGGAGTCAGACCAAATCTGCAGAGTAATATTTGCACAACACACGGACTAACAGCACAGATCTCTTCAGCATCAAACTGTTCAGAGGGTGCTGACCTTGACATAAGGATTTTTCTGTGCTAATGAGGCATTGGATCAAGTAATGAATAAAAAATTAGATTTTTAGCCTTGTGCCAGATTGCTGTGTTTAGTGACAAAAGCTCATTGCTGGACACTGGTCTTAAATCAATATTGGCAACTCAGCAGATGCTTTTCTTAGGCTGTATTATTGCTATAACAAGTATAGCAATATGGTTTTTACAATACTAGGCATTACAGGAGCTTACTGCTTTTCCTATAGTAAAGGTAAAATAAAGAAAAAGAGCCTTTCTTTTACAAGGTTGCTTTCAAAGAACTGAGAAATCTTAGATTTTGAAAGCTAATGACAGGTTTTTAAACACTGGGAAAAAAATCTAAGCAGCCTATATGATCATTTAAACTTTGCTTACTATTATATGTGATCCAGTGAAAATATTAATGCACCTATATTTAAAATAGAATCTCTGTAGATCAGTTTAAATTTAAACATTAATATAAATCTGACAAGAACTTTAGGATATGTGAACTTTCAGGGTTCTCAGAGCACACTGAAGTCTGCCTAGGTAATTTGTCTAGGTAGTTTTGGTGAGGAGATACTCACTAGGGGATGATGTGGGACAAAAATTTCAAAGGACAATCATCCAAGTAATTTTGTTTATTTTTATTTTGCTGGTTTTAACCTTCGGTCAAAGGTGATGGTCTTGGAGGTCTTTTCCAACATTAATGATTCCGTGAAATTAAAAAAATTAGAAATTCTTTGCACATATACCCTACATCTAGCAATGATCTGTTACGCCACTATAAAATATCAACTTGATTTCTGTGAGTGTTGTTAGCTAAAATGAAAAATATACATACAAATGGGTTGGCAGTGCTGTCCAGAAAAAATTAAAATGAAAACAACAAAAAAACTAAACAAAAAAAAAATCCCTGAAAAAATATTCATGGCTGCTATATAAGAGGAGGAGCTTTCTGGTTATGAATGTAATACTCCTATAGCATTAATATAATAGTATTATGGTTGTATTTTTCTGATCTGGGCATACTGGGGAATTCTGTAAGGAATTCTGCTTTTCAGAACTGATACAGCCTTTGGAGGTACTGATACTCAGTACTTCTGTGTGTATCCATAGCACATGAAAAATGGACTGAAGGCCAAAATGAACAATTAAATTGTATTTTTCCCCTTATTTCAGATAGGACAGACTAGTGGGGACTATTATCCAACCAGGTTTTCTAATTTGTTGGTCAGCCATCATGGTGAATGAGGGACAGTGATAACGTCAGTCCAATTTGCAGGAAATAGAGAGTAGATTTCTTCCTCCATAAGGCTGGGAATATCACAAAACCACATCACAGTGAGGATGGGAGATATGATGCATCTCCATGGAAAAGACAGAAAATCATGACAGTTTCCTTTGGTACAACAGACAGGAGGCATCAAACTGGTAACAGTACAAAGGTTCAAAAGATAATACTTCTCTGAGGGTATAGATAAAGATCTCTGCCATATATATTGTGGATGCTAAAACAATTTGATGAATTTAATAAAGAAAGTCCCTTGGAAACTGTTGAATACAGGGGTAATGGCTCTGGGCAAGAACATCTTAAGCTGGAATTCGCTGAAGATTGGAAAACGGTTCTTGTCCTTAAACTTCTCTGGGCACTTGGGAGTGGCCACTGTTAGAAACACAGTACTGGGCTGGATGGACTTTGATTTGACTTGCTAAAATCATCCTCATGTTTCAGAAGTATTATATATATGTATATATATATTTATGTTTCCAGTATCTGAACCACAGCATGCATTGCCAATGATACTTGTCTTGCTGAACTGGAATGTGTACTTACTGAAATGCATGGGAGCTGGCATGTTTGTTCTAGATGGGAAAAAGAACCCTGTTTTGCTGGGGGTTTTTTTTTGTGTTGCTTTTTTCTCCTAAGAGTCGTTAACACCACAGACATCTTTCAATGAAAATGAAAAATGAACTGTAATAATGTGCTTATGTAAAACAAAATTGGACATATTCTGCACAGCAAACATCTTGTGTTGGAATAAATGTCTCTCTGGTGATGTCAATGTGAGAACAAGCACTCCAGTGTTGAAGTAATTGGGTGTCACTAAGCAAATGTGCTGGGGAATCCTGCATAAAGCCTATATTTGGTAATTTATCTAGAATGTTCTCTATTTTGTAAGAGCTTTATGTGGGGCAGTGACTACATTTACTGTCTTTCAATCTGACACAAGACACACACCAGTTTTCAGGCCTTTCCCTGACTTTCCCTGACCACCCTGCCCAAGGGGTGGGCAGGACAAGCACCAGGGAAGGGATCTCCTTGCCCAGGGGTGGCACAGCACTACACTGGCTCTTAGGTCAGGAGGCAAAAAATCATCTCCTGTTAGAGCTAGAATGCACTGGGCTGTGGCCATCAGGTGTATAAAATGCTGGCATGAGAGGTTTCTTTGTTAAATCTAACAGGACAAATAATTCTCCCTTACTTTAAGCATAAAGTGAAATGAAATTCTGGAAAATAACTTTTTTTCCTCCATGTTTAATCTAACTATAATTTGAAAAAAAAATCAAGCTAACTTCAGCAAATTTTTGTAGAGAAGTTGCTTCTAGCGACTTATGATCATACAATCAGTGCAAAATTGTCATAGCAGTCACTGAAGTTAATATACAGTACAATAAGCCTTAGACTGTAATCTCAGTTAGTTGAAATACATTTTTCTGTATTGGAGTTCATAATTGTCTCTGCTAACATCACAGGTTCTCCCTAGCACCCATTATCTTGTCCTCCAGCCTTCTGGGTCCTCTAGGGCAGCTCCACCCTCTCTTCCACCATCCCATTTTATTTTGGGCATGTGACAAGTTTGAGCTCAGACTTAATCTGTTTCTTCACATTGTTTTTTAAATAAAAATTAACAGCAGCATGGATAATGAAGCAAAACAAATAATAGTATGCCAGCATACAATCATATTGCAAATGGTTTGAACCATTAAAGCATGCCAGGTCCCCCATGGCCAATTGCAAAGACCTGGATGGAGGAGGAAAAAACAATTGCATTCTGCCAGGAGAAGCTGTTAAATTCCTGTGAGTGAATGTGGTCCTGACTTAATTACCACTTCCAAGAGACTATTTTTAGTTGTCTGGGAAAGCACTTAAGTGAAATGAGCTTAAGTTTGCAAATAGAATAAGTGTGTCAGTATTCAGGGTTAAGACAAAGTTGAGAGAGAGAGAGGCACTGTGGGGTAACTACCCCCTACCCTCTCACCCTGCAGTGGGATGCTGGAGAAGGAGTTTTATATTGACTCATCAGATCTCTACAGAGAATTTAAAAAATCTGAAATTTAAAATATTGTGCAATCTGTACACAGCACTTCATGATGAGCTTCAGACTTGAACGTAGCTTGGGACAGAATGTACCACAAGAAGGCACATGAAAAATTTCTTGTGTCTCTTTGAGAAAAAAAATGAACAACTTTTCATAGCTATAAACATCTGAAATGTTTCAATAGATAAAATGCTGAATCTGGGCATTTAAATAGTTGGCAAGAAGAGGTGTAGCATAAAAAATGGGATTTGTCATGGGGAACATGGTCAGTGGGATTTCCTGAGGAGAGCACTTACATTGTTTGAAGAAAATACTACTCACAGCTGATAAATAAGTCAAGTGGAATGTTATATTAGGAAAGATAAAGAGAAATTCACGTTGTCTTTATCCCAGGCCTTTCAGAGACAAATGAGTAGGTGCCATGACAAAGAGATTAGAAAGGAATATGCAAGCTGAATGTTAACAGGCCTGCACGCTTAGGGAATTGATCTATATTTCAATCTATTGCTACAGTTGTTTAATATCTAACTTCTGTACATTTCATAAATTTTCTGTTTGTAGCTAATACAGTCTTATTAAGCTGTGAAGCCTAGATGGGTATCGTATCTTCTATGTCTACATACTTTGGTTTATTTAAAATTTGATGTTCAATAATTCATCCTGCGTTAAATCAATGTCATAAAACAAGAATTTTGGCATGCTGCAGAATTTCAAATGTGCATTATAAAAGCATATTATATACATATTTCAGTGGTTTATGGACATAATGATAGGAGGAAAAAATAGTTGTGTATACATTTCATTGCAGTGAGTATGTAAGCATTTGAATTGCATTAATTCAAAGGCAAACCACAGCCTTAATGCTTGAAGTAAAAATACTGTGAGTATTTTCTTAACATGCCCAGATGTAGTGTCCTCTTTGTCATCCACCCCTCGTGTCATCTATGCACAATATGCACTATGGCAATGCAACTCTTTGTTATTTCCCTATCAGGAAGTGAAGCACCAAATAATAATTTGTTATTATTTATTTCTTCAGTTGGATGTGGACTACTGACCCAAAGACTCTAACTACAGACCTTCCATACTCCATTTAATTAGAATTACTATGGAGAAAAGAAGCAGGAGAAAAATATTAATGACTACAAAAGGCTTGTAGGATTACTTGTCCTTTTATCAGATGACTTGTTGCTGCAGAATAAATGCCTCCTGATAATACACTCTTGTTTGCGAAGTGTTTCAGTAATACTTCATGTTAGATTCAGACTTATCCTCTGTGGTTTTTTCCCTACTGATTTTGAATTTTCAGTCTACTTTCCATGTGAAAATACCCTTCCTCATGAAAACTGTCAGACATGCTCAATGTATAGACTGAAAGATTTGCTTCCTTCATGTGTACACAGACATAGGTCCTTACTGTGTAACCCATCCTGAAAGCCCTCAGAGATTTTACATTCCTGTGTTGCTTCCTGGCACCCTTCACACCTACAGCTGAGCCAGAGAATGATCATCAACAGGCTCTCTATTCCTGGAGCCCTGCTCTTGGCTGCTGACAGCAAGTGAGAGTTGAAGGTTTGCTACTTTTTGGTTCCTCTGAAATGGTTTACTGCTGATCACCCTTCCTACTACACACCGTATCTGTCATCTGTTACACCATCTCAGAACCATGTGTAATCCCTGAGGACTGGTTCTTGTCCAGTTCCCCTACCATCTCAATCAGTACCCCTCAGGAAGGGACACATATTGTTCCACATACTTAAGTATCAAACCTCTGCTTTGCCCATCAGCCTTCTAAAAGAACTTCAGACATCACCAGCTTGAGGCTGCAAAAGCAGGGCAGCCACTCTGGTTTCCACCATGCTGGAAGATGCTTAAATCTCTGTAAGGCAGCCCAAGGAAAGCCTCCACCTGAGATAGATTTCTCAGCACTGAAACCATTCAACCAGCTAATAGATTGTCATAGACAGTGCAGATTTGTTTGCTTTGGAGAGACGGGCCTTACAGCATCTCTTTCTGTGTATTTGTGTACAGGTGTATGTGTGTACATATTTCTATGTCCTCTCTAGCTCTAATTTATCTTTGGATTTATATATATATTTTTGCACACATGTGTATATGTGAGGAACAGAAATGATGCAGAGGGACAGAGCTAATGAGAAATTATGTCCTTGTCTCTTACGATTTTGTTCTTTTGGATATGGGAAGAGCAGCAAGCCCCAGTTTACAGGATTACAGATGTGACAGATGGCCATAAGGACAATGATAATGAAGGAGACTTTGCTCTGCTGATCCAGATGACATCTATGATCACAGAGAGGTGACAATTTTTAATTAGATGCCAAGACAATATAAAGGTCCCACAGAGGTTGGAATATCTGGGAAATGGGAAATAAATTGCAAATAAGTGTTAAGAATTAGAAGATGGGGATGGAGTTGTTGTTATACACGATGAGGTATCAGTTCTGACTGGCTGCCATTTTCCAGCAATTATGAGAAAGAAGGGGAGAGCCAAAATGATTTTTATGCAGAGTTAACGACTTTTGCTGTGGACAGGAAGAAAATTAGAACTTATTATCTACAACCTACAGTGGGAAATATTTACATTTTCTGTGGAAAATGTTGTGATATCCATCAAGACCTGGGTATAAGAGCACGTATAACAGAGAAAATGTGTAGGTAGAACCTATGATTATAAACACTGAAGATGGCAAGCGAGGGCACATGAAGAAAAGCTCCTTATATAATTTTGAGTTAATGGATATAGGTGTGCCTAAGGAATGAGTGAATATGTGAGCAATGTTTGTGGGTGGAAAAAAGTAGAAGGAAAGGAAAACAGGTGTGGAATGAAGGTGTGTGAAATACACGAGAACTGAGATGTGTATTATGTATATATGGAGAAGATGTGAGACAAGGGACTGATGTAAATTTATGTAGCTATCACTTTATATGAAATATGATTTATTGCTATTTGAGCAGATTGATTAAAATATGCACTGCAAGCATTTAATTTCCTGCGGTGGACTTTTATTTATTTTAAGTCAAAATCTTCTGTGTTATTACATGGTCCATACTATGCAGGTCATCTTTCTTTGGCAGAGTGTTTCTTTTTGCAACCCAAACCAGAGATATGCTCTGTCGCACCAGGTTCTCTATCCCTTTTTTTCCTTTTACCCTCTGGATGTAGGACAGACATTAAAGAGGTAGGAAAATAAAAGGGAGGGAGCAGCCATGCAGGCCTGGGAGGGGTTCATTGGACAGCACAAAACGCATTGCAAATTAGTACTTTGGCATGAAAACTACAGTGACCTTTTCAGGTTCTTCTCTTCTTGACTTTTAATGTTACTCAAAAATAATCCTTGGCTCCTGAATGCTTTGTTCATTTCCTCACAAGGAACGGGCAGAAGGATGAGGTAACATCTGAGGAAGGGTACTGTTCTGGCCTGGAAAATAATTGAGAGTTCCTGCCTAGCACCTTGGCATGGATGTGCTGCAGACAGAGGGAGTTTCAATTCTGGTGAGGCAAGTGCTAGCCCTATCATATCCTACCGGTTCCCGTAGGCAGCTCTGTGCACAGTTGCCTGGACTCTTGGAATCAGGTTTTTCAACACTTTTATTCATGAGTGTTTAAGAAGCTTCAGCTCCTAACTGAAGCCAATGATTTTTCTAGATACAGAAAGCCTAAAAGTTAGACCTGAAGTCTAGGATAATTTTAAATCTAAGGTTCTTTTAGGACATATTCTCTTATTTAGCCTGAAAACTTCACGCAGGCAGAATCTTGTTCAAGATTTAGGAAGATGCAACCTGTCAGTTGCAGAAGCAGCTACAATGCACCTGAAAATCTTGGCATGTGCTTTAAATAGTAGCATATGCATCTTCAACATATGATGAATCCATGAGATCCAGGACACACTGGATATACAGATCATGTTTTACATGGAACATGTGCATCATAATTCTGCCTGAGAAACCACAGCTCAGCCAAGTCTTTTTCTGGCTCTAACCTGGAGCAATTTGCCAAAGTTCAGACAAGAATTTAGTTGAAGGGCTATGACCTGAAGGAAATGTTCCACACTCAATCCTGCCAGTTTCCCACTTGCTCACTGCTGTGTTGAGCTCCCTGACTCCTTTTTTGCTGCCCCCATGCTCAGTCCCACACTGTTTCTGCAACTTCCATCTACAGGTTTTTTGCTGAAGCTTGATCCTCTTTTGGGACTCTGGGGAGTGAAGAGGAAGAACCAGCCCATGTTGGAGGGCAGTGCTGCACGTATCCTCAGCAGGGCTCATTAGTCTTGGTGGATTATTATAGCAACCTGGCTGTACTGTTTCCAGATATTATGAACTAGTCCAGTGTCTCAGAACGGTGCTGAGCTGTGCAATTACTGTGCTAAGGTAATTGCTGCAAAGGCATTCAAAGCAATGAAGGGAAAGTCGAGCTGTGGTGCACAGTGGACAGCTGTTAAAGGTTTTTCTGAAACAAAAAAAACCCAGTGTCCCAAAAGGTTAATATAGACATGGGCCATTTAGAATGGCTACCTCTGCTAAATGAAACTTTTTAAAATCTGAGAGATAGAAGCTGCAACCACCAAAAAATAGTTTGTGCTGTGCTTTAACTCTGCCCACTTTTAAATACTCTCCAAAAACATCTGTAGCACAGAAACAGTACCTTGCTCCTGGAGATACTGCTGAACTCTCAGGACCACATGAGACAGCCTGACAAGTGTTTGCGGAAGCAAACTCCCTTGAGATGAGCTGATCCAAACATAAGCTGTTGTGCTTTTGAAGATCAGATCTACAACCTTGCATTTGCTAAATTTTACACCTTTACCACATTTTTAATCTACTTCACATTTGCCCTCAGAGCTTCCTACACTGCTTTGCGTTCATCACTAAACCCACCTATTACTCTATTGCACCTCACAGCTGACAGTAACCCTGGTAAGAAAGCTACAGTCCACTACTATTAAAATAACCTTCAAGACAGAAGTAGGAAGTCAGATCTATTCTATTATCTATGCTGCCTCTCTCATGCACTGCTCTTGGATAACCACTGCTTTGGGATGGGGGGGTGGGGTGGAAGAGAAAGTCCTAATAAGTCAGGAGCAAAAATCCTCTAATTTCCTGTACATATAACCATACTGCAGCAATTAATGTTCATAGAGATGTAACTTAAAATGGTGAATGCCAGTGAAACATAATTGGAATTGCAATATAATCCCTGGCAGGGTATTACAAATTTCAAGGGGCTGAGTTAAGGTTGTTTGAGAATATATTGTTAACCCCGTTCCTAGTTTTCAGAAGCTTAGCATGCATTACCTTAACTCTTTATGTCCAGATTTTTAAAGGTTTACCTGAAGGCAGCATCCTGCCAAGGCACTGAGTCCCTCATGCCAACTTTTAGCCCTTTCTAAACAAAGTTTTGTGGAATTTAGTTCTAGATGGTAGCCCAAACTCTGTGTTATGGTCTCCAGTAGGCTCAGGTCAAATCAGACACAGCTGCATTCTGCTCTACAGAGTGGGGTTAAGGGACCAGGTTGAGATGTCAAGCAAACCAGACGTATAATTTTCCACCCTGTATTATCCAACCATGGATAGAGAATGATCTCAGGGACTCATGTGGTCTCCAGGACCTCTCCTCCAACATCTTTTGAGCCTCTGCAGTGGACCTCCATCCCTTTCCCACGTTCCTGTGCACATCGAGATTGCTCAGCACCTCTGAGGCGTTTCTGGCGGGCATCGGAAAATGGATGACCCAGCGAGGGCAGGGCATGGCTCCCCTTTTACTTCATCCCCCTGGCGCAACACGGGCCGTGGCAGAGCACAGGCCCCGAGGCAGGACAGGACGGGCCCCGGCGGGGCCTCAGCCTCCTTCCCCCGGCCCGGGCCCGGGGCGGAAGGCAGCCGCCCTCTCCCAGAGCCGATGTGTCTGGGTCTGAGCCCGGCTTCCGCGGCGGGGGGTGCGGCCGGGCCGGACCGGACCGGACCCCGCTGCTTCCCCCGTGCCCGACAGAGCGGGCCGGGGCGGGAGGGCTCCGCGGCNCGCCGGCTGGGAGGAAGCGAGGGACTTCGACGGGCGAGTCTTTTACATCGACCACAACACCCGGCAGACCTCGTGGATCGACCCCCGGGACAGGTACGAGGGAGATCCGGAGGGAAAGAGGGCCCGAGCCCCGTTCAGCCGGGGCCGGGCCCGTCGGCGACATTTTCCTTCCCCCGTCCGCGGCCGCCGGGAGGGTGTGGGCGGCGGGGCCGGCGGTGCCGCTGTCGTCGGGGCAGTCGGAGGCTCCGGATCGGCGGCCCGGGGTGGGGTCTCCGTCGCACCGGCCCTCCGCGGCCCATCGTGGGGGTAGAGCCCCTATCCCTGTTGCTGATGGGTTTGTCGGCAGCGTTAAATGTTAAATCTGATCCAGAAAAAAAGAATTGAGGCTTTCCCCCCGCCCCACCTCCCCGTGGTGGGTGCTCGGACTAAGCGTTGTCTCAGTGCGGGGGGAGATGGGGAGGCAGGAGCCCTGACACCGCCTGTGTTTATACTCCTCGCGTACCGGACCAGCCCCGCTGTAACCGAGCGGCTTGGCCATCCTGATTTATTAGCCGGGCTGAACTAATTGGCAGCAGCAGGCTGGAGGCATGCTGGAGTAATTTGGTAGATTACCTCCTCATAAAAGATAACGCTGCGTGGAGGTAAGCAAACCGGGAAATTCCTGCACTTAATTTGACAAATACGCGGTCTGCTGCAAATTAGCAGCAAAAAATGTGTAGCTGCGTGGTGTCCGGGGCAGCGTCTGCACGGCCCGGCGGTGCGTGGGGAGACCGAGTTAGGCCTTTTCTTCTCACTTAGGGTGAATAAATACGGGCAGGTCTTATGGCTTTTAGCAGAAATGCGTTATAAGCAGTATTTAAACGTCGTAGCTGAAATCTGATGGAAGCGTGTGCTCTGTTCGGGTGCTGCCCAGTGAAGGACAGCCTCGCTTCAAAGCGCTCGCCTAAAAATTTCCACGCGGAGTTAGTGAACACAAGTGTCAGTATTTTAGGTGTCTGCGAAATAAGAAACATATGTCCCTGTGTATGCTTTTCTATATTAAACAAAATTTTTATAGTAAGTGAAAGTTGGACAAGGACAGTTTGAACCTCAGCCAGAGCTACCTTGCCAGAAGTATGCCTGGAATGTTAAGCAGGCCACAGAAACATTTAAGCACAGTCTGGGTTAAAGACTGTTGTAATTTGAGAGATTCCTGTCGTTTTGCACGACAATGCATAATTGTTTAAATGGCCTAAATATTTACCTACCGGATCAAGATGTTTTTGTCCCATTACGTGGACGTACTTAGGCATGCACATGGTTTTTTTGCTGAGATGTTAAATAGTTGTTAATATGCTTTAGATAGCACATTTTTTTCTATGTCAAAATGTATGTACACGTTGTTAGATTACTTTAAATGCCATGTTGTAAAGGTAGTCGATGTCTGTTGCTTCTGTGCATCTCATAATTTCCATTAAATTTCAGAGAGTATAGGGTTTTGTCTTCTGTAATATCTTCTGTACAGACAATAACAGAAAAGATTAAGCCATTTATGACAGTGTTAAAATTGAGTTACTGTTCAACTTACATAATATTGCTAAAATTATGGCTCCATGTTTGGAAGAAATAATTGGAATGCCACACATTGCCTGAAATTTTGTCTAAATATTTCACTCCAAGGTTTAAACTTGGATCTATTTTTCACATTGGGTAAGAACCGGCTGTAGAGCAGAGATTGAGATATTTACATTGGGGCAGATAGAAGAGAGATGATGTTTTCATGAGCATGTTATCAGTAGTTTGTACAGAATTCAAGTAGCAGGAGCTGGTTCTATGACTGCAGAGTTAATCTCTCATTGAGAATAGACTACTGTTGTTATTTTAGTGAGATGTCTGGGTTTTGCATGGCAGAAAGTGACCAGTCTTTTTGGGTTTCATTGCAGCTAGTCAGATTCCCAGGGGCAGCAGCAAAGTAGAAAAGGATCAGGGTAGTTGTTTTCTGAGAAAGTTTGAGAAAGAAAGGTAAGAGCAGCAGTGAAGTGATATTGAAACTGTGTTTTTGCAAAAAGTTTAAGTGGAGGGTAGAGTATATTTGTGTCATATGTACCTCAGCATTATGAGTTAGGCATAGAGTGACAGGGTTCAGCCCCCCACTTCTGTGTTTAGGTGGTTTTATTTCTACCCAGGAGGAATTGGACAAAGCTATGAGACCTCAGGCCATGCTGTACTTGATCAAGGGCTCTGAGAATCAGCACCTCCAAGCTTTCCTAAGGCTAGTAGTCCCCAAGCATCCCCACAGGCTCCTCTTTCAATTTAGCTGGCACTCAATAGTTTGTTTTTTGTTTTTCTTTTCAGGACTCCTCTTGAGATTTCTGAGCCTTCTGTATAGTTTGGTTAGTGAATTTTATTTGAAATAATTATTTTATTAAAAATCCCACCACCAAACAAAACAAATTGCCCTCCCCTCCCGCAATGTTTTTCCCATTGAAGCCAAAAAGACAAAGAAATGCTAATTGGAGAAGTGCTCTATAAAGGATTTTGGAGTTTGGGAAAGAGAAGATGATGAGGGTAAGGGATAAGTCAGAATAATAAAGTCTGAAAAGGGAAAAAGGACTCAGAAGTGGATAGCTTATGATTTTCTATGGTAAGAAAAAAGAGGTAGATGAGTGATAAAATGAGCAGATTTCAGAATGAAGTTAGAGAAGGAGTGGTTAGGTTTGGGAAGATACTATGTTGCTCTGTGTAGATTGTGTGTAATGAATAGTTGTGGATGGTTGTTTAGCAGATCCTGTGTATCTCAGAAGGGAGCCATTCAGTACATGTTTTCATCTCGTGGTAGTAGTCCTCTTTTATCTTAATAGATTGTAAATTCTTCAAGGCAGGGAACTGCCTTTTTATCTTGTGTTTGCACACTAGTTGCTACATTGAGATTCTGTTCAATAACGGGATTGTAAATGAATTTATAAAAGACTGTGTTTGTGGTTGATATTGACGATCCTTGTGGCACCAGAGATCTTATTACTGTTACTATTTTTTACAAGACTGTTTTCAAGTGATTAAAGCTTAGACAAAACTCTTGGAGTTTGGCAAAAGCTTTCCAAGCTCGTGGGTCTTGCTAGATTTGCTGTATGTGGAAACTTCACCTAAGATACAGTGTTGGTTTTTTGGAATAACTCTAGGGAAGAGGGAATTTTTCAGCTTTTTAATGTGAGTTCTCCTGGTGGTTTAAAGATTTGAATCATGTTGTTTTGGAGTGAGGATTTTAAACTTACAAGATGTAGGAGTGTTTTTGCATGGAGAAATCACCCATTTGGACCAGTTGGGGAGGAATTAAAAAATCAGTATGGGCTTGGTAAAGACCTAAGTTTTAGCAGCCGTGTGTACTTCCTGCAACCTGGACTGCTGGTACTGGGGAGTTTTTCTGTCCAATGTCCTCATTCGCATCCTAACTCAGAGGCCTGATAGCTGAATAATGTGAGCACAGGAGAAAAACTCTGGCCTTGTAGAAGAGGTGGGTTGGAACAAAGAGTATGGGATCAAATGGGGTTGACCCTGGAATTTGACAGAGAAGGGGGGAAATTTGGTAGGTTTTGAAAGCAAAGCAATCAGGAACTTAGGGGTAAGGAGAAGGTGGATGGCACCTGAAGTCTGGGAAGAAAAAAGTAGGGGAACTGGACTGAAAACCAGTAGAGCAGGGAGAAACAGGTAAGGAGAAACTGGTCTGGTGAGGGTTCAGGGTGTGAGGGTGTCAGCTCTTTTCTTGGCTGTACAGGGAACCCTGAGGGAAAAGAAGGAGTACTGGGTTTGGATGAGGAATCTTCAGGGTGAGAAAATACCACAAGAAGCAGCATATAAAGTCTAGGTGAATAAGGGAAAATGACTGAAGGTGAAATATAAGAACTATGTGTGACATGTGAGTATGGGGGTCACGAAGTGTAAGATGTGCTGGACAAGGAGATCGTTGAAAAGTCAGAATCGCAGAGACTGGAGATAAGCAGGAAAGGCTCATGGGTTTAAAACAAGGAGTCAGCTTGGCAAAGTCACTAGAGACAAGTATCTGTTGTTAGGAGTGCAGAGTAGAAATGTTTAAGTGAGTACTGGGCAGGAAAGTCCGGAAGTGCTGACTTCTTTTTGCTGAACTATTTCAGGACTCTTTATTCTCATCATTTATTTGACTTTAGCAAGTATCTGTATTACCCAATTAGTTGACTTCTCCTGTTGGGTGAGATGAAGTCTGCTACTACTGCTGTTTCCTCTGTTATGGCAAGTGGCACAGCAAGGTGTTCAAACATGTGCTGGTGGGATGCTGCATAATGTCATTTCTCTTTCCTCAGACTGGCTTTATAAAGGACTAAGAAATTATAAGTAAAAGGCCTAAATAAAAAGCATATTCATGTCAGATATTCATATCTAGAAAATCCCAGACTTAGAGTCACTTAACTACTGCTTGTTTTGTATTAAAAGAGCATTTTTAGTGACAAATTATTTTCTCATAGATTTTCTTGCCTTATTTGATACATGTAGAGGACAGATGAGGGCAGATGGGAGAGCTGTGAAGTGGTAAGAATTGCTTCTGAAGTTTTTTGCCCAAATTGGAAGATGGGCCTTTAGTGAAGCAAAGAATCTTTTGACATGCCACCACGTGATATGGTTAGAAAGTCAGTGGCCTCTTTGTCAAGGCAAGAGGATATTTCCTAGAGTATTGGAATTTATCTGTACAGTTGGCAGTATTCAGCAATCTAAAGACAATCATAAGAAGCAATAAGTTTTTTTCAAAAATAGCATTTTTCTGCCTTAAACCCCTACACTAAGAGTCGCAGTTAGTGACATTCATTATTAGAATTCAAATACTTCTACTCTTAAACATCAGAAAGATGAAGGCAACAGTATAGTTAGTATCACTGTCATTTTTGTATGTTATCTTCGAGTTTGTATATGTTTTCAGACTTTTCTTGTCTACTTCCTGTTTGTTGTATTTTGATGCTCAACTCTGTCAACTCGTAGTTTTGTTTTGAGTTAATGTCATTTGTGGAATGGGAAGAAAGCAAGGTGATCGTTGATCATTATTTAAGTCTTCCCTCAGAAAATACTTGAATGACTGGAAAATTTAAGTCTTATGCTGTATTTGACTATGATGCAGATTGTTGATATAAAACATAAAATGAAACCTGTAAGGTACAAAAATGTATTTCTGGAAGTGATTCTTTGAAAATGTTTAAAGTAGAGCAGAACTGCTGAAATACTGATTTGGTTGTGATTTTATAAATTGGCTTTCTAGGCTGTTGTTACCAAGCTTGCAAGAGATGAAGAAGTCTGGAAAGGGAAAAAAAGAATTGTTGAATGAGTATGGGTCTGAGAAATATGCTTTCCCATGAGAGGAAAAGCATTGAATTTATTCAGTTGAAGAGGTGTTTAGGAAGTGATTTGAGTACTGTTCATAAAAAGAGATGATACCAGAGACTTCAGAACTCTTTTCTTTGGTAGATTTGTAATAGCATCTGATAGTCAGAAGTTAAAACCAGAAATATGCTATGCTTTTAATAGTAGTAGATATTAGATGCCAGTGTACTTTTTCCATTCCTTTACTCTCTAGATGAAATTACCTAATTTTTTTCCCAATTTGTCAGCTATCATTTGAACTCTCATTGTTTATGACCATCAATTTTTACTGCCTCCATTACATGATGTATCATTTGACCTGCGTATAAAATTCATATAGCTAAGTATATCTCATAAGGATTGGCAGAGCAGCCATCCTTTCATTAGAAAGTGGAGAGCTGCTCTATTTGGTTGTTCCTCTTGATGCACCCTGGAAGAAATCCTATTTATCGCCGTTACTTCAGGCATCTAGGACGCTGCAGTTGCACCGTTTGATTACCTCTGGACTTCATAGTATTTATATAAAAAGCATTGCATATAGGACAGTACTTGAGATCCAGATGTTTTGAATTTTCTGTGCAAATGTCAAGCCTGGATGCAGCCACAGCATGAATGGGAAAGCTATGCAGCTGTGTAGACTGCTGTCCTGGCATGTGATTGGGAATACATGCTGCAGCAAATGATGTTGAGAAAGGGCTGCAGTGCCCTGAGCTTCTCTGGGCAATCTGCACATATCTGTACTTTATTAATTCAGTAATATTTTTAAGGGCATGCTGTAGCTGACATTTTGAAAGTTTCACATATATATATGTCATGATAGATCTACTTCTCTGCCTTTCATGAGTGAGATATATTCGTATTTTTTTCATCCTGTCTCACAGGTCTTCAGACACATGTTTAACTTCATATTGTGCATGAATCCCATGAAAATGTTTATGATTAAAAATGAAGGAAGACACAAACATCCTAGAGTTAATGTTACTTGATATTAGGTATGATCTTCAAGCTCTTTTGTTTGATTGGTAGATTCTGATTAGGTGTTAACATGTTACAATGTTAATCAGCTGATTCATGGTAAATACTTCTAAATGACTGCTTTTTCCCCCTGTCCTCCCTTCATTTCACCTCTCTGATTTAAAAGTTTTAAAAAAGTAACTTAATTTCTTTTCAGATTTATATTGCTGTGGGAAAAGCAGTGCCTGTATGAAGTGTGCATTCAGGTTTTCTTGTAATTCAGCATTGTTATAAATGAGTGCTACATCTCCAGTCATTGAGTATTGCACATGTTTTTAGTAGTTTTTCAGTGTCATGAAAGGTAGAGGTGGAAGACATCCACTGATTCTTCTAAGATGAAAGGTTTTCCTTATAGTACAATACTAGTGATTTATGGTTTATTTAATTGGTTTTTACTAGTTAAAATCTATATCCTTTGAAAATCTGGCTTAGGCAGCATAAAATTTCAAGACCTAATGCATGTGTGGTAAAGCATCAAAACATCTATTGAGCCACAGAAACCTCATTAACAAAAAAGCCACCGCTGTTAAACTTCTTAACATTTTATTAAAGGTGAAGGGTTTTTTTGTGTGCGTGTAGTTTTTACCTCTTAATGGAAGTATTTTCAGCAATTAGATATGTAATGTAGACACCTGCTGTATTGTATTTGTGTGCATGCTAGAAAGGACTAAATTAGCAGTTGTGCCTTGAGTGTGTTATGGCAGTGTGATGGCACATGTTATGAGGGCTGTTTCTTGAAGAGTTCTGTGACATGGTATTGACTCACATCTGTGTTGGGTCCTGCAAACTGAGAAACCCTGATCTGTTAGAACTTGACCATGTTTGAAACCGTCAGAGAAGGTACTTCCCTATTTTTATATATATAAATTAGTGTGTGTCTGAGTTGGTATAGACATAGTGGTTGTATTTATTGTAATTAAACTGCACCAGGCATTGTGAAGAGAAAATTGGGCATTTGCATTAGCATATCTTCTAAAGGGCACGGGGAGGGAAGTCTCTGCTTTTCAGGATCTGCACATGTGAGAATGCAAGATTTCAAATGTCAGAAGGCTAGGGCTGGGATTTAAGTTCTCTTATCTGGAGAAAAAAATTCCTATTTAGGCTCATATTCTAGTGATTAGTTTGAGAGATAACAACTTCAAGTTTTTAGCAAATATAAATATAGTGACAACATTGTGTAAACATAAGAACAAATGACTTGCAGGCAATAAAAAAACCTAGAAACCTAACTATAGTAGAGCCCTTGTTACCAAGCTTCACAGAGGTGCCTGTTAAATGTAATGTTGGTTTATAATTTTGTGTTGTTTGTTGGAAAGTGTAGCTTTATAAAGTTGTATGTGAGACCAAACAAAGTATTTCGTTGATATATTGTTGAAAAAAGTAAAACTAATGCTTTTCTGCCTACAGTTAAAAATAGAACTTCCTGAATATCTTATCTGCTGCAGATGTGACAGTTCACATTCATCAGCAAAGTCAGCCAGTATTGCAGCTTTTAAGTAATCTTCAACTCATTTCTGGTTGAAAGAAGCAAGCTAAAGAAAATACGCTCTAGGTGTTTTTCCTACCTCGTTGCCTGCTGTGGCAGGGCAGGGAGCACGCTCAGCAATGTTTGGCAATACAGCGCTCTTGAGCTAATAATTCACTGCTGCCAAAACCAGTAGTGTCCTCGCTGCCAAACCACATGGTCTCACCCCTCTCTTGGTCTGGTACCCTTGCTTATCTGACCTTGCAGTAAGAAAAATGAGAAAAAACCCCAACACTATGCGGTATTTCATGTCTCTTTCTTTGGGGAAGGGTGGTGTTCAGCTGGTTTAGTTCCCTAAGCTGACTTAACCTTTGGGGCAGATGGGTATTTAAGTAGTTTATGTCAATTAAATTTGATTCAATAAGGAATTGGATTAGGCAAAAGTGATGAGTCAGTTTAAAACCTTCTTTGAGTAAATCTTATTTGTGAATGGCAGCCTTGACTACTGTTTTTTAAAATACTCCCATAGTAAAATAACACATCTCTAAACAAGCTTCAAGTTACATTTTAAAAGGAAGGAATCAGTTTTCAGACATGGGATGGATGTCTAAAGGCCAACAGAAGAAAAATAGGTGTCAGGGTCAGTTTTTTAGAGTAGCAGCACAGAGGTGGCTATTAGGAGGAAAGAGAGCTGCAAGTAGCAGAACCAATTTGGGGACTGAGCTTGTGGTATCATCACCAGCTTGGAAACACTAAGGACTTGGTGAAGTCAGTGGTGAGTTTTCCATTGCTGACTGGGAACAAAGTTGGTGTGTGAGGGAATTGGAACAGGTGTATGTTTGGGAGGTGTGTGAGGGAAGTGAGTACAAGATTGGGTAGATGTGGGAAGGATCTTGACAGTGGAGCACCTCCAAGGAAGATCTCAGTTGGGTGTAGAAGTGTAGGGTGTGATCAAGGAAGAGATGAAGCGTGAAAAGGCATGTCGAGGTAATAACAACAATCACAGAGCAGCTGTTTGGGTGACTTAAAAAGTGGTTTTGTCACTTGTGTTTGGAGTCAGAACTAGTCAAAAGATCATTACAGTGCATCTGGGGAGTTTTTAAGGGAGGTGAATGTGTACAGGTGGAAGTTGCTGGGTCATAGAGGAGGAGGATATTTGGATTAGATGAACAAGATTTTTATCTCTGCTTATGGAGAGGAGCAGGTACTCTGATGATGTGTTCTTTTTCCTTGATGCCAATCTAGCCTATTTCGTGAGAATAAATCCATCAGTTCTTCACTAGTCATTAATAGCAAGGACTGGAGTTGTAGGTTTAGGTTGTGGCATTGTTCTGCTATGCCACAGGGTCTCAATAATTTCTTGATTCTGTTCCAGATAGGAAAATAATTTGGACTTACTAATACAATGAGAGTGTGCTAAAAGCTTGGCAAGATTTGATCTGTGATTTTAATAGGCGATTGAATCCTTCAAGTCAGCCATTTAATGCTGCTACCCTCCTGGTGAGGCTTGCACTAGGTACATGGTGCATGATCAAATAAGGTGGAATGTTTCTCAGTTTGTTTCTCTACTTTGCTGTGGGTGTTGGCTGGAGTAGGTCAGGCTTTTGCATCCAGTGATGAGCTTGGTGGTCTCACCGTGGTTTGCAGGATGGAGGCAGTTCTGTGCTGTACTGTTCACTCTTTGGCTGAAGGAGCTGATTGCCATCAAGGGCTGAGTTAGTAAATATCAAAACCTAAAGCAACTACTTTTTTGTTTTTGTTTTCAAAGACTTTTCTATTTCAGTATATTTAATTGGCAGTGGGACAAAAATAAAGTACAGTGATATCAACACCCTTGAACCAGCAACAGAGAATCAAAGGCTATCTTTCATAGCATTCTGAAAGAGTTATTTTCAAGATGAAATATCTATGGAAAATCTTGTTGAAACTATTTTGACTTATATTGTACTTAGGCTGAAACTCTTTCACACAAAGAGTGATTAGGATTCTTTGTGGCAGAATGCAAAGTTTGGTATCAAAGCTGAAAATGCATAATGTTTCAAAATTGATTTATTTAATGTTGGATTGCAGTTTAAACAGCTAAAAATAAGACTTTTAAAAAGCCTTAATGCACAACATTTTCTTAGAAAGAGTGAGCTATCCATGTTTGGGAAGGCAGCTGAAATACTGCATAATTATCTAATTCTATAACATAAACAAATTGTGACCCACTTCTCAAAGGTGGATACAGTCCAAAGTTACTTGACTTGAACAGCAATTCTGTGAGTGCTTTAAAGAGAATTACAGAATAAAAAGTACACTACCTTTTTTTTTTTTTTGTGCAGAAGTTGCATGTGTTTGCAAATAACTGTTTGAACACTTGCATGTCTTTTGCTTCCCCCAGATTGCATCTTTTGGATGAGACTAAGAATCACAGTATTAAAGATATGATAAGGCATATAGGTAAAAATCCTTGAACCACAAACTTCAGAATAAGTTAACCACAAAAGCCAAGAAAAAATTGATTTAATGACCATCATGCCTGTTGAATCAAAGGTCAGTTTTAATAGTGTCTAAATAGCCTTTAACACTATAATTGATGATTAACACAAACTAACCTGATGATCATCTGTTACAGATAGCATAACTGACCTCTACTTTATATTGTTAAAAAAATTGGAAACGGTTGTCGATGAAAATGCACTAGGTAATTTGTCAAAATTCAGTCAAAACCATGTATTTTCGTATTATATATGTGAATATACAGTATTCAGTGTACTGATTGGCAACATTTGAAAAAAAGTGTGCTCTACTCTGTGTTGGTTTGTCTTACTTTTGCTTTTCTGCCAGCTCATAGTTTATTCATGGGAAAACCTAGTTGTGCTCTTGTGTTTATGGGTGTACTGAGATTCGTGATAAACAAGCAACATGTACTCAAGACTCTGCACGGGCGTTTAAATACTACTTCTGTGCTTAATGTAGCTGCTCAATTGGGACAATGAAATTATAGAATTATTTTCTTAGAAAAATGTTCGCTAGTACCAGCTTGCAGAAAGATGGTTAGAAATGCTGTAGTTCGAAATGATGGACTTGTTTCTTGCTTTTCTTTGAGATTCCTCTCAAGTGATCAAGTACAATATTTGCCTCAATAGACAATCTGTGATCTTCCAGGTTCTTCTTTTGACAATGCTTCGGAGGCTGAATTTTTGTTAAATGTACTTTGAAAATCCATTGTAGCCTATTTCTTAATTGTAGTTTGATTTTGATGCTTATGTCTTGTCTGTGTGGCAAAAGACATCATTTTAACCAAATCTCCATATTTCACAAAGGTTTTGAAAAAATAATTTTCCCCAGAAGGGAATCAGAAGCATTTTAATTAAAAATGGTCAGGTATTTTTGAGTCAGCTATATTTTGTATCTGGACTGGTTAGCCATGATTTTGTGTTGCCTGCAGGGGAACTTTGGGAGTAAATGTTGTGTCATCTGTTGCAAAAACTTCTTTTTGATTTCACACAGTTCTCAAGCCTTGGAAAAGCAGCTTAATGCATGCATGGTCCAGTATTTTAATGTCTTTGTTTATAGCCAGGACTGCAGAAAGAAGCAACTTTCCACTTATATACATTACTGAAAGGAGGTTACAGCATGTATAGGATTTCAAGAAATAAGAGATTCCTTAAGCCTTTTGCCTTAGTCAAGACGAGCATGTAGAGAGATGCAAGGAGAGATCCTAGAACTTGTCTTTGTCCTTTCTTTTGTGTTGTTTGTATTTAATAGTCTTTGTATATTGAGTCTCATGTACTGATTCAGCTAAACAGCTTCTTGATTTCTCATAACACTGTGTAATGCACTGAATTTAAGAAGTGTTTTCTTTGATCTTAGTGAATGGCTAGTTTCAGCTAAGTTCCTTGGAATTGATCTGCAATGTGAAGTATGATTACTGTTCTTGAGGTGTGTTACTTAATGTCTTCTATTCAGGAAGATGATGTTGTTGTTGAGGGAAAAAATTAAGTGATGAACCCTATATACTTGTCTTAAGCAGAATTAAAGTGGTAGGTTGGTATTTTTTGGTATGTTCTGTGTGGGTTGGTTGGGTTTTTTTGTTTTGGTTAGGTTTTTTAATAGAATATAGCTACAATTTTTTCCCCAAGAAATTGTGAAATAAACCCTTTAATTTTTGGTTTAAACAAAATCTTTCCCTTTAGCCTGTTTTTGGAGTAAAATGTTAAGAGGTTTATGATCAGGCTGACTCTTGGATTCTGATGGATTGATGGTGCAATGAAGATACTGTATTTCCAGTTCCAGGAATTATTTTCTTACAAAATTGTAAAATAAGCTACTTTGTAAATTCCTGATTGTCATCTTTAGTAGTTTTCTATATGCACCTACATTAAGTTTTGGTGAAGTGTTACAAATTTCTTCAGTTGGACATGATAGAATGCTTTCGGAGCAAAGAGCATTTTTAATCCATGAGCAAGTATTCAAACACAGATGTGTAGGAAGAAGTACGTGAATGGTCTGTACCATGTCATTCAATCATCCGAAATTTCAGACAACTTCCATCTACAATATTTGTTTATGGCTATAATCCCAGCACTTCTGTTAGTAAACATAATACTGATTTTACATCTGGAAGGTTGGAGTTGAGAAATGTTTGTGGGGAGTGATCCATGGAAGATTTGCTGAGCCATTATTAGCTTTGTGGTGTTTTCTTTTGTTAGTTTCAGTTGTTAAAGAACAGTTGTAGTAGTGTTTCCTGTCATTGGCTGTAAATATCACTCAGAATGTCCTTACTCTTTGTACTGGATCTGTTCTTAGGGATTCAAGGCCTTTTAGGAAATTACCAGCTACCTTATTCTTTAATAAATTTGCAGAAATGTCTTCTGGAAGTTTTGGCACAGGTTTTGATATCCCAACTTTCTGTCTTCTTGGAGTGTGTCATCTGCTTAGAAAAAAGTTTTAAGTTTTCTCAGAATATAAAAAAGCCTCGAACATTTCATAGAGCTTAGATGTAAACCTGTTTTCATGCTAAGCCAGATTATAGGATATTTTTTTATTACTTAATAAAAAACTAAACAGCAGGTGATTCATATAAATGGAGATGTATATATATATATTTAAAAACAGTGTTCATAAAATTTGTCACAATATTCAGGAAATAGGTTAAGTAAAGCTCCAGTGATTGTGGAAAGTAGTTCATCTGTGCAGACTTCTCCCACTGAAATACCAATCCTTGTATGTAGAGTGAGCTCTCTCATTATGTTAGGGAAATTATTTCTGGGAGTAATCTTGTAGATCTGTCTGTACCCATTCAGGGCTTCTTTCCAGGGTTACAGCGATGGCGTAGCTGATCTTGTTCTCTGGACATCTGTCTGCTAGGAGTGAGAGATGTCCTCTGTTCTGTCTCATAATTTGCCAAACAGCCCTAAAGAAATAATGCACTTTAATTACTATTGATGGGACTCAATTTGGATCCTTGAGTTGAAGACTCTTTCTCTTTTTCTGTTTTCTGACTTGTATGAAGATTTTTTGCCCTTACCTGTTTCTTTTGGAAAAAGTATCTGAAAGGGAACACTGGTAATTTTTTTCCTTCTGACGTGGAATGGGTTCAGAATTTTTTAAAAAGTTTTGTTGTTTTAAAATACAGCTGCCTCATTTTATCATTAAAGCATACTGTAATAAATTTCTGGAATATCTCCTTTGGGGTAATTATGTTTGGTATGTGAACATCTGGAGTTTTTGAAGTTTTGCGCATATGACTGTTTGCCCACATGGTTCTTAAGATATTTGTTGTATTCTTTCTGAAGTGACTTGATAAAGAAAATCATGTTCATTTTTTACTTGAATCACAACTGTAAGTTTATTTTCTTTACATTTAGAATCTGTGGAACAATTATAAAAGGCTTTTCTGTTCTCTTTAAGATACTAATTACCCTGTGTCCAAAACTCTGGTTCCATTTGGAACACCCCGAAACTACGGGTAGTGTCCTGACTGGAAATTTTCTCCCCACCCTTCAGTCCCTGAGTACGGTTCTTTGAAATGCAAGTCTTTTGACATCCTGTGTTAATTTTTTATGTCTTTTGCCTTTTTGCATATGTGCTCAGAAGCTTATTTTTGAAGTGGATGAGGATTTTAATACTAATACCTGTATCCAGGTATTTCTAGGTTTTCTCTAAAGAAAAAAACCAGATGTTAAACAGACTAATGGGCTCTTAATGTAATATTAGTACATGATATTAAAAGTGAATTAGTTCCCCTTTATTGTGATTTCTTTCTCAAATTAGGAATACATTTTTTTTATCCCCGTTAGTGAAGATGGTTAGTTGTCTAGATTTTTACAGGAATGATTTCAAAATAGTTGAGAGAACACTTTGATTAAAGAATTTTTGAATGTTTTAAGGTACTGCACTTGGTAGAATTTAAATATATGAGCTTTGTTGTGCTTTTGGGGATTTAAGTCTTTGGGGTTTTGTTTCTTTTAGAAGATGGAAATCTGTGCTATGAATAGAGTGCTAATATAGGAGATTTTCCTTGAGTCCACATTTTACTCATTTTATATACTCTGTGTATGCTAGGCAGGCACACTTTTAAAATGTTGGGGGTTTTTTTTCATGGCAAAAATAGCTTGCAGCTTATTGAAAAACAAGGCAGACCTGTGCCTCAAAATCCAAATGAAACTGCTGCTTGGATGAGGCTCTAAAGAGGGCATTTATATGTTGTGGAATGAATGGCATGCCTGCGCTAACTCCCGCAGGCCGGATATTTCCAAGGTATCAGACAGAGCTGTATATACTGCACTTTTTCCCCTTTGGATCTGAAGGTTTCTCCCTTGGCAAGGTCTGAAGGACCTCTGGCCCTTGTGGGGAGAATGAGGTGGGGAGTGGGGGCTGGCAGGGGAAAAGTAAAATGAGCAAGGTGACTGTATGTGTGTGATACTTTTTTTTATTTTCCACCCAGACTGCCCTTCTTGTGCTTTGTGAGCTCGTGTTGTTTTTCTAATCATTGTTCTTTGAACAGTGTAGTTAGGAATTTCCTGTTCACGTTTTACTACAATGGTTTGTTTAAAATGATAGACCACAGTCTTTCCTGACCTAAAACTAGATTAGCCTTGAATGTCGAAAAGAAGTCGGACAAATAAAGAGGATAGGCTGTATTTGCTTATGTCATGGAGAGAGGCCTTTTAACCATGGTCTCAGTTGTATCAAATACCACAAGTCATGTTTCTTAAATATTTATTAAGACAAATAAACATAGTTATTGTATGAACTGGCAGGTCTCCAAATTTCTGTCTCTTTGATTCTCATGGGTGGGTCGCTTTTAATCAGGAGAAGTATATTTAGTCAAGACTAATATCTACTGGATTGCTGAATCCAGCCATAGCTCAGTTCTCCTCTCTCCCTTGCTTTGTTACATTTTTAAAATGCAACAAAATAAGCCTCAGCAAAGTTGGAGTTTTAAAATACTAAGCAGTAGATTTTGGGAAATAAATTGGGTGCCTGTGATAAGGGAAGTTTAGTATAGTCTTTGTATGTACTGCCATATGTTTGCTTTCAGATTTTGGAGTAAAAAATCTCCCAAGGCCAGCAGTGTTAGATGTACAATGAATTACAATATCCTTATTATACAATTTATGTTTATTTAGAGTTGGGTCCTTGTGTAACACTGCTAATCTGTGTAACTAGTGCACACCTATAATGATGGAACAGTACAGGTAATAAGGCTATTTATTGATTTTTATCTGGAAAGAAATAAAATTTCAGTGTTAAAAGCAATATATGACCTTGACTTTGGGTTCTTATTTTACAGAAAAATACTGTATCATAAATTATATTATGGTGTGGCACAAAAGTTGTATTCAGTTTTGGAAGAATGGCATACTGACTTGCCTGAGCTGGGTACTGAAGTAATCAGTGACAAGTGTCAAACTCATTAATATCCACTTTATACATTGCTTTTGGGTATTTTTAAAGCAAGGTTGTCTGTGACCATGTGCATGTGAAATTCTGGTAAACCTGCTAAATCACTTTTTCAAGATGGGAGATGTCAGATTTGTAAGGTTATGGAGTCTCTAGCTGATATGACACACAGGCATGTCATTACAAGGGTGTTGCCAGTTAAAATACTCAGCTGTTATGGTATTTCCAGCTTAGCATCTAACTTTGTTCCACCCAGCAAATAGTCACATAAATAGTACTAGCTGTGGATTTTTAAAGGAAATATTTAATGTATTTTTTAAGAAAATAACATTTGGAAGGAAAAATATTTGGGCAGCTTGTCTAGGGTAGGGCAGGGAGATGCCTTGCAGGGTACAGAGTTTGATGTGCTGAAGAAGCTCTCAGTAGATGTTATATGGAAAATGTTACCATTTATAGAAATCAGGTATTTCCATGAGTACCAGAACTGGTGAAGGCTGGTTTCCTGTGGGTTTGAGTCTTATGGCTGATTGACTTTGGTGTCTGGAAAGGTGAAAGTTCTGCTGGATGTTTCTTGCCTTTCATTTGGGCTGTCTTCATTCACTTGCTTCTGAGCAGATTTTCTGATATCTGATTAGGTATGAACATGTGTTTCTCACTTTCCATTAGGCCTCCTACTTTCATAAACATTCATAGGTATTTCAGTTATCTAGGCAGCTCCCCTAAAATTTGAGAACTCATCAATAGGAAAAAAACCCAAATAGACTTAAGTCTATTAATTGTGTTATTAATAAAAACCATATATCCATATTTTTATAGGAGATGGGACTATGAGCCCTTGATTTCTCTTTTTTTTAATGACCCTGTTGTCTGCTAATTTCTAGTAGCCAGTTCTGTTCGAAAAAGGAGCCGTTTCCTAAAAACCAAGTGATGCTTTCATCTACTAAATGACAGAAATACATTTTGAGATTAGTGTGCCAGATTTTGTGGTACAGACTTGTACTTTAATCATTCTGTAGTATATGTGCTATGGATCCACTATTCATGCACAAATGAAACAAAGCATTAGATTTAAGTTTCCAGTGTAGCTGTTAGGCTGAGTTGTCTGTGCTTCTAGGTTTGTTTTCCTACATGCATGAATAAAAAGTTTAATCCTGAGTAGAGAGCCAGAGTCCTTCTGAAGGTTTATCATTGAGATTCTTGCTGTTAATGTACCTGTGCTGCTCTTAGCAGTTGTTTTTTTTGTTCATAAGTACCAGAGATGTATTGTGTGAAATACTATCGAGGGCAGTGGGTGCTGTTGGTTTCACTGTCAGCAAAAATTGTTCACTTTGGTTTTCACCTTCGCTAAGCACAGATTTTTCTACCTGGAAAAGCTCAGTGAATTAAGGTGTGAGTAAAGAGGGCCCTCGATCTTCCATATGAATGCTTTTTGTGTAGCAATATGGGTGAGTAGTTTATTCCACTAGATGAAGTAAGTGAGGTGAATAAGGTGAGTAAGCAATTTCATTATGAGACGCTGTCAGTTGTGTCTAAATGCTGTGTTGCAAATTTGGCTCATGCTTTGAGCTGGTTGTGAGCCAGTGGCTGTGGTTAATTCATCACCAAACCTGAGCTAACAAACCCTATATAGGCTAGGTTATATTAGATAGAACTCTATGCCACGCTGAAGTAGCGGGAAGCCAGGGCAAAGCTACTTTGAATCTGCTGGAAACATCCTGTGTAGACAAATGTAGAAGTGTTTGTGTGGGGTAAATCATTTATAATGTGAATTTACAGTACCTTTACTGTAATGTTACTTTCTTTACAGAAATCAGTTAATGTTCTTTTTGTGTAAGCTGTAGGCTCTAGTTATTTCTTCTGGGGTTGTATTTATAAATTATGTGTAAAATCTGTATTATCATGGGATGTATCATCAGCGTTAAATGGATTGATAATATTCTTACCTGTTGATTTGCAGTAGTACAGCATCTTGTATATAATAAAATTATCTTAAGCAACGATCTTTGAAATAAAGCCATGACTTCAGGAATATTTCTAATATGATCCAATCCCTTGCAAGGCTGAGTTGAATCTTCCCACTCCTGCACACTGAAAGGAGCTGGAGGAGCCCGTGCTGTGATGCAGCACAGTGGCACTGCCGTGGTGCTCACAGAGATGCTGCTGGAGCTGGCCATCCTTTTGTGGAACAGGCAGGCTGTGGCTCTGGAGGGCTTAGACTGCTCCCAGTACTGTGAGAAGGCATTTATGTGCTTACAGGAAAGAAAAATGCCAGAAAGAAAATGGAGACAGTACTAAGAAAGCCTTTTTGTCATAGTTTGGGTAGGTGTATATTGTGTACAGTCAAAATTTACACTTACAAAAGCTTGCAGTTGGCAACAATATAAAGGGAACAGTGCAACCTGTGCCATTAATATGTGTGTGCATGGGAGAGCACATACCTGATCTAAAAGGTGTTTGAGAATGCTTTTGTAGTTCTCTTATTTTGGAAATTGAAGATCAAAGCAATGTAGGTTCAAAACAATGGAACAATGTGCTGGGCTTAATTGTATAAAATACATGAGGATGAACTGTTACTGAGGGCAAGGCAAGTTCATTTTCATGGTTACTTTTGAGAGAAGCAAGAAATTAATTTTATTTTTATGTTGGATCTCTGAAGACAATGATTTCTTTTTTTCTTCTCAACACTGATGTTTGATGGATGCTAAAAATTGCTGGAAGAACTTGTCCATTCTTAAAATATATTTAATACCTACTAAATTAAACCATGTGTTAGAACAAGCTATTATTAAAAATGGCATTTGTGTAATTACTTTTCCTTTTTAATACCAGTTAGAGTCCATAAACCTTTTTCTTGGTTTACTTTTATGCTGTTCTTGGATTGCATAAGTTGTTTCATTATGAAATTGTTTTGGTTCAGTTGTCAATAAATTGTGTGTTATCTTTCTAAGTACTCTGGATTTCTATTATGGCAACAGCAATGTCATCCTGTCCTCTGCTTCTGTCAGCACATTTTCTACAAATGCCCTTTTATGTGTTTGCTGATATTTTGAGAAATGCAGATTATTCAATCACTAGAAATGTGTGTGTGTGCATGGGTGTCTGCCCTCAGCATCGCTGTAGTGCCACCTCTGAAAGCAGCATGGTCCAGAGATGTCTTAGTTGTTAAATTGCCTTGCAGTGCTCTCTTTAGAGAGTTTGGGCTTTGGTTTTTGGGGAGTGGGTAGGACCGGTATTCTTGCCCAAATCAGCATTTCACTTTAGACTTGACTGGTGTCTTAAATAAGTGTATTTATTACTGCATCTTTCTTGGGAGGAGTTAGGGAAAATTAATTGTCTCCATAAAACTAATTTTTGCAGGAATTAGAAGCATTAAGTCATTGTGAGTAAGATGCATTGCTCAATATATGGCCAGAGGGTAGGAGGGGGCCTGGACCAGTCATATCTGTAAAATTCGGGCTTCCACTAAAATGCAGCACAGCAACAGGGTTTAACTGGCTGTGCAGTGAGGTTCCTTGCCTCAGAAGGCTGTTGTGTGAAATGAATGAAGATGACTGGATAGACTGAAAAGCTGTGCTGCTAAATGGTTGATAGAAACACCTTGTTAATTGAATGGGGGAGGAATATATTTAATGCAATATGATAATAATTTATTTAACTGGTGGTATCTTCATTGTATTCTAATTAGAATTTGAGGACAGAATTGCCAGGGGAGTTAACTTGAGGACATTAAAAATTTAGGTAGGGAAGGGATGGACATTTGCTCTTCTGGCAGCTTCTGTCTTTAGTAATTCCTTGTTGTGCTGTGGCAGTATGAAATCAGAAAACCAAATCCTGTGAATAAGAATCCTGTGGATTTCATGCTGGGAAGCGCAGAGAGTGGCTATGTATGTAAGCATCTGGGTTCACTTATAGGGATGTAAGGCCTGCAGAAGGGAGCTAGACGAAGGGTGATGGCAGAAGACAGGCTTTCCTGGCAGCAGCAGTCTAGGAAATGGTGAGAAAATCTCTTCAAATTATTTGTTCAGTTGTGACATAAGTACAGGATGGGGGAGGAAAGAGGGAGTGCTCCTGTTTCTTTTTCCACAGCTGTCTTGGAGAGGCTTTCTTCTTGCTTAATAGATAGTGGTGGAAGGTTTTTCGAAAATGGCAGAACATGAAACTGTGTGGAGAAGGGAATGTAAGAGTCATTACCATGTTTTTCTGGGATCTCCCTGTCAGGCTTGTACGCTGTCCTGCCTTCCCATGCGCCATAGTTTCCTTTTCAGTTCACTCAGGTTTCCTAATAGTGTTTGAGAAGCTGGTGGTAAGTTTTGAAGTCCTGCTCTGTTAAACACACTTGAGTCACAAATTTTTCAGCACACATCTGGAATAGCAGTCATGGTCCAGTTTGCTTCATGCACTCCTTTTACTGGATCTCTTGAAGCATTGCTCATCAGCCCAGCTTATCAAGCAGATTTACAACACTTCTGAAAACAGTGGATTTTTTTTCTCTTTCAAGCTACTCAGAGGTTGAGTCAGTAGGTCTTTCAGTAACTGGAAATAGCTAGTATTGTTGGGAAAAGTTTGTTACCTATCTACAACTTTGATGATGAACTTCTAAGCATAGGAGACAGTTCTGCCTACCATCCTCACTTCAGAGACTGGGAGGACCCCATTGATGGTTAGCTCTTGCATATAAATAGTTTTGAAGAAAATAGTTGTGTTGGAGTTAAAGAAACTAAAATTTTATATGCTTCCTCTGCTAGTAACACAAAAGGCTGTGAAATGCAGGGGATAGTTACTCTGACAAGATTTTGCATAATTTCTGTGGGCAGATAATTTTCTGTATTTTGAAGTAAAGGAAACATATGTCCCTTCTGCTAGAGCTTAGCATTCTAATATGTCAGACGTAAACCCCATTTCTCTTCTGAATGCATCTGTCCAACCTGCTTGTTACTTAGTACCAGACAAGCCTCATGGAAATGCAGATGCTTTTCTTTACCTAGTTCAGTTTTTCCTGCAATTCATTTAATCTGCATTTCTGATATCTTTGTGGCTTTTCTGTAGTTGCATATGAGCGAGTGCTTTCTGTACTAAAGATAGACTTGATCTTGTATGATAAAAAGAAGAGAATCTGGGAAGAGATTTTAATTGCAATTACTATGGAAAAATATTTTTTAGTGAGTATATAGTTGAGGATATGACTCAAAACACAGTAGCTTGTTTCTTTCATGCACTTGTATTTTAATGATTGCTTGGTCAATTAATCATTTCATGTGTCTCAGTAGTTAATTTCCTTCATGAATATCTAGTTATTTCCTGTGCAGCTCTGGTGTGTGGGTTTGTTTGGTATTTTTTTTAACAGCATTAACTGATAAACGGATTAATTAGTTCATTCCCAAACATGTTATCCGTGTCATTATCCTATGGTGTTAGGTCTTAACCTTCCATGAGCACTGAAGGAAATATTCATGTTTGGGATTACTCTTCTGGGGGGGCTACAGTACCACTGTCTAGCAGTGGATATTCAAAGGTGCTTTTGAGGTTTTAGTTTTTCATTTGCTGTATACTTGAGTTTCTGAGAAACTTTTAAAATAGGCTGTGTTCTTCCTCCAAACTTCAGAAGGCTCTTTAACATATGGATCCTGATGCTTCAGTCTTTTCCTGAGATGCTTTTGTGATGCATCTATGTGGTTTTTTTCATGTTTATTAAAATTGCATGGCCAAACATAGACCAAGCATTGAAAAATGCCAGAATTCATGTCTGCATTGTCATTGTTGTGAAACTGTCTTTATGTGGTTGTTCTGATTTTATCTGGGTGGGTGTTTTTGGTCCTTCTTTCTTCCCCCCTCCCCGCCTTCCAACCTGACTGAGGCTAAGCGTATGTGATTCCTTCGATCATTTGTTGCTTTCTGGTTGCCACCTTCCAGTACCTGGTTCTCATGTTCCTCATTCTTTTGTATCCCTGTATTCCTATTTTTCTGGCATAATATTCAGGTGCTAACAGGGATTGCATTGAGACTGGAAAGAGAAACTGACTTCCTAGTCTCTTTCCCTGGAAGGAGCAGGGTTGTACTGGAATTGTTTTTCTGGAGCTGCTCCTTGCAGCTGGAGCAGTCCTCTTGGATGTCCTGGAACACTGGAGTTGTGTGGCTGAGAGGTCCTGAGAAGCTGGCATGTGTTCAGTGGAGATTACATCTGCAAAGGCTCGAGCTGCTGTACTTCGCAGAGTTATGATGGGCATGTGCAGCAATATTCCCCTCTTCAAATCCCTTGTACCTTCATCAGACTTGAATGTTTTTGCTTGGGAATAGTAGGATACCTACAAAATTCGGGTCCTGGGGTTAGCAGTGCTGAGATTATCTAGGAGACTATTGTAGGAATTGAAGCAGAGGGCTGGGGAGGGACGGGACAGCATTTTTCCTGTACTTCATTGTTTCAACTGGCAGAGCTGTTTTAATTGACTTTCTTACAAGAGATGAGAAGGAGGCACGCCCTCAGGAGAGAGAACTTCAGCCAAGGCAACTCTACTCTAGCAGAATAAAAAGCAATGAAAAAATTGCCTAATGAGGGAATGCCTAACGAAGCATACCAGACTTCCTAATGAATGGGTGGCACTGCATTATAGTAATGTGCAGATGATACAACATATTGCAACAGATTTTAGATACCTGCTACTTTTTGTTTGTTGATATGCAGTGCTTCCAGATACAGAATTCAGATGCTTATTCTGCAATGTACATTTTTTCAATATTTACAAACACTGCTACTGTCACTAGGGAAGATGTCCTCCAGGTCACTCATGAGGTTGGGCTAGTTGCAAGGACTACCAGCTAAAGTTTTGTGGCTTATGTACGCAGGAGCTGAATTAGATGATGGCAGTAACTTTCTGACCTTAAAATACGGACCTGAACAGCTGGGTTCACTCTGTGCTGCCATGGTGAAAGTTAGGGTTTCCTGTGGCTGACTTCCACAAAGGCTCAGGGCAGGGAGGACGGGAGCTGAAGCTGTCTTTCTACTGCTCTTAAGCTTTCCTTCCTAGTACTGGAGCTGCTTTTGGGTATGGGGAACTGAGCATTGTGCACTGAAAATATCTGTGTTTACTAACTGCAAAGGAATGCATAAATATAGAAAAATATGCCAGTATAGCTTATTCCCAAAATATGTTACTATGTGGTGCAAAGGATCTTTGGGTGAGCAATATCCAAAAGGAAACTTTGGAAGAAATACCTACCACTTCTAGAGAGACTTGTCATTTACAAAACATAATAATGCAAACCACAGAAGTCAGTTTCCTGAGTTGCTGTAAATGTGTGTTTTTAACACTCCTTTTCTAACACAAACGTAGGAAGCTGGCAAAGTAGCTATTTCAGTGCTCTAGAAAAGTTTAAAGTGAAATAATCTAAGGAAACGGAAGCCTCTATTTTTAACCTTCTCCGTCATGGGAGATGGGGAGGAAGAAGAGGAGGCCATCTACTGTTGAAGTCTCTTCAATATCTTACTGTAAATTTAATCAAATTTCTAATGCTGTTTTAATGAAGAGGTATTCATTGATGTTATGTTCAAATTAAGATGTAGGTTTGATGGCATGGTCAGTCTTCTAGAATTGAACTTTATCTCCGGTTGACTGGTTTTTACTTTCTGATCTTCTGGTATATGTGAGATTTTATGCTGTAAAATAACTCCCAACACTGCTTGTGCTGTTTTACGGTTTGAATTATTTTCTTATATCAAAAATGCATTTTTGTGAGAGTTCTAAGTGTTTTTTATATTGGGTTTGAGCAGATTCTTCTAAGATTTCTTTTCATACTGCATTATTGTAATTCATTAGAAGTACATTATTTTGCTGGATTTCTCTGAATTTGTTCACAAAGTATTTTTTGTTCTTGTATATATCTAAAAGCATGATAGTGAAGTTATGAGTAATTCTTCATATTACTTGTTGGGAACTACTTTATTAGTGTAGCTGGAAGCTTAAATATAATACATTGTACAACTACTGGCAACCATAGAAGTAATAGCATCAAACTTCATAAGTTCAACCTCTTAAAAATGTTCAGAACCTTACGTTCAGATGAACATAAATCTGACTTTGGGATATATTACTAAGTTACTAATATTGATTAGGGAATATTGCATTAATTTGCAAGGTCAACATTAAGGAAGGCTGTAGGAAGCAAGTGTATTTGGGGAATGGTAATAATAGTAGGATAATTGCATATAGGGAAAACAGGGGCTGGGCTAAGTTTTCCTAAAAGCTTGAAAACTGCTGTCTGACAAGGGTGTTAACTTGGAGTGTGGAAACACTTCTAAGAATTTAAGTGCACATTTTAGAGAATCTTCTCCACAGCACCTATATTGACGTTATACATACGTAGATAACATGAATTTCTGTTTGTGACTTGTAGGTTGAGAATCAAAAGGTAAGAAATTATGTAAACTAGCATGTCCTAAAGTGTAAATAATTTGACAGCTATATCTGTAATTTTAAAGGCAAAGAGTGAGCTGTGGAGAAGAAAATGTAGCAAGGCTGCAAATCTTTGGAGAACCATTGCTTTTTACCTTAGGCAGTTATTTGGCCTAAAGAAATTATTTTACTTTGCAGGGGGGTTGTTAGTATGAAAGTAGCAAAGATTTTAGGGAGTTGAGATTTCTTCTGTTAGCTCTCCTGGTTATGTTTGGAAAATAAGACACATTTGAGGCACAGTTCTCTTTAATGGGTTTATTTTTAGACCACTTTTAATGTCTTATAGGTAATCATTAACTGTTTTTGTAATGCCACTTAAAATATGGAGCTTTGAAATAAATGGGTAGATTGAGGGTGTTAATGCATACAGTAGTCACTAATGACTTGTCCATCTCCACTTCTTGGCAGCTGAAACATGCATGGTTGACTAAGGGTCTGTTACTACTGGAAGAGTGGAAAAACCTTAAATAATGAGGTGACTGCTGTAGATCAGTGCTTGCACAAAATGGACTCTGAAACCAAAAGCATCGAAGATCCTGTCAACATATTTCCACTTCAGTTGCTCAGTGCTAAGTCAAGCTTAGTAACTACTCAGGCAAGTGATTGAAACGGTGCCCTTGGATGCAGTGTGCATATCACATTAGTTGCACTCTTTCACTCTCACTTAAACTATTCTTTATTAATGTAGTTCAGAAACTGAAGAAGAGGAGCAGTCTGGAAAGCCTTCCTTGCAGATCTGCAGTGCAGTTTGGGCAGGGGGCTGCTGAAGTGCAGTGTAATGTCCTCTCTGGATGCAGGTTTCCCTCCATGCCCATGGGCACTCACTCCACTGAGAGGGGCTTGGAGCCAGAGCTGTGGCCTTTTGCAAGGCAAAATTTCTCTGCTTTACAGGCGAAGTCAGTGCGTGACAGCTCAGTAGCATGTTAGAAGACATTGTATAGAAGTGGTACAAAAGAGTCCATAATATTTCCAGGAATGTGATAATTGAACATGTTTGAGAAATGCCATATGTGGTACTTTTAGGAGAAATACAGGATGAGTGTAACACATTTTCAAGTGTGTTGGAAGATGAGGAGGAAAAAAGCTGTTTTGAAAGATTAAATGAGAAACTCTTGTCTTGAATTTCTAATATTAGCTGGTATTGTAGGCTTTTCTGGGTGTAAGGCCTTTGTTTACTGTTTTACCTCACAATTTGTTTTAAATAGGATGTATGTGAAGTCATGGTATGCATAGTCTTTTGGCACTTATCTACACATCACTTTGTTCCAAGACTTGAAAAGAATGGTCTCTTGAATATGTATTTTCCCAACCTTTTTTTTTTTTACACTCAGGCCAGTTGAATTTACTTTTTCCTCCTATTGTTTGTCAGTTTCTGCTTAATTTCTCTACAAATGGTTTCTGGTAGCTTTTAACATGTGTTTTCTTTTTTGTTAATATAATTGAATAATACTTATTGGTGAAAATAGTTTCATGAATATAATTTCAGTAAAATTTAATTGAATATACTCCCAAGTATAGTAAGTTTTTGGAGGACTGGGGCTTAAAATATTTTAAAACATCAGATTAACTAAATTTTCACTGATAGTGCTAGGCTTGTTTGTGCATATAGGCTTGATGGATGTCTGTTTCTAGTGTCATTAAACTTCAATTTACATGTAGGGGAACTTTAGCTGTAGCCTTTTCTAAAACATTGTTTCTCTCAAACTACAGAAATAAAAAACCCCTTCAGCTGATGTTTGTGGGCATGTTTTCTAGAATGATAAACCTTCTCAGTGTATGAGAGAGATTTGCACAGAATTGCAGAATATCTGGGTTGGAAGGGACCCACAAAGATCTTAGAGTCAAGCTCTCGGCCTTCTGCAAGAGTCACACCATGTGCCCAAGAGCATTGTCCAAATGCTTCTTGAACTCTGTCAGGCTTGGTGCTGTGACTGCTTCCCTGGGGAGCTGTTCCAGTGCCCAAACACCGTTTGGGTGAAGAACCTTTTCCTAATATCCAACCTCAACCTCCCCTAACACAACTTCAGGCCATTCCCAGAGGTCCTGTCACTCATCACCAGAGAGAAGTGATCAGTGCCTGCCCATCCTCTTCCCCTCACAATGAAGCTGTAGACTGTGATGACGTCTCCTCCCAGTCTCCTCTTCTCCAGGCTGAACAGACCAAGTGCCCTCAGCTGCTTCCATATGGCTTCCTCTCAAAGCCCTTCACCATCTTTGTTGCCCTCCTTTCGACACTCGCTAATATCTTCCTTACATTGCAGCACCCAGAACTGCCCCCAGCATTCAAGGTGAGACCACCCCAGTGCAGAGCACAGTGGGACAATCCCCTCCCTTGCCCAGTTGGCGTGCTGTGCCTGATGCCCCCTGGACACAGCTCACCCTCCTAGCTGCCAGGTCACTGCTGACTTCTACTCAAGGTGCCATCAACCAGGACCCCCAGGTCACTTTTCACTGCGCCGCTCTCCAGCATCTTGTTCCCCAGTCTGTCCATACATCCAGGGTTCCCCATCCCAGGTGCAGAATCTGGCTCTTTACCTTCTTATAGTTGGCAATTGCCCATCTCTTCTAATTTGTCAAGGTCTCTCTGCAGGGCCTCCCTGTCTTTGAGGGAGTCAACAGCTTCTCCTAGTTTTGTGTTGTCTGTGAACTTGCTTGTATTGTATCCCTTCCAGCCTGCATCGCATCCATTGGGATGTAATTGCATATATACTTCAAGATTCTAATGTTAACCTCTATGCATCGTCAACTACTTGCCTTCTAGTCAGCCCAAAGACTACCAATTAATGTGAGTCTCTGTTTTGCTGAGACTTGTCTAAAGTGGTTTAAAGTGTTCACAGAAGTGTTTCACAGTGCTTTCTTTATTGAAGAATATCTAAGTTAAGTTTCAGTCATTTGACACTTGAATGATATTTAGACAAATCAATACATTGTGTGGACAAATCACTTGTGTGTGTGTATATGTGTACATATATGTATATGCACACAAACGTATATATTTAGTTATTTTCAATCTGGATAATTGGTAAAGAAGAATTACAAATTTAAGAGAGGGAAACACCTTCAGCGATGAAGAGATAACCATCACAAATGTACAGAAACTTGAATTACCATTGGCTGTAAGAAAGTTGTAGAAAAATCTCTGCTATAATGTTTGGGACAATCACATAGACTTCAAAATTTTGAAGAAAAGTTTACTCTAGCAAGGTCAGACTTAAAGGTTACACGATAGACTACACCAGCACTTTTTGGATATAGGACACCTGAGGTTAGCAAGAGGATGTAGCAGATGAGTAGACAGTTTTGAAGAACTTTACACTTTCATTGCTCAGCTGCTCTAGTGAACAGTGATAGCCAACACATTTTAATAAACTGGAAGTGAAAGAGGCAATGCAGTAGTGAGGGTGTTCTAATCTTTTTTGATATAAACATCAAGTGATCATGTAAGAGTCTTCAGGAAGTATTCGACTGCATGATAGTGTCTTGCAGCATTTAAGACCCTTTTACTTCTTACTGAGATGTAAAGCTTCTTTTGGTGCCTCCTTTTGTTCTAACATGTGGAGCTTCATGGACTTGAATTTGGAGTTTTATGTCCCATTTTTGTTCCTCCATGTCTGTTGGGTACCTTTTTCCTGCGTGCTACATTTTCTTCCTGCTTTGAAGTCCTCCCATGATTCTTATTCATGTGCAAAATGCTTATTATTAAGAACTTGCTGGTAAGATCTTGCCAGATGCACTTTTTCACCCTTGCTCGGATGACTTCCATTAACAAAGTGCAGGTGTTTCCTCCTCATCTGATAGTTGCATACAGATTCTGTGACCAGCAATCAGAAGTGAATATTTTTCTGTGTACAGGCATACACTTATACACAAGCACATAAACACTTTGCTGAGTAAGGGTGAAGCACTTCCCGCCTCTCCCACTGACTCTTCTACTATGGGTCTTCTACTATGGTGGGCAGTATTGTAGTCAAATAAGCTGGCTGGAAATTTATATTCTCAAACCAGAGTCTGCAAAACTAAGGTTTCAACTGTCAAGCAGTTTGTTAGACAGAACTGAACATAGAAATGGGTTTAAGTGTGTTCTGAGGACATAGAACTCTGACAGCTGGATGACTTGCTTATCTCCTGCAGAAGGCTGCAGTGTTGTGGTTTGCAGGATGGAAGAAATAAATGGGTAACTACGTGCCTGGCCTTTGCTGACCAGGACCTTGATTATCAATCAGATGTAGTTGGAAAATGCTGCTATGCACAGATACTGGTTAAAAGTTATAAATGTTGATTCAGAATCAGTGAAACTAGAGCACTGCATACTTGCTCACTCTGAAGCTGTGCTGTGTCTGGACATGTGTAGTGTCATGTTAGGCTTCTTACACAAGTGGAAGAATTCAGCTTGCTTCTCAAATTTTGAAATTCTCTGTTAAATTTTCTTTATTGTTTAGTTCAGGCTTTTGATTCTTATTCATTTGGGTTTAGGTTTTTTTTCTGAGTCTCATACATTGCAGAGGCCCTCGAGAAGATCTTGTAAATATTTAGAGATCTTTGAGTAGCACTGGCAAAAGAAAAATTGTAAATATTTTGCATGTTACTCTTTCTAGCAAAGAGCATATTCAATATGAAGGTGCAATTTGAAATCAGAAACTGTAGTCTCCTAATTTCCCCTCCTTAACTGTCTTATCTGCCACATATCCCTGCTGTTTTCCTCTTACGGTTTATGCCCAGCTGCCATATATAATTCTGTCTATTTTCCGCTCTAGGTGTCAAGTCTAGTCCATCCAGTCTGCTTTTCTTCAGCCAGCATTTCCCTCCAGCAATTGTCTTTGCCCCACTGCTGATCTTAGGTTTTGGCTGGTGGCTTTGTTCAGTTGTTGGTCACTTTGGGCTATCTATGCATACTTAATAAATTTCAAAGCATTCATGGATAGTCCTAGTTAACCCCTCTGCCCATTTTTTTTACTGTTTATCCTCTGTAAAAAATCACAATAAATTGCAGACACAAAAATAGTTTTCATAAAAGCACTGACTTTTAACCTGGCTATGATTTTTGAGAGAGGCATTTTCATCGTGTACATGAAATATTTTCAGCAAGAATTTCCCATAATATTTGTGTTCTGAATTTGGATATGGATCATAGCTGCTGTTAAGAAATGGATAGCTGCTGGAAGACTTGGCTGCTTGTGTGGAACTGTTTCAGCAGTTCCCGAGCAGCCAGACAAGTTATGCGAAAGCTGCAGTTGGACATAGCATTTTATGTTTCAACATACTAAGCCAGTATTTTTCAGCTGTTTTGGTTTTGGGGATTATGATAAAGGGTAAAAACTAAAGCACATTATTTGTCTATTGTTGCTTATTAGTCAATGTTTATTGTTTGTAGAATAGTGAAAGGTAAGAAGGTATCCTTAGGTACATTTCTTATAGATTATGTAGACTGCTATTACTTCTTGTAAGTCAACAAATCATATCTGTTCTCTTTTAGCTGTGTAACTTTACATACATTTTACATCACAAAATTGAATTGTTCAGAGTTTAAATTAAATGTCTGATAATGATCACATTTTCCTCATGCTTTAAAATACTGATTTATTACCGTACAAATGGCTGGCTAATGCCATCCTGGGCTTTCTGTCTTGCACATTGATGTGCTGTGTTGGCTTGTGTTACAGTAAATTGAAGCAAATACACTGATTGGACAGTATTAGCACTCTGTCATCAGCTTATATGCTGTTGAGAAAAAATGAGAAAATAATGAAATGCTATAATAATTGCAACATAAATAGATGCAGAATATAGTGTGGTCTTAAAAAGACTAAATTTCAAGTGACCTTTAAAAGAGTTGGTTCTGTTATTTCTTTTCTGTAGGATATCATTTTTTTTCCAACAGAAATGTACCCCAACAGTGAGTCTGAACACGTTGCCTTCTTTAAATCTTTGTCCTGAGCACAGAATTTCATTTGTGTAAGTTTCAGTCTGGCCATCTATATTGTGGATTTATTTTAATGAAGAATTGAGTAGATGTTCAGTAAGTTATTTTATTCAGTATCTGAGGGTAAATCGCATAGTAAAATGAGGATATATAATTTGGATTAAGAAAAAGGTTCAAAAAAACTTGTATCTTGAAAAGATACATATAGTTTGGTGAACTTTGTTGTACTTTTGACTAAGCAGTTGGTATGTAATTTGCCAAACTTTATTTCAAAATCCAGTTCATTTTTATGACTTGGCTGCTTGCAGAGAGCTGAGTGGATGGAGGACAGATGAGGAGGAAAACCGTGGCATACTCCAGAGTGCTGTAACAGGGTCTGGAGTTCATGGTGGCATTTACTGCGAACAGCCCATACCTGTCTGGCGTGTGCTGCCCCATGGGTCTGACTGTGCCAGTTTCTGCCCTGGGGAGGAAGCCCCTTCCTTCAGCAGCAAAGTGCAGTGTGTGGCTGCCGTGTCCCTGCCCTGCTCGGGGGCAGTGGCTTTGGGGAGGGCAGCCTGCTCAGTCATGGCACAGCTGTGGCCACAGACCCTCTCTGTGTCTCACTGAGACAGTCTTTGCTGCCCAGGCCAGAGCTATAGTGGTGGAAAATGTTGAAGAAGTGCCTCCAGGACTGCAGTGTGACTTTTAGAAACAATATAATAACAATCCTCCCTTTCTCCCCCTCAGTGTAAGCAGATCTTCTTACCAGTGTCTGTGAAACAACAAAAAAATCATCTTCCATTCCTTCTCAATTTCTTGATTTGGTTTGTTTGGGTTTTTTTTGTTTTGTAGTTGGAGGGTATAAGAGCCATGGTACAGGACAAGAGGAGTTAGTTGAACTTTATAACCAAGTCTGTAATTTAAATTCATGTTAAAAGGAGGTAAGAAAAAAACATTGACTGAAAGTGTGCGCGTGATTTCTCATTTTGCCTTTTCTGTTTCTTGCCTTGTGACATGTCAATAATACACTTAGTTATAATACTTTCCACGGACAAACTATTGCTAGATTTATCAGATTCCTAATTCTTTTCTAGTTATTCTAGTACTAATTTTTAAATTGCATGGTGGTCCTCAGCTCTCTAATGCAAATTAATACAGTTTCCTAGTAAATACAGTTTCTGTATCTGCATTTGTCAGGCAAAACCATCTATCCTGTTAGATGACAATTCAGACTGAGATCAGCTTTAAGGAAATTTTTCTCATAGTTGTCTGTGGAGGTGTATCAGATTTTATTAGATAATTTTTGCTGCCATTGAACCTGACCAAAATCAGGAACAAAGTTAAAAACACTGTTGACAGCTGCTGTTCTTGCATCCTTCTCTCTGTCTCCTACAGACAGTGACTTTTGTTCAGAACTTGGTGGTTCTTTTTCATAATTAGCCCTCATGGTTAGTACTTTCCTCTTAATCCAGGCCCACTTTGAAAGGTGGGGTGACCCTGTATGTAATTTAGTTGTCTGGGCATTGTTTAAAGGAGGGCAACTAGTTTGCAACAGTGTTTCTACTTTGGAACACCTTTTCGATTTCCTGTTCAAGATCTTGGAAAAACAGGCTCTGTTTGTCTTAATTTAGTTCCTCCCAGGGGAAGTTTTACTCAATTAGACCTAGGGATTTCAAGCAGCCAGGGCCCTCTTATGTGGCATCAGGGCCATGGGAAGACTGAGGATCTTATCTAGTGTTTTCCAAAGCCTTGTGTTTTTAGTGATCCAGTTCTAGTTTTGAAGGTCTATGACAATGAAGTTGCCCTACTCCATCTGCCAAGCTATGCTTTGGAGATGCGAAGTATGTCTTTTCTTTGGACCCAGTAGCTTTTCTTTATTATTTAAAGGCTGAGGGTTTCTGTGGTTTTTTGGGGGGAAAAGGGAGGGTTGAAATTAGATTCTGTTAACAATGTATCTGAAGCTGAAAGCACTTTTGAAGTAATTTATGTAAAATGGTATTTAGCCGTTTTCTTATAGTGACTTTTCTTCTTCCCATCCAGTCCCTGCCATGAACTGATGTATTCAAGAAATACTTGTTTTGCTTCTGCATATTCAGAAAGCTGTAATAATGTTTTCTGGAATCCTTCTTTTTTTCGTAGTGGAAAAAGATATGAAATAAGTATGCTAGGAGGAGAAAAAACTTAGTTTAGTCATTTGTTAGGTTTTATTTACAGATTAATTTCCTTTTCCTAACTGTTTAACTTGGTAATTGGTGCAGAGAAAATGGGAATAAAACTTGGATTTTAAGATGTGTCAGTTGGATTGTGTGCAAATACCAGACTTTTATTTCTTCTGAATGAAAACATAATTTGGGCTGAGTTAGAAATGACAGATCTGAGATGCATGACATTGCTCAAAGATCTTTTTCTGGGCTTGATATGCTGGATTTGGATTATGGAAGCTTTCTTTTGTGGTTCTGTATTTGCTTCTGAGGGGTTTCAGAGTCACAAAAAACTGGGTGCCTAAGGACTGAAGAGCATCATTACTTTTGGAAAGGATAAAGTCAATTAGTCTGAAGTTAAGGTTGGTTTTTTGATCTGTGCAGAATTGACCCCCATGAAGAACTGTTACTTGTACCTGGCCTGTAGGTCCTGTGGCTGCAAAGAGTTAATGCTGTAAACTGCTCCCAGGGGATTTTCATCTTCAGCTGAAAGTTCAGAACCTTCTTGTTAGTGTCTGCCAGTTGTTTTGGGGGAAACAGGAGGTGATCATGGGTGAGTGTGTTAGTTATTGTTTGCTACCAAGATCATAGATAAATGCCTTAGTTTTTCTTTACTGTGAATAGCACAGTAAGGGACAGCCCTGTTTTTTGTTTAAGATGGAAGCATTTTTGTTGTGTCTTTGTCTTTATAATGCTTTGAAAAGTTTTTTGTCTTTATTTCAATACTTTGAAATGTTTTAACAGATGTACCTTGTACAATTCTTTATAAACAAGTAGAAAAAAAATCTGCTTTATTTTATAGAATTTAAGCTAATTAAAAATAATCCCAGAGGGTAAAGCAGTATTTGCAGAAGATACTTAATTTCAGCAGTGAACTGCTGTAATTTGTGGCTGACCTCCAATGTAGATATCTGCATTTGTTCCATTTTGTCTTTGTTATTCTGAAAAACTCTAGTTTCCGTAACTGGCAAGAAACAAATCTTGTCCTCAGAGTTGTGCTGGTTAAACTAGGAAGGTATTTTTTCAGTTCGCTTAATCAAAGCAGTGCAAAACACAGGCAGAAACTTCCAGTTCTTAGTTTTGTGTCTGGCTGAAGGTCCAATTATGTAGGTATAAATGTGACTGAATTGAGTCAACGTAACATTATACTTTGTCTGAAGGAAATCCAATTTGGAGCAACTTTGATTATAGTTTAAAATGAGCAACATCAACTTAATAATGGTCTGAATATCTGAAAGATAGCTTTTTATGTGTTGCGGTTTTTTTTCTATAAGTTTTCCTTCAAAACCATTAATTAAACTGTTCACACATGCTTTTATAACACTGTAATGAAAACTGGTTAGACCAGATGCATTGGTTTTTTTCAGTCTCCCTTTTCCAAAAAGTGAACACTGATCTTGTCCTGCAAGTCTGAGTCCTGGCGGGATCACAGAGAGCATTGAATTAAAGTTTTTGTAGTGTGAAAGGTTAGAGTATCATGTGCATGTTTTATTTATGAATAAAGGGTGATGGTATATTTGTATAACAGGCAAGCAAGTCTCATAATTCATTCCAAAGAAAATCTTGTCTATAGTGTGGTAATTTAGGAGCTGATGTCTAGACTACTTTGAGAAATTGTAAACATGATGTCTTCAGAACAATACCATGGGAGTTTAAGAAAAAATGCTGCACATTGTATGTTTAATATTTGACTGAATTCCAGAGAGATCAGGAGAATTTTGGCAGTATCTGCTCTGCCTGACTGCTAGATGAATTACTGAGAGTACATATGTCAGTTCCAGTAACATTTTCTTTCTTGAATGCAGCATCTTTGGATTTGCATGATTACATGGTGTAAACTACATATTTGTCAGTAATGGAAAATGTTTACTTTAAATAGTGGCGCACAAGTTTATGTACATCTTCTTGTTAAACTGTTCATAAGTGTTGGAGAATCCACCAAATAGGATCAAGCTATTATTTGACCTAAAAAGCTTAATCTTTCTACTGTTGTGCAGAGCTGTTGAAACATTACATTGAAACTAGTAAGGATTTTTTTTTTTTATTCTGCTACTGTTAATTTTGAACATTGTAATCTCAAGAATACTAAAATAGTTTCAGGAGGCAGGTAAATGCAGTTTTTCTGTTTGCTGTGTGCAAAGTTTTGTGCTCTTTGTTGGTGGTTGAAGGGTGTGCTTACTGCACCATTGGACTGGCTAGAATGTAGCTGTAAGTAGTATTTCCATCATTTGAAGTCTTTACCACTGGGTTGTTCTGGCTGGTTTTATTTTGGCGTAGGAAAGGACTTCCAAGTTCAAAGGCAGACATACTTTAATTTAGACAATTATTCAGACAATATTACTGTTATCATATGAAGGGCAATTATGACTCCTAATGATCTCTCCGTTCAGCAGTGTATTTGTAAGCATAATCCAAATCTTGTGTCAGAAAACCTTAATTGGGTATTACAACATACAAACGGAATTACAACAAACAGTATTATGCTATAGATTATGCTCAACCTATGCCAGTCCCTAAGTTAATGCATGTGTTTAACATTTTCAAAGTTGTCATCGTTCTAGGTATTAGAAATGCCCCAACAAGTATGTGAGGAAGGTGTTTTATCTATATTCCACATATAATTGAAATTACTTTATTGGTAGCTTTTATGTAAATGAATTTTGTGACAACTTTTAGAGGAAAACGTTATCCCAGGGGTTAAGTAAAGATTAAAATGAATATTTGGTTAATAGACATGATTAGACTGAGTGTAAAGGCTTTCATATTTATATTGTTTATTCTTTCTAGTTTTTTATATACCTTCCTGTTCTAGAGCAGTGTTGATTTAGAGTCTTTCTGTATAATATGGAACCCATTATTTTCAATGTTTCTGTCAACACTGACATGGCTGTTTCAGTTTTCTATTACCCACTGATCTATCAAGACTTTGTCGAGCAAGGGCTATGATATTTTAAGCTGCTAGATAGTAATGCTGTTACTTATTAATTACTCTTTCTGCTCTAGTTGCTTCAGAATTTTTCAGTCATTTGTTTGTCCTCCTTTTTGATGGAGAGGAAGTAATTTGGATATGTCTGGACCAAGAGAATATTATTAATAGTTGGAAATGTATAATTCAAATGAGGAAGTCTGTCATATAGTCTTGAATTTTGTATTTTTTAAAAGACAAGAAGTTATGCTACATTGTCACTCGAAAGAAGTTGAAACCTATAAAGCTTCTAGTAGTTTTAGCAGTGGTGAACTCCAGCTTCACATTTGTGTTCTTTGCAGTATGGAAGAACAACTGGCAGGACTGCATGCCATTATAATTAAATTGTTATACATAGAAACTAGAGGGGAGAAGCTTGTCTTACCTGTTTGGGGAGTATCTGTCAGCATATTTAAATGAAAATCTATTTTGAAACTGTATGTTTGTAATTATCAGCACATTCCTAAGTAGCATAACTAGTTTTTGATCAACCAGCAAAGGTATCTTCAAAACATGTAATGACATTCATTGCATTGTAAACTCTGCAGCTTTTGTATTTATTTCTTCTGTTTTTATTTTTACAGGATTACAAAGCCATTGACGTTTGCTGACTGTGTTGGTGATGAGCTTCCTTTAGGATGGGAAACTGTTTACGATCAACAGATTGGAGTTTATTATATGGACCACATAAATCGTGAGTAGATGCGTGATTGTTTTGAGGAATACGAGCAAGCTGGTCTTAACTCTTGCCACTAAATTTGCTTCCAATACCATTTACACACCTTGTGCTACAGTGAGAAAATGTATGCAAGTAATTTCTTGCAGAATGTGTTTCCTCATCTTTTATATGGGGACATAATTGTAAAGAATTCCATTTGTAAAGAATTTTACAACCTATGATTGAGCTGTAGTGTGTCAAAATATTTTGGTTTACTTGGTCATACTGTGAAGTATTAGTAATTTTGTTGCTTTTTGTCATATGTCAGCTATGTTCTTATATTTCCTATTTTTTCCAGTCATCCATAGTTCTAGATTGAAAACCAAAATGCATTCTGCAAGAAATGTGCTGATTTTTAATCAGAAGCACTGTGAAATACAGTAATCTCATCCTTGCTTAAGCAATACATGCTTTAATACAGTACAAAATGCTATCAAAAAGACAATAGATGTGCCTTTTGGAAACCAGTTTAGAGTGCTTTCCCTTTTGGACTATTGCTGAGCTTTGTATCATCACTGTGGCACCTTTGCCAGTTCTACTTTTAAAAAAAGTCTTATCTTTATGGCTTTGTACTATTGCTGCTGTTACTGTTGTGCTATCATTAAGCTTCTTATCGCCATTGAGTGAATGCTTTCAGTATTGTGGGAGTTGGCAGTTGGTGGGGACTAAGAAAAGAAGAAAGTAGTTATATGGGCTATCACAGCAGTGGTAAATAGTATAATCTGAAAAACCACCCTCAGTATTATCTACTTGAAATCTAGTCAATTAAAAAATGAAAGTGTAGAAATAGTTTTGGGCTTCCAGCCATCATTGGAAGTACGTGTGTACTGTGGTTTCACAATTACTTGCTTTAAAAAACCCAAACAACAGAATAATAAATGTTCCCATGGTATTGTTTGACCTACACAGGTACTTATTTGTTGTGAAATTAAACAAAGATCATTAACTAAATGATAAACTTTAAGCAGCTGCTAACACATTAATCACATGGATAGATAGACATGAAAATTCAAGAAAATACAGACTATTAGGTAATTCTTACAGTTACTCTGTTTAAGAAAAGTATTAGTTTAAGGTTTGCTGTCATGGTAACTTTAGTAATGTTGAAATTTAATAAAAAGTGAGGATTACGTTGGAGTACACTAATGGAGTGCACTTGCACCAAAGTATGTGTGTGAATGCACATATTAAAAAAAAAGAGGGTATTGGCAACTCTTTTAGTTTTTTTTTTAAATTTGGAGGTGATTTTAGAGTCCCTACAGAAAATGAGTAGAACATGAACTCGTATTGCAACACTGTAACTTTAAAAAGCTACTGATAGGCCTCTGTGATAATAATAACAATCACTTTGCAAAAAAAGCGGGCTCCGTTTTGTTTTTCAAATTTTGCTATTAGCAGCTTTACCACAGACTTCAAGTTTGAACTTAACAGAAGGGATATTAATCATTGTAGGCACGTCAGATCTGGCTTGCATTTTTTTCTGTGCAATTGACAGCAAAAATTGTAGAAGAGTATCTGCAAAGAGCAGTTGAGTTCCCGAATGATCAATGGGTAGACCGAAAGAAAAGATGAATATTAATAGGTCTGGAAAAGTCAAGCTAATCCAATTAGATATGAAATAAAGTTAATGTATGAACAGAGGGACAGAGGCTTCATGGGGACAGTGCTGAACTGAGTAAAAGGAATCATTCAACAATTAACAAGGTTGCAAAATTAGTCTCTTTCATGATAACTAATTACTTGCAGCCCACAGATTTTATCCTAAATGGTAATTCAACCGTCACAGTAAAATGGGTTTGTCACCCTTAGGCTAATACAGTGCTTTCATATACCAGCAAGATTTATAATAACAGGGAAGACAGAATTGATATTATAAGTGGATGATTATTATTCAAAAATTAGTAGGAAACTTGATCTGGTTTTTAAACTGTGGACAACAAAAGTACCAATCAAGACTGCATTAACTTCCTTTGTAGGAGTGAGAACTAATGAGTAGACAATCATGTGCATCATGAGGTGGTGTCAGGCAAGTGGCAGAGATGGTGTAGGAGCTGAAGGAATGTTTTTCTGAAATGAATATGTCTAAACCACTTGGATTGGCAGCTTCAGGAGAAAACATTTGTACTGCCTTTTGTGGCTGATTGGGTTAAATGCTTTATGCAGCTTTGGAGTTCTGTGTTAATTGACAAAACAGTTAGAAGGGCTTCGGTGTCAAGAAATACTGTGAGAAAATGCAAGGAATAATTCAAAGAGAGTCTTTCTACGCTTATGCTTCCCAGGGACCTCTCATGCTTTGTGCATTCTCTCAAGCTTTTTGCCCTTGCACCTTCTAAAAGAAAACAGCAATACATCTGATTTTTTTTCTAAGCCTTTTACTATGTTTATTTACCCAGGAAGCAAGAAAAAGATTTCTAGGCAATAGTTTTCCATTTAAATTGAAAAAAAAAAAAAACCAGGAACAGAAGAATCTTCTGTAACTCTCAATGGTGCTTCCAACCCTGATCTCCATCTTGTTCTGTAAATTCAGTACTTTGTTGACACCCTTACTAAGCTGCTCTTGGCTGTTGTCCAACCATTGCTTAAAAACCTTGGCGGTTGCCAGCCACAGAATTCCTTTTCCTCCTCCTCAGAGTCTTGGGAGCCTTTGAAGTTTCCTCTAAGCAGTTGGGCATTCCCCAGTGAGGGAATAATATATTCTCTGCATTTGCCTGGGACTGTTCTTGAGTTAATATAGTGTTTTTTTAAATCGGTTGTAAAGAAATGAAGGAAGTTAATTTTATCATACAATGTAGTTTTAGACTTGTTATGTAGCAAGCTTGTTTAGAAATCCAGGGCAAAGTTTCATAAAGCAGAAAAAAGCAGAGCTTCCCGTGCACTAAAGAAGTTTTCTACCTCAGATCAATGCTGCTAGCATTTTGGAAGGCTTCTGAAATAATTCTGTGAGAGACACAGTGCCCTGAAGTGTAGGACCTCAGAAGTTTAATGTGTAATAGAGTGTAGCATCTTAGCCTGGGCTGTTTATTGAGATTAGGACTAATAATTTCCCATTCAAAGAGAAAAACTGGATCCTCGTAAGCCTATCTGTTTTATAAGTATTTACTAATTTCTCATAGTTTCGATGGGGAATTAGCACTTTTAGGAATATTAAAATTTGCACAGATTTCAGGGGTACTTATGGACAGATGAGGTAGCAGTGGAAATTAAAATGCCCTCAGTGAAGGATGGGCAGCAGTCAGAACTGTTTCCTTCTGCTAGCCCTCCATGTAGAGAAGGATTCGTGATAACTCAACAAGCAAAGCATCATGTCCTTCGCTGAGGAGGTAGTTTGGGGTCATTGGAGCCAGAAAGGAATCAAAGTGGGGGAGCCTGGAAAGTGGGGAGAAATTGCAGAACTGTAGACACTATCTTTATATTGTTTCAATGTGAGGAGTTGCAGGGAGAGAAAAGGTACAGCTGCTAAGAGAAAAGGTTATTTAGCAACCTAATCTTCAAATCTGTTGGAAATACTGCTCTTTGATGAGCTTTCTGGTTTTGTTTATATACTTCTCAGATGGCTCTCAAACAGTAGAGCTGCTAGCATGACCTTGACACCATTAGAGTTCTTAATCTGTTGGGCTCAATCTTCTACTGTTTTGTATTTCATCACTGGCACCAATATACTGAATTACATACTCAGGATTAATGCAAAACATAACTGGCTTTCATCTCTTGTAGTAAACCTAGTTTGGAAAAATTGCTGGATGCTTGCTTCCTGACTGTGCTGCAGGTGTTGCCACTACTTTGAGCACTGACATTGTGTCTGGAGCAGCTTCTTACTGGTAGAGCTTCAATCAACAGAAATCAGCTTTACACTTAAACACAAAGCTTTACATGGACATCCTCATGTAAAACGTATTTGTTGACTCACAAAAACCCCCCAAATGAACCAATAATTTTTTAGGATTTTAATATGTGTCATCCTCAAATGCCTTTGCAACTGCAAAGAGATTGTTTTGCAGTAGTAACTTTGAAAATCAATAGATAAGGGAAGGATTTTTTTTCGTGGAAACTTGTTTTTGGTTTGTGTTTAAATAAAAACTGTTCTAAACCCTGGCAAGGGAAAACAGTTTCTTAAGGCAAAAAAAGAAGTGATTTAAATGCTTTATGGATTCGAGACTAAGATGCTGACTTCTCTGTTGAATTACCTTATTCTTCTTAACTATGCAGGGGTGGCCTCTGTCCTTTTAAGATGTTATAGTTGTGAAGTTGTATGCAGTATCATAAGATAGTTCCAGCTATTTATAGACTTATGTGTTAAGCATTGAGATACCTTTCACTTCTCCTTGTGGTTCTGGGTTTTAGGTAGTTCTTGGAATTTTCAAGTTGGCTATGAGGGAAGACTAGAGCCAAATTACTGTTTTCTTTGGGCTTGCACTGGTTTGTAATGAAAAAAAAAACTTTTAAATGCCTTTTATATTTGAAAATGCTTTTCCTGTTCTTTCACTCTTCATCCTTCCTTCTTCTCATCCTGGCTGGAGTGATTTTGGGCACTGTAGTGTCAGGTGTGCTGGTTGAGAATGGGCGTTAATAAAAATAATTTGGACTTGATAACACAAAGTTCCATATGATTTTATTTTGATGCTTTTACTTTTTTCTCCTTAGAGCTCACACAAATTGAGGACCCAAGGGAACAATGGAGAAGGGAGCAAGAACGCATGCTAAAGGAATATTTAATAGTTGCGCAGGAGGCACTCAATGCCAAGAAGGAGATTTATCAAATAAAGCAGCAGCGTTTTGAACTAGCCCAAGAAGAATATCAACAATTGCACAAAATGTGTGAGGATGACAGCCGTTCGTATGCCAGCTGTGAGTTAGTCTTTTCTTGATTTTACCCACCTGCCCTCAGAAGATGTGGTGTAAGAAATAGTGTGAAGTATTTCCGTCACCTGATTCTTTGAATGAAGGTCCTGACTTCAAAGGGATAGCAGTGAGGTGCTATCCTTTGACTCTGCAGTTCAATGCCTTCCATTTTCTGTTAGGTCTATTACAACAGAGATTTAACATTTAATAGGGATAAATGTTAGCATTAAAAAAGGATGGAACATGAAACAGGCATATATATGTCCCAGCTGGCATTTCTACCTATCTTGGAAGCACGCTGTAGTGATGCTTCCGGCAAGGCAGCAAAGACAGGGCTGAATGCTGCTGGATCAGCCGCCTGCCTGCGCTCCTAAACTCAAAGATTATTTTCCACTTAACATGGGAGGGAGCCATCACCTTAGGGGAAAACTTCTGTGGATCCATAGTCTGTTTAGCAAATTTATAAAGAGTTAGGGACAAGCTGTTGTGTTCAAGAAAAACTCTGGCCATGAACTAGGAAACAGTATTTCATTAGTTCACCTCGTTCTTGTGTGCCAGCCTGTGATCCTGATGTTGGAGATACAGAGCCTTGATTTCCTGCCCTTTTCATTCTTCAGACGTCTGTGGTAGCTTGGAGTAGAGGATACACTTTTTCTGAATTCTGAAGATGTTGCACCACTGTCATGGCTGTTGGTTGGTGCAGTAAGAAAAGGTGTCTTTGTCAAAGAGCCAAGCAGACTAATTCGAAGATGTGTATCAAATGGATATACCCAACAGCCACATGGAAATGTAGTGGATTTTTACTGTGCTGGTGGCTTTTCAGTGGCTGTATGGTCATTGTTTTAACTGCAGGTTTGCTGTTAAATGCCAAGGATTTAGTAAGAATGGGGAGCTCTGCTTTAACCTTTTCTGAAAATGTTCAAGAAATCTGATTGTGTAAGGGGGCTGGCTTAGAGAAGGTGTTTCGATCGAAGTGTTTAGCTACGAATTCAGTGGTATTTATTAATCCAAGGTAATTCATACATATGCCAAAATCCTGAATAAAAGATGTTTTCTAAAGCTGAGGTGTCCCAGATGGTTTGGACCAAGTATTCTGTTACTGTTGAACTGGGATTCTCATAATTTTGGTTTTATATATATGTATTTTGTGATTCAGTTTGTGACTTAACTGAACAATTGTGACTAGTCTTATTTACCCCTCTCATGTTCAAGTTTCTGAAGAAGTAGGAAGATACTTTCCTATAAAAGAATTTTTAGACAATAAACTACTGTTTAAAGTGTGTTTAACAACTATTTAAAGACTTGGAATACAGTGATATATAGTGTCATCAGTATTTTTTTAGATTATAAAATCTAAATGGATATTTATTACAAAACCTTTCTAGTAGCTTGGACTTTTTGTTTTTTTTTAAATTAGCAAGAGATCTGTGGGATATTTTGCTGAATTACTTCAGCTGAATATAAAGAAAGAAACTTTTGTTCAAGGTGAAAATATACTAGGAAAATATAACCTTTTTCATATTTTTGAAGCTCTTAGAAAAACAAGTTATTTGAAACAGCAGCAAAATAGGACTGAAAATGACAAAATTGGAGGTTATCTGTAATGAAAGCAAATGCTATGTCAATTTACTTACGTTTCTCAATCTTCTGATAATTTGGGGTTTTGTAGATATATGTGGAGTTGATAATGATAATCTGTAAGAGCAATTAAATAAAACAGTTGCTTGTTTTGAGGTGGAAAAATATTTTAGTTTTCTACAGATGTGTTAATATATTTTATATTGGTTTAAGGTCATATGCGTCTGTTTTGAGAAAATGGGACAGGTGATTACTCAGATGATTTAAAAAAATTTTTTAAAAATATCCTTTTGGGGATTAATCATGCTGTTAACTCAAGATTCCCAAAAGCTTCTTCTTCTCTTGTTTTTCTTAATTTGATTCCTCCACTCCACTGTGGAATGCTTGCTTCTCCTTTTATTGTACAGAAATATTAGGCTTCTAATTTGAGTGCAACTACATGACCAAAGTTGAATGCTTATATTGCGAATATTTTTGCCTCCCCTGCCACTTATTTCAAGTCATTGCATTAAAAGAACTGAAACTTCACAAAGTGTTTTCCTGCACTTTGCTTGTGGGTGCTGCCATTGACTCAGTGTCGTGTGCTTATGAGTGGGAGTTGATGTGAGCTCAGCAGTTGTGGGTTGGCAGGGAGGTACCCATGCAGCAGTTTTGTGACTCAGTTGTGGTCAGCACTGTTTTAAAAAAAAAATCCATAGAAAATCCTGGATTTAGAGAATTAGTCCAGGCATGACTACTCATTTTGGCAAGTTCCTGCACGCTTGACATGACCTTGGCATTGCAGTGTTCTTTCGAGAGTTGAAAGGCTCAGTGCAGCCCCAGACACGGATATGAGTTTCAGTGCAGTAGCCTTCAGCTCTGCAGAAGGATGGAAGGTCTGACAGCACAACCCCATCCATTCACATACCAGGCATTTTTCAGTGGGCCTTGAGTAGCTCACTCCATAAATCATGGTTGCTCTTGTCCAGTCTATCCTCTTGGACCTTTACTTCATCTGTGTAGGCTTTAGCTTGTAATGCCACAGCTTAAAATCATTGCCTGACTGTAGATACCCTGTGTTAAGGGCTCACTTGCCAAGGTTGATTTGTATGTCAGTTCCCTACACTGTTGCTTTAGGAGGCAACTTCTCTCCCTAGCTGATCTAATTTTGTTCTGAAAATAATTCTTTTTTAACTTTAGTCCCTATCATACTGTTAATTCAGCATACCTAGGAAGCAACTAGTAATGGTTAATATTGCACAAATTGCTTGCATCCGTAGATGCCATCATCCTGTCATCGAAGCTAGTTGCTTTTAGGAAATGTGCAGTGCTGCTATATGCAATTTTTGATGTTGTTCAGGACAAAAAAAGAGTTTCAGGAGGCCCAGATGGAAATCTTCAGTCAGCATGGAGGATAATTTTAGAATCTAGTGACTTGTAAGAAAAAGAATTAATGCAATGGTTTATTAAATAGTGCCACATCTTAACAATTGTATTAAAGAAGGGGGAAAAAAAGTAAAATACTGTTTTCCATCTGTTTAGCATTCTCTGGATTTTCAGCTAATACCAAGTATGACCCGTATCAGATTAAAGCAGAAATAGCCAGCCGTCGTGACAGAGTGAGTAATCTTTTTTCATTTTGTAAAAATATGAATTAGGCATGGGGAAGGGAGGGAGGGTCTGGTTTTCTTTTGCTTTAGCATTTACACTGAACGTTGCATGCATTTATAGAAATACAGTATTGAAAAGTGCTTTTTTTATTCTAACCCATTGCTTTATTAAAATGGCTCTATATTGACTGCATTTCGGTCACTTGTGAAGTAACGTTTTTTCCATGTTACAAGTGCAGACATTTTTGTCACAGATGTTGGAGGCAAGTTCAGCCAGGCTTTCAGAAATCGCTTTCTCTCTATGAACTGCCACAAGTAGTAAATGTTCTGCAGTCAGATTCTTTCAGTTCAAACCCACTGTCTTCGTAGCACTTACTCATTTTCAGTGAGGTTCCACTGAACTGTGGATTTAACCACTTATTTAGAAATCTCTTCACAATTCAGTAGACCTGTTGGACAAATAGAGTTTTTCAGCTGATTGGCCAGATCTTCTTTATGAGGAGAGGGAAGTTCAAGTATTCGGACGATGATAGGCAGTTCTGTAACAAAAATATCCCATATATTTTAAAAAACTATAATCATGGTTTTGATACCATTTTTGTTGAAGGAAGAATAGTTGACTTCTTGAATTTCTCCCACAATGCTTTAGCACAGAGAAATAGTCTGCATGTTGTTTTCCAGCAAATTGATCATAAGCAATTATAAAAAGCAGCTTATAATATTACATTCTAGAGCCAACTAAATGATGGTACATTTCTTTTTCTTAATGGATAAAATGGGATTTAGCACTGCAGGCACTCAGCTCACAAAATAAATAAAAAGTACTTAGCCTTGCAGGATGGTGTTCCATTTTTGTTGTAGTGACCACTTTTCACGAGTGCCTCTGAAAATCAATCCCATTCACCACCCTTCAAAGGCATTTATTCTATCTGTATATATTTATTACATGCTGACTAGTGTTTGCTTGTTTTACATATTCTAAATGTCAGCATATTCTAAACAAGAAAATAAGCCTTATTTATTTAAATAATATTTGAAGAAAATAAACAAGATTTTTCACTTATGACTATTTTCCTCTCTTCCTCCATCTTAAAACAGAATGACCTACTACATGCATAGGATAATATGTTCAAGTGGCTATGTGCATGAGCATTGAGTTGTTTCAGGAAATAAAATGAAATAGGCACTATCAAGTTTTTGTGTACATGATATTAGTGATGCATTTTTTCATTTTACTTTTGGTGAGTGTTAAAGGAGCTGGTGAGTATATAGGAATGTTTAGGGACTGGTGCCATGAATTTTGAGGAAAGGGAGTGAACTGTGCAGGACGGTGGTACTCTTGACAGTCCTGGTTTGCATCCTGATACTGCTGCAAAGTCCATTGCTCTTGGAATAGAGCTGAAAAAAAAATTTTTTTTACTCTCTTTCTTAAAAATCTGTTTTGTAATGATTTTGTCATTTTTTGATGTACATGTGAAAATCAAGAGCTTTCTGGGTAAATTCCAGAAAATATACTGTGTTTGGTAGCCTAAGAAGAAAGAGCTTTTTTCTTCCATCCCTACCCCTCTTTGGGCTCTCAGTTCAGTCTTAGCCTCATTACCACACACTGAAACACCCCTATTCCCCCATTTGTCTGCAGTCCCTTGCATTCTCCACCTCCTGTTGCCCTCAGTTATCTGTAAGCTTTAGAGGGCAAGAAGCTATTTCTTTGTAGATCATTCTTGCCTCTTCTGTGGTCAGGACAACCTGCTCAGGTAACCACAAAAATAGGTTTTTGGAGACATCTTTGCGATGTCACTTTTGATTTATGCTCACTAGTTGGATCAAGGTAATTGAAAAGGAGATTGAATGGGCAGGATAATATGAAAATAACTGTAGAAAGCCAGGCTCTGCCATTTCTGGGAGAGAGACCAGTTCTGCTGCCAGGAATTTTGTTTTCCTGGACTGAAAAACTAACAGCATTGAAGGTTCTGTCTTTTTTAAAGTTGACTGAAGAATTGAAGCCAATTCAGAGGTGTCTCTGCTACAAAGGGAGAAGAAAATTTATATGGATTGAAACTTGCTAGCTGTTGGCATAAGCTATTGGGGAAAGAAACCTGATAGAATAGATGAGGAAGTTGATACTGTGGAAGCTGAATGATGTGACTGCTGTTTGATTGGGGCTTATGATATTTGAGAAAGTCTTCTGTTATTTTAATGCCAAATTTTAAAACCAAAGAAAAGAAGAGAACTTAAATTATCACTTCCAGTTCCTTAAAGTAGCTTAAGATTTTGTATTTAAAATCCAATTATTTTTATTGTGGAAATTACTGTTACTTATTATGACTTTCAAATATTTTGTATTATTCAGCTTTCTAGGCTGAAACGAGAATTGGCACAGATGAAGCAGGAGTTGCAATATAAAGAAAAAGGAGTGGAAACTCTGCAAGAGTAAGTTAAGACTTTGTGGGAGGATCTTTTGTTGGGGTTTGGGGTTTTTTTTTAATTTGCCTTGAAAGGAATTTCATAGAAAAGTGTCAAAAACAAAATGCTGAATGCTTTGCTTCAGACTTTCTGCTGTGGTAGAGATGCAGGGTGAGAACAATGTGAAATGATGGAAAAAGGTTTAGACAGAATCAGTTGGAGTTGAGATTTTGTAGGTTCACGTGCAAGAGCACTTTTATAGGCTGCGTTCTTTAACTCTTCCTTAAGATACTGCCAAAGTGGAATTAGATTTTAAAAAAATATTTCCCAAATATTTTTTGGAGATAGCTGCTGCCTGGAGCACATTCCAGAGCACCATGCTCTGGAGTAGTTCCCCTGTGGCAGTACAAAGGCTTTCTGACTGGGCACAGAACTTTTCTTAGGGGGAAATCTGTACACCACAGCACTGCTTCTCCCTGTTACCGTATGGTCAGGCCATCTCATTCTGTACTGTATGGCTGATTTGTGCTTGTACTGTGAATCTAGTCGTCTGTGATACCTTGGATTTTGTTGCATGTGTGCAAAATGACTGCATGTAAATGTGACTCCTTGTCTCCTCCCAGTAAGGAAAGCAAGCTCAGGGCACTTTGCCACTGCTCCCAGGGCTATTAGGCAGCCCCGCTCTGTTTCCTGTGTGCTCAGTGGTGTCAAAGGTTGTGAAATGTTGTGGTGACCCCCTCCCTGCCACTCTTCCTGCAGGCCATCTGATGGGAACTGCGTGACTTCCATCTGTGTGTTGCTTAGTCACCTACACTCATAGCTCATACACGGGATGCCCAGTGGGATAGGGAGAGAGGTTGCCAGGCCATGAAAAAGATGGCAGGTAAACACAGGTTGTTGTGGCTTCTAGATTTCTTCAGCAAGGCCAGGGGCTAGATCAAGAGCTTGAACAGCACTTGGATCCACCTTGGATATGTGGCTGTGCGTTTAGAAACCTTGACCTTTCATCCAGCATGCATGTGAACAAACTGCCTAATGCAGGAGCTTCCTGAAAGTGTTGGAACTGTTGCATGTCTAATGCATTTTGCAACATAAGTGCTGCAGCTGCAGAAATATTTTGAAACTTGGGATTTATTGCATTGGTGCTACAAAGCATGGTCTTTCACTTCAGTAATTCTGATCAAATTCCAGGGATCCTGGAGCAGTTTGGGTACTTATTTCCCAATTTTTATTGGTACTACAATAACAAAACAATATAAAGGAAGATTCTCAGATTTAACTTTTAAAAAGGAAGGAGTAACCCAAGCACTTAATATTTTTGGATTGTTTTTTTAATAACAAAATTTTCTAGTTTTTTAAAACAAGGCTCTTTTGTTTTATAGTGCATTTAGAAAGTTGCATAGAAGAAAACTTGTTTAACCCAAATACCAAAATTCTTCATTGGCAGATACAATGTAATAATTTTCAGGCATAAATGTATTTTTATTGAAGCATTTAGCGGTAGTTGGGGGAATTGGTAATGTATGATATTAACTGCAAATTAATAAAACAAAGCACTCAAAGTATTTGCAGTTTCAATATACTAAGTAATATCTTAAATATAGTCAACATCTCGGTATGGTGACCTAGATATGTAAACAGTAACAGAACAAAAGCAATTTTGCCTTATGATTCTTAATCATATTTTCTTTGAGTAAGAATTGCTATGCCTTTTCTGCTTTCTTTATTTGTTTTCCTTCTCTTGGTTATTGGGTTATTTTAAGGGTATAGGTTCAATTATTTTATAAAAGAACTAGCCACTTGAGTAGGATGATGGAAGTATTTGAAGGCTGTTTGAAACTCAAGATTGTTTTAATTAGTATAATTCATTTAAGATAGTCCAGCAAAGTAGTGCAACTTCTTGAAAAGTAAAGTCTGCAAATGATTAAGAATACAGATGTTAGTCTTGGGTTATAGCCCAAATCAAGTTGCCCATGCTCCAGGATGGGGTTATAGGAGAGACATTCAAGAGAGGAATTATTTTAAAGCATGTCTGATTAGTCAGTGGTCTCTCCAATCATGTAGTTTAAAAGTTCAAGCATGACAACTCGATGCTTCAGTGCTGCTCATTGCTGCTGCTGCTACAGTCGCCCTCTGTCCTGTTGGTGCTCTGGGTGGCACTTGTTGCTTGCTGGAGCTGGGGAGAACCTTTTGCCTGTGTGTTACCTGGAGCTGAAGTCTGCTCTCTGCAGTAACTTCTTCACTTGTGAAAGAGACTTGTGGTTTTGTTCTTGTTTTTTGTTTTTAAGTGGTTATTTTATTTGCCCTTCTGGTGAGATACATGCGCTTTTTCTTTTGGAGTGTTTTGCTTCTAGGAGAAAGTGAGCCAATTTGGAGAGTAGTTACATTAACAGCTGAAGAGAGGAGCTTCTCTCACCTCCTTGTGTAGTCAGTAGACAAATTAGCCTGAAAGCCTAACTGTACTCTAGGCTGTCCCTGTACAATCTCTCCCCTACCTCCTGTATTTGTTGGGAGAGAAGGGTCACTTAAGTCAAGTACCAAGGCTGAAGTAGTTTAGTTTTTCCATATCCTCAAAGTAAATATATTGTCTAAAAAGAAATTCATTATTCCTTCCTTAAAACAAAAATTATANCCTCCCCCTTCCCTTTCCCCTTTAAAGTTTATTGCATTTCAGACATTTCCCACTTCTGTTACATTTTCTAAATTTTTGGTCTGCGTCATTCTTCTTCCTTCTTGTGCTAAGTCAAATCTTCAAGTAACTGCCAAACTGCAAATGGCATGCATCCTGTTCAGGTTTTTTAAAGGCATGTACATCACTTTATTTCAAGTGTAAGCCAAGAACAACATTAGGAGCCATCAAACTTCGGGCTTTATGTCTGGCTGAATGTTTGCTTTGAAAGTCTTACCAGAATGGCATCATGTGCAGATATTGGAACTTGCTGCCAGGTGACTCTCTGTGCGGCCTTTGCTGGTTTTAGCTCTCAGAGAAGAGACAACTTTTATTGAGAGGGCAATTGGGTTGCTCAGTATTTCCATCATTTTATGTTGCAGTCTGATTCAAATGCCTTTGTTAAATGCAAATCTCTTACATTGACATTTTCCATGTACAGTGTCTGCCTTGGACTGTGTTTTGTTTTCTGTTCTATTTAATTTTAGTAAAATGGCTTAACCATCTTTGAGGAGAATGAAAAGAAAACAAAACCACAAAATGACTGTAGAAGTGGGGTTTTATGACTGGAGACATAATTGAGAGGGGTTTCAATACCTCTACAACTTCAATATTGTCATAATTCCATTCTTTATAGAGCTGCAGCTTTTTATTGGGAGTGTACTTTCTGCAGTTTCATCCAAATTTGGCAATCTTGTGTGTGATAAACCCTTGGACATGGGTTTTTGTTTGCCCAGTGGAGACTTTGTAGAGCTCACTGTTCAAAGCCTGCAAGGATCCTCACCCTCCAAGATGGTGTACCTCGGCCTCTGCCAGCACCTTTGCCCCAAGGTGCATCTGATCCAGTCAGAGTCCAGACTTACAGGGTTAAATATGAGCCTTTTCTGGAAGAAATTCCTTCCTCTGGCCTGACAGCAGGGACTGAGAAGGAGGAGCAGTTCCTTCTCCCCTGTGTTTTCAGTGACCCTACTGTTCCCCAGCAGGAATTTTGGAGGAAGAAGGCATTTATCAACAAAGGAAATGAAAACTTGGCCAGTTGGCCACAAGAGCAGAGTGAATGCTGTGAGAAGTTGGGAGTGACAGGGAATTAGGACTGGCTAAACAATTTGTAGCTACAGACTAATTTAGAGGTTAGGAGACGTGACAAAAGCCTTAAAATGAGATCTTTTGCTCAAGTACAGGCCTGTGCTTTGGTGAGAATGGGGGAATCTTGTGTGTTTGAGAGCATGTGGAGGAAAATGGAGGAACATGGAATCTGCCCTATAGGACTAAAACAAGCATATTAATAGTCCATGTATCCTAGAAACATCTTCGTAACCTTGCATATTAGTTGAATATTAGTCTTGCATATTAGTTGAATATTTTTACTATTCATACAAAGGTCTGATCTATATTTGTATCATGCTATTTTCAATTTATAAAATGGAAGACTCCTGTTAACTCTATGGCTTCCAGTAATAAATCTTTATGAAAAAAAGGAAAAGAATTAACAGACAATAAATAACAAGTAGTTTTGTAAGCTACTTTACTCAGTTTGGGTTGACAGCAATACTGATTTAAGCCTAAATATTTTTGGCAGTAGGAACTTCTTTGATTCTTTCCTTAAACAAATACCAATTCATAAGCTGGGCTCCAAAGTGGCGTCCAAGAACATGAATATGCGTATAACTGGACAAAAATCTGGTTGAAATTAAATAATTTCCTTTTCCTGAAATGCCACCTTAGTCCTGGCAAACAGTATAATGAGCAGTTGTGTAGAAGGCATTTTCATGTCTAATATTTGAACGTAGTTCTTAACATTACAGTTACCTTCAGATAAAAATGTGTTATCTTTTTAACGTGACTTTTAGTGATTTGGATTAGTTATTTTACTATGGTTTTATCTGCTCAGGATTTTAACTAAAAATTGGTGAAGACTAGAGGAAACATCTTGAAAACAAAAACAAACAAACCCCAACTATAATACACATGCCATTTAGGTCCTTTCTTGTTCTTGAACCAGTATTCATAAAAGATTATATGTTCTCTAATGTAACACGGGGAAATTTGTGTTTAAATGAAATTCTTGAGATTCAGACTTATTTTGTGTTGTCTCCAAAAATAGGAACTGTCAGAAAAAACCCAAACAAATTAAAACTGGAGAAATCAACCTGCTTTTTCCCTAAATATCGTGAGCTACACAATAAAACCACGGGATTTTTATTCACCCCTTTTGATTTTTCATTTTAGTGTTTTAATTTTAAAACAGGTAATCAGATATAAGTGGAATTGCACTGCTTGTATTTTAACTGACAGAACATGCTGAGAGACTGTTGTTGACACTCTTAATTTAGTGTAATATCTGTCTTGAAACTTCTTAGTCTCCATATTTTAAATAGATCTTGGGTATTCTTTTTCTATGTGTATAGCATACTGTCTCCTACTTTTATATATATACTTTTATATGCCTCTCCTATTTTTATAGATTTATGTCCTTTGTGATGGACAATGTGTGTTTTTTATCTTTAATTTTGTTAACTTGACATACCTTTCCTGAAGGTATTTGTTCTTAGCATTGGCTTGATGACCATTACACTTACTTCTCTCTATATACATACATTCTATGCTAGATTAACAAGACAATAGAGTTTTCCATATTTTAATAGGAACTTTACATGACTTTCAATAATTGCTGTAAATAACTTGTTAAAATCCCATAGCCATTTGTTGTAAATCCAAGACCAAATAGTTATTCTGGTAAGTTCAGTATAGGCTCTTGTCTTATTCTTTATCTATAAATCAAAGCAAATTATCAAGATGATACACTGGACTAGTCTTCTGCATCCTTATACATTCTCATTTACTATTGTGAAGTGTTGGAAAAAAGGTTGAAAACTCAACCAGTGTATGTTCCACTGGAGAGATTTTAATTTGTCAAAATGGAAACATCAGTATTACTTCAGTCTTATGTCATGACTTGTGCTCTTGCTTCTTGCCTAAAGATTTAAAATCTTCTGGGATGTTCCCATATAATGTTTTTTCAGTGCAGAATGATAACGTCTTATAGATATCTTACGGAAAAGATATTCAAAGAGGCCTATAATGGCAGGAAGGCATTTGCAATAAAACTTTAGGCATTAAAATTTTTTTCTGGAAAAAATGAAATGTCTTTTTTAGAAACTTTTAAAACAGAATTAAATAGAGAAGCCCTGGAAGAGATACTGCAATGTGTGATGCTGCATGAAAAATGTGACAGCTAGACTGCTAATTGTTACTTTTTGAGTTATAACAATCTAGGTTAGTTTTAGGTTCCTTTTACTTCTGGTGCATGAAATAGCCCACAGACATTACTCGTAAGTAAGCTCTGCGTTAAGATATTGAACCCAGGAAATTTGTTGGTTCTGCAGAACCTAGGTAGATAATTGCTTGGCTTTGTCTTTAGAGTGGGCTTGGCACTGAGTGCGGTGTTAATTCCGAGTAGAGTATCATTTTATTCCTGGAAATGAAGTGGTACATGAATAAACAAGAGGTCTTAAAAAGTCCGTGTACTTTCTAATTATGTGAAAATTCCTGCATTTGTCTTAATATTTTCCACAGGATTGATCGTAAGATGTCAAATGCCCATACAAATTACAGACTGGATGAAGCACAAGCTATAATGAGTGAACTTCGTACCATAAAGAAAGCTATATGCACAGGTGAAAAAGAAAGGCAGGACCTTATGCAGGTAAAAAATATGCTACTGAACTACTAAATAGTAGTAACCTACCTCTGTTTTCTTGCTTGGGATTGCGTTGGGTTTACCAAGTTTTAATAAGGAAGTAGGATGGCCTAAACTGATTTTCCTGTTTGATAATTGTCAGTAGCAAACAGTTCAGAAAAGGTAAGTAGTCATTGTCTATATTATGTCTGTAGAACACTTCATACGCATTTCATATTTTTGTCTTAAATAATGTAGTTACCCAAGTTTCATTTAGCTCAGTGTTTTCATTGAATATAGGTGTCTTGTTGCTATGTTGGTGGTTGCTATGGAGTAATTACACTGTATTATGAAAAAACCTTTGTGATTTGTAGTATTTGTTTATCATTTTGTTTTATGTCTCTTTGTATTATCTATAATGCAGTAGGATTGAGAGTTAATGTGCTAAAATGTTTATCCTTGTGTCAACCATGTTTTTCCCTTTATATGTATTTCACCAAACTGGAACTCTGTCAGTGTCACACTTTTTGCCCCAAACTCTCAAGTGCCCATATCAAGGCTCATGTTAGTTTCAAATGTTCTCACAAAACCCTCAAAGAGTATGATTAAATGCAATGTATATGCAAGTTTGAAATTGATGAATTAGAGCATGAGGATCGAGAGAAGATACATACCTGAGTAGTGGTCTAACTTTTGGATGGATTCTGTGTCCTGCCTCAAGCTCTCAGTTGGGTGTCTGTGTTATTAATGTGATAGGAGCTTGATCAAAGAACAATGAGCCTCTGCCATCACAGGGATTTCACTAAAGACTTGTTAAAATATTCTGCATATAAAGAGAGGTGATAAGGACAGTTCTCTTCACCCAGTCTTCAAACATTTGTTTGGAAAAAGGCATCTTCGTTACCTAAAGTTGTGGGCCCATACTGAATTAACATTGCCATGCAAATATTTTCCTTCAGTTTTCTTTGCAGTAGTGCTTTTCACTTTTTTTTCTTTTAATTTTTAGTTGTTAAATGAAATGGGAAGCTTATAATCTATATATAATGAATTTCCATAGTTCTGCAATTATTAAGTCTCTAATACATTACACAAGTGTCATCTGATGGACCACAAATCCTTGTTCAAGTAGACAGAACTCTTAAGTCACTTTGAAAAGTTTCTGCCTTGGCAACTTTTAACATATTTGTTATTTTGGGCTGGCCCAGTTTTAAAGAGATTCTCAGTCTTCCACATGCCTGGCTAGCAAGAAATGATTAGAAAGGCAGTCCTTTGTGGATGCAGTAACGCATTTTAGGAAATTGACTGGTAATAGAAGGACTTATGCGTGAGATCTTGGAGCAGTTTAACTACTGGCCTTGTTTTTACTTTCCCAGTAGATTTTTTTTTTACCTGTTTCTTACATTTTCAGTCCTGGCTGTAAATCCAGCTGTAAACATTGAGATGCTTTGAAAATCATATTTGGTAAACCAACTTTAAATGTGCTTGAAGTTCCTTTAAATAGTGTTGCAGGAGTTAGAGCTCTAAGATCAAGGATTGGGCAGTGCTAGCAGGACCAGAATGTAGAGGTTGCACAAGACAGAAGCAAAAATGGAATGCGTTTCATCCTTCTTCATGGCTCTGTGTGATATACAGGAAATATGAGTCTAGAAAGTATTGTTTTTTTAATTAATGGCAGTCTTTTGTGATGAAATCTAGTAATAGGACATTAAACTACATGTAGTCCAGGAGAATGTAGAAAACAGTTGTTCCACACAAGTGCAGCATGCAAAACATTTTTACATGTTTTGTTATAATGGCTATACAGGATTAAATGCCATCATTTACAAGGTCTGCAGTTGTAAAGATTGTGTATTTTTGCCAGCTTACTGTGCTCTGCAAAAATGTCCAACTCTCGTTTTTAATTTTGACCAAAAAAAAATTACTTTGGTGTCACCAAAGTATCTGTACTATGCCTTTTTATAACTATTTGAAGATTATTTGGAGATTATTGTCATAAATTTAGTTAGCTTTGTCAAGTAAGTGCAAGTCTATTTTCAGTATCTTGCTAATGAGTTCAGAATTCAATTTTATTTTCCTATTAATATTGGAATTGTTTTGTCCTTGAAAACACTACTTTTTAAAGCTATTGCTGTTCAGACAAACTTCCTTAGGAAATCTTTTTTATTTTGAAATTTGTTAATAGAGGAGTTAAAAGTATAGTGTAAAAAATATGGGGTTTTATTTCAGAAAAAGGAAACAGACAGTTTCTTACTACTTTTTAATTTAAATCTGGCCAGTGTAAGCAACAGAACTAAACATAGTAGAAGTGACTCAGTCTTGTGTAGGTGCTTGGAAAATTGTAGCTGTTGTGGAAGTATGATAATTGGTTTAGTTGTGTGGGAGAGGGTGGTTAGCTTTAAGTTGGGTGCTGTGATTACAAATAAAGCAAAATATGCGGTGCTACTGCTCTAAAAAAGCGGGCAGACTTCTTATATAAGGTTGAATAATAAAGGTGTGTGATAAGGTTCCTGAAAGCAGTATGGTTATGTCTCTTCCCCATCTATTTCATAGTTTTGTTTCTGTTCAGTATGCATATGCTTTTAAAATGTTGTCATCCTTGGAGAGCACCGGACATTGGTTTTTGTGGGTTTTTTATTTCTTCTTTTTTTTTTTTTAATCTATGTTACCAGTTAAATTGGCTAAACAGGTTAGATAGGAAGTGCACTGAAATTGTGCAGAGTGCTCCCAAATCAGATGGCTACAGATAATGGTGAAATGACAGTGCTCATTTCTCTCTTTTTGGGTAGGTCTGGGCTGGTGTGCTTGGAACTTCACATTAACAGTAGGCTGCTTTGGCAGTTTCTGTGGGATTGCCATAAACAATCCTAAAACTCCAGATGAAAGATGGATTCCTCTGTGTAGCTGGGGAGGAAATTACTCGTAGCAGTTTATATAAATTGTTTCTTTCTAAAAATGTGCTAACTCGGGTTGTAATTTTCCATTAGGGTTGTTGGTACCTGTTTTCACTCATCCAGTTGGAAGGACTCAATGCATTTATGCTTGCCCTAGGGTACAGTCACCTGTGCATGTAGATGTAAGTTAAGGTAATGCTACTTGGTGATTGCCACCTCTCAAATGCTTTCTCATTTTTAGGTAGTGACTAGAATTCGGCAACTGTACCTGGATAGGAAGCCTGGCCAGCAGCCAAGTAGCCCTTCATTATCTGCCAGGGAAAATGCTAGAGGGCATCAGGAGCATACCAGGAGTTCATAAAGTAGCTGAAATACAGGGAAAAGTTTAGATTTAAATTCTAGCATGAGGATCTATAATATTGCACATACCTGTAACATAACATGTGGTAGCCAAAGAAAGCACATAGAACATAAGTTATTAGGAGAAACCTCAGTTTTTCTGAATCCTGAGATTTTGTTCATGTGACTGGCTATGCTTTCCTGGGAAGAGGCCATGATCTCAAGTTATTATTTCCATGTTACAAGCCCATTGGGAATCCTTTTTGATCCTCCATACAGCAGGAGTCTTGACAGAACTGGACAATTTCCAGTGAGTTTTGAAGAAGAGAATTGGACAGGAGCTGGCACTTTCCATAAAGTAAAAGTTGGGTTTTTTTCCCATGTTGTGGAGCAGTTCCTTTCGCAACAAGTCTTGGAGGATAAAGGGACACGAGCTGGGGATCTTTTGGCGATATAACTTAAATTGAATTTGCTGTTTCAGGGCTGAGAAGAAAATATGTCATTAGTCCTTCATACTAAGATAGCTCAGTTCAATTGGGATGTGGCTGAAGAATTGGTTTTTTTGGAGGACCCAAGACAAGTTAAGCTGGAGGCAAGTGGTGGTAGCCTTGTCCCACTGCCAGCATGTCTGACATTGCTCTGCACTGTCCTCTGTTCCTGCCAGTGCTGCTTGTGAAATCCCAGCCTTTCTCAGACCTGCAGAGAGCAGGCAGAGACTGAAGAGGGTGCAGCACAAGCTGTCCAATACCTGGCGTGTACTTGTGTCTCTCCTTGCCATTCCCCAGTAGGAAGGAAACAGAATATGTGGTTTGAGGGCTGTCAGGGAGGAACACAGGCCCCCACTCTTGTGACTAGTGAACCCACTTGTTCACTCATCCGGTACCAGGCTGGTGTATATACCTCAGGCCTGAGGGAGGGGCTGGTATATGAGAGTAAAGGGATGGACCATGTATGATGGAAATGGAGGGCATCAGAAAAAGCTGCTTTTTCTGGCTGCTTTCAGGCCTCCTACAGTTCCGTAATCCTGGATACTTCCTAGGCTCTGAAACCAGATACCTTCATCTTTAGGGTGGCCTTCTTCCTGTCAGTGGCAAACAGTTGCTGTTACACAGGTTCATTTCTGGACTCTACCAGTTGAATTTGGTGTAAGAAAAAGCAGCATTGCTGTGTTACCCATTTTAAACTACTCTTTGGAGACCGAGAAATCTTCTGATAATTCGATCTAGACGGTAACTTCAGTTTGTTGCAGGTCACCAGTGGTCAGAGCCACTGAAATTCCTGAGGACCAGCCTTTTCCGGATGCAGAGCTTCAGGGTTGTCCCTGATTCTGTAGTTCAGACACTAGAGTAAGCAGTTTTGGGAAGTTTTTTATGTGTGTTTTTAGAACCAAATTGTTTGATTATGTTATGATTTATAAATTACTATAGCTCTTCAAATTTCTGATCATTTTCCCCCATATTTTTAGATTGTCCTTCATCCTGTGGTGAGAGGACAGAATGTTTCTAATTGTTTGATGTGTAATGCTTAGGGTCTCTGTCATAAATGACAGTCAGCACAGTGATTTTGTTACTAATACCACATTATCTGTAATTTTTGAAAGAGAATGCGCAATGAGAAAATAAAAGTGATACCAACAATTTTGTTCTTTTAAAGGCGTTTTAAGGCCTGTCAAAAAAAGCTGTTTTTGTTATTTTGTGTGATTCTGTCATATTACCCTTTCCCCTCAAAGACTGATGTTTCTGCTTTACTCTGACAGTTTGTGTCACTGTCTAGACATTTCAGCGCTTCCCCTTGCTTAAACCAAAGTGTAAAGTATCTCTTAACTATGTGAACCCTGGGTAAGAGAGCACAGGGATGATATCAGCTGTCATAAAAGTGCAATCAATACAAGGTAGTCATAAAGTTGGATGAGATAACAGTAGTGACTAAGGAATGTAACCTGTGCAGAAGATGGCAAAAGGGCAGGTGAATCACATTTGTCTTCCCTATCAGCTAATGTGAAGTTGACAGCTGCTAGATTTAAAGAGCTGCAAGCCATACAGAAGATAAAACATTCAGAGATCTAAAACAAATAATAAAAAGTCTTGTAAAAGGAGAGGTTTATTCCAAAGTAAACCTTTTGCGTGCTAGTAACAATACAATGAATTTTACTTTCTGTAAATAGCTCTGTCTAGGCAAGCTACCGGTATTTTAAAACAATTCAAAATTTTTTCTTCTGTTATTAAAAAGTATTATAAAAACATTTTTTCTAATATTTTCTCCTTTAGAGCCTGGCCAAATTAACAGATGGATTCAGGAATAGCTGTTGTATTACAGATTCCCTGCAGGATCTCCAGCACAATTCTAGTTCGCTCAGTGACTCCTGTTTACCTCAACAACACTGCGATGCTTGTTCTCAGACTGACATCACTGGAGAGGTATGCGAGTGTTCCTATGTGAAACATTTGCTGTACAAAATTAGCTGCTTTTGAACTATAGAGATACAGTGTTATTTACCCTTTTAATTTAAGAGATGCTGGCTGGAGCAGAAGGAAAAACCCAAAGCAATACTGGTGGTTGAGGGAATTGCATTTTCTTGTTGTTTCCACCATGTTCAAGCTATGGACTTGGTGGTTCTGCTGCCTGAACATGGCAGAGGGATCCAGGGACATGCTCGCAGGCAGTGACAGGTAAAATCAGCTCCTGGACTCAGCCAGCCCAGCAGAGCACTTCTTGCATTACTGCTTTGGTGACTGCAGGACCCTTGGTGTAACAGCTCTTACTTAGGTGTCCATGCACTTCTTCTCTTCCTATACCCAGCTCTGAATTACTGATACTTGTAATGAGGCAGGAAGGAAGAAAATTCTGTAGCCAGTTTGAAGTTACAGTAGAGACATGATTTTGCATGAGATGTTAGCATTGTGGTACTAGTGATAGCTGTGTAATAATTTAAATTTTGTTTTTTAAATCTTGTTCTTACCATGCTCGTAATCATTGTTCATATACATTGAAGACGTGTAGTAGATCTCTGCTCCTTTCCTCTGTCTAAGACAAGGAAAATATTCATTATTCTCCAAGTATTTTTCTTAATCAACAAAACTTCTGATGTAGTCTATTATACCTTTGTGCTCAAATATGCCTTTAAATATGATATTTGAGAAGAACATATTGACATTCCTTGGAAATGGTTCTATCTGAATGAAATTGTGTACTCCGAGTAATAGTAAGTAAAATTTGGCTTGCACTAGTACTATGGCAACCCAGTTGTCAATCAGTAATAAAATATATGTCTCTGTGGATGACTGACACCAAAGCAAGAAGGCAACTTGTTTGTAGTTTGTTAGTACAGTAGTTTAGGTGTTACTTCACATTAGTTAGAAATCATGTCATTATTGGCTTTATCATCGTGTTTCTCCTCTATTATTATCTTCCTTCACTGCTGGCTAGTTGTCAGATTGGATGTCTCTGGGAGCTCCTACAGAAGAGGAAATCTTGTTTTTGAGAAGATAGACTCTTCAAGAATCTAGGAAAACTGAGCTAATGCTAGGCTGTCTTTCAGGATGTTAGGCAGATGGTGCCTTTAGGGTGTCGTTTTTCAGATGGGTGGTGGATGAGATTATTGAATTCTGAAACAAATTACCAAAAGGATCACAGGAGCATTTTCCCATTCACAGTACACAATCCAAGACAAGTACACTGTGGAAATTATCAGGCGTAGGCTTTTTGTAAGAGAAACAAAATTACATAATTATCTGAATCTTTTCACTGAACTATGGTTAGTGACACGTGAGTAGAAAAGAGGTGGAGTTTTTATCATGGCATGATGGAGACAGAAAAAGCAGCAGCTAGAGGAGAACTCTGGAGGTGCAGCAATGCACTTGTATAGGAACTTAGGTTTTAACTATTAGACCATACACAAACTTCTGTGGAGGGAAGTGCTAATGCCCTGAAATAGAAATTGCTGTAGAAACACCATGCAGTAGGAGTTGCAACATAAATGCATATTCTGCAACTGCTTCAAGGATCAGGTGTTTCTTTGCACTAATATTTAAAATGCACTAATGCCATAAGTGCTCGGTAAGACATCACAGTACAGGGAATATAATCTGAATTGCTTCTAATAAAGCTATTCATAAAATAGCTGTATCAAGTAGCAAAATATTTCAATTAAAACATTGTTTTTCTTTTAGACTTGGATAAAGTTCAAAAGTTTTGACCATTTATCAATGATTGAATTTGCTAACCCGTGATTTTCAGTTCAACAATTTGTTGAAAGGGCTTATTTATCTTCTCTGCTTTTAGCAATAAATTAGTTTTGCATTTCTAAGGCATAAAATTGATTTTTATTATGTTATTACTTAAAGCATAGAGGTTTCTTTAGTGCATCCAGTAAGGAAGACTAATTTATCCCTTCCTTTATTGTGATGAGAGTATTTTTAACTTGCTTTTTCTTTTTCCTCCTCTCCTTCCTCTTCAACTCTGCAAGTTTGGGTTTGATGACAAAACAAGACTTGTAGACAAAGTAAGGCTGAACTGGCAATATGAAGAGGCCAAGAAAAGGTAATTAAAGATAAATCTATTGGGTTTTATATTTACTTCTGTGATTAAAGTTTTCCAAGTAGAACTGGAACCAGCCTCCTAGCTGAAATGTCTTTGGGAAGACTACTTTGCCCTTTATTGAGTAGTTCACAGATAATGAAAGTTTAGGTAAACATAAAGACTTTATCATAAGATTATTGTATTTGTTTGCAGAGATAAAGCTTAATGTCAGCCCTGTTCTATACTTCTATAAACAGAAAATAGTAGTGGTTCAATTATACTGTTTTACATTTTTTCACCCTCATTCTTAAAGTTAGATATAAACAGTCTTTAAATTTACACTTATCAGCCTGGTCTGTCAGGATATCCAAAGCTCTGCATACCTATGTCTTAAGTTCAGTATACTGAAGCCATGAAGAAGAAAGAATGGAGAACTTCATGTGAGATAAATGAGGATGTTCAGCGCTGAACAAAAGGGTACATAAAAATAAATTTTGAAATTGGAAAAAAAAGTCTGATAAAAATGATAACAAGCATTACTTGAAATAGATTGATTCTTCACTAAATCCTTCAGTCTAAATGCTTATTGTAAGTATTTGTCTTGTGGAGGCCAGTCTTGCAGTGTTTTTTCATGGGTTTATAGAAGTTTTAAAAGTACTATTTTTAAACTTTACTTAAAAGTACTACTTTTAAACTCTGCTTCAATAGTTTAGTGGGTCCTCATTTAACCGCATTGTTTTCAGATTATTTGCCACATATTCAGGATAAGAGTGTGGGTACAGATGATGACTTGAAGTCAGTAACTTAAAACACTTATGATTATTTTGATTTGTGCTGGTAGAATATTCTGCTACTGAATTTAACTGACAATTAATAGATTCAATATAATTAACTTTAAAAACCATTTTTTTAAAAACCAGTTTTTAAATTTGTGTGAATTAGGATTTCTTTTTCTTTTCAATGTGTTCTACCAGGTTTTTAAATCTCTCAGAGCAAGAGGTAGAAAAAGAAGTTCAATTATTTTGCTTCTTTTTCATATCATGGTGACTTTTTCTTTGGGGGAATCTGTAATGCTGTCACATGTCTTGGCAGGAATTGGAAATTTATAGGCAGTTCACCATTTTGTTATTCTTGGAAGATTTACCCACGTTGGAATACAATACAGGCTTCAAAAAATTTAAGTTAGTACAAGCAAGTTAGGTAAAAAATCTTCAGGATTTGTAACTTGAATGGACGTCTGCATTGTACATACTGCATGTAAACACCAGTGACTATTACTTGATAAAGGTTAAATAATTGTGCAAAAAAAGAACAAAACAAAAATGTGTCAGAGTCCTGTTTGCTCACAGGCTAACTTAGCACTTAATAGTCCAGTGATAATTTATCAACTTACAGTTGCTGAAAGAAGAATGTTAGAATTTAGTTTTATACTGTTCAGTTTAACAGAGTCACTGATGCTGTGAAGATGGTATTAAAATGTTTTTAGCTCAGCTTTCTGACATACCTTGTCCGTGTTTTCCAAAACAATTCTCTTCTTGTTTGTTTACTACAGGGAAAAGATGGAGTGGTGTTTTTTTGGAGAGGGTGAAGAGGTGTTGAGTTTTTATGGGTTAATTTTTTTAATAGCCAAGCATTTCTCAGCTGGAAATGCCGAACATTTGTTTCTTCATGGAATGCAGTATTTCTGAACATCAGAAGTGAGCTGCTGTTTGATCTTAATTAAGTGTAGATAATCTGGGTAACTAACTTTCCAACTAGAGAATGGTAATTGCAGTAAGAGTAGTTTTGCTTTCCCAGGATAGCAGCTCTGACAATGGTCTGTTATTTAGCAAAAGCATGTTAGTTGCTTTAAAAGAGTGGCCTTATTCTGCACAGTATGTTGTACGGAAGTAATCAGCTTTCAGCTTTTGAGTGGAACTGCACAAAGCTCATTGCCCCTACCAGTTATCTCTGTGGTTGCATTCTTCATTTATCATGCATTCCTTCCCCTTAGCTTGCTGGCATTTCTGTAGGGCTTTTGTCTCTACTAAATATCTTTGTGTTCATTCTCCCTTGGCTGGTGAAATATCTACTGTTACTGCACAGTGTGGGTGACGGAATGTGCTGCGATGGATTAAATCTACAAAGTAGAAAATTAAAATGCTACAGTATGTCACAGCTGTAAGGCAGTATATTATGACTGCTTGCTTGTTGAACAAGTGTGGAAACATACAGCAAAAAAGTGCAACAGACAAACTTTCAATGGGAAAATTTAAAATGCACTATAGGAGAAAAGCATGTCTTTTCCCTGAAAGGAAAGCAGGAAAAAACCCCCACAAACTGAAGGACAGAGCGTTGCATTTTATTTGCTTGTGTGAATATAGCCAGATATAAGCAGAATATTTGCCAGATGTAGTAAAAGGTCTTTAAAAATTAAAATATGTTCTCTCTATATGGAATCTAAGCAAGGAAATGCAGTGCTGGGATTTTTGAATGAACTGTCTTGAGGAATTCAGGAGATGAGACCCAGTGATTGCAGAAGAGTTGACCTGCATTCCACAAATATCCCTCCTCCCTCATAAAGTATAATTTCATTTTAATTCCTCCTTCAAAAATCTCTCTGATTGCTGGATGGTTTGGCCTTAGCATAAATTAAGACATTCACATAGCTTTTTTCCCCCATCACTTTCCCACTGGAAGGAAGTTGGATGATTTGCAATTTAATTTTTCCCATGGGTATTTCAGATGTTGTACACTGTGGGTTCTGACATTTCCAGCACTTCCAGAGGATCCAGAGATCCTCTCCCCTGTTTCTGATCCAGAGTCTTGGAGGAGTCTTGTAAATTCTGCTTTCTGACTCACCAATCGTGCTGAACAGAGGCTCAATCACTTTTCTTCCGCTCTGTACTCTTCACCCTCCCCCATTATTTCTAAATAAACTGTACCTTATTTCCATGAAATTTCTCCTCTCAGATCTGCCAGTGTGGCCCTCCAGAGAAGCAGGAGGGGGAGGGAGGACGGTCTTTTTGAACAGACAGCCCCAAGCTGCCTGGATAAATACTGTTTTTAGTTTCAGTTGCTATTTCAGTGAGACCACCTCTCATGAAAGCATTTGCACACTGGAAAGTGTACCCCTCAAGCACTTTTCTGAAAAGACTGCTTCATAGCATGAGAAATCAAAAGCAAATTGTTTTTCTTTGATAACTCTTGAGTTGTGCAGTTCAGTGTAATGATTATACATGAAGTATATTAGCAAATGTTCATGAAATGTCATTGCTGAAGTGCCTCATATCCAGTGAAGTGTGTTAATTGATAGATGAAAAATAATCCCTCCAATAAGAAGCAACGAAAGTTTTAGCTGTGGGTTTGTTGTTTTTTTTTTTAATGGTGCAGTCTGATGGTAGCTAACTTAAATGAACTAATACATTCAAACATCTTCAACCTGCTTACCTAGTTTGGGTAGCATTCATTTGCATCTTCTGTAAATTTGAAATCAAAGATGTTATTTTTCCATTCATTTCATAGAGGCATGCAATGGATGTCAAGAGATTTATTTTAGCTGTGGAAAAAACCTTTTCCTCAGATATGCTTAGTATTTCTACATTTTTCTTTAAGGGTGTTACTTCTTTCTGTTCAATATAGTTTGTTGCAAACTTGTCTCTTTCCAAAATTAAATTTCAGTTGGGCCTTTAGAATCACTAGCATAAGCAGAAGTGTGTCAGTGCAATTTCTGCTTATAGTGACAAAGTACATGTTGATTGGATATTGATAGCAGCATTCCAGTAGTAATACAATAACACAGTCAAGTATTTTCCTTTTAAAATTTATCTTGTATAGGCAGATTTCAAGGTCTAATTACCTAATCTCTAGTGAAATTTAGTGATTTGTACGCTTCATTCTGCTGAACTAATCTGAAAATCTGATTTAAGGATGAAGTAATTTGTTTGATATCACCTGGCTCAGCCAAACCTAAATCTCCAGTGTTGGTTTTTAAACATAAAAACATTTTCTTTGGGTTATAAAGGGAGCTTTGAACTTCTTTAAAGTTTTATACTATTTCACCTGTGCATTTGGGAAAACTTGCTTTTAGCAGATTTTTGCAATTTTCCTAAAATCTGCAAAATGCCAGTGGTCTCTAATGGTTTCATGAGTTTCTTAAGCCAATTTAAGACCTCGTTGTTATTGAATGAATTGGGTTGTCAGGAAGGCTGGGTATTCTACTGAGCGTACTCGTGTTGTCTGCCAAAGCCACAGTGGCACATACTTGCAGGAACAGCCAAAATAGACACAGTGGAGAAATTTTGTGAGCATTTGGCCGAGTTCCCCAGCTTCTTGTTCTTTCCGTTTCTTTCTTCGTCTTTCTCTAGTGTTTCCCTCTTTGGGTATAAATCATAATCCACACTCGAGGGTAAATACCAGATATTACCAAGTTCTTACACCCTTCATTATGTGGCTGGTGTCAGCCAGCTCCTTTGGGTATTGCATGTGGGAGATGTCCCCTGTTACCTGAAGTGTCAGAGAGCTGTGTCCAATTATTAGCCTAGGGAAAAGAGTAAGCAGGGCTGATATATGTGATCTTAGCCACTGTTCTCCTTCAAATTGGAACTGGAATATTTTCTTTATTTTATCCCCACTGGTCTTCCCATACCACAGGTAACAAAGGCCTCAGTTCTAGAGTGGTCTGGTATGTCAGCCAAAAGCCTAGGCATTTAAATGTAGAGGAGTATAGTTTGTTTTCCTTTTTTCTCCTTGTAAAATTCTAGCCATGTTAAGTTTGAAGAGCAAGTGCCAGTTGTAGGATATCCATAATTTTTCATTTTATGAGCATGAGTTAATACCTTTGAACTGGTTCAGTGTATTTCCCTCTCCAAGACACCTGTCTTGTTCATAGTCTGAAAAAGGATCTAATGTGGAATAAATTGTAATTGTAAATCCCTCATCTCACAAAAAGGGTTTTTTACTCACTTCTTAGGCTATATTTAATAAATATCCTCTTGAGCTCAGCAATGTAACTTCATTAGTGCTGGGTTCAGATATCACCCTTGAAAGTGATTTTCTGGACATTAACAAAATCTTTAAGGTTTCCCAGGTATTCTGAGTGACAGAAGGGTTGCCCTGTTTTGTCAGCGGGAGTGGGAGCTATGTAGAGCTATAATGATTCAGACATGCTATTAAATTTAATTAAAGTATGTCTAATTAAATTTTGGAAATACATGCCTTTTTTTACCCATGATGTAGTTTGTATAGTAAACTACTGACTCTACTGATCTCCATCCTCATGCTGTGTCTGCATTATCTTGAGCAAGACATTCTAGATACCTTGGTATGGCCCTTTCAAGGCAAGTGTGCCATTTCAAGTCAGTGTTTGCTTAAGATCATCATCTGGTTAAACCTTTGTCATCCGATCTGTGCCCCTTCCTTAACAGGAACTGTTATGATCATCTCCATTCGAAATTTTTAAATCCTGAATTAAGCAGCAAGTCGGCCTGCCTACCTAGAGAACCAGTCATTTGATACCACCTAGTCCATTGAGGAATGCAAGTTTCTCAGCACTTGTTATGCAAGGATGGGAATGGGCAAAATGCCTGGAATGTTGATGGCTCAAAATTAACAGTTTTTTCCACAGGAATATGTTAAGTTGCTGGATCAGTAGGGACCTCAGTATCTGGCATTAGGCCAGATAAAAGCACTCTTTTGCAGTGGCTACAGTTAAAAAATAGTATCTCATTAGGAAGGAAAAATGTGTTTGAAAAACAGACTCTTCATAAAGGATCCTAAATATTTTTTATTCCACTTTAAGTTGCAATCTGTGTCAAGTCACTGATTTATTTATGTGGGTGTTTTAAGACAGGTTAATACATGCAGTGAGTTTGAAATCATCATCAGCAGTGAGAATGGCTGGTGTAGTATGGGCATAAAGTCTGGCATGACCAAGCATAGTGAAATGGCTTATTTATGTATTTATTGTGAGTGGAAGAAAAATTCCTGTTTGAGGAGACAGATTGCAAATACTGCACATACTTAAGAGGACTTTTTTATTATGTTCTGAACATAACTAAAGATGACTGCTCAGACTTTTTTCTTAGTTTTGAGTGAATGAGACCATAACAGCCTTAAGGATGTCTTCTAGCTATGAGATAAATATTAAAAAATTTGTTACTGGTAGCTTTTTGAAACAACTTACCATACAGAGGGATTCCTCAATGGAAAGCAAGGAATAAAATTGCCCCAAAACTTCAGTGCAGGAAATAGAGGTTGCAGAAAACTGGCTTATTGGTGCTTCATCAGATTCCTGTATTATATAGTGTTTTGTGCCAGTTTTTCTTTGCGTAAAGGGAAGACTGTAGAAACAAGAAGAGCTGGCTGAAAGAGCTAGCCAAGCGTGTCGAGGGAATCAAAGTAAATACCTAATCAGATTTTGGAACTCTTCAGTGATACAAACCCTGTCCACAGCAGTACTTTCCCCCCTTTAATAACAGGGTAATTGAGTTATTGTATGAGAACTTCCTACTTTCAAAGCATCACCATAACAGAAATTGAAGGGAAAAAACAAATTTTAAGCTGGAATGTCATACACAAAGGGAGTTACGTGCTCTCAGCAAGCTCAAGAGTCTAAATTAAAACCTCTTGTATTTAGTGAGGGTGGTGTTTTACTCCACAGTCAAGTGGAATCACTGATTCTCTAGCAAAGAAAGAGGGGGATCTCTTCGCTGATCGTACTTCTCTCTTCCTTGTTGCCTTCATTAGTGTTCATTTGCACCTGTGGTCTGCTTTTTAACTGGCTCACCCAGCAGTGTAAAAATAACTAGCAATACAATTATGAGTATTAAAATGAAGGAAAGGGTCAGTCCTTCAGCTGTCTCATACGGAAACAAAGAGATTTCAAATGAATCTCATCTTCTTTTGTCCACAAGCTGTGTAAAAGCTTATGAGCACAATCACTCAAATAGTCTAGGCTCATCTGATTTACATTGGCTTGCCAAGCTGTGATAACTCAATTGTACCGGAAATCTGTGATTCTGTTGAAAGGATCTTGAGCCCATTTGTTTCATTTGGCACTGAACACCTGAAAATCAAGCTGTATGTGCTTCAGGAGTGTTTACTAAATCTTTACAGCAGAGCACCCTGGGTAGGGAAGAGAAGAGATCCTGGCCCTGCTCACTCTTCCTGGCCCTGACATTTGGTCAATGGGGCGAGGTGTTCTTCAGGAAGCTGCATCTGGAATTCATGCACAATAGCTGAAGCGTGAAATATGTAGACTGTATGTATCGATTCACAATGGTGCTTTCAGTAGCTATTGGCAGGAAATTCGTTATTAATGCAAGGAGGAGGAAATGGTATTGAAGGGCTTGATAAAGTATTCTGCTTTAGACAAAAATGTAACCTAATACCCTATTTCTTTACTTACTGTAAATGAAATCTAAGGCATGGGGGGGGGAATGACAGTGAAATTCTTACTCATATGTGAATCCAGTCACTGCAAAATTACTTACATTGATAGTTTATTTCCCTTCCCCTGATAATAAGATGGCCAAATACTTCCCAGATGTCAGTATGAGATAAACCTTATTGCATGAGGTTTTCCTTTCTCTTGGGGGAAACCTTGCCTTTGTCATGTCTATGCCTTTTCTTTTATTCATAATCATGTTATCACACTGTGAATCTTCTGTTTGTGTGTTATGTGCCTTTACCTTGCTTTGTTTGCTACTAATTTTCTTTCTTACTAGATATTTTTGAAAAATATTATTTTAACCAAAACTGATGAACTGTATCCCACTTTTATGGCCAGCTTAGACATGCATTTATTTATTCATTTATTTATTCAAAGGGTAGTAATCTTTTAGAGATACTGATCTTTGTTTGTATGCTACCATTTCAAAGTGAAGATGTTGTACAGTTCTTGAGTTTCAAATGTTCCAAAATCAGAAAGCTAGATTTTCTCTTACTTACCTCCTATTTTAACTGTTACATTCCAAAATGTCTAAATTGTCATTGCAAGACAAACATAAATACCTAGCAATAAGTGTTCTCCCTCTTATGCCAGAAGAAACATTTGTGAAATATCTAACTTTAGTGTTCTTGATAAGAGTTCAAAATTTGTTTTTAAAAGAACATTTTCTTAGAATGTCAGCTGTGGAATTATTCTTAAAACTGTTGTCTCATGTAATTGTTCAGCATATTGAGATATAGGAAACTACTTTTAACTATAAAGCATACCACAGAAAGAAAACCAAGTTAGCTTATTTAATTGCATATTTTTATGGTAGATTCATCTAAAGCCATTTGTATTTTGTAACCAGTAAATCTTTTTTCCAGACTGTTGCCTTCGGTTTTAATGGCAGGTTTAAAATTTTGCTGTCATTTAGGATAGCCTAATATTTTCAGCCCCTTGAACAATTCCTCTACAAGGTGGGACATGATTGTATGGACCTGTTGTCACTAGTTAAGTGTCTCACCTTCAGCTTCAAATTCTTACTGCACTTTTGATATCCCAGTTTAAGATCTGATTGTAGAAGAATGAGGGATGAAAAAATGTTCCGCTTCATCAGCTGTACAGGCAGCAAACTTGAGCTCTAAAATATTAATTGATTTATTACAAAATGAGAAAACTGTGAAGACAGATATTGTATATACAGTAGATAAAAGCACTGTAGTTCTCGCACAAGGAACACTTGCAGCTGTTTACTGTTTTAAAAATACACAAAACAATTAAAAAAACCCTGAAAACCAATCAACCAAACAAAACCCGCCAAAAACAAGTCCACCCCAAAACCCAGGAACAATCAATCCTTCCAAACCCCTCCAAATTTTCTTGGTTTGATATTTAGAAGAAAAAAGGCACAGGCATCAACAGGCTTCATGTTTTGATATTTTTCCTCTTGTCTTTCTCTTCTGCATTTTGAAATATTCTTATCCTCTTTTAAAGAGTTTCGAATATACAGCAGCAGCTGGCCTTGCTGGATAACGAATCCTGGCCAGGAATGGCTGAAGCGGACAGGGACCGTCTTCAGCTCATCAAAGAGAAGGAGGCTCTGCTTCAGGAGTTGCAGCTCATTAGTCAGCAGAGACGATCCCCAGAAGACATTGCACGCTTGGAGGAAGAAAAAAGACGCTTGGAGGATGAAATTCAACGAGCTCGAGCAACGTCTGCTCATGGGGCCACTGAAAGGTCTGGGAACGTGAATTTTTCTTCTCTATTGTGAGATCCATATAGGTAGCTTGAAAAGGGAGAGTAGGGAATTTTCATTTCATTTAAGGAAAAAGTAAGTTACTAGAGAAATTTAGTTTCGGAAGAGGAGAAGACTGCTCATGACTGTCACAATTTAATCTATCTGTCTTGAACTTTCCTGAAGAAGAGTTGCAGGGATGTCGACTAGTCAGTTTTCCTTTTATTCATCTAAAAATTCTGAATAGGAAGAAGAAATCTGAATAGAATCCCAAAAGATGCTTGGAGTAAGTCTGAGTGATACTGTCTGATAATAGAATAATGAATAACAGTACCTGGATAGTGAAAGATTTTTCTGTTACTTGCAGTGGAGTAGTACTCATCTCCAAAAGCATGAGAACAAAGATCCTCTGCTATATTTAGTTTCTGCCTTATAACAGGAAAGTTAAATGATTGTGTTTTTGCTGCCTTTTATATACAATATTTCCTTTTCATTTGCAATCTCAGCAGTGGGAACACATCCCAGTTCTGACATTCAGAGAACATAATAAGCAAAGTCATTCTTGAAAGCTTAAAAATCAAGTTATATGTAAAATAAACAACCGAAAAACATATTAGTGGAAACACAGTGTTTATTTCAAAGCTGCCTTGCTTTTCCAGTAGCCAGAGAAAAGGACAAAACCTCTTAAACTCTTTTTACCATCGTGTGCTTCCAGTGAAAGCAAGAAACTGCTTGTTCTTGCTTCTCATAAATAGTGGTAAAACCTCAGCTTTGACACCTCAGGAAAACCTACAAGAACCAGCTTTAATGTGATCTGTGTAAAGGTTAATATTTACACAATTTAAGACACTTTAAAAATATTTGAAAGTGCTTTCCATATACAGATTTTGACACCCTCAGTTTCTTTGAAAATGCTTGCTTCAGACAGTAAATTCGGGTAATAAATAGAAAATTCACAGCCAGCCTACAGGTCAGTGTAATATATTTTGCAGTTTTTGCAGTATTGTTACATTGGCTGTCCAGCTTAAACTGACAGAAAAGGGAGTTCACTTTACACTGTCGTGTAGTAAGTTTTATTTGTTGTTTTTGGGCTCTCATGTTAGGTAGTGCATACTGTGTTGGCAAGAATACCAAGCTATTTTTCCATGGAGTTCATGCTGTGGAAACCAGCATTCCAGTGTGGTACTTGATATTTCAAATGCTAGCAGAAAGTTGAGCAGAAGTTAGAATAATACTGATGGGCACTCTATTTTTGTATAACAAATTGAAGAAAGCTTAGCTATTAGTAGCCCTGATTTTTTGTTTGTTTTAGACTCAGAAATAACCAAAATATTCCTAATTCTGCTTTTGTATTTCCACTTTGTTCTAATTGTGAAATACAAAGCTGTTTCTTTCTTAATTATTTAACATTTCTTTTCTGTTACTGAGTTTTAAAGGCACTGAGTTATGCACAGATCAAAATTATCTTTGAAATTTTATACTAATTGTCTTGGATAATAGGGCTATTTGGAATATTTTTTTTGTGGCAAGGTAGAAGATCATAGTGTTTTAATGGCAGAATCAGCTTGATGCAAGAGAAAAAAAATTACCTTGTAGAGTCTGGTATTTTTACCTATGACTTTGCTAATTGCTGTAATGTATTTTCAGCATCATGACCCTTACACTGTGCTTCAGTAACTTTTCTTGTCTGGGAAGTCTCCTGGAGTCTTGTGTTCTTGCTTGAATTACCATTGCTGCATATGAGCAGCATAAATTAAAACTTTTGATTAAACAATGCAACTTACTTTTACTCCAAACTTCAATGCATTGATCTTTTTCCACACTTGGGAAGCTCCTAGCACTTTTTGAACACTACTGTGATGAAGAAAATAGTAATATGGATGTGTTTAATTATAGGATCCTGTTACAGGAGAAGAGAAATTGTTTGCTTATGCAACTAGAAGAAGCTACACGTTTAACCTCATATTTACACTCCCAGTTAAAAAGGTAAGTTATGTAAAACCAGCAGGTTTTGAAGTAACTACGGCAGAGAAGAATTTTAATAATGTATGAAGTTTATCTTTTTATTCTTCTCTGTATGTGTGCCAAGTAAATTAATTTTTTACTACATTTATGCACTTTGCTTTGTGGAAATGTGATTATTTGGATGGAGTTTTATAAATAGTATTAGTGATGGCTCTTTGGGCTACATTATTAAGTGTATCTGGGAATTTTATGTTACCTTACTTTCTGGAAAGCAGATAAGTTCTTAAAATCTGTTGTAATATTGTTACAGTTTTACTAATGGGTAGATTGTGTTCTTTTAAGTTCGGTGGGTTTTTCACAGTCTGATACCTTCAAAGGCAGAGGGTTTTGATCCTTGGTAAGATGACAAAATTTTGCTGTTTAAATATGAGAATGTGTTAAGACCCACACAGAAGTCCAGAATGTCTTGCATATTCACACTCACAGCTGCCTTTTGAGATGCAGCTCTTGGGGATTCCTCAGTTTAACACCAGAGCAGCATCAAAAGCTCAGTTCCTGCTGAGTTCCTGTCTCACTTCATCTGTCTCTGGCACTAAGATTCTTCTCCCCCTTACCTGAGAATGGTAAGAGGAACTGGAATAGGATTCATCCTGAAGTCTTTTTATTTTACATTGGAAAAACCTGTGAGAGTGAAGCTTACACAGCAGTTTGTTAGGATTTTGCAAATCCCTTTGCACTTCTTCTTCCTGAATTGTTTATGAATAATCATTAACGTAAATTTGAGCTGGATCATGGTAATCTATCCTTCCTGACTTTACATTGAGTCTGCTGATCCAGAGCCTGCTCTGGTCTCTCTTCTGCCAAATCACAGCTGCTTACATGTTGGAGGAAAAAGTAGGCTCATCCTGTTGGACTGTTGTCTTCAGGCACTTGGCCCCGATCTGGTTGTCACATGTGCTGCTGCAGTCATGGCTGTGCTTGAGACGAGGGCAAGAGACATGAGCTAGACTTTAAAATGCCAGATCATCTTTCCATGTCACCATACTGAATACAAGTAAAATTCCTGTGTAATCTGGGTTAGTGTTTTAATGTCTGCATTGATGGTTCTGATTATATTTGAAAGGGCATTTTTGTGTTTTCTCTTTCTTTGCGTACCACAGTCTGTCAGCTAGCACCCTCACCATGTCCTCTGGCAGCAGCAGGGGATCCCTGGCCTCCAGTCGAGGATCCTTGGCCTCCAGCCGAGGCTCCCTCAGCTCAGTCAGCTTTACGGACATCTACGGCCTTCCCCAGTACGACAAATCAGACAGCGTCACAGACTACGGGCAGCACTTGCGCTTCGACATAATTCCCTTCGAGTCTCTCACCAAGGATGTGCCTTACGCTGATCCCATTGGACACTCGAATTTCAACAAGCAGCGGAGGTCTCTGGATACCCCGCAGTCCCTGGCATCCCTGTCATCGCGCTCCTCCTTGTCATCGTTGTCCCCTCCGAGCTCGCCACTGGACACCCCGTTTCTCTCTGCGTCACGAGATTCTCCGTTGGCCCAGATGTCAGAAGGTTTTGAGGAGATGGCAGGCCTAGGAGCCCTGGAAATGCTCAGGGCCCAGACCACAGCCTTGGGTGACGATGATGCACAAGGCACGAGCTCATCTCAGACGTCCACTTACCCTCTGGACAGTGAAGGGCTACGAGAAATGGGACCACACCTGACTGCTGTCCAAACTGGTGGAGGTGAGTTTATGGATATTATTATTTTGACACGTTGTCTTAGAGAATGTCACACAGACCTAAGCATGTCAGCACAGTAGAGACTGTTCCTCAGTTAGGCTTATTTTTCTACCATCAGTTAAAAATTTCATGGTAGATGTTATCTGTTAAAAGCCTGACCAAAACACGGGAAAATCCCACAAACTCTAGTTTTAGGGCAAAGAGGTGAAAGAATAGAGAAATCATTGTCAATAGATCTTAGAACAGTAGTGAATTGACTGGAAGAAAGGGAATGGAATATAGGCTTTCATTGGAGTGTAGCCTATCAAGGACCTAACTAGAATGAGTAAGAAAAGGCAAGGGTTAGTTGCTTTTAAGGCCCCCAGTTGTATTGATGTTGTTGCCTTTATTCTGATATTGTAAAGCAACACAAATCCAGGAGAGATAGGAAATAACCAAAAATAGCCTCCTACAAAAAACCCCAAACACAAAACGTGAGGTGATGCTGCTGACAGTGCTTGAAGGCTGGCTGACTCCATGCTGAATTAGTACATTCTCCAGCCCAGGTTCCCTTGTCCAAGTTCTGTAATGGAGCAGAAGCCACAGTGGCATGGCTGTCATGAGTGCAGGGTGCACTCAGGAGTAGGTGCTTCATCAGCAAAGGAGCATCTTTTGTTGGGGATGTGCGAGATGTTGTGTATCTGCTTGGCACCTGTGTGTGCTGTGGCTGCAGAGGACTGATGGCTGCAGTTAGCACAGCACACACACTATTGAGTTTTCTTTTCCTGCTGGGCTGTCAGATTGATGGACTTGCTTTAGCTTGCATTGGCAGAAGATTCTGAAGCACTGCAGTTGAGAAACATTAATTAGAGAAATCAAAAGAGGAAACAGAAAACTTTTGAAAAAATGAAACAAAATTAAAACCCTGAGCATACAGGAACATGACTAATTTATTTTCCTGTTTTGACCACCCAAATGAAGAACCACTCTTAGTCTGACAAAGATTATCATGATAACATATTTGTGTGTTGACTTGCTCTTTTTTTAATAAAACCATACTAGTAGAGAAAGGCTTTGAGAGTTTATTTTAATATTAAATTCTGTGATTCCAATTCCATTTCTATATCCAGAATTCTGTGTTAGCAGTTGTGTAGAATGTTGCATTCGGGGCTTGTGACGTCAGGAGTAATGTGAACTATATCCAGAGAATGGATCGTATTATCCTACCAAAATCTTATTTGTCAAGTGATAATACAAAGGCATATTGACAGTATTTACAGAAAACCTTTTAGGTTTTCATTTTAAAAAAGAATACATTGCCACAGTGCTATAAAGCCTGTCTTGTTCAAAAGCATTTGAGTCTAGACTCACCTACTTTCCTTAATGCGGCTAGCATTGCCAGCAGATACTGCAGCAGAATTTACTTTTACTAGCTGTAAACATTTCTAGTGCCCATATTGTAGCTTTCAGACCAAAATAAACAGAATTCCAAAGACCAGCATGAAAACTTGTGCTTAAATTAGTGCTGTGAAGAGGCTTCCTGAGGTTTTCTTTAAACCTCAAATCAGACCACAGCATGTCTTCACCCATTGTGGTAAGTGAAAATACCTAAGTACTTCATTTATAGCTTGTTATGTGTTTCCTAGAAGTGAAGGCACAGGCAGCAAATACGGGGTGAAGGGCAGCTTCCTGGTTTGATTTTCCTTTTCTCAGTTCTCTGCTGTGTTTCTTCACATTTCTCTGAAAACCTCTGTGCTTAACCTGCTGTCAGTGCTGTGGTGTCCGGCTCCTACCCCAGAGGTTACAACTTCTCTATGTACAACAGAGTATTTTGTGTTGCTTTTTGAGGAAGAATGTATGGTTAAAAGGTAGGCAGGCTGCCTTCTTTTGAGACTTCTATTTTTTTAGTATTTGCATTTGGAAACAATTACTTTAAAAAATTTAACATGTCTGATTTTTGTCTACTTTTGAGTTCCACACTCACTAGCTGGTGGTTTGGAATTGTAATGCAGTTGTTTGCAAGTAGCAGTTGGAAGTTTTGAAAGTATTTTGGTTTTGTACTCTTTTCCTGGAAGAATTGGATGGAGCATCCAGCTTGTGTGCCAGAGCTGGGAGCTCGCAGATGCCAGGGGTTTTGGGTTTCTCTGAGGTACCATGCAGTGTGCCCTGCTGCTGCCACCCGATGGCCTGGCAGCAGAATGCCATGCTGCAAAAACAGAAGGTCTTGGTCCCGGCAAACTTTTGCCTGTTCCTTCACTAGACAAAGCATGAGGTAATTTTGGTAATTTGCAAATAATGGGGGCTGGGGGGATTAACACTGAGGAAACCTCATGAACTTTGCATTGATGCAGCACTTGAACAAGTTCAAAGGCTCCTTCAGGAACTACAGTTTTGATGTTCAGTTGCTGATCTGCTGTTTTATTATTCTCCATCTGTCGCAGGGCCACATTGTGAAATAAGTTTACATGTGTGAATGGAGGGAATATGCTTGAAAAGTTAAATCCATTATATTTATAAAGATGGGAGTGGGAGGAAACATGTTAATCAAATATTGGCCTTTAGTATCTTCACTGTCTCTTCTCTATACTAAATCTTTCAAATGCTAAATTTCTTTTAATACCTAAATAATCTCTTGTTTATAAAATATTGTCAGAGATCTAAAGGGTGATTTATCACTGTATGCTTTTTGTCTTGTTTCTCATGCGGCACAACAGAAAAATTCACTGTAAGTGAACTTGAAATTTCTTATTGTGTGTTTTTCTGTGTGATGTGTTCGTTGTTTTGTTTTGGGGTGGGTTGTTTTGTTTGGTTTGGTTTTTTCTTGAGTTGCATGAGAAGAAAGAGGAGATTCTGCTACATTTAGTTTTGTTTGATATTTTGCTGTATCTGTTTAATTGTTATGGCATACTTAATTTTTTTGCTATCTCAACTAAACAACACATTCACAGCTGTAGTTAAACTCCTGGGGAAAGCGTTCTTTGACCTTCAGCTTTATTATATAATAGTAATGCCTGACAGCGTTATGGTAGGTAAGGTCTGGTTTTGTCTCTGATCTGTCTTTTTTATGAGAGTATTCTACTCTTTTATTAGTGCTTTGAGCTGACATGCAGTATTTGTAGTCACCTAAGTTTGTGAAACATGCTTTAGGTTTATTTATGTGTTTTTTTTGGTGAATGAAAGTTTGGGCAGCAAAATTTCCTTTGAAGTTCATTTTTCCAGTTAATGACAACAAGAATATTCTTTCATTAGGGCTGTCTTTTATTTATCAAGCTTTGGCACCCAGTAGTTCTGAAAAATCTTATATATTGTTTACTGATTTTGTTATTTAAGTAAGAAAATGGAAGGTAGTGGTCTTAGAAACCTAATTTTTAAACAATTCCTTAGCTTCCGGCATTGCAAAGTCTGTAACCTGTGCTAAATTTCTTTCTGTTTAAACCAAAATTTTGTATGTCTGATCTTGACCAGTTTTTCCTGCTGATTTTTTTCGTCCCCAAGTCAAGGGTATATTCTGGTGTTTGCATCTCTCCCAAATTTGCTGCAGTTGTCCAGAGGGTATTGAATGCTTCAGTGGCCTGAAAGACAGTGAGCAAATCATTGCCAAGTTACGACATTGTTGTAATGTGTCAATTTTTCATTTTATTATATTGGTGCCTGAGACCAACTTTTCCTTCCAGCCAAACTGGGAATATGAGCTTCCTAAGGACAGAGCCCACAACATCTTTTCTCTGCTATGTTTACAGAAAGTGTTCATGTGGCAGATGAGCCAAGGGCTTATTTACAAAAAGAAGTTGTCCTAGTGTGACTTGTTGAAATTAGTACAGAAATTATAGAAGCACTTCTAAAAAAAATGACACACTTTTGTTAAGTTTGACCTCTTTCCAGTGATGCAAAATTTTTGAGAAACTTTAATATGTAGATGTCTCTACAGATTGCTAGTTCTGATTCTTCATAAATACCAGTGACAGAACATTCTCCATAAATACCAGACAGTGAGGTAGGCTCACCAAATCAAAAGTTCTTTAAGAAAAAATAAAGAAGGAAAAAACCAACCAAGCAAACAAAAAAACCCAATCTAAGCAACCCACAAAGCCACCACTTTTGTACAAGTGATATAGAAGAGAGCATGGTTCAAAGAAAGTTTTTTGCTTTCTGTGTGCTCACTTGAACTTCACTCTCATTTGTGGTGAGGATGTCATGAGTAGCACTGCACGATGTGTGATGTACAAGAAGGGTGGAATTTTGTAACTGGAGATGGGGAGACTGGTTGTTCTTCCTCTGGGTGCTCAGACAAGAGCAGATTGGGCTGTTCCTAGCCAGCAAATAAATTTCCTGCATACCTAAAGCTGACTAAATCCTTCATTGAATTTGGAGGAGAGGTCCATAGGGCTGCTTATGAATGCAAAGGACAGAGAACTGGCTCTGCTGATACATAGGAATTTTAGTTCCAAACAGGACTGGGAGATTTTTTAACATCTTTGGTAACTTTGTGCGGCTAGTAGGCTAGTAGCAGGAATGTGGTAACTTTGTGCTGCTAGTAGGCTAGTAGCAGGAATGTATCTTGGGCAGGCAGAGAACTTGCTGGGCTTGGTGCACCTTCTCTGCCAGTTCCACAGTGGGTTAAAGCTGACCGTAGCCAGAGCCTTCTGTTGATAACAGAAGTGTGGCTGTGTTGGTCTGGAAGACTTTTATCAAGTTCTCATGTCCTGATGTCCTGTCCTGGTGGTGCTTGGGTGGGAGGTGAGGTGGGTACCGTGCAGGGGAGTGGCTCACTGTACCTCAACTGGGTTCTGCAGGCTGTGGCTTGTATTCTGCGGAAGGAAACTGAGTAGGTGTCAGAAATAAATTTGGATGGCTTGTGATAATGTGCAACGGAGGTAGTTAACAAGTTGTTACTTTGAGTAAGACATGCTTCATCCCTAGCTGGGGCCATAAGCTGTAAATGTCAGCTGGTACTTGTCTCCCGTGTGTTGTGCTACTGTCACTCTGCTGAAATGGTCAATGCTTCCATGCTGTCTTAAGTTTGTAAGCATGAACAGAGGCAAATAAAATGCTTTCCTCACTTTTGAAGTTCCATTTCTTTGCCACTGCTTTCCTGATTTGAGGACAGTCATTGAATCTTAAGCAAAAGAGGGTAAAAGTTCTTCCCTGCACAGTGAAGAAACTTCACAAGTCAGTTTAGTGGTTTTCTCTAGGACTCAAAGGAAAACAACCTCAAGTTAGGAGCTATTGTTGAAGTGTTGAAACCTTTCCTATGTGGTTCTTGAATGTCACTGCTTGTGCACGTACTTTAAAGGATTGGTAGCTGCTGTACCTACTTGTCTGTGCAAAACCTGGTGCAATAACATAATTTCGTTGGTACACTCACAACATGAAAGTGATTGCTGAGTTGCTATTTATTCTGGGGCTGGTGATTCGGGGAAGAGTGGCAAAGGGGATTGAATATTGCTTCCTTCCTTCCCCCAGTCAGTTTTTGAAGTAATTCACCAAGAATTTGAAAAAATACAGTGGTCTGAGTGAGCTGGAAAACACTGCTTGTTTTTGATAATGCCTCTCAGACTGTAAATAAAAGCTGCTATTATGTGATGGTATAAACAGTATGCTTTGAGACTTTGTATTAGGAAACAAATGAGAACAAAACCTCACATTGTGTTATCAGATAACTTTAAAAAAGAATTAGTCTCTGTGTTTGTTTTCAACCTATTGTATATTCAATAGGTAAATCTGAAAGGCTTAGGATATCATGTGTACATATGTGAATTAATGTAAGTCTTCCTTAAGGAAGGAATTACTCTACCAGAAAAACATTTAGTAACAATGCAATTGGTTTATACTTAGTCTTGTCAGAGAGCAATTAGCCACAAACCTCCTTCCTTAATTCTTCAGTCAATCCTATTCTAGGTTTTTAACTTCAGTTAGAAGAAAAATCAGTGAACTGCATTTGTGCTGTTTTGCTGCTAGTTTTGATGCTATACATGTTTCTTGTTTAATTTTGAAGAAATTGCCTTGAGCTGATGTTGTTCTCACTTTTTTTTCTCCATGGCAGCTGTAACTCTGCGAGGAGACAGTGGTAGAAGATCGGAGAGGAGAGCCAGGCGAGTTTCAGCATGTCTCTCAGATCATTCACTGGCTAGTGACAGTGGCGTGTTTGAAGCTTTAAGCAAAAGGTCAGGTGTATAAATGCATAGTAAGCTGGAAATATTCCTGTTCTGCCACATGGCCCAAAAGAATTAGTTGTGAATTTATGACTAGCTTTCAAAATTGCTAGTTATTAGTAACATAAAACTACTAGATTGCATGTTTTAAAGGAAAGAAGCTTTTTACATGCAGTCCTCTGTCATCTTCAAGTGCCAAGTCCCTTTTGCTTTGTTGTCTCTGACATTTTAACATCGTATCTCTCTTGAAAGATAGTTTTCTCATCCTGTTAGTCATAAATCAGTAATTTTATTTCAACCATCTGTAACAAAATAAAATTATACAGAGTGTTACTTACAATTCTGAGTGTCATGTGATAAAATCACGTGATATCACGTGATTCTTCTGCAAGGAAAAAACATACGAACTGCCAAAAGTCTGAAAATGTGTAGGTTCACCGAGTGATTGAAGGATGTAGAAAGACATATTACTTAATACAGTTGTTTTAACAGAGGAACCAGTAACTGGGAAGAAGATAAGGTTTGGAGGATGCTAAAGAGAAATGGAAGAGAAAACAAATATTAAAATAACCCAAATATCTTGAAAGAGTAATTCTAAAACCTTGATTTTTACAATTGTGAATTACTACTACTATATGTTTTCATATAGATGTCTCAATTCCTTTTACATTACCAGTGCCTCCTGTATTGCCAAATAATTGCTTATAGTCACAAATCACAAAATAAATGTTAGTTCATCATTTAACAACTTAGGTCACTATGTAGTTTACAGTACTTTCTGTTCCTCCAGGAATGAAGATCTAGAAGAGCCTGTTTATGGTGATGCTGCCAGTAATGAAGAACCACAAATACATGTTGGATTTCTGTGAGTAATTGCTCCTCTTTCTCCCTATTGAATCTACAGGAATTGCTCACTACTTCTCTTGTTCATGACTTTTAACTTTTTAATAAAGTGAATTACAGTGGGTATTTTTAAGAAGTTTCTGAGCTGACATCCGAAGTTCAGTGGATGTACAGATTAGTGAGTCACATGCCACTTTGTGTGGGGATATGCCTTAACCACAGTTCATTCAGTGTCCTTTCAATGCTGACTGATAAAAGGGCCTTCATTACTTCTTTCAGCAGCATTTATTTTCATTGTCTGGGCCATTAATGTGGGTATGGGTACAGGGATATGTCTCTGTAAGCAAGATCTTTTTATGCCAGATAAAGGAGGATTACCTTAGGAAAGTCACAGGTGAAGAGACACAAATACAGTACAGTCCCAGCTGTACAATGCAGCTTTGCAATCCTGTGCCTATGGCATCCTGTTGTTGGTAGTGGGAGTAGCATGGGGAAGGGACAGATTATTGCCATGCGAGACAGGATATCATATCTTAGCCCTCCAGAATCCTCTCTGCCCCTTGGAAACGAATTCCTTAAATTGAGAGTTTTTGAAATATCAACTAGGTTTGTTAGTGGCATTTCAAAATTCATGCTGATGTGAAAGAGTAGAATTTTTAATTTGTTTTCAATAGCCCATGAAAATAATGCAGATGGGTTTGTCTAATGTAACTGATACGTTGTTACACATGCACACACGCATATGGAGATCGTGTAACTGCTTAAAGTAAGGAATGTATTTCATAAAATCTATTTGCTCTCAAGAGGCATAGGAAGGCCAGTTGTTATTTTCAAGCTGAATAATGTTTAATTCACCTAGTTCTGTTAACTTTGTTACTGTAGCTAATGCTTTTGATTGAAACTGATTTGTGCAAGAAATTTGTTTAACAAAATGTGCTTTTACATTCTTTAAAACTGTTTAGTCTTCATTTCTTAAGCAAACTATCAATGTCTGGTGACTAACACAGAAAATGTTTTCCAGGCATGACAGTGGAAGCGAATGTCTGCTAGTCCATGTATTACAGCTGAAGAACTTTACTAGCCTAGTTGTTAAAGAAAACTGCAAAATGTAAGCTTAAATTTCATCCAGAGTCTGATCACTGCTTGTTTTATGCTGCAGTTATAAATACCATAGATTTATTTGGTTTCATTCAAAATTAAGCCATTTCTGGAGAAGATGGTATGTCTTAATTTCCATGAGGAAAGGATTCATTTTTTGGCCACAAAGTATCCCTTTTATAGAACTTACGTCACAATGTTCAGGTAACAAGTGTAGTCTCTGTGTTCTTACATGTTTATTATGCAGAGGAAAGTTTGTTCAAAAATATCTGTGATATTCCAGAGTAAGCTTAGTGTATTTTTCTCAATTCCTATGGCAACATCTGTATTAATCAGTAAGAGAGAGAACCTTGCCGTTTATCTTTAAGAAAGAAAACCACATCAGAAAACATGCAAACAACAACAAAGGATCTGCAGACTTTGATGGCCTGTACAGCTCTACTTGAGTATCCATGAAAGACCTTTTGAAGATAATATTAACAGAAGTACTAGCTGAGAATCAGTACAAAAGATTGAATTTTTTAACCTCTGACAGCTTGTGCTACTTTTTCAAATTTTCTATCACATATAGAACATAGCTTAGTTTATTCTAATAAGTGTTTCTTAAATAATCACAGTGTTGTCATAAAACACTGTTTTATCTAGAGATACGTATCTTAGCATATTTTAAAGAAATTCAACATGGAAAAGTTGTTGATCTTTATCTCTGGGAGAAGTTGTCTGAAAACTGTAAAATGAAGGTATGATAACATTATTGTATTGTAAAATAAGTCATTTGGTGGGAGCTGTTAAATTGAAATACATCTCCCTGAATGAATTGTTCTTTGTTGAGAACTTGGCCATGCTAACTCTGCAAAACCACAGTGGAAATTTTTCGTGTAGGTCAGTACATTAGTGTTGGTCTTTTGCTCTGTTTTCAGTGTGAGTGCAAGGGCACATGATAGGGAAAAATGTGAGTATTGTGTAGTACTCTGCCATGTTGCCTTGTCGTCAGAAAAAGAAATAAGCATCATCTGAAGAAAGTAGTAAAGTAGTGTCACCAAAGAAAAGATTAGTCCAGAGGGTTTGTTGGACATTGTCATCAAGGCAGCCAGGCACCTAAGTGATTCAAAATGCAGTTTTGTTCTTCATCCTTCTCAACCCTACCTTGGCTGAAATCAAGAAATTGCTTTGCTGCAGGGTGAATTGATCGGTCCAGTCAAAAAATAAGTTTCTATTACCAAAAAGCAGAAAAAGCTTCTATCAAGTTTAATTAACTCCTCTGTGCAATACATTAATTGAATCAGGTGCTGCAGCAGCTGGGGGAAAGTTTGTCTTGGGGCAGCCAGTGACCAAAGGAGCTGGATCTCTGCCTTTGTACAGCATGTGAATCTGTTTCACTAACTGATGCTCCACAGTCCTGTGTACTGCAGTTCCACCATAAGGAGCTCTTCCAGTTGTCCTCCAACCATTTATTTGCCTGCCAGTGTAAGCCCCTCTCTGGTGGTGGCATAAGAATTCTGCAGCCATGTAGTCAACTTGAGTGAGCCTCTGAGCTGGAGTGGGCTTTTTAATCCTTGAGCCTTTGTGGGTTTTTTGCTAGGTTAGCTTTTTAACCCAGATAAATTTTCTAATCTGGGTCACAGCACAGTTGCATGAAACTGTTTGCTGGCATGAGGAGAGGAATAGGATATTGAAGGGGCTTGGCAAGCAGTCAGGACAGGGAGAACATGGAAACAATTCCCGAAGTAGCTCTGCTGCTTATGCTGTCAGATGTAAATGGTTGTTGATTTTGTTTTTGTCTTGGAGTCTTAAATTACATGGTAACACATATTTAAATTTGTCTTTTGAGACTGCATTTAGATGCAGTGCCTGCAGATTTCTTTTGCCATCTGAATTTCTTAAGGAGGGAAAAAGGTTGCTTAGTAGGTGGAAGGAAGAAATGGATCGGTGACACTTCTGGGGCAGTTCAATAGCCTAAACATAGGCATGTGTTTTCATTTGAAATAGCATAGCATAGCACCTGGCCTCCAGCTGCTGCTGCTCAGAGGGAGCCTCTGTGTAGCTCTCCCATAGATCCTCTTATAATTGCTAGCTCGTTTTAGATGCCTTGGATACCTCAGGGCAGCTCAAGTGCCACTTGGTGCCTCTGCTTAAGCACCAAGTTAAAAAAAAAAAGTTAAAAAATACAACATTTTGAGATCAGCTTTTCAGATCTGTGTTAGAATGCAAAGTAAATTCTGGTGATGTGGAGATCTCTAGGCAGATTCTTAACATAGAAATTACACTGATGTTTTTGCTTAGCTTGATTTTGAGAAATGCAAAATGGCTTTCTTTGTCTGAATTGTGCTATTTGTCTATTTTGCTGTTCCCAGTCATGTGAGAGTTTATTTACCACCGCTTGAGTCAGGCACACCAACCACTTACTGCTCGAGAGCTTTGGAATTTCAAACTCCGTTAATATTTAATGAAGTGTTCCGAATCCCTGTGCACTCAAGTGTTTTGAAATTAAAATCACTGCAGCTATATATCTGTTCAGTTGATCATCAGCAACAAGAAGAACTATTGGTAAGTGGTTCTGTTTCTTAAAAGCCATGTGATATAAGAAACTAAAGTTACCCGAGAAATTATTTTTTAAGATTAAAAAGAGAACGTAAAGACCTATTTTTTCCATAAGAACTTCTGATAGAGTTACATATTAATGTGTCCATTTGTTCATATATGTAAGTATAGTTCTGTAAATAAAGAGGTGAGATTTTAAAAAGGCTTAATCTGACAGCTTTTAGACTACAGTGTGCTCAAGACTTAGGTTTCTGCATGATACTATAATGCCTGTGTGAGGAATCAGCACCATTCAAACAGGTTCCTACTATAAAAATAACAAATACAGACCCCTTGTTATATATAACAGTAGGTGAAGAGGACTACTATTACATTAGTCTTAACTTTGTTGCAGGATAATAGTGGCCCTGGAACAGTTCTATTACCTCAGCCTTTTATCATGTGCTAATGTAAGGTGTGTTAAATGTTAGCTTCATTTAGCTATTGTCAAATACAAATATGCATAACTAAATCTGCCTTGTGGCTGATGTCCTGACTATTTTGAAGTGAGTGGGCTGGCTTTGCAGTGGGGGGGTTTGAATGGGTTAGGGAAAAAAAAAATTAAGCCTATCAAAGATGTTAAGAGGTATAGGCATCTCACTGTCATGCTGGGCTGTGGATAAGAAGTGTTTATTTGAGCAAATCTGATCAAGAATGTGTGTTTGTTAATCCACCTTTAAATCTAAGTAGCATCTCATATAAACAGGGGTATTAATGTTGACAGAAGTGGATTTGAGGTCTTGTCTGCAGTAGGAAGTTTTATCTACAATGTGATTAGAGAGAAAGCATCTCAAGAACAGGCTGGATATATTGGTGTAAAATGCTTTATACTGGTATATCCTGTTCCTCTGGGAAGCTAAAGAGCTATTTAAGTGTAAAGTATCTTTCTATTGTAACAAGTGCATCTAAGTTTAGGGTGCGTTTATTCTAACTGCTGTTACTGAGTTGTCAAAAAAAATAGGTCTTCAGGTTATATTGGTAGGGATTCTCTTTCATGGTCTTAATTTGGTTATGTCAGAAATAGCTTTGTGAACAGTAATTGGTAATACAGTTTAAGGTAATTTAACAATACTACTCAAAAATAGAGAAACAATGCCTGTTTCTTAAGATAGGTGCATTGAAGCATTTCAACATTATGGTTGTTCTCTTCAGCTGTTATTTGAGAATGAGCATTTTCTCAAACTGAGAAATCATTTGTTACCTGCTACCTCTCTTTGGAACTGCTGTGCCTGTCAACAAGGCCTCTGTCTTTCAAGATGTCTTCCACTGAGATTACAGTTTTTCCCATCTATTTAATAGTGCAAATTTTTCTCAAATTTTTGATGACTGCTTTCTTTTCACTTAGGTTGTGCCAGCATAGTCTTTTCCTAAGTGCAAAAGCCAGACTGGAGTTTATCCTAATTTATATAAATACTTGTACCTAACAGGGAATTAAAAAAATAATAAAAAAAACATTCTGGGAAAGAGTTTAGTTATAAAGACATAAATATACTACACTTGTGGGGATGGTCTTTTCATTTCCTCAACCTGTAACTCTTATGCCTTGCATGGCTGAAAGATCTTTTTCTGTCTTAAGTTGGCTTATTTCTTCCCTGGTGGCCTTGTCAATGCTGAGATAAGGGAATTGTTATTTTCCATGATTAGCATATCTAGTTCGTGTTAAAACATAAAGGAAATATGAATGCCTTGCTTGCAATCACCCAGCATTGCTGTTTCACTCCCAATTTCTCATCTTTTGCAGCCCTGACCAATTATTCCCTGTGTCTTAATTTATTTGATGTCTTCTTTAGTGTAGCCTTTTTTTCCATTTTTTTTGTTTTAATTTTGGACCATCTGTCCCATTTTTTTAGCATGATTTTTAAATCCTGATTGTTTTCTCATAAAGAGACATGTCTGTCAGACATCACAGAGATATTCATAAATACATTTACTGTTCTGCCATCCAAGTTGTTGATGAATTCATCAGAGCAGGCATGTGATATACCCTAGCAGACCCACCTTGGTTTCTTCATCCTTTTGAGTAAACTCCAAATCTTGAGGTGGACATGAAATATTAATTAGTCCTTTCAGTACTGATAATTCTTAATTGAGTTTGATGGTGATTTTCTACCCACCAGCATTCAATCACTCAGTAATTAGTGATGCCCTTTGTAGAGGCAGCTTCTTTGGCAGACTTGCTCAGCTGCCTAATAAATGCAGTGTATAGGGCAGTGTCAGATGTCTTAAGAGATAGCCTATGCTTTTTGTAGTATTGCTGGCAGGAAAACAGTTTTACTCTCTACCTCCTAAACTAAACTCAGCACGTCTTAAACATGTTCCAACTCTGCAGAAGTGTGAGTATTTGATACACATCTCTTTCACTGCATCAGAGCAAGTAGATAATTAGAAGACATCTGTGTTATACAGAAAAATGAAAGGGCATCTCTGTAGCCTCTGATATACTGACATGAAATGACTTTCTCAGTAACATGCTGTATCCCCATGTCACATTATTTTATTATTCTCAAAAACCTTTCTCCATTGTCCTCTATGCACCTGTTTAAACAGAGCCCCAGGGAACATTTGTCTTGGAAAAACAATGCAATGATTTTTTTTATTATTGTTTTCTAATTAACTGTTTCTTTACCAGCTAAAAGTTGAACGCAGTTTCTGTCTACATTTCCTGCTGCATTTGTTAGAATCATTGTATACAGTCATTTAATTTGTGAGAGGTGAAAGCCATTTTTACAGGACTTTTCAAGTGATACAAAAGAAAACATTCTTACCATGGAAATGAACAGGTTGCAGAGATAGCCAGAGAAACAAAAAGCAGTACTTAAAGGCTGACTGATATAAAATCATTGGTACGTCCAGCTAGTGGACTGGTTGAAAAAAAAAAAAAATAAAATAGGCAGCCTAGATTTGTTTACAGCTGTTTTTCATTTAGGTGAACACCACTGAGAAGTTTCTTACATGAGCTCTCTCTGATGGAATAGGGCTTCTTCAAAGTCTGAAATACTTCTAGTGAGAAGCCTTTATTAAAACTATTCTTACCTGAATCGGGGAGATGCAAGGATGGCCTGGAAAGCAGAAATATGGATTTATAGTCCATTTGACTACCTTATGATATAAACAGGCAGGAAAAAAATCGGTTTACACAACATTTTTATTTCCATTTGAAAGATGCCTCTGAGGGTCAGAGAATGGAAGGATATCAGAATACAGTTATCTCAAAAGCCTCTTAAATTAAAGTAATATTATTAAAGTGATATTAATTTAAGCAAATACAGAAATCAGATAGGTAGTTGGGATGGTTTTAAAAATAAAATATTAATAGCTATCAAGTGTCAATTCTATCTACATCAGTCATAGAAATGTTATTTTTCAACTTTAAAAAAATTACTATCTACTCCAGTTCTTCCTGGTAGTAAAGAAGAGGCAAGAAATTCAGAATCTTAGACATCATAATACAACATAACACTGTCTTTTCAAGAGACAGTAGTATTTGGTGAAGTGGGAGTTCTACATTGTAAGTAAAATACTCTTTAAATGAGAAGGTGTCTATCCTTCAGAGTATGTATATCTTATTGTGGTCAATGCTTTTTGTTTTTTACAGGGCATTGCTCAGATAAACCTGACTGATGCAGAGAGTTCTGGTGAGATGCAGCTTCACTGGTACCCTGTTCAGATCTTCACTGGTTCAGAGCCCCAGAGAGCAAAGACCAAAAACCAATGTGAAGACAGTATTCCTCAGTCTTCTGGAAATGTAACTACAGTTAAAACAGTATGGCTCTAAAAAAGTGATTTGTTTACTTTATTTGACTGGCAGGGTGGTTGTGATCTTACCTTGAGTGTAGGTTTTTGAGTTATCACAGGAAGTGATAATTTAACTCTTGGGGCAAGAGCTAGATTTTAGAAGACTAATTGAAAACTAGATCATGTCCGAACAGGTGCTTGAAATAGTACCCTTTGTATGTTTGTATGCATGTTTCCAGTCCAACTAAAACACATTAAAAATTTCTGCCACTGCACTTGAGGAGATTGTCAAGAAAGGTTGTGCAATTTCCATCCTTGGAGATGTTTTCAGGCCTTGACTCGGCTCTGGACAGCCTGGCTATGATGCCTTGCTTGCTTGGGGCAGGACATCAGACTAGATGACATCCAGAGGTTTCTTTTGACCTAACTTTGCTGGATGATGCTCCACAGTCAAGTCTGCCCAATTTCTGTGACAAGTTGAATACCACGTACTTTTGATTGTTAAGATTCAAGACAAGTTTTTTTAGTTGTGGTTTGTTTTTTTTATTTTGTTTTTTTAAGGAACATATGATGGCTTAGTTTTTATTTTTTCTCTGAATAATACACATGAAGTACACTGGTTTGTTCAAATAGTTTTATTTAAAGTCTAATTTACCTTTCAGGATGCAGTGACAGCCCTGTTAGCTAGGACCACTGCCCAGCTGGAAGCAGTTGAGAGAGAGCTGGCAGAAGAGAGAGTGAAACTGGAGTACACAGAGGAGGAAATCTTGGAGATGGAAAGGAAGGAAGATCAGGCAGAAGCCATATCAGAAAGGTAAAAATGGTTTAAGTATTTCATCAAACAGATAACAACTAATACTTCCTCAAAGATATTTACACTATGGGTATAGTCTGAAATAAAATGGGAAAACCAGTAGGTCCTTATTCTGAGATCTGCTCCCTCTTAGTGCTAAAAGTATAAAATCCTGTTATGTCCTGATCTGCAAACAGGTGGAAGCCTTGTTTGAATAGCTGGTTGAGTTCAGAGGACTTGCAATTTGGAGAGTGGGAAAACATTATATCAAACAAAAACTTTGCTAAGGAGGCAACTGTAATGAGTTTGTAACAGCCCTGTATTAAGAAAAAAGTAAATAAAATTTAGTGGGACATTGTTAGGGTTAGGGTTGCAATTTCATTCCTAATGATACTCCTAGTTTGTTGCATGAGTTGTGTTATTCTTTTTGTTACTGTTTTCTTAGTACTGTTATAAAGACCACAACATATGCCTTAGGAAAATTAGGGAAGGTGAATGTTCTGCACTGAAATATATTTGCTTATCTGCATTTGCAGAAATGCAAGTGTGCTATGTTATTCTGTTGAAAATATTGTATTTTAACTGAAGAAATAATATTCTAAAATTATAAACTGGCTTAGATAATGTAATACATAAATGTAATGGATAATTGCATGGGGTTTTTTAACACCTGCAAAATTATTGTGATGTTCTGACTTTAGGAGTTGGCAAGCAGAGTCTGTTGACAGTGGATGCAGTAATTGCACCCAGACTAGTCCTCCTTATCCAGAGCCATTTTGCGGGGATCCGTTAGCTGGACACATGTTTGCAACTCAAGCAGGCCAGTACGGTTCTGGAAAAATGCAGCCTCCACCACTAAAGGTAATGAGAGAAGACACTGCAGCATGGAAACTGCCTGGCACAGTGAGCTACTGCTGTGCCTGGAGTTTGTCTGAATTGGCCAGGAGAAAAAGGAATCAGCAATGACATTAACAACCCTCTATGAGCACTGCCTTTGTGACAGCTGTATGGCTGTTGAGTTGGTAGAAGTTCACTCTTTAGTGCTGGGTTTTTTTAGTTTTCTTACTACTTACTTCTGAAGAGAATTTTGTTCTTATATCAAAAGGCAAACTGTTTTTACTGTGGCCTTTATCTAATATATAAATACGCATTTGTATCAATTTCTGCATTTACCTGAAATTGTAACAGAAAAGATCACGGTTAAATTCCAGTGCTCTCATTTCTGTAAGAATTTTGAAAGGAATTGTGAAGAAAGAAATTCTAGGACTTGCATTACTATTTCAGTGTTACAATAACATGGAATAATTGTGCTGAAACTGATGTATTTAAAAACCTGTGTAGTAAAGATATGAGATACTGAAAATAATCCTTCACAAGCTGAAATCAACAGACTTCCATTGAAGCAGAGGAACATAAGCTGTTTGTGTTTCCTTTAGGGAAGATCACACCTCTTTTTGAGGAGTGAGTTTTCTAAAAGTTTGGAAGCTTTGCTAGAGTAGCCTATGGTTCCTGTCTTCTGAATTTTTTAGTGTTCTTGTATAATTGTGTGAACAGTCTTTCAGTCCCTTTTTTCTGCCTTGTCTTCATTTAACTTCCTTTAGTTTTAAGGTGGTTACTTGCTTCAGAGTCCCTGTGCTTATTGAAATGTGACTTAGTTTTCTTCTGTTGAGGCTGGAGATCAGGTGGTAATTTGGTTAATGCCAATTGCCAATCCTGAATGCAGTCCTTGTGCTCTGCAGCTGTGATATAACTGCATCTAATAATTGTTACTGCTCCAGCAAAGGCTTCTGAAAGGTAATCTTACAATTTTGAATGACCTGGTTTTAAAACTAACAAAAGTGAGGTGATTCATCCTTTCAGCGCACATTAAAATTTGAATCTAGCTAGCAGGGCAAGTTGTTTACTTTTGATATTGTTGAAATGTCTGATTGTCTTTGCTAGGAGAGAGAAAATAAGGAAGAAATAAAAAAAAATTTCCTTTGTTGAAATTTTAGGTGGATAAGGAAACTAACACAGAGGATCTGTTTCCTGAAGAAGTTGCTATTCTTCCAAAAGAGAGAGCCAGCCGCAGGCCACGGGGTTCTGCTTTTGTTCGCAGTAGCACAATTGTTCGTTCCCAGACCTTCTCGCCTGGAGCACGCAGCCAATATGTTTGCAGAGTGAGTAAAGCTTGAAAAGGAGGAGGAGGAGGGCGTCTCCACGTACAAGTATATTATACATTCTTGATAATTTCTCTATAAGACTTTGTTGCATTTAGAAGAAACATATATTACTTTTTAATAGTAATGAACAATCTTTAATTGAATTTAAACATTGCAGTGGGGAAGAGCTTCCCTGACTCTTTTGAATAATCTATACTGGGATGGATTTAATTTGAAATTTAAGAAAAATTAGAAAAATGGTAAATTAGATATTAAGCTCTTTTCCCTGGCAACCTTAGATGTTAGGTGAGGGTGGTTGATTTTACAATGCTCTCTAATAAGGTGTATAAGCTGTTAGCTTAGAGGCTGTGTTTAATTTTCATATACATAAAAATTTGAAAAAGGGCACTGAATGCTTAATCTTAGGGTTATTGCATAAATATTCATACAACTCTGATTGCTGTCATGAATATCAGTCATAAGATGCCTGTTACAGTGGGACATAGGATTCCTGGGTGCATTGGTGCAAGTAATTGAGGCTCAGCAGAGCCATTTTCAACTCACATTTATTGCTTGCTGCGGTGGCAAAAGACTTACAAGCAGTTGGCTCATAGTATTGCAGATCAGTAGATAGGTATTGGTTTTGCAATACTGGTGAAATGCATGTATCTTTGATCATACCCTTTCATAAACTTCTGAGAGCCTGGGCTTGAAAATTCAGGAATGATTTTTAAATTCTGTGCTTTAAACAAGGATCCTCTGGTTTTTTACTCTCTTATTTATGTTGCGTGCAGTTCATCTATGGACCCCTTCAAATTCTTCAGTTTGATTTCTAGATTATATATCTGTTTATAATTGCAGAATGTGAGTAAAAGATCCTCACCTACCAAGGGTAGCACCAAAAGGAAAAGATGATTAAACACCCTTTCTTAATCTGCACTTAAAATCAGATGCAGGGAAAAAAGTGGGAGACTGTATTGTTTGTACCCACGAAAGTAAATGCTTTAGGATGAAATATTACTGCTTTTACGTCCTCCCTGCCCCCTTTTTTAGGTTACATTGTCTTGGATATTTAGTAGAATAGTTGGTGAAACTTACCTGTAAAACATTGATGGTTTTCAAGTTTTCTTGAATTATTGTAACTACCATATGAACTCTATTGTATATAAATGTTTATAAATAACTAAAGCTGAAAAAAATTGGTTGCCTAAAACAAGATAGTTTCAGTGTATTTTAAATAATAAATCTCAAATGCAAATCAATAAAACAACCCAAATTTCTTAATGAAGATGATCTTGCAAGCAACCTTTATTTTCAATGTTTTTCCTAATCAGCTGTATCGCAGTGACAGTGACAGTTCAACCCTGCCAAGGAAGTCCCCTTTTGTCCGGAACACCTTGGAGAGGCGGACTCTACGGTATAAGCAGGTATGCCTAGCAAAATGATCTTTAGCTTTCATTAAGTTGCTAGTACACTGGTACTTTTATACTTAAGAGCTTTAGATGCCTACAGGTACATTCCGATCCTTTTAGGAAATGTATAAAACTTCTGCAATGTAATAGGGGGAGGGGTGCATGTTTTGGGTTTGTTTTGGACTTTTTAAGCTAAAAGGTAAACATAAAGAAGTTAAATAAAGTTGTGAACAATTTTAAAGGAGGTAAAAAAGTGTGGCAGTGTGGTTTAATGGAGACTGAATTTATATTGATTTAAATGTAAAGTTTGATAAATCTTTCAAGTCTGGTTTATGATGCAGGGTGCAGGTTCAGAGAATGTAGCATGAAGACATTTGTCTCCCCTCCCATGCAGCCTAACAAATAATAGTATTTGAGACCCAAGTATTCAGGAATGAATAAGTTAAACTCTACTTTTGCCCCATGCCACCTCTCAAACAAGTGGCAAATGAGGCATTAATGTTGTGTTTATAAATGACATAAAATGTTTTCTGGTCAGCTGAAGTTAGTGCCTTGCTGGTGTAGGCAAGTAGACAGCCATGCCTCCCATTTTGATTTAGAATGTATCTTAAAACCAATATTGAATGAAGCCCTTTAAGAAGAGTCTTGCTCAGTACAGTATTATTCAGATGTCATGATGTCATTGAGTTTTTCTTATTGCATCCCTTTTATTATCATCATAACATGGAATTTTAAGCCGTAAACTTCATTTGGTAAATATTTTTAAGTCGAACGGAAACTGTGAAAGGAAGTACTAAAAAGTATGAATTGAAAAACCTAATGTATGCACAGAAGACCCCTACAGCTGTCTAGGCTTTTCTGGGGGTTGTAAATAATCTCCAAAACTTCATGTGGAAAAGACTTTGTGTGTGAAGTAAGTACAGAAAATATTTGGTCTATAGAGCTAAAGATAGCTCAGTAAATTACGTTGAGAGTAATATATTTTGCATTTTATTTGAATCCTAATAACTCAACAGTCCTGCAGATCATCTTTGGCTGAACTTATGGCAAGGACATCCTTAGACCTGGAGCTGGATCTCCAGGCATCCAGAACTCGACAGAGACAGCTGAATGAGGAGATATGTGTTTTAAGAGAGTTGAGACAGCGTCTGGAAGATGCCCAGCTCAGAGGGCAGACAGATTTACCCCACTGGGTCCTTCGGGATGAGAGATTCCGAAACCTGTTGAAGGAAGCAGAAAGGCAGGTATGGTAATATGACATAAGCACACAGTTTCCTCAGAAACTTCTGGTTTCAAAATGTCTTCATTTTGATAAGATATCTAAAGAGCTGTTTGTACAGAATCTCAAACAGTGAATATTTCTTCTATATTCTTGAAGTTAGCACAATAAAAATTATTACACTGATTATTAACAAACTGTATTTATTTGAGGACATTTTTTGGAGAATGGCACTATTTGCCAGTGGCACTTTTTGTTTTGTTTTGGATTTTTGTTTATTTGTTGTTCGTTTGTTTTTGGTTAGGTATTTGCTATTGCAAGTTTAATAATTTTCTTTCTTCTGGTATTTGAAAGAAGCTTTGCTGATTTGATACGTATTCTTTTACAAGTATTTGGAATGTTTTTTTCCTGCTCTTGGAAAAAGAAGTTGCAGAAAAAGGTGGCAAAACTGCACAACAGACAAAATTGTCATTGGATTATCAGAGAGAAAAACTGAGCCTAAATTTATAGCAATATCCTGTTTGACGGATCTATGTGCAGTAAATTTTGTTAATTTATTACGTCTTTCTGAAGAGCATTAACAAATGATACCACTGAGTCTTTTGCATTTATAGTTCTTAGATGATCAGCTATTTCAGACAATGTACTTGTGTGGTTTCGCTGTGGTGAGTGGGGAAAAAACCCCCATTCTTTTAGTGTGGATATTCTTGTGTTTATTTATTCACATGCCCATTTTAAGCATTATGTTCTTGTTTTCAGACCAGACAGACCAAATTTGAACATCACCAAGAGCAAGCAGCTGAAAAGATGTTAAAGAAAGCATCCAAAGAAATATACCAGTTGCGTGGGCAAAATCAGAAAGAACCTATTCAGGTGCAGACTTTTAGGTAAGTGGTAAGGCGTAACTGAAATAGCATAGCAACAGCTCCTTAGGTTAAGGCTTTCTGAAACATTTAGCTTAAATCTTGTGTGTCTTTTGATTTTAATCAGAAGTAATTAACCAGTAATTTAACCAGTAATTTTAAACTGTATCTGGATTTGGACATGAGTTCTCTTTGACTGCTTTGTTCTGCAAAGAGCCAAAGCTAAGGTAAAATTGCAGTGTTACAATTCTAGTATACATGAAATAAGAAAAAAAAAAGCTTCAAATGCAAACATAGCTTAGGTGATTCTTCCAACTTAGCCTAGTTGCTATGAACTCCAAATCATGTGTCAGTTCTTCACTACAAGCCTGTGGGCATAGTCTGTTTAATGTAATACATATAAATTACTAGTAACACACTCTCCCTACAAATTACTCAGTAATACTGGAACTTTCTTTCAAGAAGCCTTTTCTTTGGACTCTGTTTCCAGAGTTGCCATCTTTTTATCCCCCTTTTTTGTACACATAAATGTACAAGGGTGAACTTTGCATTGCAGAACTTGGCCTGTGAAGCCTTTTTATGATTAACTATGACTGAAGTTCAGTGAGTTGTATAAATCTTCCACCTAGGTTTTCAAAAATAGTAATTGTGATCAATGGAATGTTGCCAGAAGTATATAGTGTGGTTTAATAGTTTTTGAAAGTTTGTTGTACTCAAATAAAAGACCGGTTCAGTACATAAATAACAAATACTAACCATTAACTGGAGTAAAGAAGCCATGTTCTTGTGGGGAGGTGGGGGAACATAGACATAATTTTATTTACTTCCTTTTTCTCTTGTTTGGATCACAGAGAGAAGATAGCTTTTTTTACAAGACCAAGGATTAACATACCTCCTCTGCCAGCTGATGATGTATGACATGTTGCATTGTAAACATGAAGTATTTATCGCTTTTATTTTAATGAAGTTCATAGATTAGACAAGTTTCTTTAAAAAAAAATTGTGCAAAGCTAATATACACATTTTGTAAAAAATAAAAAAAGTAAAAAAAAGTAAACATAAACAAAAACATATATATAAATATATATACATATATATTTTATAATAGCGACTGCAACAAGGCTTGGTTTTTCCTTGTTGTGAAACTGACATCTCTGAAGACAACTTATTTTATAAAAGATCGACTATCCTGTTAAGAGCGTGTACAGTTTTTATGCTGTTTTATTTGACTTAAAGGCTGGAAGACAGAAACAAAGTGAGTTCAGGCAAATTCACTGTAGTGTAATTTATTTATAGTGCCTTTTTTCCTTGAAGGAAAATACCTACTTTAAGATGTATTTTAAGACTGAAATTTTGTTCCTCAGTATTTGTCATACAGTAGAATGGAACCATTGAGCTGGTTTTGTTTCTGATACCTGAAATGAAAATACTATGTTCTCAAATTGTCACTTTTTTCAGCTTTATTATCTGTAGCTTATTATGTACATTGTATTCTTTAGCACTGTCTGTGTTATAGCGAAATATTATCACCTGCAATGTGTTTAACACTAATTAGAAGTGATGTTAAACATTGCAGAATTCATTTGCATGTTCTTACTGTGCACTAATAGGTTGTTTTCATTTCTGTTGTGTCTGAAGTATCTTTATATTCTTAACTAGATCCTCAGTTTAAACGGGGGAAGGAAAAGGGTGACAGGTCTTTGTTTTGCTGTTTAATGAAAAGGGAATTAAAGGAGCAGTGTGAGCTAGCTGTGTGGAAAACCTGCTAAAGGACTATTACAGAAATTTCTACAGTTCTACAGATTCTCATCTGATTCAGGAAAGCACATGTGTTCTGATTTCAGAAAGCAGCTGCTTTAAGTAAGGGTGCTTAAACACATGTTCATCCTAAAGGATGTGCTTTGCGGTTACTGCAAGCAAATTCTGTTGAACAGTGACACTTTCCAGGAGGAAGGTGTGTAATTCTGGAAGGTACAGCTCACTTGATTGCTAGTTGGACCAGCTAAAATCTGGTAAGAAATAATTTTATTTGTAACCATCCATTTTAATGAAAGACTGTCGCCCTAAATTCCCGAGAATGCCAGTTTTGTGTCCTTGCATCCTGCAAGTATGTAAAAATACTTCTTTACTAAGCTACTATAATAGTTTCTCATATTTTTCTAATTGTACATTACCTGCAAAGAGAGGTGCCCAACACAAGACTGACTTTGCAAATTACTGGAATCTCCCCGAAGGAAGATCATGTTGTCTCTTAATTAAAGATCAAATTGGTTCCAGATTTTTATATGTCAGGAAATCAAAACAATGAGGGCCAAAAACTAAACAGACCTATCAGAATATTTTCAAGTATTTTGTAAGTAAGTTTTCTTTGTGAGTTTCAAGAACGTAGACTCTGTTACCTTGTCAAAGGTCAGGAAAACCTGGAAGAGAAATTGAATTATTTTTACTTACCCATGCTGAGGCAAAAAGTAACGGGGGAAAAAAGATGGTAAGCATAAATGTTAATTAACACAGCCATTTAAGGTAGTAGTTCCTGTTTCCTAATATGGCTCTAGTCATTTCAGGCATCAAGTGTTGCAATCATATAGCAGTTTATGTGAAATCGAAGTATATTTAGCATTTATCATGCTGTTCATCCTGAAGTCTGTTTTGCCAGTAAGTTTTGGTGGGTGTATATTGGGTTCCTTGGGCACAACTAGACGTATTCAGAAACTATGCAGATAAAAACCAAATCATGTGAGAAATTTGTAGTGTTTGGGTAAAAGTCTAGGGCCAGCAAGCTTTTCAGTGCTCATTACTTTAAAAGACCAGTTAGTCAGAATATGGCTTCTCATTTCCAGGGGAGGCTGTCACACAGTAGTGTTTATCCAAAGTTACCATGCACTGACACCAGAAGTGCTTGCTGTGTATTAGGAGCACCATGTTCCTGTGAGGCTGGACAGGTACTGGAAGGGGTTGCCCAGAGGGGTGGAGCACTCTGTCCTTAGAGTGGATAAGGACTTAGCTGGATATAGCCCAGAGCATCCTGGTCACATTAGGCCTGCTTTGAGCAGGGGTTGGGGTAGGGACCTTTTTTCCACCCTAAATTATTCTGTGACTATAACCAAGGAGCAATATCCAGTGGTCTCTCTGCCAGGGGGTTTTTAAACAGTGACCGCTGTGAGATGTTGTCAGCGTACCTTGTGGGTCTGTGATTCTGACTGCTGTAATGAGTTCTGTCTTGATGTGGTAATGAGTTATCATATTCAGTATTCATCTCTCTTGTTTTTGTCACAGTTCTGTATGATTGTGTCATTTTTGTATTATTTGAAAGTATTTCTTCTATAAAATAAAATAATTTGCCATAAACAGAAAAAGGGTTTCCTTGTATGTCAAAGATATTTTTTGAATCTTTTATATTTTCCACATTCCTGATGATTTAATGAAAAAAAAAAGTATTTTGAGTAACACTGTCATTTAGGTTAATGTAATGAATTTTCAAATAAAGGTAAGAGAGAAAATCTGGGAAACTGAAGATCTAGAGGGGTTATACTTAAGACCTCAAAGAGATGAAGAGTGTAAGGAATGGCAGATATGTTCTTCCAAGTGCTTATCCCTCATGATAAGTTGACAGCTGTATCAGAACTTTGTAGCTGAATATTCTCAGAATTCTTGGGTAACTCTACTCACAACACATTGAACTGCCTTTTTTTCATAACAAATATTTGCACTTTCTAAATTAGTATTGAAAGCAAGTTGACATTATTAGGTCTGTAATATCTTATTTATGACTAATTCCAAGGTGGAAACCACTCAAAAGAATACTGGTTGACTTTTTCTAGGCTGGAGTTTACTGCTGCTTTCACAAAAGAAACATTAAATCTGCATAATTACAGATTGGCCATTTTTCAGTTTCCCTCTGCAACCCTAAGCTGCAGGAGCACAGGCAAAATCATAGCAAGGACATGTGACTCCTGTCTCTCCAGTATTTGCAAGGCATCAAGGGTATGACAGAGTTTAGGTTATTTTTAAACGGTCTGCTAGAAATAGGCATTTGGAACGGGAACCGTCCCTGTCCGCGGCCGTCAGGAGCAACAACAGAAGCTGTAATGGGTATGTCGGGCTGGGCTTTCTCTTGTAAGAATGAGGTCTTGTTTGTATTTCTTGCTGCAGTTCTTTTAAGCACTTTGCAGGACTTAAAGGTAAGTGCAGTATAAAAAGAATATTTTTTTTAATGAGTTAGATGGACTATGTATTTTGTTTTCAGTGGATATAAAACTGAAGTTTGAATTTTTAGGGAAGAGGGCCCATCACAGCTTGTTTTGACCCCAGCCTCCTTTATAACTATAGTGGTGTACATCTTTGAGAGGAAGAACGCTTTACCGAGAGACTTGAGAAACTGCAGGCTAACAAAAGCAAGAGCAGCCTTTTCTAAAACATCATGTGAAGAATATATTTTTTTTCCCCTGAGATCACTCAATTGACTGAGTAGCCTTGGAAGAAAATACCAAGGAGTAAAGTTGATTTGGTTTTGGAATCTGTGAATGCCCATTGAATCATTTGCTTGCACTTGGAAAGTCTCCATATTCTTGGATTTAAAAGCTTCTTAGGAGCTGGTTCTGGTTCCTTACAATTTCTGAAAATCTCTTACATTTGAGCATACGTATCTATTGCATTTTCAATAGAGAATCAGGTATTCTGTACCTTAAGTTTGTCTGCAGTTTGACCATCCAACTAAAAATGTACTTTCAGTAAGAGATTTAATGAGATCAGCTGGTTAATAGACAAGATAAAAACAGGAAATTAATTTAGGAAAGTCTGTCCTGGAAAAAAAAGTGGGATTGAGACCCTAACACTCATTTGTTAAGTGCACAAAATTACTAATCTGTGTCTAGGGCACAGTGTTTTTGTTCAAGTGTGTGTCTTTGGCATAGAAGTTCCCAGGTGTAGATGTTTCACCAAGTAAATACTACTTCCTGTTTTCCATATTTTCCTCTCATAAACTGATTGAAGGAAATTGCAATTGTATTATCAAGGAAAATCAAGTGCTCAGTGTTTAGCGTCCTTCACAAATTCAGTTGGCCTATTAAAACTGATCTTAATGGGCACAAAGAACAGACGCTGGCAGGAAGCTGGGACTTGTATCACTTTCCCACATTTCACTGACATGGTTATAAAGGCCTGGGGCTGTTACTGGTCTATGAGTGTTAGAGGATTATGATCTGCAGTGCTGTGTGTGAAGGGCATAATCAAACCTCTTCTCTAAAGGCATGCTTCTTGGAACTTCAGGTGAAGCAAGCTAAGTGTTCAAATTTCTCAATAAAACCCCATGTGTGGCGTCTGACAGGGAGTCTCTATCAGAAATACGTGGCACATCCATAAATTACTACTAAAACACACTGGGACAAAAAGGTCTTCCAGAACTGAATTCCTTCGACTTTGAAGTGTGTGGAAGTCACTTACGCACCCTCAGTCACCTGTGGGTGTTTTCAGGGTGCTTGTGCAAAACCTCCCCCTACCCAGCTGTTGCATCTGCTTGGAAATACGAAGTCCCTGACTGGCTACCTGTAAGAGTAAAACCAGTCTGCACAGTATTCAAATACAGAAAGGTGAGCAGTAAGGTGAATGTCCTGAAATAAAACATACTGCACACGTACAAACACGTACAAGGTCTTCAGAAAAAAACAGTTACACCCTCTGCCTTGCAGAATGAGCCCTAGTGGCTTGTGCAAAATCTGTTCTGTGAATTTTGGAAGTTCTTACCTTTTTGTAGAAATCAAATACATTGCTGAGTATGATAAAATTCTTAAACACTCCCTTTACTCTTCAGAAAAAAAAAAAAAGTGCAAGATTACGGTTGAGATGCTCTATGCAGTTAACCAAAATGTGAAAGTCACCCTAATTGCCTCTTCAAAAAATATTTTAGGAAGTTCTAGCTTTTCAATATTTGGGAAAGCTTAAGCAGCTGTTTTGCAAAGGAAAAGTAGGCTGACATATAGGAGAGAATCTTTCAAGCAGTGATAGTTGCACTGAAGAAAAGGCAGAAGGGCTGCCAATGGATGGATTGATGGACAGATTGATGGATGGAGAGGAGAATTAAATGAAGGTAACAAGGATGAACCTTTGAGGGAGGCTTGCACAGCATGAATATGACACAGAAGATGGAGGGAAGTCAGTCTGGATAAGCTTTAAATGCAGTGCAGGAAAGGAAAAATGCAAGGAATACTGAAATTGCATTTTGTCTCATTTCCAAGTTGCTATGATTACATATTTCATAGAGCAGTAGCCTGGCCTGCAGAGTCACCAGGAATACTTGCTGGCTTGCACACAGCATACTTTCTATGCTTTTACCTCGTGAAAAACGTGAATGTTGTTGCTATTGCAAAAAAAGAAAAGAAACAAAACACAGAACGATTGATTAGCTCAGGTTAGGGAGGAAAAAAAGCAGCCGGTGTTCCAGTGGTGACGGAACAGGCAGGGCAGGGTAAAAGGCTCGCAGCTTAATCCCGCAGGATTGCGGGCTGGTGCGTCTCTCCCGATCAGATATCCTATATACGGAGGATGCAGTCACATGATTGTTACTGCTTCCTCCCCATGACATCACTGCTGCTGCAGCCATACCACCCAAGGAAGGATGCTATTAAAATCATTGGGATTGGGCTAAATGATGTTGCATTGCAGGTAAGCAACATAATTCTTCGAAAAAGTCATTTGCCAGTTGCTCTTGTGCTGCAGTCCTAGAGCTCCAGCTCTGTCGGGCAGAATTTCTGCTGGAAAATAAAGCGGCACATTTTCTCTGCAAGCAGCGCGTTTGCAGGTGCAGAGGCTGCCTGCTGGCTCTGTGCTGATCTCCCGGCTGACATCTCCGGTAGAAATGCTGCCAGATGGAGCTTTATAGCTAAAGAAGGCCCTTTGTTCCCTGTATTTTCCAATGGCTCCTTCGGGTGTCTGTGGAATTCTGTATTTACGTGAGCAGCCATCATCATTCAGTTGTGCAAAGAGAGCAGCGATAGTGTTTTGCTTGCATCCTCTGCCTTTTTTTTCCTGGATGCTTAGAGGAAGTTGTGGTTGTGTCTAAGCTTATAAAGGAATGAGGATTAACTTGCTTGAGGGGTTTAGAGGTGTATTTGGGGAAAGAGGCTTTTCCTTTATTAATTTTTGCTGGTGTGGTTTCAAAGCATGTAGTCTGACAGGTTTCCTGCATAATTTGCTGTAGTAAAAGGTTGGTTTATCCTTGTCCTATATAAATGTGAAAAATCTTTTCCAAAAGGAATGTAGGAGACAACAACCAGATTTTTGCTCACTTGTAAAATGCCAATCAGCAAAAGGCTGAAAAATCCATGGTAAACTGTGCTTTTGGACTTAATATTTGTGGAAGCAAAGTCCAGAGTCTGTTTTCCTGGTGTGAATGTTTAATTATGTGCTTTGTACAAATACATGAATATATATCTGTGAAGGAAAAAATAGTGACTCTCCTGTCAGGCGTTTTTCTATATAGGTTTTAAAATATATTTTAGGGTTTTAAAATTCGAAATTATTTTAAACTTTATTCTAATGCAAATGTCTGAGAAACTAAACTCGTTTTTGAGCTTATACTGGTTAGAAAAAAAATATTTATATATTTTTAAGAAATGTGGTAGATAATTCTGTGCCTTTGCCAGAGAACAGAGTATGACTCAGCTGCAGCTTCATCAGGCAGAGAGTCAGGTGACTTCTTACTCCTTGTCTACAGGAAGTCTTTTTTATTCTTCCAAATCCTGTTCTTTGTTCAAATAATTTTTTCCCACTGTTGGAAAAATCTGAAAATTTGGCAGGTGTAGAATCTCTGTTTTTCCACCCATACATTAAGGGGGGGATATTTTGGATCTCCCATGCTGGAGTAGATTGTACATCCTAGTGAGGGGTGAATTCTGGTTTCCAGTGATCAGGTATGCAGTTGTGTCAGGATCAGAAAATAAGGTGTGTGTGGGGGGGGAAAGTAGATAATGAATTATTGAAGCACAAAAAGACAACAGTTGTTCCAAACTGAAAAGAAAAATAAATTTCAGTTATATTTTTCTCCAACAGAACCTCTCCTATTTTTTCAAGATTAAGTGTCTAAAGTGATAGAAAAACAAACCTGCAGGAGATGATGGGGGCAGGGCAGAGATTGCATCCTGTGGGTGTCAATGCTGGGTTTCTTCTTGATTCCGTCTGGAGTCAAGGCTGGCTCAGTTCTCTCCAGCACTGGCTGTGAGCCGAGCTGTGCTCTTGCTCACCACACCGAGACCTGGCTCTTAGCCCATGCAAGGGGCACAGCAGGGCTGCCTCGCTTGGATTCTACAGGTGTGAGGGGTTCCCCCCTACTCCAGACCATATGGAAGTGCCCTGTGGAAATCAGTGCTGGGCAGAGGTTCTCCTGGGCTCTCAGTTTGAGTCAGACATCTTCTGTGCAAGAAGACAAGGCACCAGCCTTATATGTATGCTGGGAGCCCTTGGAAATTAAGGACTTAGGTGCTCTAAGAGTTCCTTTGTATGCAAGGGAGACCCTGGGGACATCCCCAGCTGGAAGGTGCTCTCCCCTACAGCACTGGGATGCCCTGCAAGGGCTCCAGCACATGGCTGCAAGAGTGCTCAGCCTCTGTGCACATTGGGGCCTCACTTAGAGAGGTTGTACCTTTTCATAGGTAGTGGCTGGTAGCTTTCAAACAGGGACCAGAGGAGAAGGAGATGGGGAGTGTTGACCCTGGCTTAAAAAACTACCTATCTGTCTGAACCAAACAGGCTTCTTTGGAGTGCTGTAACCTGCCAGGGCTGGGAACTACTTCATCATGGAGTTGTTGTTTGCCGACCTGGAGGGGAAAGTGAGCAGGATTGTGACTGTAGCCAGGAGCAGGGGAAAAGGGGATGCTCCCAATCTGCAATCTCCTCCACAGTCCAGAGCCATCTTGCTCGTGTTGAAATCGGTGTTGAAGGTTGGTGTTGTGTTCAGCCTCTCTCAGGCCTGAACAGCTCCTAGCTCAGCATGGTGCTCAACCCACAAAAGCAGTGTGGTGCCCAGAGGTTCCAGTCCTTTTCTTGGTTGCTTTTGCCATCATGCTGCAGCTTTCGGGGTGCCCAACAGGGGTATAGGTGTGTGTATCTTTCCTCTTGGTGAAATGGGATCAGGTTGTAGAAAAGGAGTCTTAATTAATTTTTTGTGTGTGCATACATACACAGCAGGTGTTGGTTTTTTTCAGCTTTCTTCATATTTAGCCCAGCAGAACCAAAAAATCACACATGATTATTAATTTCAAAAGAGTTACTCTGGCAGGGTTACCCTAGGCTGCTCTTCCTAAAGCACTTTTAGCATTTTACTCTTAGGCATCACCCCAAGGAAAGGGTTTCCCCATCTTGCAGAAGCAGGAGCTTCCTCTCAGTGGGATGAAGTAACTTCTCTGTAGCTGTGCAGTTGTCGGCATCAAATGCAGCAGTAAAAGCCAGTGCCCTGTGGACAGGAAAACATTACCCTCCTGTGTGAAAATGACTCACAGCCTCCACTCAAATCACGAGAAGTGGCATGGTAGATTAATGGCTTTTCCAATGTGGGTTTATCAGCTTTATTTCAAGCTGAAGGCTTAGAAAGGTACATTGAGTGCCATTGAACATCCCATTTCAGGAGAGAGCTGTGTAGGAGTAACTGTGTACCAGGGCACTTCCCTTCTGACACTGCAACTCTGCTCCCCCTGAATGCATTTTTCTTTTTGCAGTTCTAAACCTGTTTTTTCTCCTTAATCTTAACATTTTCTGAATGAAGAGGCAAAGAGCAGCACTGGAACACCGAATCTGGTGCTGCAAAGCTCAGCTGTGTCTGGCATGAGGAGCAAAACTCTGTAGCACCCCTGACTCTTCAGATGTGGCTTAGAGCTCTGATGTGGCAGTAAAAACCATGGGTTCAGAAGGGAAATTCCCCCTCTTTTTTGTGAAGAAGAGGACTTGAGGGAAACCAGGAATAGAAACCATACATGCTCCTACACTGTTAGGACTGGTTTCCAATGTGTCCTGTCTCCTGAAATGTAATTTCTTACCCAGAAGTTGAAGGCTTCCAGAGCTTTACCTAATCAAATCTTGTTTCCTTCAAAAAGTAAGAGGGTTTGGAGTTCGTACAGTTCATGGGGCTCATCTGCCCAAACTTCTGGCCTGTTAGCAGAGGAGAACCCTTTAATAGAGATGTTTTAGCTCAGTTTCAAAACTGCAGATGGATGTTCCAGGGGCAGTGATGCTTCCCTCCTACTTTTTCCACAGCCTCAACATCTGCACTAACAAGTAAATTTATTGGAGGGACCTTTAAGATTCACTGGAAACAGAGATGCGAGTTTAGCATTTTTTTTTTATACAGAACCAATTTTGGCAAAAATTCCATTTGGAGCTTGCAGGGAAAGAGCTGGGATTTTTTTTCTCCTTGCCTTTCTGACATAACTGAACAGCTGAACTAATTTTGCTCACACTTTCCAAGAAAACTTGAAGGGGGAGCAGGCATATGATATTTCATACCAAAAGAAATTGTTTTCTAAAGGGAGAGTCATTGTGGGAAGGAGCAGGGAGCAGAATGCCGGAGTGTGGTTTACCCCTCAGAGGAAGAGAATGCCTCTCAGGAGGAGAAAAGGAGAAGAGGGAGCCTGGCTGTGATGGAAGGGTGGGAAGCCCTGTTGGTTGGGTATCAGGTCCCGGGGTGCCCTGGTGTGCTCCGTGTCACACTGTGCTCCTGGCCAGCACTGCTCCCCGTGCTCACCCCATGAGCACGTGTGGTGGCTGAGGACGGGCAGCTGGAGGCTGTGGTTTGCTCAGAGAAGTGCCTCAGTTTTCTGCCATTTATCCCAAATGTTCCCTCCTGCCTTTCCCTTCTCTCCCAGGCCCTCTCCCCTGTGATCTGGTGCCCTGTATTTTTTGGGCTCTGCTGTGGCTTCATAATTTTTTCCATAGAGGTTATTTGGGGTAAAGCTGCACATCAAAGACGTGACTGTATTTAACTTGACCACACGATCATAGCTGGAAACTCCATAATATGTGGTGGTGGGGCCATACAATAAAATGCTGCAATATTTTGCAGTACTGTTTCTGATACTGCAGCCTGCCTGTGCTAGTGTAGTGAGAGACTGAGGGTTTTCAGGGCTATTTACTTGTATTTGGAGGCTGTGCAATTAGTCCTTGAATTGTAGGAAAGGCAATTTTTCCTATTTTAATATCTTGTTTTTCTTCTGTATTTTCTCAATTTATAGGGAAATTTTTCCCCATATTATGTTTCAAAAAAAGGACTGTAAGTGTGTTCAGTATTTTCTGCTTTTTCCAGAACTCTTAACTTGATTACTCTGATTCAAGACCATTTTAACACCTTTTTATAAACTATGTCTTTAAGACAGAAGGTCAATAACTTGTTTGGCTTGTTCAGTCTGAAGCTTCTAAGTTGAATAATCTTAAATTGCCTGTAAATATTTTTCAACCTGTAGAAAATCAGCCATTTAACTTGCTAGGGGTACAGCCTGCTTGCTTTTGCTGAAGACTTCTTCCTTGTAAAATCACCACCCAACAGCATCTCACTTCTTGTTGAGAAGAATGTTTAATAACTGTTTGCCTATCTCCTGTATCCTGTGTGATGTCACGTTGCCATTCTTAAACCATTTTCCATGGCAGGTGGTGAAAAGGGAATTGCATCCACACCACCTTGGCCTTCCTTGGTGTGCTCTAGGCTAAGCAGACCTCAGTCTCTGACCCCTCCCCAAAAGACATACACCCCTAATAGCTCCCTATGCTTTTCATTCATGTCTTTCATGGTGACCCTGTTAATAATCTTATAATGTCATGGACCCTGTAAATAGTCAGGGATTTTCACAGCCCCCATGCTCCTTCATTTTTGCAGTAACTGCTGTCATGTCATGCCACATGAGCACAGCTCATCTGACCAACAATTCAGGTCAGTGGTGGGCTCAGCTCTGGGGGAGTCATGATTCAAAAGCTTTGTGTCTGGAGTAGGATCTCTGTTTTATCACAGTGAGTGTGTTGGTACTAGAGCAGAGAAAAGCCCTGAGGCACACTGTGTTCTCCTTTGGTGTGTTGGCTAATGCATGGCATGTTTGTTAGAGATGAAACAGGTGATGCTTTGGACACTCTGTAAAAAGCACTCCAAATGTAAATTGAGAAACTTGCAATTGGCATTTAGGCTTCTGCTTTCTTCTCCCAGCCTCTCACCAGGTTCACTTTTTCCTTATGCCACAGCAGAAGGGAGGTATTCTTTGCTGCCTGCTTCCTATCATGTTCCACATAGCAACCCCCCACTTCAAGGAGAACAGCAAAGCGTGTAGGTGAACGTTTGTCTGCTAGAAACATCTGAAGTGTTGAAGTAACTCAGGAACTGTGATCTGCTGAAAGTAACTTGAAACTTGTTGGAATTGCATTAAAAATCATACTGCTTGCCTCAGTGCAATGTATCCAATTAAAACAGAAAACAGGATGAGGAGAACGTAGCATGGAACTAGCATGTCTAGGAGCAATAGGCCAGGGCCAAGACTTTTCCTTTGATGGCTGTTCAGCTAGTTGTTTTCCATCAGTGTACTTTTCAGCCTCTTTGAACCATGGGATGTTTTGGTCTGTGCTTGCCATGTCAAATACATTTCATATCCGATCAGTCAGTCAGCATACCTCCTAGAATGTCAGTTCACTGATAGAGCTCTTCTAGCTGTGGCTTTGCATTTGCACGAGCTGTAACAGTGCTCTAAAGCCGATAGTTTGTCAACATTTTCACTGTAAATGTGATTTTTCATTCTTCTATAAAACTTAGCTCCAAGCTGATCGAAGCCACTTGCAGAAAAAAATGTGACCCTAAATATGATAATACTGCTACCTTTAGGTTCTTTAGAAAATAATAAAAAGTGAGTAAATGTAACAAGATCTTGTGTCTATGTAGTACCAGCTGTGCTTTTTGGTGAGTCCTGGTCCATCAGCAGCTCCCTGTGTTTGCACCCTGGCTTCTGTAGTTTGTTTGCATGAATTTCCTCTTTGCTTTCATGATGTGTTTAAAAATTATCTGGTTTCCTACGGTGATAGAGCTTCACAAGCTAATATTTGGACCTTTACTTCCAGCTTGCTCTCATGCAGCTCCTCTGACATTTTTAGGGCAACTAATTCTTTCTGGCTTCAGAATACTGTGCACCAAGCATGGCTAGCTAGATCAGCATCTGACCATCAGAGTGATCTGACCCAAGATTTCTGGAAGATGTCCAGGATTATGTGGCAGCCAGGAGAGCCTCTATCAGGAGACACAGTTGTCAGTCTAGCACTGTGACCTCTCTTATTTGTGACTCAGTCCCTGCCAGGACTTTCCTACATCTACAGGATCACAGCAGTCTGGCAAGGGTCTAAATCCAGGAAGTCTGCTAACCAGAGCCCTGTGAATTCCAGAGGTATGTGGTTCAGTCAGGTTTCTTTGTTTTCTAGTTCAGTTTCTAGAAAGAGCCTGTTTGCAATTATTAGAGCAGAGCATTGACACGCACTTTCAGTTGTAGATACAGTAAGCTAGTTAGTAAAATAAGTGCTCACTGTTAAGGCTCTCTGCTGTATTGTAGGGGAAAAAATGGCTGATGGAATTCAAAGTGGATAAAGGCAAAGCAAAGGGGAAAATAACCCTAAGAGATTACAGGATTATAGGCTCCAAACTGGGCACTGTCTCTCAGGAAGTCACAGCAGACTGCTCAGTGTTGGATGTCTGCCCTAGGGAAAGCTGATGGACTGCCAGAAATTATGAGGAGAAGAATATGGGGACTAAGCAGGAAACAGCCCTTGCACAAATTACGTTGCATCAGCATCTGCAAAAGTAGTGGAAAGGACAGCAAGGATGTCCAAGACATGGAAAAACAAAGGGACAAAATATGTATGTTAGACAATTCCTCAGAAAGATTCAACATCTTTCAGTGTATACAATGAGCTCCATCAGAGCATCCAAATCTCTTAGATGCTCAGGTCTGAGGAGCTGCATTTGCAACTAATTCTGCATGTCATGGAATGCATGCAGAACTTTTGAACTGGTAGTGTTGCACTCATTAGATCAGATGAAGATGTCTGCCTCTGACATCTCTTTGTGATCAATAAACAGAAATTATCACTTCTGGGAAGCAATTTCTGTCATTCTAATGTAAATTGTTCATTTTCTGTCATCAGCTGTGAAAGGAGTCTATGTTTTAGTGTCCAGAGTACAGTGCAGATTTCTCATGCTAGATGAGACAACCAGCACCACAGCTGTTCATGCATTTGCCAGCATCAGGGTGTATTTCTGCAGTACACCTGGCTACAATTCATGGGTGGATGAGGTTAATTTGCCCTTAATTTATGTGTATTAAAATATCTGTAACTGACTGATTGGTGGAAGGCTCCACTTCTGCTGGCAGAACTGAAAGCATCTCTGCAAGCTTCACTCAGAGGGCAAGTTAGCTCATCCTGAAATAAACCTTGTAAATTATTACAGATGCCAAAGTAAGGTGAGAGAAATAAATGCAAAATAAAGAGAAAGAAAGTGCTTGGTGATAGGGATAAGATGGAAACTCTGTAGTACTCAGTTCAAAAGTGCTGTAGCTAAGTTTTATTTACTAAAATTGTGTTTTTCATAATCTGATATAACATCTCTGCTTTCAAAAGCATAGTACCTGAAGTGAACTTTAAGGCTGGCAATCATCCAGTTCACTGCAATTTCCAGGTACGGGTATGCTACCTTGAGTTCAAAGTTTGTTTGTTTTCTTAGTCTTCCATGGCCCTGTGGTCTCTAGCACATTTTTTCTCTCCTTGGACGTGTTGTGTAGCACGTATTTTTGGGATAGATTCAGACTGAGATTGAAATTATCCTGCATACTTGTGGTCTGGCCTGGTATTATCCATCACAATACTGTCATGTGCTGGGCATTGACAACACACTTAAAAAGCTATTTTTTATGTGATATAACTAGCACGTTGGGTAATTTTCTTGTGGTATGAAGGAAAACTTGCCAATGCTTTCAGTTTCCAGGAGAGTTTCCAGAAATTTGTTTATTTAGCAGAGGGTGCTGCCTTGCTCAGGCAGACAGTCTGAGCTGCATGCTCTATATAGGTCCTTCTTTGCTGTATGGGAAGAAGTACATATGAAGTAAATGATGTGCAAAATATCATAGTGTTACAAAGTAATGGCATGGTCTAATCCATTCACCTCATTTCAGCTTCCCTTCCAGTCCTCTTACAAGACACTGAGCTCAGGGTCCCCTTGCAACTTCAGCTCCTGTAGTCAGCCAAGTCATCCCACCTTCAGATTCTCATTTCACTTAGCAAATGTGGGAGTGGGCTCTCACCTGCTTGGCCAAGTATCGCTGTTCTCAATTGTTGCTCCTCTTAACTTCTGCTTTTTAAATCACCCCCATCTTGTGGCAGCCTATTTGTTCTCTGCAGTGCTGCACAGGACACCTGCTCTGCATTGAGTTTCCTTCCCCAGGCTGTGATTCACTTGCTTGATTCTCTTTCAGACAAACATGCCATGGTGCTGGGAGATTACTTGATTTCTGCATTTGAAAGGGCTTCTGTTAATGGTATAATGGTGACCCTGCTGGTTGCCTGTAAAATAATGCTTTTCTCAGCTGCTTGTGCTCAGCACATTGTGTCATCCAAAAACCCTACACGGTGGAGAGCAGAGACTGACCAAGCTGAGTATTCACACTTATTACATTGTTAAAGTCACCACTAAAGCAAAAAATTACATGGTGAGGTTTCAAGTAAAACAGTTGAAAATGGGGAGAGGGGTGGCAGTCATTGGTGCCATGCTGACCTCATCAGTGACCAGCAAAAGTTATCTTGTGTCAGTCAAGGAGCTACAGGCTCTGCAGGATCTGTTCTGTACAACCCCTGAAGCCTGTATTTATCCCCATTCTTACGTGTTTTCATGCTTGTTCCTTGTAACTCCATCATAACATATTTTTAAAGACATATAATTTCAGATTACAAACCCTAGGTATTCTCTGGAAAACCCCATTACTCATGGACCTGGCTGCCACTTTCTCATGTGCAGATTCAGCCAGTATAGATACAGCTGAGCCTGTATCCCAGAGGCACACATGCAATAGCTCTTCAGTTAGCTTGAGTGGTGAGCTTTGTTTCTGCTCATGGTCTTCATGTTTGCCCTGCCAGTTTTGTGTCTCTTGTATATTTTGATTCTGGTTTCTCCTCTGTTGCCCATCTTGTTCCAATGCCCCCAATCAGACCACCCTGCTGGAAGGGACATTCTCCTTCTCCTACATGCCCTCATCCAAGTTCCCATCAAATGCCTCTGGTAGCTGTTGTAGTTTGGGGACAGGTATCTTATATTTCCTCTTGTGCTTTAGTAGGATATGTGGTTGATATTTCTCCCCCTGCTTTCTTTAAAGCAAATATGAAGAGTTTGTGCGTGCCCCCCAGCACTGCTGTTCACGCTGTCCTGACTTCCTGGCTTGTGGAGGTGTTTCAGAAAACTTGGTTCTGAAATGCCTGACGAAGCTGCATGAATTTACTGATAAACTTGTTTTTCCTCTACATACAGATCCTAATATGGTCAATGCAGGAGACATGAATGGTTCAGGCAACCTGATGGATTTTCTGGATGAGCCTTTCCCCGATGTTGGAACTTATGAAGATTTCCACACCATCGACTGGCTGCGGGAGAAATCGCGTGACACTGACCGCCACCGCAAGGTAATGGTGTCAGGCTTTGCCCTGGGTCACAGCCATCCTGGTACTGACAAAAACAAGTGTTTTTCCAAAGCTTCTGCTTCCTACCTTGTTGCATGACTTGATGAGAACTTCTAAATGTATAGATGTGGGATGTCCTGAGTTAGTAAATATGAAAGGGCTGCTGCAACTTAATCAGCTGAGCATCTCTGAATAAATTGTTGGGACTGCAGGAAGTACAGAGTAGAGGTATTGGATGCACCATCTAGGAGTTTAATTGTTTTAAACTTTGTACTCTAAAACTGTCAACCCGAATCAGCAACACGTCTATTTGTGTGTTTAATTTCAGATTACAAGCAAAAGTAAAGAATCCATATGGGAGTTCATCAAGAGTTTGCTGGATGCCTGGTCAGGATGGGTTGTAATGCTTCTCATAGGACTGCTGGCAGGTACGTGTGTGTTAGTGCTGCAGCTATGCCTGAAGCATCTCACCCACGCTGCTGCAGGACCATCTGCTTCTCTTTGTACCTCACTGTCTCCCCACTGATATTTTTTGTTTTTAAACTAAAAAGACAACTTTGCGTTCATGCAGTTAGGATCCTGAATAAAAATACCCAGTTGCAAAGTCACCTTTTGTGTGCAGACTTAGAAAAAAGTGTTTTCACCAGTAGAAGGATTTTTCTATTGCTTTGGGATATCTGCAGTTGAGTGCTTCATACTCAATGGGCTGCTTTGACTTTCTGAATCTTTGCTTTGCAGAAGTCAATTTTATTTTTAGGATTTTTTTTTCTTGCCATCACTTTAGTTCTGCAAGTAAAAAATATGATGTAGGGAAAATGTTGGTTGTGGACACTCAAGGGGGAGTTTTATAAACTGCTGTTTCCACTGGGTTATCTTCTTTATGTATGTGTGAAGGCAAAATACATTTTCAGACTTGGTTTCAGATCTGCTTCCAGGCCAGACAGACATTACATATTTAACAGCCTGCTCAAACTCACATGGCAAATTCATTAATTTCCTCAATTTCTCCTGTCTTCTCCTCAGTTTAGCACATCTTCCTGCTTGGAAAGCTGCAGTTCTCTGACCCAGCTCAGACAGCTGCCATTTTTGGTGCTTTTTCAGTGATGTCAGAGTGCTCCTGTGTCATGCTGCTTGGTAAAAGCACCATGTGAAGTTTCCCAGTTACCAAGGGGTGATGGGAATTTCCTGCTCAGCATCTGTCAAGTTAATAAGTTTATTACAGTTGTTAGAAGCCTCAGAAGTACTGGTGAAGTTCTTGAGAAAACATTTCTGAAATGATGTGTTTGGCAAATCAAGTAATTCATAGGCATGTAATTGTTTCCACAAAAACTTTACTGGGAGAGTGAGATGGGAAGAAAGTCTGATAGACTGTGTTCTACCAGGGCTGCTGAGTCCTGCCTGCAGGCCAGGGTTGGTCTCAGCTGGGATGGAGAATTCTGCCTGCAAATAAAGTTAGAGCAAGCCCTTGAGGGCTCTAGTGACCTCAGTAATCCTCTCCTCATACAAAGAGTGTGGGTGAACATGCACACATTTCCATTTTAGTAAAAACATCCCAGAAAGTTCAGTTTTAGTTTTAGTTTTCAATGAAACTTCTTGCTGAAATCCTCAAGGCTGTTAAAAGCCACAGTCAGTGTCCTCTATGCCCAGCTTGGGAATGGGGGTTGAGGGTAAGCTACAGCTGAGACCTGGGAGCTTTTTTAGGCTTTTCAATGTCAAGGGTGCAGAGCAACACATTTTACCTCAGACAGTCAAACCAAATTAGTCAGGGATCTTAACCAGGGGAGGGATGAGGTGGTGGTGCAGTCAAGAGGCACTTAGTGTTGTTTTCCTCTCTTAAAATATTGCCTGCTCAGAGAAAAAGTGTTCCACAAGAGCATCTGTGTGATCAGATGGGATTGCATGGACCAGCCTGGCTCCTCCATGGTCCCTCCTCTGCTGAGCAGGCAGCAGCTACTGCTGCTCCAAGGGGAGTAGCCTGGCTCAGTGGATGGACACTGGGTGAACCCTTGAGCAGCTGGGTCNATAATGTCATGCATATATATATCTTGAGGCCTAGTTAAGTGTGATGTAAACTTTGAAGATTACAGAGAATGTTAAAGATCCATCAAGAGGTGCAAGAGGCACAGCATTTGGTGCTGATGTCCAAGTGATGAAAACTCCTTGTTTCTGAAAGTTTCAGAAAATTGGAGGAGAATTTAGGGCTCACTGCAAAGCAGGAAGCTCTGCATGCTGATGTTGACAGCAATGCAATGATTCATCATCATCTAGCAATATGGGTCATTGTTTCCATAGAAACTTGGGAAAAATGGAAAAGAGTAANGTGTTAGTGCTGCAGCTATGCCTGAAGCATCTCACCCACGCTGCTGCAGGACCATCTGCTTCTCTTTGTACCTCACTGTCTCCCCACTGATATTTTTTGTTTTTAAACTAAAAAGACAACTTTGCGTTCATGCAGTTAGGATCCTGAATAAAAATACCCAGTTGCAAAGTCACCTTTTGTGTGCAGACTTAGAAAAAAGTGTTTTCACCAGTAGAAGGATTTTTCTATTGCTTTGGGATATCTGCAGTTGAGTGCTTCATACTCAATGGGCTGCTTTGACTTTCTGAATCTTTGCTTTGCAGAAGTCAATTTTATTTTTAGGATTTTTTTTTCTTGCCATCACTTTAGTTCTGCAAGTAAAAAATATGATGTAGGGAAAATGTTGGTTGTGGACACTCAAGGGGGAGTTTTATAAACTGCTGTTTCCACTGGGTTATCTTCTTTATGTATGTGTGAAGGCAAAATACATTTTCAGACTTGGTTTCAGATCTGCTTCCAGGCCAGACAGACATTACATATTTAACAGCCTGCTCAAACTCACATGGCAAATTCATTAATTTCCTCAATTTCTCCTGTCTTCTCCTCAGTTTAGCACATCTTCCTGCTTGGAAAGCTGCAGTTCTCTGACCCAGCTCAGACAGCTGCCATTTTTGGTGCTTTTTCAGTGATGTCAGAGTGCTCCTGTGTCATGCTGCTTGGTAAAAGCACCATGTGAAGTTTCCCAGTTACCAAGGGGTGATGGGAATTTCCTGCTCAGCATCTGTCAAGTTAATAAGTTTATTACAGTTGTTAGAAGCCTCAGAAGTACTGGTGAAGTTCTTGAGAAAACATTTCTGAAATGATGTGTTTGGCAAATCAAGTAATTCATAGGCATGTAATTGTTTCCACAAAAACTTTACTGGGAGAGTGAGATGGGAAGAAAGTCTGATAGACTGTGTTCTACCAGGGCTGCTGAGTCCTGCCTGCAGGCCAGGGTTGGTCTCAGCTGGGATGGAGAATTCTGCCTGCAAATAAAGTTAGAGCAAGCCCTTGAGGGCTCTAGTGACCTCAGTAATCCTCTCCTCATACAAAGAGTGTGGGTGAACATGCACACATTTCCATTTTAGTAAAAACATCCCAGAAAGTTCAGTTTTAGTTTTAGTTTTCAATGAAACTTCTTGCTGAAATCCTCAAGGCTGTTAAAAGCCACAGTCAGTGTCCTCTATGCCCAGCTTGGGAATGGGGGTTGAGGGTAAGCTACAGCTGAGACCTGGGAGCTTTTTTAGGCTTTTCAATGTCAAGGGTGCAGAGCAACACATTTTACCTCAGACAGTCAAACCAAATTAGTCAGGGATCTTAACCAGGGGAGGGATGAGGTGGTGGTGCAGTCAAGAGGCACTTAGTGTTGTTTTCCTCTCTTAAAATATTGCCTGCTCAGAGAAAAAGTGTTCCACAAGAGCATCTGTGTGATCAGATGGGATTGCATGGACCAGCCTGGCTCCTCCATGGTCCCTCCTCTGCTGAGCAGGCAGCAGCTACTGCTGCTCCAAGGGGAGTAGCCTGGCTCAGTGGATGGACACTGGGTGAACCCTTGAGCAGCTGGGTCCAGGCATTACTGCAGGCAAGCAGAAAGTGTGACAAGGAGGGGGAGAGAAAGGGGAAAGTGGCAGCAGCAGTACCCATGATATCAGGGTCCCATGGAGCATCCTGCCCCTGCTCTCCCTGTGCTGGGCATGGAGGACTGCAAGATGGGACTCTAGGGAAGAGGCTGGCAGGGGCTACCACAAGTTTCCAAAAGCACTTGGGTCATTAACCCAGGCCCAGGAATTTAAAGGGAGCTTAACTGATCTAGGACCCCAAATTCCATCAATTTGTAAACTTCATCTTTCAGATTTTGCAATGTCTCAAAGGCTGCACCTCTACTGCCAACACAAGCCAATAAGGCCAAAGGGAGCAATCCTTGTTCTCCAGTGCTTCTGCCACTGAGCCCTGTTGCTCTGTGCATGAGTAGCTGCACTGGGAGAGTGAAATTGGTTCTGACTTGCTGGAAAAAATGGATATTGGCAGATTAGTTTTCAGTTGATTTGTGGACTCAGCAGTATTGGTCACCACAGAGCCACAAGCAAACAAAATATAGCTGATGGGAAGGAGCTGATGGAGGCAGGAAGGGGAGGNGCAGGAAGCTCTGCATGCTGATGTTGACAGCAATGCAATGATTCATCATCATCTAGCAATATGGGTCATTGTTTCCATAGAAACTTGGGAAAAATGGAAAAGAGTAACCAAAATTAAGGCAAGATCTTCGTGAAAGAAATTTATTGCTGAAGACATCATCACTCCCTTCTGCAGCTTTTTTTGTGTGTATGTGTGTCATGCTGTCTAGCATATCTATATAGTTCTTCAGATTATTTTTGCACAACAGAGATTCTTCAGTGCTACCCTGGGCACCACTTCTTGTCAGTGTAGGGGCAAGTATCTTTCTTAAGGTTGGGAGAAGAACCTGTGGGTTTTTTCTGGTCTTTGGAGGAAAAAATAGGTTCCATGTGCTTGAATTATTTGAAATGTGTTTTTCCCCCTGTCTCTTTTACAGAAATGAAAATCAGAAAACTTTAGTTCCAGATGAAATAAACCAGCTCTTGGACCCACTTGTGTGCCCCAGCTGCTGGGGGAAAGGGGAGCAGCCCCACTCCTGCTTCATGTAATTGCATTCTTAGCAGGAGCCACAAATCTATAAGTTTTGGAAACATAAAACCAAACCAGTTTGCATTTTCCCCAGTATTTTTCCCTGGTACATTAATATGCATAAATAAATTCTGTTCAAATCCATTAGCAGTTTCCTGATATTTTATTAATGATTATTTGTAAAAATAATGATGTTTTCTGCTTGCCATTCTATATGAGAGAGACCTGGAAAACACTAAATGACTCTTCTGTCAGTTGGTGGTTTAATTCTTTCCAGAAAGTATGGATATAGGGACAGAACACAGGTCTGCCTCTCTGTGTTCTGGCTGCTCCCAGCCTCCCATTCCTGCTCCTCTTGTATTCCAGGGCACCCACCTGCTCTGAGGGTGCTGCTGCTGGGGCACGTCGTTATTGCTGATGAGAAAATGACCTAGAGAAGCGGAAATTTTCTTTTTTTGTATCTGGCCACAGCAAGTGTACCTGTGTCTGTGTCTGGTGGCCACCGGGTGTCACTGTAGCTCTGTGTAATTGCCAGGGAGACGCTGAAACGAGCCTTGTGGTACAGAGAGGATTTGAAAGTTAATTTTATTCTACATGCCCAGATTGCTAATCAATGTACACACATATCAAAAGCCCCATTCTGTTAAGCTGATAAGTCAGTATTTTCCATCCACGTTCTATCTGTAATGAAATCATCCTTCTGTGTTGGGACCAGTGAAGCTGTAGGGAAACATACCTGTCCTTCTCCTCTATTACCCCTGAGATACACAGTGAGGTTTGATACCCATGGCCTAGTGTGTGTATAGAGACCCTGCACAATGTCCTCCCCATCTCAGCCAGGTGGGGCACAGAACAGTTTGGGTTGGAAGGGGCCTATAAAGATCATCCTCTTCAACACCCCTGCCAAGAGCAGGGTCATCTTCAACTGGATCAGGTTGCCCAGAGCCCTGTCCAACCTGACCTTGAATGTTTCCAGGGATGGGGCATCCACCTCCCTGGGCAACTTGTTCCAGTGTTTCACCACCCTCATTGTAAAATCTTATTCCTTATACCTAGTCTAAATAAACCCTCTCTTAGTTTAAAACCATTACCCCTTGCCCTACAGCAGCAGGCCCTGATAGAAAGTCTGTCCCCATCTTTCTTATAAGCCCCCTTTGGGTACTGGGAGGCTGCTACAAGGTCTCCTTGGAACCTTCTCTTCTCCAGGCTGAGAACACTTACATTGCACCTGCTTACCCAAATCACAGGTTTTATTCTGTTATTAAAATTAGGTATATTATCCTTGCAACTTGATTATTTTTAATGCCAGCATTTCTTTTTCTGCATTTCTTTTCCCAGGCACATTAGCTGGAGTGATAGATTTGGCTGTGGATTGGATGACAGACCTGAAAGAGGGTGTCTGCCTGTCTGCCTTCTGGTACAGCCATGAGCAGTGCTGCTGGACGTCCAATGAAACGACATTTGATGACAGGGACAAATGTCCCCAGTGGCAGAAATGGTCTGAACTCCTTGTAAGCCAGTCTGAGGTATGGGAGGCCTGATTAGCTCGGGGTCACAGCGGGCCAGGCACTGCCCTTTTCTCATTCTTGCTGGTGTTCCCTCCAGAGAGCTTCTCTGAAAGTAATGAACTGAGTACACTGCAAAAAAAAAAAAAGACATTTCCAAAAGCAATATCTGCTTAACTTGAAGGAAGTTCTGTGGTTTCAGTGCAATGGGAACTGGAAAACTGTGAGATTGCACTCTCTTTTAATCAGTATTAAACTGAAAGTGTTTCATAACATGCATAGTGTAATCACCAGGGGACCTGAGCTGCATTTTCTTTTTTTCCTTTTAAACATAATTTTATGGGACAAAAAAAAAAAGGATGAGCACTGACAAATACATTTATGAGGATATTTTTGGGATTGCAGATGGGGTTTTATGTGTTCTGATACAGGGAGCTCCATAAGAACTGCTTGTTTATCCCTTGCAATCAGTTTCTCTATGACACATCAGGATACTTAGCTAGCACCAAAAGCTAGGGAGAGGATGGGCTCCCTGGGGGGTGGCCAGAGTGATGGATTTGCAGGGGTGTTGGACAAGAAGGGAAAAAGCTGATTTGGATAGACATGAAACTTAATTTTAAGGTTTTTTTTCCCTTACACTTTTTTTTGTAATTGTAGTAATTTTAAATACAAAGAATGCTGTTTCAAAGCAAAGCAGGTAAAAGTTTCATTTTGAAAACAATAAAAAGCCTTTCTGTATACCACTTAGCAGATAATGCTTGTAAAAAACCCACAAAAACTACATTTCATTTTCAACCTAAGTTATTCAATGTATTGAATAATATTGATCCCTTTGCAACTCAAATCTTTGGCAGAGTTATTGTCTAAAATACCCCCCTTCCTCCTTATTTCTGACTTGAATTTGACAAAAACTGAATATGATGTGTGGGTGGGTGATTTGGAGAGGTTGTCTCAGATCTTCCCTCAGTGTGAAGGTTGTCTGGTCCTGCAGACAGTGATTGAGGACACCTTCCTTGCCAGGCAGGTGTGCCATTCATGTTCCCTTCAAAGCTGCTTTAGGTTTACAGGACAAGAAGTACTAGGTGAGAGTGTCTGTGCATATGCATAGCTCAATTTTCTATAGTTCTAATTAACCAGAGTGGAAGCAGTGGGGTGCTCACTGTCCCTAGATATTCTCACCACATAATCAGAGGCAAAAATCTCTCACCATGGTTGCCAGTCACAGTGCCAAGCTTCCCTTTGCCAGAGGTTTGCTAGGTTCACCCTGGTCTTCATCAAGAGATGTTTTGGATGTCTGTGTCTTTGTGACAGTGAAGAAATATTACCCTGATATAAAGCTGCAGGATGGGGCTGATGTTGTAATTTAAGAGAACAAAAAAAACCAAACTGTGGGAAGGGGAAAAAGAGGAGACTGTTAAAATTATTAGGGGATTTGGAAATCCTGTGCATGTGTTTGACATGCTGTTACTTTGGCTGGAATATATGAAAGATGCTTATCCTTGAGAAAATTTATTACTTTCTCCTGCTACTTGGAACCAGCAGTCATGACTGTTGTGGCCTTTAGAAAAGGTATGAGCCAGGTGAGCACTGTGAAACTTCACTCACTTTGTGTTCAGATTGGGCTTCTCACCCCCGGTGTACTGTCACAGTAGGACAAAGAAGAAAAGCTTCATCTTGGCTTAGTTTTAGATACTTTCCTAAAACAAATGGGCCTCCAAGATCGGTGGGTTCCTGATGGTCTGATGGAGGCTGTAAATATTAATATATTTGTCTGTTACTGTTACATTGAAATCTCAGGGAAAGCCCAATAAAAATGGGAATTTGGAAAGTAAAAATTCAGTTTTGTTCAAAAGGCTTATGATATGGGCAAGTTTTGCACTGTAGTGGTTCCTGTAGTGGTAGAGGATTTTAGTAGGTATCAAAATACACTGAACTTGACTGAGTTTCAGAATAATTTTTGCTGGGATTTTTTCCATGTTTCACTTTGTGCCTGACATTTACGTGAGAGTCCTATAAAAAACAGTGTGTACCTTGGAGCACAATTTAGGCAAAAAGTATTTGGAACAGCTTCCCTAAAGGTACTCTGGTCAGACATGTCTTCTTTTTTTATGCATGACTGTGATTCTTTCTCATCATAGCCAACTAAATTTGACATTTTGAGGACTGAGGTTTAGATCAGTTCTTCCTTGTGGTTTTGCCAATTTATGGCTGTGATCAACCCTCTACATATGTGTTCAAGGAGAATTGTGACATTTCCTATGGCATCTCTTGAAAAATGTTCCCATTCTAGTGCTCCTATAAAATGAGCCCAAAGCAGAGGCTTGAGGTAAATTATCATGGGAAACATAATAGCCCATTAGACACCTACCAAGCTATGTTTTCTTCCCTAATCACTGTTTTGTAGACCAATTATATCTTTCACCCTTCTGGTCTTGAACTACTTCCAAAGAGGAGGTGAAGTGAGTTTTTTGGTGTGAGAAAGTTTCAAAACCTCAAACTCACTGCCAGATCATAAAAGTCATCAGGTGTCACTGGTGATTTGGACTTTCCCTGTTCTGCAGATCCAGTGTGGTCCCAACCCCAGCTTCACTGGAGCTGAGGACCCTGTTTCTGATGGCTTGCACGTGTCCAGGGTAGAGGAAAGGACCCCATGTCTTCTGTGGGTCATGACAGTGGATCCAGCAATGGACTGAATCCCTATCCCTGGGCTTCTAGATCTCCTGTCATGAAGCTGAGGCCTGCAGGACAAGGAAGCCCCTCTAAACCTGGAACCCACTTCTCAGTTTTGCAGCCTTGAGTCTGTCAGCCTTGAGGACACACACACTGCTGTAACATCCATAGGAGAGAATCTGCGAACTGAGAGATCCCTATCGAGCCAGAGTAGAGCTCTGGGCCTCGAGTAACCACACATTGGAGGGCATCCTGAGGGATGTGGTTTATTTCAGAGTTTGTGAGGGTTGTTTTCTATTGTATTCCATTTGTACCTAAACTGGACTGACACCAGATCTGAAATATCACTTGGTCTTGCAAACTAAAATACAAAATTTTGCTCAGTTTCCCTACTTGCTTCATTACTGTTGCTTCCAGAGTGAGTCTTTCAAGCTGCTATGGGAAAGGTCACAGCAGGATCAGCTCTGCTGGTGATCTGCTTCGGTCTCTGACTCCAGTGTGCATCTCAAGACTTTCACTCATTCAGAGCCTTAGTAATGGCATGGAAGGGATGAGAAATGAACCATTTGCTATACTGAGTTACTGCTACTTCACTTCCCAAAGGCTTTAATATTATTAATCATTAGAAACTGCTGCAGTTGAACCTGCAGAATGCCAGATATCTGGAAAATGTAACAATGAAAGATGTCCCAAGGGATAAGATTGAACTGGCCATACGAACCCTTGTGGGGTCCTGCCACAGCACTGTAGGTGTATGTGTGACTGCAGTAATGAGCTGACAGAGTTTTCTTATGACTTCTGAGATGCAAAAGAAGAAGAAGAAAAAAGAAACAAAGTTAATTTTCCTCCAGTGAATTTAGAAGCAAAACTACAGCTTTTGTTCAACCTAGTAGGGCCAAATTTTTGTAATGGTCTTGGCCTTCTTTGGAGGTATTCCAGGTTCACACTGACAGGAGGATTTTGCCCTGAGGCAAGATATCCAGAGTTTTCTCTAGAGGGAGAGTAAATATTGTCATAGCTGTTTGTAATTGAAAGCACTGGGAGAAGACATTCATGAGACTGTCTTCAGCTGTAGCAACAAAGATCCATGGTTACTACAGGCAGATGTCAATCACTGCAAGTGTGGGATCCATGACTGCTTAGTCTCAGGGCATTGGGGGATAACATGCTGTAGCTTCAGCAAGCATCAGCTTAACAAATTGCCCTTCTTCCAGATATATCCATAAGGATAAGGGCATTTTCATTTGGACTAACCTGGAAAATGAAGCTAGCAAACATCCATTCTGTTAAAAGTTGATTCCTTGCAGATTTGAAAACAAGGAGACTTCTAATCTCTAAGTTTTTTATGACTGGGAATAGGGCTTGGCCAGCTCTGTTAACTGATACAATTGATTAATGCCTGTGTTCCTGCTTGATTTATCATAATGTTGATATCCAGGCTGCTGTCCTGCAGAGCAGAGGCAGGGGCCCTGATGTTCTTGAGCAGCTGGGATTGCATCCGGTAGGACGAGTTCACTTAGAGGTGAAGGATTAATACCAATTCGTGCACTGAGATCCATCTCAGGTTTTTATTCTCTAGTGTCATGTTGCTACAGGATATTGTTTGAAGGCTTAAGCTCCTTGTATCAATTTGATGCTGCTGAGTAGATTCTCTTTTGTCCATGTAGGTGGGTTTGTGAAATTAATCTAAAAAAAATATGCATGTGAAGAGGCAGAGGTATTCCAAGGCAGATTGTAACAAAAGTTTTGACTTGACCTTTGGAAAAAGGTGGAAACTTGAAGGTTGCTATTGACTATGCTTTCACTATGGCACTGCACAGTCAACCATTGTTAATGATCATTAGCATTCCCATTCTGTCAGAAAAGTAGTTATTCAGTTTGAAGATAGTCTTATTACTGGCTGGAATAATTTTAAAATATTAGGGCAAAAATGAGACGTGTGAGTGGGTTCTGCCAAGCTACGGTGTTTTAAAATTATTTTCAACCCTATTGTGGACAGCACCATATAGAAAGAAAAGGTTTATTTATGGTTTTACCCCTCCTGTTTGTGAACTGAACTGGCTGCTGATATACACGGGGATGTTGTTTGGAAAGATCGGCATCTGCATGGAGAACTGACCTTTGAATACCAACCCTCAGAAAAATACATATGAGGGTCTCATTCCTTGTCCCCCACCATGGGATGAACACACCAGATTCCTTTGTTAGGTGCCTTTTCCTTGCCAATTTCTTTTGCCCTTATGATGTATTTGTTTGATGTTTTGGAACTTCATGAGGATTAGTTAAATTTTTTGGTGCTTGTAAGATGCTCAGTTTAAGGTATTTGGCTCCCTTGCAAACAGACTGTAGGGACTAGGTTAGATGTTTCAGTATGCTGCTTCTTTCCATGGGCAATAAAATTGTTGGAGTATATAAACTCATTTGTCCTTCCCAAGGAAAAGCAGCACTTACCATGTAAATGAAAAATCAGGCTCCATACCATCATGATCCCTAGTAGAAGTGTGAGATTTGCCAATCTGCATTTGTCTAACAATGTTTGTTACTGTTATTTTTCTAGGGTGCAAGTGCTTACATTCTAAACTATTTTCTGTACATTATGTGGGCTCTATGTTTTGCTTTCCTGGCAGTCTCCCTGGTCAGAGTGTTTGCTCCTTATGCCTGTGGCTCTGGAATCCCAGAGGTGAGTTTCTCTTTGTGCATGAATATCCAAGAAAAACCAAACAACGAAAAAAATTTACTGCCTTTTCCTGTTCCAGAACTGTACTATGAGATAGCATAGCAACAAGAAAATTGTGTTTCCATCTCATCTGCCTTCACTCCTTTTTTAATGCTTTTATGGTGATCATCTAGTAAAAAGTGTTCATATGTCACTGTGACAGGTTAATGCATGTAGTTGTTCATTGCTAGAGTGTGAATTAAAAATCAACATCTCCAAGAGACACATACTCACTAGAAGATTATAGAGAATTTTCCTAGGATGAAATTACTTGGGCCAGCTACAAAACCTGTTATTTTCTAGGCTAGACTCTAAATAAAAGCAAAATAAAAAGAAGAGTGAGGGCTACAAAGCTAAGGTTTCCCAAGCTACTGAAGGTTCCCATCATTTGGGATGTCTGAAAAGTGTCTGGTTCACGTCTTTTGCAAATTGTGTTCCTGAAGACAGCGGACTGTACATTGTTCCAGCATGACAAAATTACAGCAGCCAAAACATCTACTTGATTTTCAGTATTTTACATATTGAGCTTCAGTCCATATTTAAGCACTTAAATGAAGAACCTTGTGATTCAATCAGCAGAGTTATTAAAATTCTTTAAAATCAAGGCAGTCTTTTGTTAAAAGTGCTATGGAACCACTGGAATTATTATTTGGGAATCTGGCAGACAGAATCAACAGCCCAAAGCTTAGAAATCTTGGCATACTTTTGTTCTCGATCTCTAGGAGAAGCATCCAAATGTTTCAAAAAACTCACCACAAATAATTCAAAATATTTGACTAATTTCTGTGTTTCAAAGTAGTCTTGTGTGTCTTTGTTATGTGTTTGATATATTTGTGGTTTTAAAAAGTTTTCATAGTTAACTATAAAGCCAGTTTCCAAGTGGTAAATCCTTTGTGTGAGGTGATGCTCAGCTCCAGCCCATTTCCAGGCTTAGAGTCCAAACCCAAATCCCACCCTGCAGCCTGTGTGTCATGCACATGCATTGTGCTCTTTCCTAGCCACTCACTAACAAAATTAAGACAAAATGTGTAGAAATATGATCTTTTGGACTTTCTCATTTTATAATACGTGCATGCTTTTATGGCACAGTGATTCCAAATATCTAGAACTCTTTTTATGTGTTTTATCTGGAAAAAGTCTGTTGTTGTTTATTTGCTTTTTTTCTGCTTTGTTAAACTCAAATCCAGTTTAACTCTGTTCTTGTAAGCCAAGGAGATATGTAAGAGTTTCATATTTCTATTGATCTCTGTGAGAGTCCTTACTGCCTGTTATGGGGACCACCCATAACAGCAGTAAAAATGTGGTCTGCTTAACCCCTGCTCAGATATTGCTGTGGGAAAGCTGCCCTACCTACGGTTTCTTTCTCTCCATCACTGTCTCTTTTCAAGCAGTCTGCAAATTTTTAAACTCTGCTGGAGTTTTAACTCCATTTGAAAGTTCCGAGTAGAAAAGGTTTCTTCATCTCTTCAACATGTTCTTCCTGCTTTCCAGATAAAAACCATCTTGAGTGGGTTCATTATTAGGGGCTACCTGGGAAAATGGACACTTTTAATCAAAACAGTCACCTTGGTTCTGGTGGTGTCTTCAGGCCTCAGCCTTGGGAAAGAGGGCCCGTTGGTCCATGTGGCCTGTTGCTGCGGAAACTTCTTCAGCAGCCTTTTCTCAAAGTACAGCAAGAATGAAGGAAAGAGAAGAGAGGTGAGGTTGGCTCATAAATTTCTGATTTCCCTGTCTGGATACTTGGGGTTTCAAACGACTCATGCCTTGTTTGTAAACATTTGCTTTGTAGGTACTTTCAGCTGCAGCCGCTGCAGGAGTTTCTGTTGCCTTTGGGGCTCCAATCGGAGGTGTGCTTTTTAGTCTGGAAGAGGTGAGACCTGGCAGTTCACTTGCTTCAATAAATATATTTTGATTTGATATCTTTCTCCAAGATAACTCATGATTGTTCAAATATTCATATGCTTTTTTTTTTCTTCTAAAATGATGTGATTTCTAGTAATAAGAAATACTAGATATTTTAGCATAATCTGAGTAGAAGGGCACTGACTTTCTGGAAACAAATTAGATGATTCAATATGGAAATTTATCACTGTGCTGAGGTTTGTCCAGACTGCAGCTTGCTAATGCATGGACCAAGCTGTCAAGCATTTCTTATACTCTCTAGACAGCAACCCTGGATTTAAATTTATCACTTTTAAACTAGTTGCTACTCCTTTTCTGAAATCTGAGAATGCCTTTTCTGATATCCTTGGGAACACATTCTGGCTGTGGTAAGGTCTAGTGCTCGCAGTAACATCAAATGAAACAGATGGTGATGCAAAGGAAGCACCCTCTGTCACACTCAGTGAAATGTTTATGGTCTTTGCTTGGTTTTAGGTCAGCTACTACTTTCCTCTGAAAACCCTCTGGAGGTCATTTTTTGCTGCTCTGGTGGCTGCCTTCACACTGAGGTCCATCAATCCTTTTGGAAACAGCCGGCTGGTCCTGTTCTACGTGGAGTACCACACGCCCTGGTACATGGCCGAGCTCTTCCCCTTCATCCTGCTCGGAGTCTTTGGGGGCCTCTGGGGGACCCTCTTCATCCGGTGCAACATCGCCTGGTGCAGGAGGAGAAAAACCACCAGGCTTGGGAAATACCCAGTGCTGGAGGTGATTGTGATCACAGCTATCACTGCCATCATCGCCTACCCCAACCCCTACACCCGCCGGAGCACCAGCGAGCTGATCTCCGAGCTCTTCAACGACTGTGGTGCCCTGGAGTCCTCGCAGCTCTGCGACTACATCAATGACCCCAACATGACCCGGCCAGTGGATGACATTCCCGACAGGCCTGCTGGCCCTGGGGTCTACTCTGCCATGTGGCAGTTGGCCTTGGCTTTGGTGTTCAAAATTGTCATCACCATATTCACTTTCGGCATGAAGGTAAATCGGGGATGGGCGCAGGAGCTGCCGTGAGCACGGGGCACAGACAGGTTGCCGTGGTGATGCCTTTTCCTGGTGTTAGGAAATAAAAGCTCAGACAGGGTTAGAGGGTTGGGGGTCGTTTACCTCGGTATTTTAATAGGATCCCATTTGATGGCTTCTGCCATCCAGGTGGAATGTGTTGCAAAAGCCCCGTCCCCCAATCAAGTATACAATTAAAGACCTTGCACATTAGCATATCTAACTAGAGGGCCCAATAAGGGGCTAGAGTGGGCTAACTTCTAGTTTACAGAATCTGTCCTGCTAGGGGACCTTGAGTGCTTACGACAATAGAATGTTTGGTTTCTTATATCTACGTAGTTTCTAGGGTGTTTAGTCTCCTGGCCTACTGGACACCAAGAAACCAGGCTAAAGGATCATACCTAAAGCATCACAAGTATGCATGCTAATACTTGTGAACATAGTGAACTGTGTAAGAGGTATTTAAGAGAAAAGGTAAAAAAATCCTTCAGGTATCAGTGAGCAGCTGTGCTCTCTCTGGCAGGGCTCACCTGCCTCTGCCCTCGGGGCTGTCACTGGGATGCTGCTGGCTCACCTGCCTGCCAGCACCTTGCCCTGTGGCCCCTGTGGCAGCACAGGGATGAGCCCTGCTTTTCCACCTTCTAGGCATCTGCAGTTTTGTTAAGTGAAAAAGAAATCTGCATAGGAATTCAAACCGGCTGTTGCCAATAAGCAATTTCAAGATGATTCCCACTGCAGCTGTTTTTTAGCTCTCTTGTGGATATGGGCTATTTACACTGTTGTTTGTCTTGTTGGATTAATGTCTTAATGTGCCTCAAGGTAGCTATGCTCAAGGAAGTAATAATTTAAAATTTACTATTTTACACATTTAGAGTGTCACAGAAATATAAAAGTGGCTGAAGAGGTCTATTTTTAAATCTTTTTAAGCACTGTAGCTTGGAAAAAAGGGGGAATGAAAAAGAAGACTAACTGATGTGTCATTTGAATATTCTGGATTTGCAGCTTTTTCCTTTAACAACTCCTTCTCCCCATAAATGAGTGATGAAAGGTCCAAGAACAATTTATCCAAGCTTTCAATATATACCAAGCTGTTTGTGGTCTATATATCTGATTAATAGAGCACATAAAAAACAGGTTCTATCTGTCTACAGTTCCCATTAACTGAGCATTTATTTCTGGACCTGATGGCTGCAGACAATGAGATGTTTTTCATAGTTATACAGTATATAGTTATACCATGCTCAATACTAAAGTATCTCATCTTTCTCTTAAACACTAGTCTTGAACTGAGGATCCATTTTTAGCCTTTCATTCTAGAAACTGATTTATGGCTGACAGCCCATTGTTATGCCTGTTCATTAAAAGCTTTGGTTATTTATTTGAAATGTGATTTATCCTATATATTTAAAATTTGTTAGAAGCAATTGACAGTTTCAGCCAGTCTGTAAAAGACCAAATATCTTTACCCACTGAATCTAGAAGGCTCAATTGAACTGCATCTGCAAAGTTAACATTGTATGGTGAGGGCTGTAGCATCTGCTGTTATCAGCCCTACTGCCTCTGGGCCATCCCAATGAGGTGATTAGTTAAATTCTCTAGGAATCTCAAGGTATATTTTCAGACTTAAAAAGATAGGCTTTCCTCTCTGAAAACAACAAAAGCTCCATGCAAGCCCTTTTCACAGATCTGAATTGTTTTCTCCAGCAGGAAATATATCTCAAACTTGCTGGTACACTCGACATCTAACAGGAAATGCACTTAGCCAAGGCAAAGTAAATTTTCATTTTCTTCTTTTTCCCTCCCTTCTCATTTAAATACTGTTTTTAAATGATTTGTGACTTGTCTGTATAGCAGACAACAAAGTAATGATTCACAGAGCTTCCTGGAAAATATATTGTAAACTGGGATGGAGAATTAGTTGCCCCTGAGCCATCAGCCTCCTTTCTCTGAATTTTTGTTCTTCATTTGACATTTAATTTAAAATCTCGTCTGATTTAGGCTGAAAAGGTAGTAATAAAACCATAAAGTGCTCCATCTGATAAAGGGTGAAATCAAGATTATTTTTAGTTAAGCTTATTCTCAAGCCTATGACAGAACCATCAGCAGCTCCTGACTTCCTGCTGAGAAAGCAATAAAGGCAAAGCCAGGAACATCTTGACTTCAAAAGCAAACTGTTTTTCAGAAACAGCATATATCTCCCTTATTCAGTGGAACGCAGCAGATAGGATTCAAAATTTCTTTAAAGATGCACTAAGATTTTATAAAGCCATTAATACACATGTAACCACATAAACTCAGTCACTGCAGAAAACTGTGTCAAACCACGGGGATCAGCACTGTAGGCTGCCTTGAGGCTATGGAAACTTGGTTCTCTTACTGTTAATTAAAATAGTTTGCTACTGGTTGTTTTTGTCAAGGTGCTCATGTGTCTATATTTCATTCCAGATCCCTTCAGGCCTTTTTATTCCTAGCATGGCTGTTGGAGCCATAGCTGGCAGGATGGTTGGGATCGGAGTGGAGCAGCTGGCATATCACCACCATGACTGGATCATCTTCAGGAACTGGTGCAGACCTGGGGCAGACTGTGTCACACCAGGGCTTTATGCTATGGTGGGAGCAGCAGCTTGCTTGGGTATGGTCCCTGCTGGTCTTTGGTTTGTGTGTGACCAACACAGATGTTTGGGGACATGCTTAGGAGGGCCTTGTGTTTGTGTGACCTGCTATGTTGGCATTTCTGGCTTCAGCAGAGGTTGAAATCAAGATGTGATGGGCTAAAGAATGGGCAGTTTCCTCTACTGGTTGCTCCAGTGATCTGCCAGGTGGTCAGCAGCAGAAAGGCTTGCAGTCATTGATGTCTACTCCTTGTAATCTGCCAAAAAAGCACAGTAAAGGAAAGAAAAAATTGAAGTTAGGCTGCACATTTCCAAGCAGGAGTATTTTTACTTGTGTTTTTTCTATTTGATGTAATGATATTCACTGTAACTGGACTAAAACTACTTACTTGTTTAGCCTTAGTGCAGGAAGAGAACATCTCAGATTTTGCTAAATTTCAAGCTACACGGAGGTAAAAATTCTGGGTCTTATTTTGGCTGTGTGTCACACAAGGGTCAACTGATCTGTATTTTGGTTTTCATTTTGATCATAGGCCAATATTGGACTACACTCAATAGGATTTATTGGCTATAACAGCAATGATCTGTTAACTATTAAAGCAAGATCATTGAATAATACCTCACATATCAAATTTCTAGCCATAGATGCAACAAGAATGTTACAAGCATACCATCTAAACATGTTTTTACCTGATCATATCTTTCCCCTTGTGTACTTGCATATTTTATCTGCTTTTGTTGCTGTCATCATCAACCAATATAAAAATAGTGGAGAGGCATAACACATGATTAATGTGATTGGGTAGGTTTGAAGTGTAAGATATACTCAAGGAAGAGCTGGAAAAGTTTCAGATTTGGATGCTCATACTGGAAAGCAGGATCATTTGTGTGAACAATATAGAGGAAGGAAGGGTGTGATTTGCTTGCAAATTTAGTGTCTGTAATGTAGATATCAACACCTGAGCTTAACTGTCTTGATACCCCTCACAGTCAAAACAGAAAAATGAGGCGTGGGAAAGATCAGTCTTATCTGGCAGTACACATGTAAAATCAGGCAAATGAACAGATGAATTTGACCTCAAAAGGGCCTGTTTTTATCTAGAGGTTATAAAGGCAATCAGGGTCATCCCTTTGGATGTGAACACCCACAGCGGTGTAGACACATTAAAAAAAGCTGAGATGAGAACCTTACTGTCCAAACAAGTAAAACACTTCCTCTTTTCGATAGATGATTTTAATGTTCTTAAAAGAAATAACACACAAAAAATTGGCCCTGATGTTGGCAGTTGACCTGCTAGTCAGCATAGAATTATAGAAGCATAGAATATGCTGAGTTGGAAGGGACCAGTCAGGATCATCAAGTCCACATCCTGCCCGTGCACAGAACACCCCAAAAATCACAACATGGGCCTGAGGGAATTGTCCAAACACTTCTTGAACTCTGTCAGGCTTGGTGCTGTGACCACTTCCCTGGGGAGCCTGTTCTAGTGCCCAGCCACCCTCTGGGTGAAGAACTTTTTCTTAATATGCAACCTAAACCTCCCCTTACTCAGCTTTGTGCCATTTCCTTGGGTCTCTGTTCACAAGAGAGAAGAGATCAGTGTCTGCCTCTCTGCTTCCCCTTGTGAGAATGTTGTAGACCAGAATGAGGTCTTCCCTTAATCCCCTTCAGATTGAACAGACTAAGTGACCTCACCACTCCTCAAAAGCCTTCCCCTTCAGACTCTTCACCATCCCTGTGGCCCTCCTTTGGATGGTTTTTAATAGCTTAATGTCTTTTTTAAATTGTGGTGCCCAAAACTACACACAGGACTCAAGGTGAGGCTGCAATTTCTTCCTCTTTTAAAAGGTCCAAATTAAGGTACAGTGGTTTTTAATAGTGTGGTGAGACATACAGTAGAATGGTCACAGCTTGTACTTAAACTGTTTTGTACCAAAACCTATCCTAAGAGATATGGAGTAAGTAGTAAATGACCCTTACCCTGGTATTTGCTCTCAGCTTTTCACAGTCAGAAGTTTAAGGCATTCCTCAGATGAAATTCATATCTGGATCATAGTGTTAAGTAATCAACAATCTTACATTTCTATAGGCTGTTAGATAAAAAGCATATTTTAATGACCTGTTTTTGATTTTTCTCATCTAAAATGGGGCTGTATTTTGAGACCTAAAAATAGCAGATTTATTACATTTACCTTTTGAACAGAGGCAAAGAAATGTTACCTAATAATTCAGAGATCCATACACACTTGTCCCCAGTTATGTGATTATTTTTATCCTTTAATGTAAACTGAAGTAGCAAAGACCTTGCTTATGAAATTAATATGGAAAGACTAGAATGAAAAATATAGCTATGACCCTGCCAATGGCTGCATGCCTGGATGGCCTCAAACCAAGTTGAACTCAGTTCAAACTGTATTATACTACTGATATCCAAAGCAAGGGTTTAAGCTATAACATTGTTCTTGCAGAGGCCCTAAGCTGTTCTAAGGTAGGATTTTGTAACCATGTTGTGCCCAAAGATAAGCTCAGCTTTCTCTTCAGTATGACTGCAGTAGATGGGTTGGTGTGAAGGCCATCTCTCCACACTCCTACCTGCCTCAGCCGTGGTACTTAACTGATTCTTGGAGTCATTTTAGAGGGCTAATGGCAGGGTTCAGTTTGAGTTTCTCAAATATCCATTAAAGCTGATTTTTTGGCATCCTTTCTGGTTTTAAATCTCTGTCTTTTAGCATTCATTGTTTGCTTTTCTGTTAGCAACTTTAGCATGATCAAGTTCACTCAACCCTTTTGATGAAAATTGCAGTAGATGAAAAATACTTTTCTTCAGAGAAATAATCTTAAAAGTATAAGGGCAAAGTACTCAGCATAAATAATTACATGCATTTTTGAGTGTAAGGCTCAAAAATATAAATGAGTTGCTTAGTATGTATACCAGCTCTGAGAGAAACTTGAGTCCTTTCCTTGTTGGCAGGTGGCGTTACTCGAATGACGGTCTCTCTGGTGGTGATTATGTTTGAGCTGACTGGAGGCCTGGAGTACATTGTACCTCTTATGGCTGCAGCTGTCACAAGCAAGTGGGTGGCAGATGCCTTTGGAAAAGAAGGGATCTATGAAGCTCACATTCATCTGAATGGCTACCCCTTCCTGGATGTGAAGGATGAGTTCACCCACCGGACCCTGGCCACTGACGTGATGAGACCCAGGCGTGGCGAAGCTCCTCTCTCTGTTCTGACACAGGACAGCATGACAGTGGAGGATGTGGAGACACTTATCAAAGAGACTGATTACAATGGCTTTCCAGTGGTGGTTTCAAAAGACTCCGAGAGACTTATTGGATTTGCACAGAGACGAGAGCTGATCCTTGCAATAAGTAAGTAGAGTGTCAGCGTGCAAAAGTTTGATTTTGAAAGGAGCTTTTACAAGGTAGGAGGTTAGCAGTGTTATTCACCTTGAAGAATGAATAAACAAGAACTAAATCTAACTTTTTCTTCAAATCTGACTTTTATTGGTTAGTAGGACCTGGAAGCTTTTCTATTACATCATACCACTTGATAGAATTTTGTGGGCTTGACTTAATTTTGCTGTCACTCAGAACAGTAAAGTAAAATTCTTCTAGAGACAACAGAGAGAAACTCAACTCTTATGGCCAGAATTTTTGTGAGAACCAGATCCAAAGCCAGTGCAGTGCTCAGCTTCCTTCAGTCTCCATGGGCTGCTAGAAGTGGCTGGGGCAGTCATGAATTTTTGTCACCCTGTGATGAAATACCTGGTACTCCTTTCTGTTACTTTGTCTCAGTTTTTCCTCACATGCAGGCTTTTACTGCTACAGGTGGAAAGTTTTCAGTGGACAGTGTTTTTTGGTAAAGATGGGTGAATTTTATCTGACATCCACTGGATATGTGGCTGGTTGCCTGAGAGTCAGAATCCAGGTCATTCAAAGTTTTGACTGTCAGGTCATTTCCTGGTTGATCTGATGAGTAAGTGGGGATTGAAGAACAAGTATATGGGGTGAAAACAAGCGTTCCCACCTTTTCTGGATGCTGGGCATCCAGAACTGCAGAGGTCTGCAAGGCTGGCCCACTGTCTGCTCCCAGTTCTGGCAGTTCTGTGGTGTTGAGGGCCAGCTGGGCAGGCAGGCAAGATGCCATCTGGGCGTGGTTGCCTTCTACTTTGCAGGGGAGTGGAATGTCTGGTATATCCAAATCTCCTTCACTTGGAATTATTCTTCTCTGCGTGGTCTCGTTTTATCCCTATTGTTCAGGCACCTTTTAAAAGCTGTTTTCTTGGATGGAAATAAATGTATTTTTCAGACAAGAAAACTAATAAATTGAAAATTTGGGTTATTTTTGAAGGTCACTTTCTAGCTCCCTTCCCACAAAGCTAAAACAAAAATTGAAGTAACAGTGGCTTTTAAAACACATTTTACATGTATTTAGCCTACCCTGGGTCTGTCATTTATACAACCCATGCCATGTCATGGCTTTAACACTTGTTAAAGTGTTAAAAAGTCTTTTTCACCTCCTTTTCAGGAAGATATGTCAGTGGGAAAATTGCACGGACTGCAGATGCAGAGCCCTCACTTTAAAATCAGAAAGATCAGAGGCTGCTTGAAGTGAGACAAAGAACTTTGAGGAACTGAGTCTTTTGATTCAGGTCATAAATGGCAGAATGGCTGAATAGTCTTGCCAGAAGATGTGAGAAAATGTCCAGCTAGGAACTGACAACAAAGAAATCAGTTAAAATTAAACTCAATAAACATTTAGATCAAAATGCTTTCCTATTCAAAAATTGTTTGACATCTGCATTTTTCAGAGAAAAAGGTACTGTGTCTTGATCAGTTCTAATTAGGAACATCTTTCATGGGAAATGAGACAGAACTTAGATTTAAAATCAAGTTGTTATATGCATAGACAAGTTTTTCTAAAATCCTCAGCCACCAGTGACCTTTGGTGACCCTTTTCCCCTTGGGCTGAGTGTGAGTGCTGTCATCCTGTGCTGACACTATGATAAATGGTTAATCTTTGCAGTATGGTTTGTGTCCTTGTGACTTAGAATCTGGATTTGGTTTTGAAAGACACAGTATATGGCTCCAGCACAGGGTAGGGAAAACCAAGCTTTTGGTTGCTAATCCTCTTTCTCTGAAGTTGCTTTGCCTGAATTTCAGAAGTTGTTATTGCTCATCATTATCACAAGGGTAGCTGATGTGTTCTGAACCTCCACCTCAGCTTGCTTTATGGAAGTGATCATGGAGCCATGCACCAAGTCACCTTAAGCCATAAAATTCCTTACCTAGAGAGAAACATCATACATGGTGAAGCATCTCTTACTCACCTGTTCAGGTTCACCTGCTCAGCCTGACAGAGATACTGGAGTTACATCTCAGAACAACATAAGCCACATCCAGGCAGCACTTCAGACAGGGAATGAGGTCTTACGAAAAGCAGAGTCAGGCCCACTCCTGTATCTCTCCTTTCACCAGTATCTCTTCTTTCATGGCATTGTGCCCTGCAGAATGCCTCCTCAGTTTAAACTAGCTCTGGTACCTCTACATTGGAACACTTTGCACTTTGTAGAGACATGGTTTCAAGCAAGAATTTCAGCTTCTTTCTCAGGCCCAATTAATTGTGCATCAGCAGTATGGTGGTTCAGGGAATACTCTGGGGAAGTACTCCAATTCCCTCACACATCTGCCTTCTTGGATGAAGGCAATAGCTGCTGAGTCTTGCATCAAATACCTGTTCCCACACATCTATCTGCCTTGTGATATACCCCTACATAATTTCTTTCTTACTCAGTGGAGCACTGAGCATGCTCTAGAAATGTGTCAAATACCTGTAAAATGAATGGCAATGCCATTTCCAATTGCTCAGGAGCATCCTCAGGAGGACTGTGTCCTTCCACTGATCCTTGTTTAGTAGGTAGGCAGGTGAGGTGGCAGAGTCACCCTCTGGGAAGAGGTGTCTACATTTTAGATGACACCTACTTTACTGTCTTACAGAGGGGAGCTTTTGACACTGTAAAGCTTTTCTCACATTTGGCCAGCTCCAGAGGCACCATACAAAAGGCAGAGCCTTGGACAATAGCCAGGTGGCCTGTATAATATGCTTTTCCCAACATGGAGTTGAGAGATCAACATAGTTGATATAGGCTGTGAAATGTGAACCCCTGAATATGAGAGGCCATTCCACATTTGGGAGAATTAATTCTCTCTCTAGCTATGACAAGAGCCTTCTGCATAGATTAATCTGTAAAACCAGACATTGTCATCCGTTTGCATTGCTCTTTCTGTTAATCTGTATCTGTTTTTCTTACCCACTGACTGCAAAAATGATCTGCTCTTTTGTTTTACCTTTACTCCCTCTCCCCCATCCAGTGAGACTGCATAAAAAATCCACCATTTTTCTGATGCCACTGAGTTTACTCCATAGTACTACATCATTCAAATTTCTCTAGAGAGGTGTTTGACATGGAAGAGTGAAATCATGGTTTTGGCTAATCACTGTTGTTCAGGGTCATTGCTGTCTTTGGAACAGCCATGTGGTAACCAAAATGCTTGGCCCTATTTCTTAGGGTGCAGCTTTGGGAAGGAAATACCTAGCTGTCAAAGGTTTTTATCAAAGGGTGGGAGTTACCTTCAGTTTGATTAATGTTACCTCTTAACACAGATCATATATCAAAGAACTATGCAGGCATATTCACACTTGAAATTAGATGTATGAATTGAAACAAGCTGAGACAAAACCAACATCATTCCTGTAAATTGCAATAGGGCTTGTAATATGTGGGGTGAGAAGGTTGAGAATCATATACTGTACTGATATTAGGTTTGAGCCAGCACTGCTCCAGTTCCAGAAATATTACAAGACAATGATGGTTAAATGTAAAAAAAAATGCAGCTGGAACATGTTGGAAATCATCACTGTCTACAAATTACAAGTCACAGGAGCAGGTTTCTGCACTCTGATTGATAGCAGAGAGTTCCAAGAATATTTACATATGCTTTGAGTATGAGTTGCTGTACCTCTCAAGAACAGAAGCAACCTGCGTTAATTGAAGGCAATAATTTTACTATTTCCAAGAATTTATTAAAAAAAAAAAAAAAAAGAGCTAAACCCTCAGAACCAAACATATTATATGCTTATTCTGGGCAGAGAAAAGTTGTCTGTCATTTGGAAATCTGTCTCATGTAATGTTTATACCCTGTAGTGTTGAGTAGAGATGAGGTAAACTGTACAAAGAAAACAAAGTACTCCAATGGTAAGTGTTCTTCTTGGAGCATACTTTAAGTATAAGACTTATACTGATCATGTAAACTCCAGATGTAATGTGATGTTCACTTTGTAGTTTGATCAAAGTATTAATGGTAGCTTTTGAACTTTTGAAAACAGTCACATATGTGCTGTCTACCCCTGTGTTTTTCCTCCCTGTACTACTTTGCTTTAAGTAAAAAGCTAATTTGTTATTCCTTTTTAAAATCCTGATATGCAAACTATTTAAGGCATTAAGTGTAAATTCACAAAATTTACCCTGCATGCCAGAGAGGTATGCTGATCTAGAACAATGCCCACACTGCCCCTGGACCCCTGGAATGTGAATTTATCTGTCCCTAGCTTTGTGTTCATAAATCCATTCACTGTGTCCACATTTTCCCAACTCCACTGAAAAGTTTTGCTCCAAGCCAGCTGGGATCTTATACAGCTGTTGACTCCACTCCTTCAGGCATGCAATAAAGTTTCTGTTGTGATTCTCACAATAGAGGAAATTACACACAGTCATTTGAATTTGACAGAAATTGGATTAGTGAAGTTTGTGAATGCAATGAGCTTTATATTTATTCAGAAAAGCATTATCCCAACCAAGGAAAAGTATGTGCCTGTAAAAATAATGCTTACATTTGCTTTGAGGGAGCAATGTCTCAAGGAAATTCAGGGTTACCAGTAACCCAGATTTCTGGGACTTCAGTACGTTAAAGACAAAAAAACCCCTTGCTTTCCAAAGGCGGAATTATTTTTATTATCAAGCTTAATTTACGATCTGCACCAATCTTTGTGTTGCACAGAGAATGCAAGACAGCGTCAGGATGGGGTGGTGAGCAACTCCATCGTGTACTTCACCGAAGACCCCCCAGAACTGCCACCCAACAGTCCCCATCCCCTGAAACTGCGGCGAATCCTCAACCTGAGCCCTTTCACTGTCACTGACCACACACCAATGGAGACTGTGGTTGATATTTTCCGAAAACTTGGACTCCGGCAGTGTCTGGTCACTCGCAGTGGGTGAGTAGTTGGCAGTCGAGTGAATATTTTCATTTTGTCTTATTTTGTGAAAGGATGAATTAGAGAACCTCACTCATGTCTCTTCAGGGCGGCAAAAGAAGTCAGACTCGGAACCAAAATGGTGCTTGCAGGGTCTTATATTTCATTCTGTTCTCCCAAATCCTTAGTGTATTCTCATTTAGATAAGGTAGAAATAAATACAAAAGAAACTGTTCTGACTTCCACTGTCATTCCGTATTTAACAGAGGCAGGTTTGGCAAGCAGTATTGTTTGCAAAGAATGTGCCTGTTTTGAGACATCCAGCTAGATTTGATGCTTGTGAAGATTGTGATAAAGGTGGAGGAAAATTAATCTATTCCACTTTATTGGATAATGGAAAGGTGTATAAACCAAAGGCCCTCAAAGAACAGCTGAAGGAGGTGGGCAAACATGAAATTAGGAGAATAAAAAGCTGCACCATGTGAACTAGAAATAGCATCCCATAGTTCCAATGGAATTTGAGATATTTGGGCACCAGGGGTCATCCCAGGGTCTAGTGATAGCAGGATAGCCAAACCAGAGCTATCACTTCCAAATGTGGAAGACTAAAATTTATTCTTCTGTTAAAAAGCCTTTTTGTTATTAAAAAATATTGCATATTGGTTGTTACTGTCAATGCAGGATCTTCAGCATTATGAAAATAAGAATCATTTTTGGGGCACAGATAAAGGTTCTTATTTTAGGTGCCTGGATTCAGAAATTTAGATCTTGACTTTAAAAACTTACATGAAATGAAAGGTGGAAAAACTGTTAACATAGTTTCAGAATTCAGTTCCTAATGGTCTTCAAGGACTGGAAGTAAAAGCCCTTGAATACTGAGGGTTATGAAATTTTTGACTCTTGGGGCCAGACATCCTATAGGCCTCATTTTTCTTGACAGATATAATTCATTTAGATTCCCATAAATGAGAAATTATCATTTAAATTTGAAGGAATTATGCTGTCAGCCAGTGAGAGTTTCAGAAACCCTGTGCTTTAGCTTACTTTGTGTATTACTAAGCACTGATACCTTGAGTTTGACTGCAGGTCCTCTGCAGCCTGAGCCTAAGGAAACTTACTATTTTGTTGTACAAAGTGTTAGTTGCTGTAGCTCCTCACTCAGTCAGGTTCCCAACAAAAGAGGTAACAAGCCAAAGTAGTTCACTTAATTATCGTGGCTGAGGTAGGAGAAATACATGAGGTGAGAATACTTTCATAAAAAGATAATGATTGGGGAATTGATGAGATGGACAGTGCTGTATGGAAACACTCACAAAATGTCCCTGCAGCTGAACAGGGAAAAAACCTGGATGATGTATGAGATGACTGTTGACCTTTCGTTTCCTTTTCTCCTATAGGAGGCTGCTGGGTATCATAACTAAAAAGGATGTATTAAGACATATGGCTCAAATGGCAAACCAGGACCCTGAATCTATCATGTTTAACTAGACTGGTGAAGAAGAAGAAAGTAACCCCAAAGGAATCCCTTCCAGGTTAACACGAAGGGTGTGTTTGGTGTTTCATCTTGCTTAAAGAGGAAAAGGTAATGCATATGAGGAATGGCCTGATATCCTCTGACAGAGGGAGTGGATGCAGGACAGCACTTATTTGACGAGGAAGGCAGTTCAGAAGCTCTGAGCAGCTGCAGACATCAAGCTGTGTTTCCTTAATGAGATTCCCAACAGCTCAATTGGAGTGCTGGTGGGTGTAAGTGATGTGGTGCTTAGAGACAAAGAGCCACCAGCACCAGTGGGAGGCAGCAAGGTCACAGCAACTCACAAGGCAGCTGTGAGGAGTAGCAGACACTGTTTATGTACAAGCTGCTAAGAGATGTAAAGGTTTGTGTTCCAAGCCAGAGAGCGTACATGAGTAATGTCAGCTGCTTTTGTTACTGGAATCATGGCTATTTATTTGCTACTGAATTATACCATTTTCATGGCGGACAAAAATTTTCGTATTTTTAAATGAAAGATTTTGTCATCTTCATTTATTTTGTAAATGTTTAATGAATCGAGACTGGAGTTAAGTCTTGAGAAAAGAATAAGAGTACACCTCAAATCACTTTAAAATGTAGTGTCCCTTGCTCCCTGCTTTAGGCTTTTGAGTTTTATACTGCTTAGCATTTTTGTCAACCAGCTTCCCCTTACTAATGTTGAAATGGGATTTATTTGTAAGAATTTATTATCTCTCTATGCAATTTTGCATACAAGTACTGTAAAATTTAGTATTCTGTGGCTTGCTGTGGTAACTGGAAAAAACATAGAAGCCCATAAAATAGTTCTCATCAGTGTTAGTGACACGAGATTGAATCCCTCACCTGTCTTTCCTTGCGTACATCACCATTTTTTACAAATGAATGAAATTCTGCATTGATACTTGGTTTTCCACTTAGGTCCTTTTTGTCATTGTTCTTTCTTGGCATTTTTCTGCACCTGCCAAGAGGTTGCTGAAACTATTTTAAGTCATAGACATTTATTCAGTAAGAGATCTACTTTTCATGCACCTGTCAGTCACAGGACTGTGGAATCCCTCTCCACAACAGTGTGGCTGCATAAGATCAGAAGGACTGAGAATGCAAATGACAAAGGAAAGCTTTAAGTATTTAGCTCTTTGCACCAAGAACACAAGATTTAACAGACCCTGGTAGAGACCTCTAAGTCACTCAGGTAAAAATGTTAAATTTTCCTAAACCCTTGTTCTGGTCCTGTGTGAGATACAGAGGGTCAACCCTTTAGTCAATACTGCTCTCAGTAGCAGAATACCAAACTGTACTCTCTGTAACACATAATTCACACTGCCCAGTGTTTACTTTATAGATGTAAACTTCAAGGTTGGAGAAAGGTTGCATCCTAACTTAGATGCCCTGAATCCCCTTCAGACCCGCTGGTCCCTTCATTTAGGCATCTGAGACCTCTGGTATTTTTGTTCAAATTCACACAGATAACTGGTGGTGTTCGGGTTGTCCTCATGGACAGAGATGTCCTTTCATGCCAGAGCAGCCTGCTGCTCACTCCAGCCCAAACCCAGACTGTTGATCTAACATATAGGCAATGTGCATGATTATTGTGTTCCTGAACTGTGACAGCTACTCAGGTGCCCCCTGAGTTAGATGCCCAAGTTCTGTGTCACAAATTCCTCCTCTTATCTCCTGTGCCCCTGCTTCCTTCTGGCATGGGTCCCACTGCATTCACACGGAGTATGGTCCGAATTGCTGAAGTAAAAGAAGTGGAAGTAAAGGGATAATTTTAATCTGTTAAATGCTCCACTTAACAATGGTGTTTGCAACAGACTGACAAATATATGTAGCTCTGGCCAAAGCACATAAATATTTCAGTGTATACTTTTTTGTTAACTGAACAGCTGCAGTACAATGTATTATTAAAGAGATATTGTTAAAACTATGTAAACTATAGAACTGAGCAGCTCCTTTCTTCTGAAAACAGGAAATGCAGCATAATGTGGTTATTTCTTATGTTTTTCTGTGAAGCTATCAGCAGCCAAACTCATAAAAAACCAACCAAGTCAACAACAATGCTCATAAACACTAAGATTCCCTGATTTGATCAGAGATGCCATCATAAAATTAGTTCATTCCCACAACTAAATCCAAGTGGGGCTTTATACAATTGTCAATTTCTACCCATAACTTGTAGAATCTAAGGGGTTTAGACTAAGATAAATAAGCTGACTTTTGAGGGCAATCTCATTCTTGGATTAAAACTGTATGACCATGTTCTGCTTTCCATGTTTGCTAACAGGAACCCATATAGTGTATCAGCACTGAAAAACATTATCATTTTCTGAGAAAAAGTTATGGGCTTGGCTAACTGAGGTTAATCTGGCTGTGAACACAAATTCACATGTGTATTGACTTGGATTATCAGGTTAAACTCAGTCTGTGGTTTGCATAGGCATAAACCTGTGTGGTTAATTCCCATTAATACCCAGAGGCCTGATTTACTGAAACCAACAGTCACCCCTGTGATATCTTGTTGCCTTGCCTTATTAGACTACTTAGGAGAACTTAAAAACAGGATCTAAAAAATCAACATGGTGGTTTGTAACAAACAACAACAGAAGGAATTGAGATTTATGTAGTTATTGTGGGTGCAGTTTGACCCTGGACTATCTCCCAAGTAAAAGGCAGGTAAATGGGTGTACAGCTCTCTTCTAATAAAACACATTCCTTTCTAGATGGAAAGTTTTAAATACCTAAGGGGTCAAGGGAAAAACCTTTGGATATGTAACCATATAGTGCTGCTCCTTATTCCAGTTTCTGTTCAAAAGATGTTAAACCCTTCAGAGCAGGGTTTAACATTCCTGGACAGCTATCTGGCTGTCCAGGAATGGCACACTCATGGCTAACTTCAGCTGCTTGGTGTTATCATCAAGGCTGAGGCTGATGCTAGAATAACATGGAGGGCTTTGAAACAGGACAGACTTTGCTAATTAGAAAACTTTCTCCATGCTACAGCCTTTGTTGCTCTTCCCACTGGTGTCAGAAAGGGAACACCCTTAACATAAATTAATAACATGCTTATCTCAAAAAATGCAGTTATGATGTAATGATTTATTTCCCCATAACAAGCCCATTATCAGGCACTGTTTTCCATCTGTATTCCAGAATTTGTCTCAGAAGGTACTGCATAGACTCCAAGAGGCATAGATCTCAGGCTTAACTATTTATTTGAATTTGTAGACCTCAAGATAGTCACGTAGCGTTATCAATCTGAGTTACACGAGTATTTTAGTATATACTGATGACTTTATGCAACCTCAGTTCAGTCCCTCAAGCAGCTGGCCTTCAAAAATGCCCAACTAAACTAAACAGGAGAATAAAAATCATTGAATGATGGAGGTTCAGTATTGTACCTTTGTTTTTGCATGAACTGTGTTCAGTTACATTCAGCTCCTGATGTGTATTTGAAGCAGTGTGTACAAGAAAATTTAATAATAAAGTATGGAAATGGCTGACATTAGACAGACCCTTTGGCTGTCCCAGTGACACTAATTATTAATTCTTATGCTTTGAAGAAGCAGAAAAAGAATGTTTAAGAATTACAGGAGACTCACTGATTCCGTGTTGAAATGACACAATATTTATGACTATAGTTTTGCTTTGGCTCTGTTTGTTGTTTTGGTTTTTTTAATTGTAGAAAACAGTGTATATGTTGCACCTTATAAAAAACAATGTTTGGACTCTATTTTTTAAATAAAACTGACTTACAGAACTGAAAACATTTCTTGAATGCCTTATTAATGAGAGAAGTATTTCACTTAATGTCTCTATGATTTTTATGTTTCATTTTCTCACTCTTTGGGATAACTCAAGCCTGACTGCTACAGATCTAGGATATCCAATTCAATTATGGGTTAGGTAATAAGCAGGGAGTTAGTGAAGTTCATGCAGTGGACTGCAGAGAATCAGCCTTGATGGCTGTTTATTTTATTTTCAGAGATAAATGTTTTTTCTTCAGCGTCATAAATACCTTAGAAATCTAAAAAAAGAAGAAAAACGATTTATCTAACCAGGTTTTTCTGTCTATAATGGTCATGAAACTTTAAAACTAGATGTTGCAAAGCCCCTATGATATAATTTTTGTATATATTTTTCAGTTGCACTTTAATTCAGAGCTAAGATCAAAGACTGAAAATGACAGGTTTGATCATCCCCATTTAATTGGATCAAACTTACCCTAAATCTCTGTCAGAGGCTAAATTCTAGGTAGTAGCAAAGAATATGGGCTTGTTCCTGATGAACATGCTAACTAAAATGAACATGCCAGCAATATCCTAGTTCCAGTTACATGACTCATTTCAGAAGCTGGTGTTGGGAGTCCCACGGCCTTCACCTCTTTCTATGGACTGCCATGCCCTTAACACAACCCAAAACACACACCAAAAAGCCAGGAGTCATCAGGCATATAGCAGCTTTAATAAGTAGTAGTAATTCCTGTAGTTTGTATTTGGTCATGGGGTTCTGAACTTTAGACCTACCTGTCATCACTTGCGATGGCACACCTGGGAAATGGAATAGAAAATGTTGAGAGGAATTCAGCACTGCCCTGGTGCAGCTGTGCTCCACATATCCTGGCCTGTCCTCCATTCATCCAAACCAAGCAGCCTGTTACCATCCAGGTGTGTTCCTGCTCCTTCAGGGGAGGCTCTTCCTCCACATCAATTTCCTACAAGCGGTATTATTCCCTCATGCTGTTCTGCTCCTCTGCTCCAATTGTGATCTTGCTTCCAGCTCCTCTCTGCTGAAGTGGCCCACTAAGCACGATCTCACAGTCACTGTATCCAAAATAAGAAAGGGGCATCTCTGGTGGAGGGCCCCCGCTTGTGGCAGACAGGATTTTGCATTGCTGCTTCCTGGAGGATTTGGCAAGCACAGTGTTGCTGGAATGCTGCACTGAGTTTTTTGATTGGTTTTTGGCTTGCTATCTCCTAGGATTTGATTATTGAGTTGTCTCTGCTCAAATTAAGGTGCAAACAAGACCTTATGCCAAAGTCAATAGTACGGATTTTATTTAACAGTAAATGTCAAGTAGAGAGACACAGAAGAGAGGGAGGGAAAGAAAGTGTGAGAGAGAGATTAAGCAAAGATATCACCACCACATGGAATCCTGCGGTGTCCTGCTGGACCTTCTTCATCCTGGTCTGCCTGGTGGTGAGGGTTCCCCTGTTCTTCTGAAGGTACCACTTTATTTATACAGTCCAAGTCCTGGGTACTCATAAGGTGTGGGTATCGTTTCCACCTGGCATGGGATGGCATGTGTGTAAGGTATTTCCTTTCTCACAGTTTGCCTTGGAGGGAATTTTTGTCCAAATAGTTACCTAGATCCGCCTCACCAGGCCTGGCACCTTCCTGTTGTTGCTGTCTGCACTTTTCCCACAGTTTGCACAGTGGGGTTTTGTCCAGTGTGTTAATTCTAAACTTTCACCTCTAGACTCTGTTTAGGTCTGGTATTAATGCCTTCCTTTTTGCCATCTGTGCTTATCCTAAGCTCCTGTTGTGGTGGCTTCTCTTGTGGGAGCTTTCTTGTTTGACAGTGTTTAAGACTGTTCATTGTGCTTCTCCAAGTCCTCACTCGATCTTAATGCAGTATCAAAAAGATGAACTTCTGAGAAAAATAGCTGCTGCATTTCACAGATCAGTCTAGTATGTTCACCATCTCAACCAGTAACTAGTGACTTCCCACTGAAGTCAGTCTGGAGCTGGGACGTGACTGTGAGAGCTGTATCTGAAGCAGTTATGTGTTCTTAGGCAGAATGAGACAGGAACTGCTGACCTGTAGCTGCAGCATTTAATTCTCCATCCTTCCTTTAACCTTACTGTAGTCTGAGCATAATTAATATCCTCGATTTGAGCACATTTTAAGCCCTGTTTTAGCACAGTTAATTATTTCAACCCTTCCTATCTTTCAGAATTATCTTGTGTAGTGAGGATTAAAATAATCTGTGTTCTTACTGGCCTTCCCCAGCCACAGCAGGTAACTGGTTAGGAACACATAACCATATGTAACAGCCAGCTTGGGGAGAGTCAGTGTTTGGCACTTCAGCTGTGTTTCATTTGAGAAATGATTGTGCAGCCTGAATAATCAGTGCACAGCTCTCTGTGGGGATCTGCAAAGCCTGATGATTTGTTCCTGGCTTGCACAGCATTTAGAGCAATGTTTGTGGCCAGCTGGTGTTACATACCCTTCAGATTACCAGTCTTTCTTAATCCACAAAGATTCAGTAAAGGGCACAGAAAAAATGTGCAAATTGCTTAGGAAACTAGACAATCAACTATATTAACTAGGAAGTTTTATTGTCTCAAAGTTATGTCCACAGAGGCATCCCACTCTCAGTAGAACCATTCCCTGTGAAGGGTTCACTGGCTGCTCTCACTACTAGTAAGGAGTAATACCTAAAATACAAAATCATATCTGTTTGTATTGACTACAACCAATGCTGTTGGTTTTCTTTCCTAATGTATTCTAAAAGACAAATTTTTTCCCATTTGAAGTAAGCTTGCTGTTTCTACAGTTGCTATTGAGAGCCAGGCTGTGGCCATGCACAATTTAATGTGGAGTGCTGCAGGACTGGTCCATTACATCCTAGTTGAGTGTTTCTCCTTTGATAAACACAGTAAAAAGGACTGGTTGCCATAATTGTGCCATGCAAAAAGACCATTCCAAATAATTAAAAAGTCAGATGAACTGTAGTTCTTTGCTTCTAAAGATTCCCAACAGGCAAGACTGAAAGGTTATGAAGCCTTATGGTTTATAAAATATATTTGTGTTTAGATCATTTCCAAAGTTGCAATTTGCCTAAAGACAGATTTTGCTTACCTAACTCTCAGATTACGTGACTATTACAATCCAAGATTTCTGAATGATGTACAGGGGGCAACCAGATCCTTGAAGTCCCCAAGCCTGGGAAGAAACACCTAAAGTCTGCTGTGGTTCAGGGATGAGGGAGAGGACACAAACTCTATCAAAGGCTCCAAAATGACCCTGGTCAGGAGTGAGATTCAGGAAAAAAGCACAATATGTACTGTCACCAGCCTTTCTTTTTCCATAGTAGCCTCATGGTTAGAGACTCTTGGGATCTCATAGGGCAGGGATCCAGTTTTAAAGCTAGGTAAATGTCCATGCAATACAGGTCTTGTAGGTGTTAAGTGCAGCTCCTTCATTTCTAACTGCTGCTCTGGTGGGCCTTCTGCCAAGCCAGAAGGAGCATTGTCCTAAAAGGGACTTTTGTAGACTTCTACTTAAAGATAACTCAGCTAGCTGTTCTGAATCACATTGAGATGCAGATTCTGTGTATAAATTTTTATAGGAAACTTAGGCTTCTGCTTATACCCTCATTTTTAGGATATTGGGATGTTCATCACATTTTTAGGCCTTGCTGTAGCCTGAACACAGCACTTTGCTTCATGTAATTGAAGTTAAAATCTAACAACCATTTGTCACCAGAATATTTAACCATCTGCTATGCAGTCACTGCTTGAGATCAATTATCATTTAGATTATTGTGCTAATTAATAATTTTTAATCTCTGTCCAACATTTAAGCACCTGTTTAATAATAATATTTATTTATTTATTTATCCATCCAATTAACTAATTCTAATGGTACAATAATTAGAGGTAGAACAAAAGTATAAATGATCTGCTTGAAGATTTTCCACATCATAGATAATTAGCATTGACTTTGGCCCTGTCTCAACTTTTAAGGAACACTACTACAAAGCACTAGTCACAGGAACACAAGGACTAAACCATAGACGACTCTACAGCTCTTCTTCCCAAACATATGGGAATATACAGGAATCCCTTCCTTTCCTCTCTGTCAGGCCAGGTTTAGGCAATAGAAATCCCTGCAGATTTGATGGGTACAGCAACTCCTGTTTGGTAAATCTCTCCATGTCACACTGCTTCCTTCCAGGTAAACAGGCACCATTCCAAGAGCACCAGTTTTCCTTCTGTGTAAGGATAAGTGGGTAGGGCAGGTAACACCTCCATCCCCTCCTCCTTTTCTCACTTTGCTGTTTTTCTCCTCATTCCCAACCCATTCTGCCTCTTTGCTGCAGCTTTTCTGTAATAACTCAAGAACCCCCAAACAAATCAACACATCTGCTCTTTCTGTTCACGTGGGACTTCTGCACAGAATGCAAATTTGCCAGCAACAAAGTCAGTAGCTAAGCTACAGTCTAGCTACCAGCATTATTTCCACCAAATAAATATTCAGTGCTCATGAATTGTAAAAGACAAGCAGTTGAGGGACCAGAACCAGAGGCCAGCTTGATCATCTGATGGCCTGGTACATACAGACCACACTAACATATACTGCCTTATTTACTCGTTTTCTGGCTCCATGTTAAAATTCTGCCTTCTTGCTGTTCAAGATCCAGCAATACAGAGGACAGGAGGAGTTCCTTTTGGCAAGATCCCTTTTTTTCTCAGGATAGTGCCCCATTCATGGGACTATGAAGCTTTTTGTCCCTCTTACTGTAGCTTTTTCATTCTTCGTGAACATATAGATGAGTCCAGGGGTGAAAGCAGCCTTCTGAGCAGTGGTTACGTTTGCTTCCACACAGAAAGAGAGAGTGCTCCTCTGCCTGGTGACACTCAAACAGCAGCTGGAGCAGCAGCACAGACACCTCCTGCCCAGCAGAGCTGAAGGCCACTGCCACCACTATCTCCTCCCATCTTCATTGGCTGTAGGGCTCTGGGAGCAGGAATGCACAGGGGGAAAAGGAGGAGAACTGCAATACTCGGCTGATGATACACCCTGTCGGGAATGAGTTTTAAGCTGGTCCTCAGAACTCCTGGTTGGCCTCTTTCTTCCCACTGCTCCCTGCAGCTAAGCTCCCAGTTCGTCAGGGGAGGAGTATTCAGTGAGTAACTGCATCACACTGCACAGCCACACCAGGAATTGCATTTAACTTTTCTGCAGTTGCACAAAGTCTGCCTTTCTCAGATCAATGGAAAACCAAATCCATGGTTGTGTCTACCACAACTCCACATGCACTGAGCACAAGGGGCTGGCAGTTTATCAGAGCCAGCCATGGTCTATCCTCATATCTTTCCTGCACTGACAAGAAGGCCCCATGGTTTTCCTTACATTTATATTTTCTATCAGCTTCAAAGAGAAGATATAATCAGTTATAAGTGTGTTCAAGTACTGGAGGACACTTGAGAGAGGCCAGAGTCCTTGTGTGATAAGGAGAGCTAGCAGTGCCACACAGGCACCCTGTGCTACCTCTGACCCAGGGGATGACATTCAGGTACACCTGCAACATGCTGGGGCAAACATTCCCTAATGGCTTTAAACAGAAGGATTTAGACTAGATATTAGGAAGAAATTATTTACTGTGAGGGTAGAAAGGCACTGGAACAGGTTTCCCAGAGAAGGTGTGGATGCCTCATCACTGGAAGTGTTCAAGGCCTGACTGAACAGGACTTTGAGCAATCTGGTCAAGTGGAAGGTGCCCCTGCCCATGTCAGCTGGAGTGGAACTAAAGGATCTTCAAAGTCCCTTTCAATCCAAACCATCCCATGATTCTGATTCCATTCTGTGCTGCACCGAATGCTCGGGGTGTTTAGCGATCCACTGCTACAGGCTCTAAATTTAGCTGCAGCATTTATTAATCAGCCTTAGGACAATGAGCAAGGATTTATCAGCTCCAGCGGGTTGGAGCCGCGGGGTCCCACTAGGTGGCAATCCAGCCCTCGGCAGGGCTGCGGCGGCAGCGCCAGTGCCACCAGCCGTGCTCAGCCTGGCAGAGGCCACCGCGGGGTCCCTGCTGTGCGCTGGCTTCTGATTCTTGCAGGAATCAAAGCCGTATAATTGTTTGCTCTAAATGTATAATTTGCCTCATGAATTTTCGCCGATATAAAAATTTAAATCCATTTTTAAAATTTGTATTTATTTATGTATGTGTTTATTTTAGCTATATATGTTCTGTCGGGAACAGGAGAGGAAAGAAAGAAACCTTTTTCTTTGTTTGGAGTATTTGGCAGGGCTAAAACACAACTGTCTGCTTTGGCTCCTTAAACCACATATCACATCTGTAAAAACATAGTGGCAAAAAGAGGAAAAAAATAATCTGCGGTGCTTTCCTGGTGGTTTCTATGAGGCTTTCATGTAACCAATACATTTTCATCAATTATGCATTTAGGTCACAGGAAGAGTTGGTTGAAGGAATTCTTTTGCCATTTCAAAGTCGCTGTCAGGAAGAAAATATAGCCAAGCTGATGGAGCTAGAAGAAATACAGTTTTGTTCTTCTGAGCTGATATTTTTCTTCTTCACTTTCTTTACAGTTATTCCTATTTGCATAAGTATGTATTTCAGCATAGCAATATCTGTGCAGGGAATGCACAGAGGCCCTTAGAGCATGGAAAAGTCCTATTTTGCATGGCAGTTCTAAAACAGGTTATTGTTTATGTTGTTTACACAAAACAGCATTAGAGAATTGAGTAAAATGCCTTCCCTGTAAAACATTTGGTCAGATCTGGAAAACAGCTCCTTGGTGGGTGGCATTACCATATGTAACCTTTAGGCTTCTGTGCAATTTACAACCCCTAGTTACATGCTTAAATATCCTTTTAAAAGTATAATGAGAATTAAGTGCTGAGGAACAGGTTTCACAGAAACCACCACACAGAACAGGCAACAGCTGATACTAGCTACCAAAAAATGCCAGAGAAGACCTTAAGATCTTACCTCTTCCCTATACTGGTAATCACAGAAGTCTCAGTGCACTTACTTTCTTTTTTTTTCTTGTGTAAAATGCCTAAGAATTTGTGGAAATGCTTCTGGTGCTGTGGTGCACCTTACATGTGCTTTGAAAGTTGAACAGGAAACAGAAGATCAAGGGTCAGGGCTTTTCACTCCTACACCTAAGGAGGCTGACCCCATCCTGCAAACCCCGGCAAAATTAACATGTAAAGGCAGAAGGGAGAAGAGAGAGATTGCTGCAATTAGTAGGAGAAGAAAGCTCTGCATTCCCACTCCTTCTGTCAACTCTGCTAATGTATTTTATTTACTTTTCTCAAAGGTACAATATATTACCAGCCTTGGGAACAGGGACAAAATGGAGGTCTCTCACCCTGGCAGTAAATGCCACAGCAGTTAGGCTAGAGATTTTCCCTGTGCTTTTCCCTGTGGCTAGTACCATGCATTCCTGTGGCCCAGCTTCAGCAGGAAAGGGCAAAGCATGCTTTTCACTCTGTTCTTTCCTAACCTGAAGATCAGGGCTCCAGACTGAGGAGGATCATGCAGCCAGGTGATGCTTTTCCAGTGCATCACTTCTTCCTTGGGCCATGAACCTGTAAGCAAATGGGTTTGACATTTGGCAATGCTTGAGCACCAGCTCATGCTGGGTGACATAAGACTGGTTTGACTAAGACAGACCAAGTTGTCTGGTGTGCTGGCTCTGAAATATGTGGCTCCTCAACAGGAGTCAAGTTGGGCTAGCAACAACCCTCCCTCCTAGGAAGTGTGGGGGAAAGATTAGCAGAGAGTAAGTGTTGTGCCCACAGAGCTAGAATATCCTGGGACCAGGGTTGGTGTCTTCACATAGCATATATTGCCCTGTACCTGCTTGTTTGGATCAATATATTTGGCAATGAGTAAATTGCTTCCTACTGACCCTGAGGGATCTGAGAGAGGTGATGGAGAATTTGTGAAATTTGAAGTTGTTAGGGACCAAAGCTCCTTATTACAAAACAGATACCTGTACTATCCTGGTCTGAAGTGTCTCTCTGCTAAGAGTGAAACACTGAGAAGGCCTCTTTAATCCAGAGCAATTTTTATTCATTTGTTTTCATTCTGTATGTGAAGAGCTAAGAACTACATCAAAGGTTAAATTTAGCATATTTGTACTACATATGTATAGTCATTTCAGATATTTAAATTGATTCTCAAAATAGTCTCACCAGCAAAAAGAAAACCTCCTAACTGCCTTAAAACAGAAAAAAAAGTTAAATTCTGCTATAATTAAGGTTACACATGCAAAAGTTAGCAGTTTTCCTATGTTTATGAAATAAATCTGTCCTATGAGACAGGTAATCTGGAGGCAGGGCTCTTTCATGCCTTCCTCTCAGAGGTGTCCTATTTTCCACAAACACTTAGGTATGTATTTCACTGTTTGAGTGTGACTTTAGCATTGGAAAGGGCTGCCAAGGAAAGTGGTGGATGGATCACCCCTGGAAGTGTTTATGAAATGACTGGATGTGGCACTCAGTTCTGTGGTTTAGCTGACACGGTGGTGGTGTTCAGTCAAACATTGGACTCCACGATCTTGGAGCTCTTTTCCATCTTAATGATTCTGTGATTATGGAGAAACCTCTAGGACTTTTATCTAAAGCCTCTGGTTCTGTTGCTTCCTGGATTTCTTTAGTAAGTTGCTAGTCAATACTGACCGGTGAGAATAAAAAAAACAAACCAAAAGTTTTATCTGATACCATCTGCTAATCCTGGTATTCTCCTGAGAATGACCCCTAAATCACTGGACTACTGAATAGCATTAGAAAGAAAAACTGGCATTTCCGAGAGTAAAAGTCTTCATTTCCTTTACTTTTCTTGCAAATAAAATAAAGTGGATCATGCTGAAGGAAAGAAAATCTTTTAGTGACATTTTTGTGAGAAAAAAGCACTCCAGAATATTGCAGTTTCCCCCCACCCAAGAATGTAGTTTTATTGCTTAGGCAAAGGCATAAGTCATTTCTACAGCCCCTCTTAACCCCTTGCAGGCACTTAGATCTTACCTTTTCTTCCAAGGTTACGTCTTACTAAATTGTGGGAATGAAGTCTTTTCCTTTGTTAGAGTAAATACTAAGCCATCCATTTACTTTGTGGGGCCTAAGATTTACAGACTGTTTATGAAAGATAAGAAAAATCAGGCTTTGAAATTCCCACTGACAAATTTTGCAGCAGTGGAAATATTAGCTTTTCTCTTCTACTTATTCATACTAGGAATTAATTCTGGTTTACTTTGCTCTAAACACTGTTTACTTTCTGTTTTCCAGCTTTGCTATCAGCCAGAAATTACCTTTCACCCTAGAACTGTATTTTTTCTATTTCTGCGCAATAGTATATATTGAAGCATGTTAAATGCTTTTAAGCCATAGACTGGCAGGTGCTACATAAATATTTATCTTTGTTATGATTACTTAAAGCAGAAGACTCAGAGGTATTTAAAGGAAAAAATAAAATAGCCCCACCTTCTGCCCTTAGTTTTCACATCTATTTCATAATCAGTTCAGAAAAAAAATCCCTCACAGAAAGGAAATATTCAAACTGCCTTGCAGCACAAAACAAGGATAATTCCAACTCCTATTAAATTCCAACATTTGCACTCACAGGGGATTTAATTTTTTAATGGCCTTTGAAACAGTTTTTCCCCCCCCAAAAAACCCCAAACTGAAGGGTTTCATTACAAAATACCCTTTTTAATTCTCCTCTTTGCCATCAATCTATATTCTTTCTTGCTTTTGTTGAAGTGGTGTTTATTCAGATTATTTGAGCTGGCAGGATGGTGGAAATGGGAGGGATGTCTGTCTTTGGAAAAAAAGTCTATGTGACATTCAGCAGAATATGTGTTTGCTGCACTGCTCTTTGACTATTGTTCCGGGATCACTAAGGTTTACTTAACCAAAAGTTTCAGGGAGGCCAGGTGCCTTATATTATATGCCTGAGTGTTCTTTCCTGACTGAGTTGCTTTTCCCATTAGTTTTTTGTCCCATTCCCATTTGAGGTTTGTTTCCTGTTCTTTTTCATTTCACCTTAGCTTTCCATGCAAGGACATCCAAATAGAAAGAGACAGTCATTGCCATGGTTTTCACTCTAAAACTGAACTTCCTGGCTTTTATGGCTCATAATCAATCCCATAATGTACTGTGATTTCTGTGTATGAGTGGCAAGAAGTAAAAGGGAGTTTATTTTGCCTGTATGCAGACAGGCCAACTTTCACACATTAGGAGCAGCAACTAATCACTCACAACATTTCCTAAAGTTTATGGTGCTGGCAGACAGCTGTTTTTGTTCCAATGTGATGGTTTCTTTGCAGACTCCTGCTGCCAGCAGTGTCTCAACCACTTTACTAGTGCTCCATGCACTGCACATCCTGGACTACTGCCTTAAAAGTTCCTTTCTGCTTTACACAAACAAAAGCAAACGAGTCTGCCAACAAATACTGAAGAGACAGACACATTGTTACAGTGGCCAAGTGCTCTATGAAAGGGAAATTTCAGTTACCAACACCTTGAACTGAAAGAACGATATGATAGTACATAGGCATTCACCCCAGGTCCTTCAAAAAAGATTTTAGCCTTATATTTTGTTTTGATTTCCCCCTCTCCTGTTAAATCATGGCCCTTGGAAGGATGAAAGTTCACTAAATCTACTACTCATGATATAGGAATAAAAAAAAAGTTACCTATAGTCTCTGAAAGTTAACCAATGTTACTGTAAATGCATTTGTTCCATATATGTTATAAATGTATAGAAGCAGGGCCTTGCCTAAGCAATTGATAAAAATATTTAACAGCTCTTCAGTATTTGACTTGATTAACATGTAGCTTAAGAGACTGAGGAAAGCATTCATTTCATCTCTGCAATGCTTTGTCTATAACCTCCTATCTGCAAACTTGTTCTGATGCTTCTTGTCTTCAAAGACTTCAAAAGTATGTCCTTGAAGGTGAGAATATACCCCACTGCTGACAGCCCAAGTGTCTGGCTTTGAACAGAACTGGTGTTGGAAGATTGGCATCTATGGATATTCTATGGATAGTATGAGGCTGAGCCCACAAACACCAGTCAGCCTGAAGATAAAACTTTCTAGAAAAGAAACAGGTGAAAGAAATTCAGCAGATCTCTCAACTGCAGTAAGTTACTAAATACAGATGAAAAAACAAGTGCATTGAGGAAGGTGAAAAAATCCCTTTAATCAAACCATTAAACAATCATCTCCGACTAATGAGGTGTAAAACTCTGAACATTTGAAGTGGATTCACTTTCCTTCTCTCCCACTGATACAGACACATTTGCAATCATGTATATTTGTTCAGTACAGTCATGCTGGTTTTAACTTCCATCTAATTATTATTTATATGATAATAGTTTCTAGGACCCCAGTCACAGACCAGAAGGCTGAAGTGCTAAATGTACAACACTTGCAAAAAAATGTATTGAACCACAAAGATGAGAGGAAATCCACCCAATAAATTCAGTCTTGATTTTGCAGTTGGTTTTATCATGCTTCTAATTAATCTGCTACCAAAAAAAAGACAGTAGCAAGCATAATTTACTAAAAACCAAACCCCCTCTATCTTAAATGTTGCATGGTTTGCCAAAGAATCTAAATGCAAGTTACATTTTAAAATTCATTGAAAAACTTTAAGTATTTTTTTAGAAACCTTACAGGCAGAGGTTCAATAAGTAATGGGTGAAGGCATTACTTTATTTGTCTTTTATGTGAGCAATTGTGATTATGAGAAAAAAAAGAACAAGTCCCTAATGCAGGAATTTGAGTGAAATTCTGTGGGTCCTCCATTATACAAGAGCTCAAACTTGTCAGTTATAATGGCTTTGTGTTACATCTAAGGGACGTAGATTTAAAGAAACTGAAATAAATGAATAAATAATGCTTCTTTTGGAAAGTACCTAATGCACAATAGAAAACATTGTCCCAAAAGACACCAAAAAGCACTTTTCTCAAGCAGGAAAGAGCTGCTTGGCTCTGGCAGAGCTGCTGGAAATGATTGTCAGAGACTACTTAACTAGATGTCAAGGGATGTCCTTCCTCCAGGGGAGTTTAGATTGGATATTAGGAAAAACTTTCTTCGCAGGGAAGGTAACCACACATTGGAACATGCTGCCCAGGGAAGTGGTGGAATCACCATTCCTGGAAGTGTTCAAAAGGTGTGTGGATGTGGCACCTGGGGACTTGGTTTAGGGTGAACTTAGAAGTGCTGGGTTTACAGTTGGACTCGATGGTCTTCGAGGTCTTGTCCAACCTAAATGATTCCATGATTCTTCAGGTGGTGTCTCCAATGACTCAAAGGCACTGGCATAGCTCCTGCCATGCTCCTTTCCATGACAACTTTGGAGTTACTGTGATGGGCCAATATCCCCTGCCTCAGCTGGAGAACAGCCTTTGGTCCCAGCAATACCTAACATGATGTAAAGTTATGGTGAGGACGGGCTTGATAATCGGGTGGGGGGGAAGAAAGAAGATATATCCCAGCCATGTTTGAACTGCTAGCCACAGGGCACAGTATAACCACACTTGTAGGTGCATGGCTAGCTAAATACAGCAGGCACTGAAACCACTTTGACATCAACTAGATTCCTGTTAAATGCTTTAATGTTCCTATTGGGAATGGTGCCTGGTGGCTTGTTTCAGGACTCAGGTCACATTAGGCAGAGCATCACTCTAAATCCTGGAGAGATGCATCCAACAAGCCCAGCAAGCCCAGCCTCAGCAGAACTCTACTGGGTGTGCTCTGTCTCTGCTCCCCTCCTGGGCTTTGTTTTCAGCCATTGGGCAGATTTCCCCCCGCCCAGAGGAAGACAAACACCTCTATTGGTGCTACTTCTGAAATCTCAGGGGTCCCCCGCTGTTAGCTGTCTGCCAGAGGAAGGGCACTGTGCCTCAGTCGTGGAAACACAAACTCAGAATTAAAGGCAAGAGTACAGCTGAGGCCCTCCTATGGGGCTACATAAAAACATCCATCCTATGGATCAGCACAAAGCAGGACAGGTAACACTTGAGAGGCATCCTCCATGTCAGATCCCTGACCTGGGTGTGCCTGTGCTCCTGGGATCCTCTTGCAATCAAAGAGGCAGCAAGCCTCTGCTCTGAGCTCTGCTGGATGCTGTGCTGTTTCTGCACTGGCTGCCTAGGGAGCCAGCAACCCCTGTCTGGAAACCTAAAGGTCTTAAATGCCTTAAGTAGATCGTGTGAGAGACTCCCTCCTCTGCTCCACCTCGTCAGAGAGTTGGCAATTGGTGGTAACACACACAGGTGAGAGGAGAACAAAGGAAATCTCCTTTATTTCTGCTAGAAGAAAAAGAATGCTCTATTCTTCTTTTAAAGCATGCAGGATTATTGATTCATTTATTCATAGTACTCGGGTTTTAATCTGTCAGGGAATAATGACCCATTATTTTATACTTATGGGAAATGACACTTTCTAGTACCTGGTATTTGCAGCTGTCAAATTATATGTGTCAGCATCTGTCACTCTCCAGTGTTACTTAACAAATGAGTTTTGCATATCCCAATGAGCTTCTGTGAGAATGGAGAAAAATATTAACACCTCTTCTGGCAACTGTACAGACTGACTGCTATTTTGGCATATTCACTCCTGCTCTGTATAGTCTTCCCATGTACAGCCCAGACTGCATTGTTGTAACAGGCCTATTAGATACACTAACACACATATTTATGCTTCAATGGACTATTTTCCTTCCCTAATTCAATTGACTTCAAGAAAAATGAAAATGACAGTGTTAAATCAGAGAGAATCACAGAGAAACACAGAGTCGTTAAGGCTGGAAGGGAATTCTGGAGATAATATAGTCCAACCACCCCCAAGTCAGGGTCACCTTACACAGGTCACACAGGAGCATGTCAAGGTGGGTTTTAAATGTCTCCAAAGAGGGATATCCCACGACCTCCCTGGGCAGCCCATTCCAGTGATTGACCACCCTCAATGAAAAGAAGTTCTTCCTCATGCTAAGGTGAAACTTCTTGTGCTTTAGTTTATGGCCATTGTTCCTTGTCCTGTTTCTGGGCACCACTAAAAAGAGTCTGGCACCATCCTCTTGGCACCCACCTTTGAGATATTTATATGCATTTATGAGACCTTCTCTCAGTCTTCTCCTCTCCAGACTAAACAGGCCCAGCTCCCTTAGTCTCACCTTAAGAGAGATGTTCAGACCTCTAATCACCTTTGTGCTAATCACCTGTCCCATAGCTCCTGGACCTTACTGGGAGTATCTAATTAACAGCTGATCCATACAGAGAGGCAAGACCCCTCTTTGGCAGATATTCTTTACACAAGCTCACAGAAAGAACCTTTTTCTTTTTTTTTCACAATTTCTTCATCTTTTTCTACATTGCTAACCAATACCAACTTTAAAAAACAACTTATCTGCTGCAACATAGAACAGTTTACCTGGACACTATTTACCAACACCAAGTGGGCAAGCATACCATTAGCACAAAGGAACAACTTTGCTTTTAAGGCTCATTGCATCGCTGTGATTTAAGTAAAGAAAAAAAGGACAGAAGCCAGACAAGTCAAAGAGCAAGGAATAGGCGATGCTGCTCCAGGAAGGAAGTACATTTTTACCATACTAAAAAGTATATTAGTATTGTACACTTAATTTTTTTTCTTGACTCCCATGACAGCTCATATTCTTCACTAATGGGCTACTGGGTCTTTTGGACTCTTCATGCAATCCATTGGCAGGACCCCAGGCCTATCTTAGGGACGTGAATTTCAGGCTAGAATTCCTCGCCCTCAGGATAGAAACTTTGGAAAGGGCAATATATGGGGCTTGGGTCTAGGCCCTTTGCTGCAGGATGGACCACAACCCACCATCGTGATTTTAGGGAAGATGACTGTGGTGTATTGAAGCAACTGTATTTTCTAGTACTGGGTTCTGTGTATTCTAACGTGGTGTGTTAACTTTTCTCACTGGAAATTCTGTGAGGGAGAAGTGTGATTTCCTCAAGTGAGTCATGCAGAGGAAAATTCCTGTTGGACATCCATGTCCAGACACAGCTTCTCCTTGTCTCAGATACAAAATCTAGGTATTTCAGAATCAGTCTCTATATTTTAAAGAGGATCCTGTTTGGGATTCTCTACTCTGATGCATGGCAGTTGCTGAATCTCAGTACAATATTGTCACTTAACAAGTCTGTGAGCCTACATATTTTCCATGGCTAAACACATGGAAGTGCTCAAGGCCAGGCTGGATGGAACTCTGAGCAGCCTGGTCTAGTGAAAGCTGTCCCTGCCCATTCCAGGGGCACTGGAAATTTAAGGTCCCTTCCAATCCAAACCATTCTATGATTTTATGACTGAAACACTGAGTTAGCAGCAAGTAGGACCAATCTGTCAGAAGCCTATTCCCACCTTGCTTCCTGCTTAGACTTACTTTTCTACAGTTCAAATAGATGAAAATGGGTGCACCACAAAGGGATGAAAGTTACTGAATACTTCCTTACACAGAATTGAACCTCATATTGACCCAGTTCAGTCCTGAAGATTTCATGAAGTTTTCTGTGGATGAAACTGGTGGATGCCACCCACAGGCAAGAGAAATCCCTACAGACAGCTGAGAACTGAAGGATGAGGTAGTGAAACTCATCATCCTTCATAAAGTCTTAGAAACTGAAGCTGGCTCCTAGTTCCAGTTTGCTCATACCCACAAACATCTGTGTCATTACACAATACATTTAATCACGGAAATAATTTAAGTTGTTCCCTTGGTCATACCATTTTAATAATTGAGCAGAAAATCAACTCTGATATGTTTCTTTCCCCATAGTATTACATATGAAACAATATATGTCTGTGAGCTAATAGCCAAAATAGAAAGCCAAGATGAAGATAGAGCACAACTACAAAGGAAAATAAATCATTGACGTCATGAGTTCACTAAGTACTGCTATTAAAAAAGGAAAATGATTTTCTGAAATTCTTCTTCTGTTGTTTCCCTGGCCAAAGTTGGTTATCAGATTCAAACTGAATATATGAAATTGCTTTATATCCTGAAAGTAAAATTTTCAGCAAAATTGCTATTCTTAATTAGCACTTCTTGGAATTCTTAAGGATTCATAAAATTGTCTGATATACCCTAATAACAGTGATTCCAGTTATTTGTTTTGAAGGTTGATTTACAAAAAATATTTTCCTGAGCCTTTCATTTATGCTTGTATTTACAAAAGAAAAAAAAAAAAGTATCAATATTCATAGTGATTGGAAGATATTTTAACAATATTTCAGATATTAGCCATGGGATTAATCTGAGTAAACAGATATCTGCACTGTAGATGTCTTCTATCTCTCAACTAATCAGCTTTGACTTCCTCAATATGGAAAGGAATAGAGGCATTACAGCAGAACCCTAAAGGCAGCATCTAAAATACTAAAATATCCAGTGAATCTTACCACACATCTAATTTTCTCTGTTAATGAAGGAAGAAACATGGAGTAATGAGATGAGTTATAAGCATCGATGGGACAGAAATCTAAAGTAAGCTCAGAGGAATTCTATGATCAGAAAGTACAAAGATTAATATGCATCAGGCTACCCCCAGGTTTATAGGTGATCAGCTCTGTACTTATATGGAAACCTGAGTACTCAGTGCTCCTTTTTATGGAATACTGAATGCAGTATGAATATGTGAGCAGCATGTTTAATGGGGAATAACAAAGTTTGCTTGATCAATAAAAATAAGTAACAAGAAATCTCAACAACAAAGATGAGCATGTGGATGGTTGAGCTCAGTTGGCAAAGGCTCAAATTAAAGCACTTCAGTGAAATCACTGATAGTAAACCATGAAATCAGAGCCTCTGACCTGAAGCACAGGCTAGACCTAGCATCACAACATTTTTATTCTTCTAAAATGCTTAAAGACAGTCTTTCCTGTTTTAGCCATTTGGACATTAATTCACCATGTTTTAGTGTGCCTACAAAACCTTTTTCAATTGGGCAAATGACCAAAGTAAAATATAAACCAGCAGTGAACTAATGTAGTTTGTGTGGCATTAAAGAACATGCATGATAAATTTTGGATTTAAAATAGAATAAATCAGTCATTTAAATTTAATATAAGCCGCATAATTTAATTCTGCTTCATTAGCCTATATAAACACAATAAAATCTGTCAAACGCAAACAAAAGGCCTCCTAGAGGTGATATTTTAATTGTAATAAAACTGTCATCTAGATTAAGAGGCCAGCTGAACAATTAATTCCTTCATAGAAGTTAACACTGTTCTAGAAAATGAGCTTTAGCTTTAATTTCTCCTGATGCTTTTGTGCTCAGGAAACAAGAACTTTGCTTGCAGTAGAAAGCAGAAACAATCTGCTCCATAGCCCTAGCACCACACCAGAAGAAAAAGGAGAGGGGGGGGAAGGTCTGGGTTACAGCATGAAGCTCTGCCTCTATTGCTTCCTTTAAACTATTGCTTTAACATAAATGGGCCTTCAGCTTAGAGATGGGATTTAGGGAAAGACCTTTTAAGCTGGTCAAACATCATCCAGTATGCTTTAGCCAGGTAGGAATAGGAGGTTTTGCCAGATGCCCCCTCCATGGACCAGGGAGCCACAAATGCATGTCCAGAGTCCCCTGGAATATTGCCTCCCACAGGAGTCCTTGTTCACTCAAATGGGGGCTAAGTCAGCAACACACACTGACTAACAAAATTGTACTTACATTTCCTTCTGGTTGCCAGTGGGAAAAAGTATACTGGTTTTTGGATTTTTTTCCCCTCAAAACCTTAATACAACTTGTGGCTTATTTTAGCTGGCTGAAAAACAAAACACTCAACTCTTCCACTGATTGGCTTTAATTGCTTCACTAGATGTCTTTCAGCTGGTGTCTATGAAATATTCACAACTGATAGAATCTAATCCCAGCTGGGACAGTTGACTATCAGAGTTTAATTTTGTTGGATTGATCTCCCCCTCCCCTCCCTTGTCCATTTACATTGGTGCTACTTTTCCATATTTTATTGCTTCATCCAAGATCCTCTGTAGCCTATACAGGGAAAAAGCAGCAAGGGCTCCTTTCATCAGCCTGTTGTGAAAGCACTAACCTGCACTGAAGGGGGAAATCATATTTTGCGTTAAAGAGTTATGTGGAATTGTTTACCTTATCCTTTGAATTTTAATCCCTAAAAGCTTTTCTTTCCTAAAAATAGAGCTGCATACTTTCTAAGCCATTTAGCAGCCAGACAGAAAAACCACCAATGTGCCTTTGACTCTGTTTTATTAATATCACATTTGAAAAAGAAATATCTCTCTGCTCTTCGGAGTGACAGAAACAATTTGAAGATTTAACAGGCGACAAGAAGCATCGTAATTTCTTCACCAAAGAAAAGAAACTGCCACAGATTTTATGGATGTATTTACAGTTCTTCAAAACTACTTTCTAAACTGTGTCAGTCCCTTGGATTTCTTCATCCCTGGGCTGGGTATCTCTGCTGTGTGCAGGGGCCAGCAGCTGCTCTTTTATTTGACTAACTGGGCACCTGCTCCTGCCAGAGCCATAAGCCAAAACATTCACAGCTGAGAAGGAACAGTGAGAGCTTAAATTTCCAAAGGTTGTGATTTCTAGCAATAAAACAGCCTCAACATTTCTGACAAGTCCCTCTTGCCTCTACCCCAGAGCCTGCACACTTGTCCCCCAGCTGCAGGGGAGGCTTGGGTCCTGGAGCCTGTGCTGCTCCCTGCACTTGGGGAGCCCAGAGGGCTGTTTACAAAATTGCCTATGAAACAGGTTAGACACATCCTGATGATTGGTACAGTCCCCTAGAGTTTTCCCACCCTTCCTCAATGCATAGCCATGCCTGCCAGGTATTGGATCTTGGTGCAGAGAGAGCATCCATCTACCTATGACCCAGACACATTGAAGAAATGTTCTGGAAGATAAAGTGCCGTATTGGCCTTACTAGAAAAACTAGCAAAGAAGTCTTTCACATATGTAAGATACTTAATGAATCAGAGAATGGTTTGGCTTGGAAGGGACCTGAAAGATCATCTAGTTCCAGCCCCCTTGACATAGGCAGGGACATCTTTCATTAGACCAAGTTGATCCAAGCCCCGCCCAACCTGGCTTTGAACACTTTCAGGGATGGAACATCCAGAGCTTCTCTGGTCAATCTGTGCCGTGCCTCAAGACCTGAACAGTAAAGAATTTTTTCCTAATATCTTCCTAATATCTTAAACCTATCCTCTTTCAGTTTGAAGCCATTCCTCTTGTCCTGTTACTACATCACCATGTAAAAAGTCCCTCTTCAGCTTTCTTGTGGGCACCCTTCAGGTACTGAAGTTACTACTGTAAGATTTTCCTGAATCCTTCTTTTGTCCATTATGAACAACTCCAAATCTCTCAACCTGTCCTCATGAGAGAGGTGCTCCAACACTCTCATCACCCTCATGACCCTCCTCTGGACCCACTCCAGCAGATCTAACTGAACCAAAACATTTCCACATCCCTTTGATTTTCATTGTTGGGTTTTTTTTGGCCCCCAGAGGACTCCTGAAGATTCAGAATTAAAAGGCCAGTGTATTAAAATAAATATCTTGCGGGGTTACCAGCTCTCTAGATATCACCCTTATTTTGTAGATGAAGGTAAACGCAGTTTATGCAAATTATAAACCCATAAGAGACAATGACAATTTTAACAAGTTCAAGATGATGGGTTTCTGTCCTTGAGAAGCACAACAAGCCAGCTGGTGGGTACAGTAGGAGTGGGAAGAGGAGAGCTCCACACCACAGCCAGCTGTCATGCTGCCCCAAAACACTTCTCTGTGCTCACCTCCTGGGATGCTGTTTGTGCTCATTTCTTCACACAGCACTCTCTGGGCTGAGGGTATGGAGCAGGGGCTCAGGTGTCCCTCCTGCATGCACAGCCCTGCACCCCCAGCAGGCACCAGAGCTTCTCCAGCATCACCCCTACCATGGCCCCAACCATTCCCAAATGTTTCTGTGTTCACACAATCCAGGATAAATCTGTAAGCTGTTACAGAAAATTTCAGCCTCCAGGGAAAATGTAAAGGTTCCTTCTAAATCCTCCTGCCACAACCGGTCACATCCCAGGTCGAGCTGGGAGTGGGGTGCAGGAGCACACACCAGGCCATGTCTCTTCCTCTCAGGTGCCTCCAAACATCACTTCCTCGAACCCTGGGGCCTGATGGCACAGAGAAGTGCAGCCAGGACCAAGACACACCTTTTTTGAGGCAGCTGAGTCCCTGGAACAGGTTGGGATCCCAAAAGCCTATGAATTTCTTTGACAAAGTCCACCCGGCATCTTTTCACATTGACATGATTGTATAGCCTTAGGAAGGGAGTTTGTTTTTAGTTGGCCACTTCAGACAGGAACCTGTATAAACACAGTTCTGTGCAAATATATATATAGCCTGTGCAAATATTAGGATACTATGCATGCAAACAACCACATCATTCACTTCTCCTCAAAGTCAAAAGTCCCTAGAGCAAACACTGATAATTGCCTTTGTGAGAGCATGATGTCATTTTTTCAGTTGAATTTAAAGGCAATAATGAGCTACAGTAAAGCTTACCTTCCAAAGGTTTGGCTTCAGAATGTATCATCACAGAGACTGTCAGACTGTATATGGGACTGAAAATCTTTTAATACAATAGAATATAGAACAATACAATTAGCTAATGTCTTTGGCCTTTAAGAGGGTACTATCAGCTGAAATCAGCTGGTTTAAGTAATTCATATAAAACTATGATTGGAAAACATTTTTCCCTTTCTTTGTGCTCCCTTTTGTTTTCCTGGAGTTTAAAATCACTCTGTTTGTGTGAGCCTTTCATTCAGCAGGAGAGTGATGGAATAACTCCTACATATTTTTATAGCAGGAGGTAGTACTGTAAATAAAAGCAGTTATAAATTCATCCTAAGGGGTTTAAGTCTGTCGCATCAAGCTCTTCCTAAAATACCTGAGTCATTCATACTTCTGTTGGCATATTACAGTTTTTACCCACTGGGAATCTTTAAACACTCTCTCATATTCTTTTTGATTTAATGCTAGGAAACCAAGCAGTAAGGTAGCAACTAGCTATTTCCAGCTTGTTGAAATTCAACAAGTTTTTATTCTGATCCCTTAAGATAACTGCAAGTCACTTGAGGCACCTGTATAATTAATAGTATGCTTGGCACTGTTAGGTGAAGTACCAGCAATGATGCCTTTAAGCACTGACACTGGTATTTATGTCTTCTTTGGCTTTAGAGATGTATCAAGGTCTGCTAAATGTATAACAAAATTCATTCAGCTACATGCAAACACAAATAGTTCTGCTGTTTAGCAGAACCAAGGGCGTGGGGTTTGTTCTGCAGTTCAGCAGAAATGTCACTGGCTGTAGCACACTAGCAATTAAGAGATTTTTCCCTGTTGTAGAACCTCCAGATTGAAGTTAAGAGCGTCATCTAGATTGATATTAATGCATAGTCTTGTCTCTTGGCAGTAGAGAATCATATTTTTGGATACTCAATGAATGTAAGATAAGGTGTAAGAGCAGCTCCCACTAAAATAAGTTGAATTTTTTTGTACAGATATCACTGGATCAAGATTTCATCAATATATCAAATGTAACTGCTAGCAACAGAATTGAGAAGGAAAGTATTTCCCTCTTCTTTAATAATTTGTGAGGTTATGGTTTGTTTTCCATCCAAAAAGGAATTAGAGAATGGCATTTACTAAAATTTCCATTGTCCAGTAGCCTGAAGTATTTTTCTTTGGGCAGGGAGGAAAGAAGAAAAAAAAGAAATAGGAAGATTAATAAAATGGAAATAGCAGATTTGGTTCTGTCTAGAGATGCCTAAAAGACAAATTTTAACTTTTCATATGTTCATAGAGATACTTCAGTTTCAGCTGATTTCAGTATGTCTCACAGGCTGCATGCAAAAATAAATTTAATGGCAAAACTCTTGTTTTTACAATGGCAGTACAAGAAGGAAATGTAGGTCAAAACCAACAAAACCTAGCTGAGATTTCTCCTGTTTTGTTTCACCCCCACCTTTTCATGGCAAAGTGCACAGGAAAACTCCTGGACTCAAAGCAATCCTCATCCATCATTTAGGAATTGCAGAAGCAGAAGTGCTGTGGGAAAATGCTAAGGTCTTTTTTTTTTACTTGTACTTGGATTTAACAGCTGGGATTTTCCTACCAGATAAGCCAGTGTAAAAAAAATATACTGGGAAAATATGGGACAAAGTCACTGTAAAAAAATAATTAAAGATCAAAGATCTATCAAATATTGTGTATGCTTGTATTAAAGGGCAATGCAGTTTTACAGCTTGAGACCTGGGGATTTCATTATTTCTTTAGAAGCCAATTATGCCAACGTAAATGACATTTTAATTAATTCATGTATTTTTTCACAGAATGGTTAAAAAATTCTAAAAAAATATTAAAGGATATATTTAGGGATTTTCAGTTGTTCCAAAAATTTTCTTAATCCAGAACTGGATACCACATGCTTTAGAAAATAAATGAATTGAAAGCAGCTTGTGTGTGTTATATGCTCTACAGTAGTCAAATGACTGTCAAAAGAAAAAGAAGAATACTTGAAGAGAAAATACCTTTCTACTAAAGAAAATTAAGATTCATATGTCATTGAAGTTTATTAAAGCTGGGCTCAATGCCATGTTTTGCTTTGATCCTTCAGATTCCAGCAAAAGATTGATTTTTTTCCCTAACAATTAAACTCCCCTGCTATTCTTACAATCATGCAGAATGATACCAGTTAGATTAGTAACAAATTGCTTATATTTTTTCTGAGCATGAGTTCTGTTGATTTTGTCACACTAAGCATTTTCTTTCTTTTCTCTGTCATGTATTTTGGGCTGTTTAAGCCATACAGTGGCATGTCATGTATTTGTTGTATGACAAATTTGCTATTCTTAAGGAAAACCACACTGGCTCTGTTGGGAGGAAGAATATGTGGACAGGGGCCACTATTCTGTGGCTTTACTTCAACTTTTCTGGTCATTGCATACAAAGACAAAAAAAACTGCAGACAAAGCTATTTCTGTGAAAAACAAAGATATTTCTCTTTGCATGGAGAACAGCACAGAGCCTCCAGCAGAAAAATCAGCAGTGCTGTATAGGAAGAAGTTATATGTGATTAAAAGAATGAATGCACAATTTATTTTCCCCTTGTGAAGAACTACCTGCCATAACCCTTTTACCCTTTAGCTTTATGTCCATTGTTCTTGTCTTCCCCTTCCAGGCATTTTTTTGACCATTTCCTCTGAATGCTTCATTGGAGTCCTTGGAGAAGATAATTCTTCTGGGCTAGCTCCCTGGGAGTTGCCTATGGTTAGTGCAAGGGGGACAGAGGGACAGAGAGCTACAACTCAAGAGGACAGATTCAGTAGATCCTAAAACACGTGTCCAAGAGAGTTGGCTGAATTCTCCTCTAAAGATTTCTGGCATTCTTTTAATCAGAGAATGAAAGTTTAAGTCCATGTTTAGGTCTATGAAGATGGTTCCCAATTGGGCTGAGCAGTATGGGCATAAATAATAACATGTCCAAAACTGGTGAAGTAATTCATCTGGGCTTTATCCAGTCTGAGATACAGAGATCTGGTTGTTATAGTGATTGAGAAGAGCTTCAAAGCAGTTATTTCCCACTTAAATTTTTCAGTCAAACTAGGAAGGCTTATAAATTAATAATTCCCAGTTGGCATGAGAGGAGTTGCTAACAAAATTCTTTTTTCTTCTTTTACCTCTGTAGTTTTAAGTAAAACATGGCTAACCAGCTCAGACTGGGCATCTGACCTTTAAACTGATTCATTTTTCTATCATATGTCTAGCTGCAAGAAAGCCTGTAAGCTGATTTTGTGTGTCCCGTGTGCATAGTGACTACTGGAACAAAATCCATGGCCATAGAATCATTGGATAATTTAGGCTGGAAAAGACCTCTGAGATCATCAGATCCAACCATTAACCCATCCCCTCCATGTTCACCAATAAACTCTGACCACAAGTGCCACATCCACATGCTTTTTGCACACTTCCAGGGGTGGTGATTCCACCACCTCCTGGGCAGCCTATTCCAATGCCTGACCACTCTTTCACTGAAGAATTTTTCCCTGATATCCAGTCTAAACCTTCCCTGGCACAGCTTGAGGCTGTTTTGTCTTGTCTCGTCACTTGGGAGAAGAAACCAATGCCCACAGCTTCCTTTCAGGGAGTTGTAGAGAGAGAGAACATTGCACTGAACCTCCTCTTCTCCAGGCCAAACAACCACAGCTCCCACAGCCACTCCTCATAAGACTCACTCTCTAGACCCTTCATCAGCTCTGTTGCCCTTCTCTGGACTCACTCCTGCACCTCAGTGTCCTTTCTGAATTGAGGGACCCAGAACTGGACACAGGATTCAAGGTGTGGCCTTTCCAGTGCTGACTACAGGGGGACCATCACTGGCTTGGTCCTGCTGGTCTCACTGTTTCTGGTACAGACCAGGATGCCATTGGCCTTTTTGGCTCACGTTCATCTGGCTGCTGATCAGCATCCCCAGGTCCTTTTCTCCTGGGCCACTTTCCAGCCACTCTTCCCCCAGTCTGGAGCCTGCATGGGGTTGTTGTGACCCAAGTGCAGACATGGGCACTTCACCTTATTAGGACTCATACAATTGGCCTCAGCCAATCCAGCCTGTAGAGATCCTTCTGCAGATTCTTCTTATTCTCCAGCAGATCAACACTTCCTCCCAACCTGGTGTTGTCAGGAAATTGACTGTCTTCATCCCATCATCCAAATCACTGATAAAGATATTAAACAAAACTTTTCCCAAAACTGAGCCCTGTGAAACGCCACTGATTGGTCTGTGGTGGGAGTCAAAGACTAACTGTGTGGAGAATTCAATGTTTTTTCAATATGTGCTGTCAAACCTCAGTGCAGTCCAACATTTTTGGCCTCTGTCCCACTGATGGGCAGGTAAGAAATTTTGTGCCCTCCTGACATCAGTAGTTGCTGAAGTGGCTGCTGTCCTCTCCTGCCCTTCTTTGCAGCACCTTGAATGTGTTGAGAACTGTGGCTGTACACCAGGAAAGCATTGCTGTCCACAGCTTGGTCTCTGGCTGCTTTGTTCAGTTAACGTAGCTGTAAATGTCTTCATTATCTACATACACATTTAATAACTGCAGCAAAGAAATTCCTTCACAGACCAAGTACCAAGGGACCAGGGGTGAAGGAGTGAGCTGCTTTGTCTCATGTTTCTTCAGAGCTGGGGGTACTTGAGCTGTGAGAGCTTGAGCTGGAGAAAGCTTCCAGGAGATAAACTTCTGATCTTGCACGGGTTGGGATTGCTGGCTAAGAGACAGCAGATGCCTCTGGCTGAAAAGTGCTCTCCTAAAGACTATTTCAGAATCTTAGGTTGTTGCAAACCTTCCATTTACATTCCCTGCCTACAAAGTCTCCCATATGAAATGTCTAAGCCTTACATTAGCAAAGCAGACCTGTGTATAGACTGGGTACTGAAATGTCATCCAGAATCTCCTTTGTCTTGTGTATTTTTAATAGCTCATTTACAAATTAAAAGTGGAGCTGAATTCTTTGGGGTTTTTCTTCTTTTTTTATTATGCAATTCAGGTGGCTCCAAGATAATTAAAAGAAGACAGACAGAAAACTCCAAAAATTAACACTGCTGTAAATGCTGATACAGTCTTCAGTGAGCTGAACCATAAGGCTCTTCTTCTAGGCTCATGCATATTCTCTTCTAAAATGCATGTGTGAAAATGTGTATGAATTCCTTCCCTCCTTACCCATGATATTCACAGAAATGTTACTTGCACTAAAAATTATCTTCTTCTTCCTTTGACCATTTTTTGATATAGTACCCTTGAATTAAAGAAATAAAAAAAAAAAAAAATAGGGAAAGAATATTGGTGAGGGCTCCTGTTCTGTCATCTGGGGATTATTAGTTTACAAACCCTCAACCTTTGACCTGGCATTTTTGCTGAAGTCTGAGTGAAGAACAAGCTCCCTTTGAAGCTCTCCACATCATGTCCTGAGGAATGCAGGATCGCCAGTGCTCTGACTGTTGAAAGCCTGGATGAGTTATTGCAGCAGGTTTCACTGGCTCAGGCTGAGGGCAGGGCTCTTTCCCCCTATGAACAATTAAGAGGGATCCATCTCATCTGTGTTTTTTTCCTTTGTAAAAGCTGCCTATCTATTCTCACTGCTCATTAAGGAACCCTCCATGGAGACATGCAGGCACCCAGAGAGACCATTTCAGCTGACATGATAGGATGTGCCTGGAGGTGATTATTTCTTTCTACTGAATGCAGAGGGGGACCATACAGATGATGTCTGATCAGACAAAATCAGCCAAGAAAAGACTCCAGTTTATAGATCCAACTTGAAAGAGGGCCAAACCCTTATTTCTTCAGTGTTTGCAATACCTCTCTGTTACCCAGCACTGCCACACTCAGCAGTCCAGACAAAGTACTTGGGATTACTGCTCCAAAGGAAATATGATCATCTATATATTTTCAGACAAGTTTCGTATAAATCATTAAAAATGTAGTCTTGGGGTTTTTTCCTCCTTGTTCCAAATAAACAAAGAAGGCTGAGGGAGTCTCATTTCTTATAATTTGCAAAAAACTGGTGAAATCTTGGTACTCTAAACAGCCTCGCCAAGTTTCACAATTTCTGACAGATTTCACAAGAATTCACACTACTTAATATTGTCTTGAAATCATCCAATATGCAAGACTTTTCTTTTTTAAGAAGAGAAAATATTATTTTGCCATTATGATTGCAGAGTAAAGGTAAAATATGCATATGACTGAAGTGCACTTTAAAATGTAATAAATGTTAGAATAACCTATGTTAATTACATTAATATGTTCAGTCTGTCCTATTCCATTTTGTTCTGTTCAGCTTTACTCTATTCTACATGTTTAAATTCAGACTCAGCCAGGAGGTAATGTGTACATTTTCAGAGCAAGGAATAAATTCATTAAAATAAGATCAAGATCACAAACAGTGCATAGGAAAACAATCATGCATGAAGAAATGAATTTATTCCACAGGAGATATGCAAGAGAAACAACAGTTTCCCCGTTGCTTCAATGTGTATCCTTTATGCTACTTCAAGGACCTATATTTTCCCAAAAATACATATATCAACAAGCATACTTTTCAGAGATATGATCTTCATTCCTATGAGCTATTGCAGAGGGAAAAAAAGGTATTGGATAAAAGAATTAGACCTATTGTTTGGAACAGCATTATCTTTTATAGTGACTTTATTACTGGAAAATTAAAAATTTGTGCTTATTTTATTCTTTCCTAGTTAGAAAAAGGACTAAATGGTTACCCTCTAACAAGGACCTAGCAAGTGTATCATGCTCTTAAAAATCTGGAACTTACTGAGTGTGAAAGGAGAGTCCCTTTTCGGGTGGAAAACAGGGTACTTTGGAAAGATAAAGAGTACTTCCCATTTGTCCCTGCTTTATTCTAAAGAGAATCCTAGTCTAAGGCACTACAGTATATGAAGTTAAGATCCAGAGGGGCAGTGGGCACAGGACCTGTATGTGGTGGGACCATCACAACCCTGGGTGAGGCTGGAGCGAGGAGTGGCTGTGTGAGCACAGACAGCCCCAGTTGCTCTCCCAAGCCTGGGACACCCAGCAGCTCTTCCCTCCCCACAGCTGCCCCCCTGACAGCTGTCAGGTGTAATAAGACTTCCAATTTGTAGCACACTCTGAATGACAAATCATCATCTGTTTTACCCAGGAGACAGCCCCAAACCAGACAGAAATTCCCAGTGTTGCACGAGACAAGCTCACTAATGCACTGAGGCTGAAATGGAGACTGCAGCCAAATGTATAAAGAGGGAAAAAGCTTAAAAGGCAGCACTTTTGGGAGTACTAACAGAAATGATGCAAACATGTCAACGAGTGCAGCTGAACACTTTTTAACCAATGGGGAAACTGGGAATAGTAACAATGTCCCAGAAAGCAAAAAAATTCCTTATCTACCAGGATTATTTGGCATTAATATAACTCTAATATAGAATCCAAACAAAAACTGAACAAAATGGTGGCCTGTTATGTTTGTGCTTTTTGGGCAAATGTGCATTTCTTGTCAGAAAGGGGAAAAACAAAGGCAATAGCTTCAAAGACAGAGGGTTTCATGGTAGGTAACTGTAATGTATTGATTTTTTTCTTGACCTTGGCCCCGTGACACAGTAGGTAGGAAGTTGCATGAGAGAGTGAAATTTTTTGGCTGGGTTGTGCTCTCTGCCATTATCACCATTGCTTTAAAAAGATAAAAGACATGAAAGACTCCTGTCTTTGTTTTATCATCAAATAAAGATTGATAATGGCTCTATGTGAATTGCTGTCTGGAAGCTATTCTGGAATTGGGATTCATCCTACCTGACTTGAAATGTCTGCCATAAGAACATTGGCAGTACCTGGGTTGCTCACATACTCTTCTTTTCACAGCCAGAGCAAAGAAAGAGGCACTCATGGCATTTGGCCCTTGAAGCATGTGTGGAAACATACCTTTTGAAAAGAATTACCTATTTCCAGATGCATTTCAACTAATCAGTTCTTCCTAGGTAAGACAGCAAGATGACCAGCTCAGATGTAAACATCTGCATCTGGTCAGGTAAATCTGAGCATCCTGTTGACTGAGTTTCTAGTGTAATGTGGAAAAATTATGCATTGATGTCTGCATAAAGATGAAAGGGTTTAGAAGGTAATTGGAATTTTCAAATATGCCTGCCTCATTTAAGAGAACAAAAACCAATATACTGGAAAAAATTCTTTCTTCCTGGTATAAGGTACTTCAAAAATTTTTAAAATATCTTATTTTATCATGGATATGGATCATGTCAAGAAGAAATAAGTCAGTGGCTTTTGTGCTCCTCAATAATTTATGCAACTTTTCTTTTCAAAAGTCTACCTATTCTTCTACAGGTTTTTTTTTTGCTCCTGACATGTTGCTTGATAACCTGAATTGGTGATTACTATCTTGATTTAAATCCTGGAATCCCAATGGAGTAGACAAATAGTTGGTGTAACTCATAGGTCAGTGTTGCATACATTGGATATGGTCTGAGCATGGAAGATTTATTCTGACATAGAGAATGCAGTTCTGCTGCTGTGCCTGACCTGAACTATTGCAAGCAGATCCTGGTGTCCTTATTTGTATTATTATGCTTGTTACTGAACCATTCCTGTCCTACACTGAGACTTCTTGCAAGAGCAATGCACTTCTTTAAAATCAAAAGGTATACATACTTAACACAGCTCTAAAGCAAGTACCAAGAGATTTAGTCTACTTTTTCTTCTCATCTCAACGAAGTTTTGTTGGTATCTTCCCAATAAACTTTCTTTGTATTATCCTTTGCTTGACATTACTGTACTAAGAAACAGTTAAAAATCAATATGGACTGGTTAGAGCATAACACTTAATAATATTAAAGAGTTAAAAGCAATGTAAGAAAGAATATAAATGAAAGAGGCCAGGTGAAAAAGACATACAGTGCATCATGCACAGAGAATGTGTTTATTGGAATAGTCCCAGGTCCAGACCAGAGTGGTTGGAAACCATGAAGTGTTTTCAGTGCCATAAATGTTTCACAGATCCATTCAGGGATATTTAGGATGTTCATTTTCAGTATCATATGAAAAGATGGAAAAAAAACCAACTAAGAAACTCCAACACAGACAAGAAATTGTTAAACCTCTGATCAAGATTTCCTATGTCCTATAAAGTACTAGAAGACAGTTGTTTCAAGGACAAATTCTGATAGGAAGGAAAAAAAGAAAAAGAAAAAAGTTGGAATAAAAGCTGTCTGCTGAACAGCAGCCAAAAACTGCAGCAGGACACTCGGTATCAGAACCATGAGCAATCTCAGATGGGTGCACAGCAGATTAAAGGAACAACTTTGAAGCAAGACCTTGTCTGTTTACTGTGACCTGGAGTTGCCTTAGGCAGAGGCAGGGAAAGAAGTCCAAAGCAAGATCCTGGGCATGCTGGAAAGGTGTCTAGAATAGGGCATGGATGAGGCCTTACCAGCTGTGTTGACTTTGGCTATGTGTATATATGATAACTAGAAATTAATAAACCTGTCAAAAGAAAGGATGTGGAAGATAAGCTGGAAAAGTCTGGTGTTGAGGTTTATACTAAGCTGCTGCCAAGGTCACTTTGGGCTACTGGAATCATATGTTAGGGAAGGGGGACTTATTTCTGAAATATTTCTGCTCTAACACTGGGCAAAAACTTGGATGAGCGACCCAGATGAAGGAAAATTACATGCTTTACCAAAGCATGAGACCCTGCACACATAGGAGATTGTCCCCATGCAGATATAGCCTGTCCTGCTCCTTGGTACTTCCAGTACGGCCACAGCTCAGATCTGGGCTGTAGGAACTCATTTTTGCAGCTGTCTTGTAAATCATCATGTTAAATATCACTGTCCCCAGATGAACTCAGACACAACTTGAAGGAATGTAAGCCTAGCTACAATGTTTTTATTATATTTTTGCAAGGTAGATTTCCCATTTCTCATCCTGTCTTGTCTTTGATCACTTGCTCCTGTTCTTGGTGTTGAAATCAAAATATTTTTGCTTGGGAATTTTATCAGTTTATGTACCAAAATTTCTTCTTGGCCTAAACATCTCTTTTACACTTGGTATCTACTGAAAGACAGAAACAAGGAGAGGCAAGTCAAGGCTAGATAAATTATTGCTAGACTTAAATTAAAGGTTAGATTAGATTAAAGGTACTATTCTGAGTTTGAAAACCATCACTTCATGATATTTCGGATTTTAAGTCATCTCACCCAACTTGAGAGAGACTTCTGGGGGCAGTTTGTCACTTCAAAAAATAGGTATTTAGTACAGGTAGAGCAGCTGTGGGAAAGGAAGACAGACTTGGACAGTGCATCAATGGAATAGAGAGTAAGCATAGTTAACAAGGTTAAACTCTGAATTTTTTATTCAGTTGAAGTAGAGTGAAATGTATTATCCTTAAATGCCCAGCTACACCCCTTGTGGATATTTTTCAAGAGTTTCTTCCAGCTGCTCTCTGGAGCTGAGAAAAATTCTCTATGCTATTTGGAAACATTCCCCTGAAAAATCCCAACAAACATTTGAAAATCCAGTATATTAAAGTCAGCATCTTTCACCCAAAATTTTTCGTATCTGATGAGTATTTGAAAACTAATACAAGGTGTGATTTCTCTGTAGTTCAGACTGGACTTCTATCTGGTCTGCAATCAGCAGTTGCATTGTTAGACCAGGCACCCTCTTTGCACGTTTGGTATTGCTGTGACTAAATAGGCTGAGATTATTTATTTTGCAGGAAGTTTAGAGAAAACCCAAAAAAATTCCATAAAAGGACTCTTCAATTTCTGGCCAGCACCAATAGTTTGAGCTCTGTCACCAATTATCATAAAGCTCCTCTGCCCAGTTGTCTCCTGGCTGGTTTTGAAATTTGACCTCATCTCCATTTTCTGCAAACACAGGCCAGTAGTCAGACTTCTGATACCACTCTGGTCTTGTATCTCTTTGCTCACAGCTTTACTTCAGTTATAAGGAGTATGTGCACATCTAAAATTATTGGAGTTGCCACCTTTGCATTTGTCTTCACAACTTTGTGGACATAAATACACACACACATAACACTACCTGCACCAGCCTGGGGACTGAGCACAGTCACTGTGCAAACATGTCAGCAGAGACCAGAGAGGTTTGGCAATCTATTCAGCCACCAGAAGAGGCCAAGCCCCTGTTTGAGGAATGAAATCCTCACATTCAGTAAGAAGCCTTAAAATGTAATTTTAAACCTCAAAATTATCTTGCTCAGCTCTGTTGATTTCAGCAGTTAGGGATGGACTGAGTTCAGAGGTAGCTATACCAAAACTCCACAAGAAAAAAACCACTCTCATGAAATTCAGAGACAACTAATGTCAGGAAGTCTTACAGTAATGTTTGTCCCATGAAGATACATAATAAGACCCTCCAGTCAAAGAAGACAAAATTAGTGGAATGAAAAACATCCAAGCAATAATGTGTTTGTGCCCTTTGGAAGTCAAATTACACCTCTGCAGCTCCTAAACTTTAAAAAATAAAAAGAAAGTTATACATAGTTTACTTTTATACTGGTTTTGTGATTCTGCTAGTAATTAACATCTCTTTCAAAGAAAATCTTATTTGGATTTTGATGTATTAATTACCATGTAGAACAACTTGCTAAGATTCAGCCTGATGACTCAGCTCTCTGAAAAAGAGCTGTTTGGGGAATAATGTCTACGAAAGGTATCTTTGCCCTCAATTTTTCATATGCCTTCTTTGCTTTCTGGCAGGCAAACATATTGACAAGAACAAACCTTGTAGTCTTGTCAATGAGTTTCTCCAGATTCAACCAGCTCTTTTTGATGGACCCTGGGCAAAAATTTGATGTTCAGAAGTGCGGTTTTTTCTGCAACTGCTTGGTCTATTTCCAAGAGGCCAGTGGCAGGGGAACAACTTTAGGACCTCAAATTACATGTTCCCTCATGCAGTGTTTATGGAGACAATGAGGCCTGGCTAGAAATTAATGCCTTCAGTATAGGAACACATTCCTTGAGTCTGTGCCTTTCCATTAATAAAACCAGAGCATCTTTACAAGTACTGTACCTTTGAGTGAGATTCCTCTCTCCTGACTCTGGATAGTGACTGAAGATATTTGCACCTGAGAATACTGAATTGTCTTAAGCTTCATTTACAGTCATCAGAGAAATCATCTATGTATGATTCATCTGGCTTATTTGAGATTTCACAAAATGATGAATTGCACTTAGATGAACATCCTTCTTTCTATTGACTGCAAAGTGAGCCTGGAATGTTTACCTGAGGTGTTATTACCCAGTGCTATGCTTGCATCATAAAAAGAGGGAAAGCAATGTCTTGTTTGAATAATGTCTTGTAATATAAAGGTTGGTAGTGGTATTTCAGGTCTCATAACTATTATTTCTGACTGTGATCTTTACATATAGGGCTTGGTAGTTCTGCTGCCTCCTTTTAACTTGTTTATTGGGTCACTTGTAAGAGCTTATTAGGTGCAGTCCCTCTTTTTCTGACAACTGTTGGCCCAATTGTCCAAAACTGTATGATCTGATTCACGACCTTTCTTGACCCCTCATTAGGATTAGAGCTGGGCTCCAGTTTATGAGCAACAGCCTGAAACAATTTTAATCAGTGTTGAACTCCCCAGCCAAGCAAGCAACCTTATTAAAATTAATGAGAAGGCAATTCTGTGAGAACAGGCAAGACTGACTGATAGGGAAGCTACCTGATGGCAGCAGTCTCTTGGCAAATCACACACACTCAGGTGTCTTGTCAACTTTGCACTCACTTTATTTTCCCACATGAGCCACCAGAAATAGACACTTCTGCTTCATTCCACCTAGCACTCACTTCCTCAGGGTGAACAACTGCCCAGAGCAATCCAGTCCTATTACTCTCAAAGGGCCATATAGGAATTATGCAGCTATGCCACAGCCATGTAATTCTGACAATCTGAAAGAACAATTTGTAGCACAGTGAGACAGAGAAAATGCTACTATGGGAGGTGGAATTTTCCTTGCTTATTCAACGAGAAAAAAAAATCAACATTTTTAAGCTGTCTATTTTTAAAAGCAGAATGCTGTTTGTTTATGTCTGTTGAAAGGTCATATTAAAAGTAGTATATCTGGTACTGAAGAATGTTTGTAAAAATCCTGAGGTAGCAATGGTGCCTCTGGAGAACTGCATTTGAACACTATGTCCTTTTATTTCTCATTTGGTCAAGGTTGTTTTTCTTCAAAGCACATAACACTGAGGGATTTCTTTTCTCTTGAGAAGTAAGAAAATGAAAGCTCATGGAAATTAAATCTGATAAAGAAGAAGGAGTGAAAATTTTTCAGGTTCTCATAGACGCTGCTCTGAAGCTTTCTTTTAAAAAGATAATTTGGAAGGATTTATTTTTGCATGACAAGGGAACTCTGTCAACACAGAGCTTATGTTTTGCAACCATTTGGAAATGTTAGGGAATGACCTACAGCTCCCATGCACATACAGCCCAGATTTACTTGCTTTGTCATGTCTTCAATGGCTCAGTATTCCATCTCATGGGGTATCCCACTAGACAAAAGAGGTAATTTTCAAAGAAGTATCTGAAAGGTTCAAGTTCATTAACTGTTGGAGTGAGGTGGGTTAACTCCTGAAACTAGTAGAAAATGTCTTACATGTTACTCCTGTCTAATTCTGTGCCTTTATTATCTAAAAACCCCAGCACATACTGGATGTTGGAAGTTCATGTTTTTTGACTGATGATAAGTGCCAGTGATTGGAGAATTCCTCTGGTTAGCATCAGGGACAAAGCTGGTGATCTCTGTTTTTCTTCAGCTCTAATCCTTTAGCTGCTCAGGAAAGCTATTTCAGAGGGCATTAGGGAAGAATACACGCAAAGGGGATAGAGGCCTCTGTGCTGTGCAGCTTTCAAATCCTGAAGGAACAACCAGGTAGGCTGCAGGGACCTTTGAAACTATTCATAGCATAACTGTCAGAGTTTTCATTCAGGGGACTGATGCCATGGCAAACTAGTGGAGAGCTGGAGAAGTAGCTCAGAGCAAAAGCATTTTATGTTTCTTATCAAACACTTCAAGGTTATCAGAAAGAGTCTCACACATTTGTGCTGTGGGGCTCCATTAAGTGAGATTCCTTCTCCAACAACCCACACTGCCTACAAGTTTCTCTCAACAGCTTTTTGTCTGACATTCTAGGTAATTTCACATGACCTATAACTGGAGAGTTCTTTTTTTTTCCCCTTTCTTTTTTTTTTTTTTTAATTTTAGTTCAGTGAACAAAAGGGTTGGCCTTAAGTTTTTGAGATTCAGCATCTTGCAGGGGCTGACATTAATATTTAAATACTCTGTGGTTTGAGTTACCTTTATATTTTGTGCATAGGCAGCCTAAAAAGTGTGAGGGAGGAGGGAAAAAACCAGCTATGGGTTTGTTTTAAATTAAAAAACAGCTATGGGTTTGTTTTAAATTTTTAAATAAGCTGGAGCATATTTAAACACCAGTACTTTCTGCAATTGTCTTAAAAAGAAACTTTCTTAAATATTGTATCAGGTTTCATATTATTTCGCAAACTGTAAAGAAAAATACCCGAGAACTCTGATGGATGCTGTGACCATGCAAACTCCCTTACAACCATTATACAGGCAGTTCTACCACCAAAAAAAAGGTATCCTTTTTATCCTGACTGAATACTTTTGGGGGCTCCATAGAGTGTCACATTAAAAATACTGCAGCTCCATTTGTTAATGATTCATGGAGTGAGCTGGAGCAACCACACTCAGCCTTGATTAGAGAAAGAACAGGAAGGTAGAAGTCACTCCTGAACATAGGAGCATGGGAAATTCCTTAGGAGCAGGCAGTAAACAAGCAGAGTCGTGTTTCTGCAATCAGGAAAGATAACAGAACAGCCATAGATAAACATGGAGGACCCAGGCAATACTGCACAGCATCTAAAAATAGTTTTTTCCTTGCACCTGGAGACAACAGAACTGTGTTCTGGAGGAATGAAGCATGGAAGGGATGGTAGGCAAAGGGTCACTAAAGGCAGCTTGCTCTATGTTTTATATAATCTTCTTCGTTATGTCTTCCAAATCTGGGGTATTGAATTTGCTTCCTTCAGACAATGTGATACAATCTCCCTATCACCCATACACTCTCCCTTTCAAAATTAAGTAAGAAAACAGAAAGAGGGGAACTAATACCCTGATCACTGGGGATGGGAAAGAGGAGGTCTCTGCTCTATAATTGGTCTTGGCTTTGTATCAGACCTTTTCCAGCCATCACAAGACTGAGGTATTGACACAGCCTAGAAGCATGAATTCTCTACTGTTGGAGACTGAGCCAAGTTGTTTCATGAAGGAGAGTCTGCAAACAGTAATGGTGTCTGCTGTCATTAAGTTGAGTATGGATGTGGAGAGCTTGTTGCACTGTGAGTGGGACATGGGACTGTGAGTGGCTGCCAAGTCACATGGCAGCAGCAGATTCCTCCTATGTCCCTTTTTTACCATTCAGTAAAGACACCACTCAAGTGTGAATAAGAAACACTGCCGTGAAGTGTCAAAAGAGAAAGCAGGATGCTGAGAGCAGAGAGCACACCAAATGTACTTGTCTATTTAGAGCTAGACCTGAGCCAGAAAAGTCAGTGACACATTTCGTGCCTAGTTATGTTTCTTCAGCAAAACCCTGAAACAAGTATTTTAGCCTACAGATTCATGGCACAGCTGACATTGGGAGAAGATATATGTATTTTTGACAAGGCATGCTCAAAGAGCTGTGGGAGCCATGAGGCACTTGTGACAGCACCAAAAATTTTAGCACTGCAGCTCCTACATACTTGCTTTGACAAGAGAGGGAAGCGGAGTCCAGTGGTCACCTCATTAGTGCCTTCCAGAGCCAGGGCAAGACAACTGACATTCTGTCAGCATCTGTTCCACTGCCTCTACAGGAGATTGCAGTGGTTGGACCCCTTAGGACAGAGGAAAAGAAAGCACAGAATGGTTTAAAATCTTAACATCAATTTGGCTGCTTGGTTCTGAAGCAGTATGTGGGTGGATGCAGTCACGAGGGAAGGAGAGCATGCTAAACACCACTGCTGCTACTAATTGTTAATAAAGGAAAACCAGAATATTGGTGCCGATTTTTGTGATTAACTTTTACTCTCTTCCTGCAATCACCAGTGTCCTGGAGATTTAATGCTCCTGAAACCTGGGATAATTCTCTCTGATCTTTTAGAGTAAGATTAATAGTGGAGGGAATGCATAAAAATAGTCTCTGTTGATCTGTTATATCATGTAGTCTTACTGCCTTTCAGTGTCTTAGGAAAAAATCTGTGTAACATATCAAAAGTACATTGCTTGGGTTTCTGTTTTTATTTTGTTTTTGTTTGTTTTTTTCTTTTTTTGCACTTTTAAGTGCACCAAGTTAAAAAGTACCATATGTCTCACTGAATTTTACTTCTGCTATACGGTGCTTATGATTTTGGTGGCAATGCAGTTATTTGTACTACAGTCTCAGCTACAAACAGAATTTAAATTTTTTAGATCAAAACTCAAACTAGACATTTGACATTAGTTATCTGTATAGATGTCTTCAGCAGACAAGAGAAACACACTCAGTATTACCATTTCTCTGTCATCTAAATGGTGACCTAATTGTAAAAGGATAACCAGTTGCCCGCTCTGAGCAAAGACCTTATGTTACCTCTTCACCTGAGATTGGCATCCATTCCCTTGGCCTGAGATATTGTCTTTTACTGAAGTCTGATGTAAAATCAGACTCCAAAAGCTTCTTTTTTATATTATTGAACATTTCCTTTCTTCTTGTTTCTTTAGAATTTTGCTTCTTTATGGTATTTGGTCTTTCTCTGATTTTGTCACCTACTATCATTCAGCAGAGAAAATATTTTCTCCATAAAACAGCAGGGAGAGGTATTTTGTCTTCTTCCTTTCCCAACACACCCTAAAATCCACCAGAAGTTGTGGCCTGCTGCCTCGTGTAAAGGACTTGAAACTGATGTGTCCCACAACCTGAAAGTCCCAAAGCTGTAAGACTTTGATAAATCAATGATCTTGGAGATCGCTCTTTACTGTCAGCCAAGTAATTGCATTAGAAAAAGGAAGAGTGCTTGTAAAGACTTGGGACTTGGAGCTTGTTATCTGGGTAGAGCTTTGTGGAAGGCTTTTTTTTTTTTTTCTTTCTTTTGTAAGCAGCACATCCAAATGTTTGATTTTATTTGTTTCTTTGGATGGAGCGAGATGTAGAGAGATTTCTGCCCAGCAGGTCCTTTCCTGTGATGGCCAATTTCATGTGGCTGCTCTATGTGATCATGACAGAGACACCTTCAGCCAGCCAACGTGGTGGTACAGCTTTCCAAGGAGCTGTGGGAGTGCTCCATGCCTACATTCACATTGCATTCAGAACTCTTAATCAAAGAATTTATCTTGATTGAAAACAAGTGTTATGGAATCATAGGCAGTTACAAACAATTTAAACTCTTGTTTGAGGCCCAGAGCTAGAATGAAGTAAGAAAATACAGTGAAAAAGAAATTTATGTAGTCTTGTATTACTTTATTATTCAGCTTTTTGATTTTAAAAAAGACATTACTTTCTTAAGGAAAAAGGATTTTAGCGCATGATGACAGGATTTACTCTTAGTGTACAGAACCTTTTATGAAAGATTTAGGTGCATGTTGCTGAAGGCTGAAGAAAACATGAGGTTTAAAAGCAAACTGAACAGGAGGAATGCATCAAAGTGTTTTTCAGTCTCCTTTAGTTTTCTATGTCAAGTCATCAGTTATATTCACTTTTTAACTTTTGAAACTGAAGTTCTCTGTAGTTTAAGACAATTTAGCTCTCGTCAAGAACAATTCAGTGCCATATTCAGCACAATTCAGAGACAGAGAAATAGATCTTTAATGTTAATGAACTCTCATTTTGAAAATATATGATCTTCAAAGTAATCTGTTTTGAAACAATGGGTCTTTAACTTCAATGACTGTTGATCACACAATAGATTTTATATATTCATAGAGCTGTGCAGCATGTTGCATAAGTGACCATATCACATTGGAATTGGTAGGAATTATAGTCCCTAGTTTGTTAGGTGAGGCAACTACATCATAGAGATGGAAAGTGACTCATTCAATATGATATACAACACAAAAATAAAGTTTGCTGAAAGATTTTATAATGTTCTAAATGTGAAGGATCAGTTGTGTTAAAGGTGACTAACATTTTATTTCTCCTAAAAAAGAGTTAAGAAACTGGCCCCACTACTATTGAAAAAATTATGCAGTTTACATAAATTATTAAATCAACGTGTAAACACCTAAAAAAAGCAATGGTGTGGAAAATAGAACAGTAAGACTGGAAGAAGGAATGATTCATGAGGCATGAAATACTCAATGATGTAAAATCTCACCTAAGACTTCTGTAGGAAAAGGTCATGAGATCCACCAGAGACATTCGATCCATGAAACGCCCTGTCAAATAGACGTCTTTGGTCTGAATGTGTTTTTTGAGTGAACTATTGCAATTTTCCTGATTCTTGTAATCAGCCACAAAAAATTTCCTGTGTCCACAATGTTTATAACCATCTATTTTGAGAATAATTTCATAGCCATAATTGAAACAGTAGGTCCAATAAATTCTAGGAAAGCATGTTCTTTGAAATAACATGGTACATATGAATATCTAAAATGATAAAATAGAAAAATTATCAAGTTATCAGTACATTCAATAAATTAGTGCTAAAAATGTGACAAATATAGCTGACGTTAAGGAATATAGGCAATGTTATAAGCACAAGAAAAAGTACAAACTCAATGTCCCCAAAGTATTAATGTTTTCCAGATGTTGACACTATGTCTTCGATGACTAGACAAATGCTAATTCCAACACAAGTGGCCAACCAATGAAAGAATACAGAAGCCATCCTATTAAACCCAGCCAAACCATAGATGCAGTGCTGACAAGAACATATTTGCTCAGGGAGAATAAAAAAGCCTCAGAGGAAGAGGCAGGAGTTATGTCTCCCTTGTGGTAGGCACTGTATACCCTTGTAATAAAGAAGACTGTCTGCAATTCAGCAGTCTTGTGTTTCATGCAGTTTGTCTGTACATAGTGAAAATTGGGTTACTTCAGCTTTGTGAGGTTCCAATTTTGTACAATTCTTGGAGATTTTAGAAAAACATCACTTTCCATTTAGCAGCTCATTGTAAGAGTTCTGAAGAAGCAAAAGAAAAATGATGTAATTTAAATGTCAAGTTTTGAAGACAGTTCTTATGGATATCTTCTGAAACAGAACACCTATCTGTAAGGGCACAAAAATCACTGCAATGTGCAGAGTTAACATTATGTGAGGAGGGCCTTAGTCCAGTTTTATCACACCTCCATTCTGCCAAGATCAAAATCTTAAGAGCAAAGCAGTTATTTGCTTCACACAATACTTAATAAGAAATGATAAAGTTATTGCCACAGGATATTGTAGAAACTGACCAGAAAGACACTGAATAATTCAATAAAAGAAAAGATAATTTGTAATCATGAATCCAGGGTAGGTCAAGATGGAAAGAAGGTGTATAATGGTTCAGGCCACTTGTGAAAAGATGGTTTTAGGTGTCTACCTTATGCATGGTTAAGAGTATGCTGAAGTATGCATTCCTGTTTAATCACTGGAGAGTCTTGAGTGACTTCTAAAGATTGTTCAAGTGCCTGAAGGTAAGCTGTGCAGACCCACTGAGATAGATTCCATTACCACAGAAGATCAACATTTTTAATGTTCTATGCTCATGTGGCCAAATAGAGAAGCAACAATTGAAAGACCTTGATAAGAAAAATCCTTTAAATTCTTTGTTTCACCCTCCATGTACTTCACTCTAATAAGAAAAAGATACGAAAGTAACTTTGGCCCTTTATCACAAAGTGCATGTGCTAGTGTTTTCATTATGAGGCCATTAAACAGCCTCCCTCCCCCTGTAAAAATCAAACTCTTTAAAAATTGTATTCATGGTATACAAATCTACATGCAGACTGACCTTTTTGGCATTTATTTCAAATAGACAATTTCAAATTTAGTTGCATCGCACCCCTTTGTTAAGAAACCAACCTTCAAATTCATCATAGGAAAATGCATTTGTAACAATTTGCTTCCTGTAATAATTACTGATTTAGGCAAAGCCTAATATTGCCATGTGTTTCAGTTTAAAATATGCTTGCTTCCCTTCTTTGTTTTTATAAAATATTATGAATCTCTTATTCTTTCTGTGAGTGGTCAGAGTTTACAACTAGGTTTGAAGAACATTCCCACTTTTTTGAGAAACACCTGTTTTTTCATTTAAAGAGCTCAAACTTGTCCAAGTTAATCAGCATATAGATTTGGACATCCAGATGTAGGACATGTTAAAACACTGTGGTTTTTAAGTATACAGGAAATCCTTTGGCAAATGTTTTGTGCGTATGGTACTTTTGAAGTTCAATTTAGTTTTCTTTCTTCTCTTTCCCTTTCCCCAAAACTTTCTCCCATGCTTTTTGTTTGTATTGTTATACAGCCTTGAATGGCAACACCAAGGACTTTTGATGGCCATTTTGATGCATAGGTGCACAGTTCTGCATTAGATGACATAATGTATCCAAGATACATGTACAGAAGCAGTAGCCATAACACAGGCCAGCTTCTTCCTTCTTTTCAGTATCTTTGTAGAGTAGCAGGACCCAACAGTGCCTAAAACAAGACTGCATGCCTACATTCAGCAGCTGAGTCCTGCTCTGAGTGCTGGTAACATAGTGCAGTGTACCTCTACCTCTGAGCTGGGTGTCTAACTCCATGTTATAGTCCATGGTCAGGACGAGGCAGGACTCTTTCGACTCGAAAGCTGACATCTAAATTGCTGAAAGTCAAGATCTGCTTCTCTCCATTGACTATGAAAAGTATAAACTCCAAAATCTAGGTAATATGATTTACACCTCAATATCCATGTAAACTGGTATATTCAGTGAAATTACTGACCAAGTTTAACTTTAAGTCAAGTTTAACTTGGTATGAACACAGAAAAAAATGGTCCTGCATTTAAAATTTTATATGATTAGTTTTGGTAATCCAATTACTTTACTTTCCCTTAATCATGGCAAATTAAAAGTTTTTCCCTTTTCCATTAGTATTTTCATTTGGGTAAATGCATTTTTCAGGAATGAGAAAGTAACCAACCTTAATTGTGAATTATATAAATATTCAGAGTTATTTAGTTACTCAGACTCTCACAATCAGAATTAAATTAATGATAGTTTCTCACTACTAAATTTTTCTGCATATTAAAATGTTTATGTGACATGATGCAAATAGGACGCTACATGGCCTTTGTTGGGGACTATTTGCTACAGTTCCTAGGGTACAAGTACTTTCACAAACACCATAGTCTGCAAATGTCTCACAGACTGAATTTTTATGAGATCATAGAGTAACTGATTATATAGAAGAAAGTTTAATGTACTGCAGCCTTCAGTGCTGCTATATGAAATAAGACACACACCTTATGCACTGTATATGAAAAATATGCCTGCTCCACCCAAGAATTCAGGGCACAATGCTTTCATGATAAACACCTGTTGCTAGTCTATAGAAAGTATGACTGTTGGTATCACAGGACCTGAATCCCTTTACCCTCAGGTGACACTCTGTGATATGCTGCAATCCCCTTTTTAGTGAATATGGAGAGACCACAGGACAGGCTGGCTCCCAAGGCCAGAGGTGAAATTGAAGCTAATATGGGCACTGGAAAATTTATAAACTATCCAAACCTGCATAACACGTAATATTAAATTTTCTTAATCTTTATATTTTTCTAAAATCTCATTATAATGTTGAAATAATGTTAATCTTTGGTACCGGTATTACATTTTACCAGATAAGGCTGACTACTTACATTTAATGGTCATCACAAAGTATTCATAAAGGAGAAATTTAGAACTACTCATTTTTTAAAAAAAGTGTGTTTTGTATTATGGGGTTAATATAAGAGGATATTGAAGTCTATTAATAATGCTGTAAAAAAAATTAATTGGTTTGTATTAATCTGGACAAATTTGGTCAGGAAGTCAACAATATTGCAATGGCCTCCCTTTAGGAGTGAAGGGACGAAAAGCTCAGCTGTTCTGAGGGTGGCTGCTCAGTTTACCAGAAAAACTGACTGAAATGGCAGCAGATCGAGCTCAGTGACACAGGAAGCCTTTACTCCTGTGAGAGACTCAAGTCTTATTGCTGGATCCATGAGTGGTGGTATCTTTCTTCTCTCATCCTTTCTTTTTCCTTCTTTTTCTTTTTCTTCTCCTATCTTCTTCTCAAAATATATTGTATGGCAGACTAAAAAATTCCAGTCAATGCCTTAGTAAGTGTGTTGTTGTATGTGGATAAATTAAAGTTGGCTAAGTTTAAATTTGCTAAGTTAAATTTAGCGAAGTACCTTACTTAGTCTAGATACTGTTTTAAAATTTGCTAAATATCTTGTTTTACCTAATGTTCTTAAGTTTGCAAAGGATAGTGTGCTACTGAACCTCCTGAGAATTTTGTTTGTCCCATGCATCACCCGGAGTGAATCAAAGAACCTTTCTCTAAATCTGCAGAGCAGACCGGGGCATAACAACTCGTTTCAACCTCCGCATTTCCTGCCATTTGATGACTTTCCCTTTAAAACTCCTTAAAGGAGGCCTCTTGCATTTTCCTTTCTGGCTTTTTATTTTTGTTTAAAGAGGGAAAATATTATATTTAAAGGTTGAAGGTGGGCTTCTCTGGACTATCTTTTCTTGATTCCTTGCCTTACTCTCTTTGGAGTCCTTTTCTTTAAGCCAGTATTTATCTATTTCTCATTAACTCAATATCATTAAGTAGCTGTCCTTTGAATTCTCTGCATTACTCATTCTTTCAAGGCATTATATATCTGGAGGAGATGAAATATAATGCAGCTTCAGTGAAGCACTGCAGATTTGAGGAGAAGTTTGCAAAATTAGGAGATTCACTTTCATAAAGAAAACCCAAGACAAGATAAGACATTTTTATTAAAACCAAGACTCTGGGATTTTTTGGTAATCCAGGAGAGAGAAGGATTTCTGGTAAAAATCAGAAGTCAAAGACTACAACTGTTTTATTTTTGTAAGGTCAAAAGTAAACAAAAGTCTCCCAGAGACAAACTCAAACATTAGGACCTTCAGTGTAGCTAGTCAGCCTCAAGCGCTATGAAGTCAAGCAGAGACTCCAGAGCAGGAGCTCCTGTGGCAATCCACAAAGCTTTGTTCTTGCTGAGTGGGTAGAAATAAAGGATGGGGGATCTGATCAGTTTGAATGAGGCTCTTCCAGATTCTGTTTCTCATTTACTGTTGAAGTGGTGCAAGCGGGGAGAAAGCTTCTTAATGCAGTGTGATGGACACCAGTTTGGAAGACTCTTTTCAGATCATTCTCCACAATCAAGGAACAGCAGAACCTTTTCTAATGTAAGTTAAAGGCAAGAGGCCAGCTGCAATAAAAACAGGGTCCAGGCCAGGCCTGAAAAGAATCAGCTGAACCATCATGTACCACTCAAATTTTGGATACTGCCTTTCTCATGCATACGAGTTGTGCTGATTCTCTGATCGTTGCAGAGATCTGACCTATAATGATGCAGAATTTCCACACAAAATGTGTGACTGTAAGACCTAATGGAACAAACTGCTGAGCAAAATCTGTTGCTCATGACACATACTCAAGAAAAGTGATAATAGGGCCCTTTACGTATCTGGGAGCAATTCAAAGGAAAATAATAGGAAACCTATGTGCTGGACTTAGGGAAAAAAATTGAAAGTTACTGTATGAGAATGGAAACAAAAACCTTCAAATCTGGTGGATTTCACTTGGTTTTGTTGTTGTTGTTGTTGGTTTTGTTTGTTTTGTTTCGTTGGTTAGGTTTTTTGTTTGTTTGAGTTTTTTTGTTTTGTTTTAGGAAAAGTGACTAAGTGTTTTTAAGAGAGAATATTCTAAATGAAATTTAAAGTACATCATGCATAAAAAATAACTGCACACATGCTTAGAAATCCAACCTAGTAGGCCCCGTTCAGGCAAAAGCCCATCCACCAACGGAGTAGCTCTTGCTTGAATAAAGCATGTTGGACTGACCCCTCCCGAGTGACATATGACAGGATGCATACCAAGATTAGGGCACCAAAAAAGAAATAGTATTAGCAAAATGCATGCAATTGCTTGTAGGTGGATGTTTAAACATTATTTTAGGTGTTGTGGGGCCTTTTGCTTAGGCCTGCTTCTCCAGAAGTTTTCCCATGGCATCTGTGTCATGCCTGCTCTTCCTCCATGGCTATGACACGTGTCCTGGCATGTCTCAGTTGACGTGAGGCACCTATTTTTGGGCTGGGGTTAGCAACTGATTTTTTTTCTATAGCTCAGACATAGTCACCTCAATTTACAGGTCTTAATCACAGGCTGAATTCAGCCTCCATGTTGTCCAGTATATCACTGGAAAAGATTCATGGTGACATCACCTGTGCAGTTCTAACAAAATAAATCAAGCAAAAGAGCAGAAACTTTACTTAGCAGTAAAGAAAGATAAGAAGTCATCTGGACAAACTGCCCTAACCTGCAAAAAAAGAAGTGATAAGAGGACAGTAAGACAGATGCACGAAGTAGAAAGAGTATTTTGTTGACATTTTTCCCTAAACCAGGTGTGAGAGAGCAATAGACTGGTGGAGTTACACTCTTCCGCTCTTGAAAGAAATGCAGTCGATGGAAGCTCAGCAAGGGTCAGAGAAAACCCAGCTCTCTCACCATCAGGCAGGAGGAGGGGAGTGGAAGATGTAATGGGGAGGAGGGGGACTGGAAACAAGGGTCCCTATTTGGAGTGGCAGGAGAATCCCTTCCCAACCTCCGTCCCCCTCCCAGGTAACCTTAAAGAGTCTGTATGAGGCTCTGGAGTTCAAGGGTCAGGAAGGTGTGGGGGGCCTGCCCAGAGCAAGTCAGTCAAACACAGGCATTACAAAAACGTCTGTTACGAAAGAAGGGTACTTGTAGGTGAATCCCTTCTGAGGGGAGCTGAGAGCTGCCCATGCCAACCAGATTATTTGCACAGGGAAGTTTGCTGCCTCCCTGGAGCTCAGGGCAGAGGTACTTTTAGGAGACTCCCTGGACTGATTTGGTTCCCTGATTATTACCCACTTCTGGTTGTCCAGGTCAACAGTGATGAGGTTGAGAAGTCCTATGACAATTAGAAAGGACTCTGGGGCACTGAGATGACTGGTTGAAGGGACAGGAGCACAGGTAATGTTTTCCTCAAACCCTTCAGTAGCAGAGAAGAATGCTGAAAGGAACAGGAGAACCCACCTGATCAACAGGTGGCTTAAAGGCTGGTGTCATGGGTGGAATGTTGGCTTTTTCAAACAAGGGTTGAACAAGGGATGGTTTACATGGCACCAGGCCTGCTGGAGGAACATGGGGTTCTCCTGTCCAATAGGGAAAAAAAGAATCTAGACCATGAGTTGTCAGATCTGATTGAGAGGGCTTAAAACTAGGTTTGAAGGAGAAAGGGGGTAAGACCAGATTTGCTAGAGATGAGGCTAGGGGTGCATGCCAGTGTTGGGGGTGAAAGTGATAGCCCAGCTGAAGTGCATCCACACCAATGGACGCAGCATGGAAAACAAACAGGAGCTGGAGACTGCTGTGCAACGGGAAAGCTTGGAAGTAGTTGCCATCACAGAATGTGTGGGATGACTTGCATGACTGGAGTGCTGCAATGGATGGTTATAAGCTCTCCAGAAGGGACAGGAGAGGAAGGAGAGGCAGTGGGTTGGCTCTGTAGCCTAGGGAGTGTTTGGAGTGTATAGAACTCCAGGATGGTGATGACAAGGTTCAGTGCCTATGGGTAAGGATCAGGGGAAAGGATAACAAAGTGCAGAGTCCCAATCAGGATGAGGAGGCAAATGGAGATTTTATAAGTGTGACATTTCACAGTTGCTAGATACTGTTGTGGGAGACTTTGACTTGCTGGATGTCTGCTAGAAACTCAGCTCAGCAGAAAGGAGGAAGTCTAGGATATTCCTGGAGTGTGTGGAAGACAACTTCCTTACCCAGCTTGGACTTCTGGAGCGTGGACTGTGACCTACTCAGAACTCTGGTTCAGACTCCCTTGGGAAACAGCCTTTAAAAACAAAGAGGTCCAGGAAGGCTGGACATAATTTAATATGGGAATCTTACAGTCACAGGAACAGGTCATCCCTACGTGCTGAAAGGTGAGCTGGCAGGGAAGGAGCTGACTGGCTGAACAGGAAGCTTTCAATGGAACTCAGGAGAAAAAAGAGAGTTTATGACATTTGGAAGACAGAGCAGGCAACTGAGGAAGAATACAAGGATGTCATTAAGTCATGTAGGGAGAAAATTAGAAAGGTGAAAGCTCAGCTAGAACTCAGTCTGGCCACTGCTGTGAAAGATAAAGTGTTTTTTATAAATACATCAACAACAAAAAAAGGGTGAAGAAAAATCTTCCTCTTTTATTGGATGCAGAGGGGAATGTTGTAACCCAGGATGAGGAAAAGACTGAGGTACTTCCTGCCTTCTTTATCTCAGTCTTTAACAAGTAGACAGGGATGGGGAGCAGAATAGGCCCCCTGTAATCCAGAAGGATATAGTTAGTGACCTGCTGAGCCACTTAGACACTCAGAAATCTATGGAGCCAGATGGGATCCACCTGAGGTTATTGAGGGAGCGGGCAGAACAACTCACCAAGTCACTCTCCATCATTTATTGTCAGTCCTGGCTCATGGGGAGGTCCCAGATGTCTGGAGGTTGGCCAGTGTGACAGCCATTGACAAAAAGAGTCAGAAGGAGGATCTGGGTAATTACAGGCCTGTCAGCCTGACTTTGGTGTGGGGAAGATTATGGAGCAGATCATCCTGAGTGCCATCACATGGGATGTACAGGACAATGAAGGGATCAGGCCCAGCCAGCAGAGATTTAGGAAAGGCAGGCCCTTTAGGAAAGGCTTGACCAACCTAATCTCCTTTTATGACAATGTGACATACCTAGTGGATGAAGGGTAGGCTGTGGATGTCATCTACCTGGGCTTCAACAAAACCTTCAATACCGTCTCTCAGGGCATCCTCCTTGAGAAACTTGCAGCCCATGGACAGGTGCATTCTTTGCTGGATTAAAAACCAGGCCGAGAGCAACTGCATGAGGTTCAATAAGGCAAAGTGATGGGTCCTGCACTTTGGTCAAAATAATTCCATGTATAGCTACAGGCTTGGGGAAGAGTGGCTGGAAAGCTGCCCAGCAGAACAGGACCTGGGGGTACTGGTTGACAGGCAGCTGAACACAAGCCAGAAGTGTGGTCAAGAAGGTCAATGGCATCCTGGCCAGTACCAAAAATAGTTTGGTCACCAGGACGAGGGCCAGTGACTCTCTCCCTGTACCCAGAACTGGTGATGCCCTACTTAGAGTCCTGTGTCCAGTTCTGGGCCCCCTCACTACAAGAAAGACTTAGAGGTGCTGGAGAGTGTCCAGTGAAGGACAATGGAGCTGGTGAAGGATTTGAAACACAAGTCCTATGAGGAGCAGCTGAGGGAGCTGGGGTTGTTTAGCCTGCAGAAAAGGAGGCTCAGGAGTGACCTTATCACTCTACAACCTCCTGAAAGGAGATTAGAGCAAGATGGGGATCGGCCTCTTCTCCCAGGTAACTAGAGACAGGAAAAGCCTGAGGCTGTGTCAGGGGAGGTTTAGATTAGATATTAGGAAAAATCTCTTCACTGAGAGTGTGGTTAATCATTGGAATTGCCCAGAGTGGTGAAGTCAGCATCCCTGGAAGTGTTCAAGAAATGACTGGATGGGGCACTTTGTGCTATGGTTTGGTTGACAGTAGTGTTTGGTCAAAGGTTGGGTTTGATGATCTTATAGGCCTTTTCCAACTCTAATGATTCCATGATTCTATAATTTTACAAGGAAAACCTTCTTTGAAGTTATAAAATAGACAAACTAAAGACCAGGAGACTTTCTCTCATATTTTCAATGTTTGGTATATAATATCTGCTGTTTGGTTATGTAGCCAAGTCTGAAGACCAGGTGGCACTCATGATAAAATTTCAAATAGCATTAAGTCCCTAGTTTTTCATAAAAGGTCACAGAAACAAAGGTAGGTTGATTGAAGGAAAGTAACAGAGATATTCATGTAAGAAAGTGTGCAGGACAGATGCATGAATATTATTAGAAAAATTCATGATGTGTCCCCACGGTGAAATGAGCAGCAGGTGCAGGGCTGCTGCAAGGGAAATTAAACAGGCACTTTGAAAGGGCAGATAGATAGCATAGCCCTGGGATACATTCATTATAGCAGAGGAGATGTGAATGTTCCCTTACCACATGCAATTACACTCTGCTGATTTGAAAGCAACCGATTTTATTGTGAAAAATAAAGTCATAAGTGGCCAAAGAACCAAAAGAGCTCTTGAAAATTTCTGAGTACCAGGGTTTTTTTTGAAATGGGAGCACCAGATAAGTTCGGAACTATTAAACTAAGGCTTCAGGGAGGGCATTATTCTCAGCTTGCAGGACAGGAGTAGTGGAGAGTTCTGGTTCAACAAAACTCCCAAAAGCCAGAGGAAAGCTTTTTTTCTTCATTGTAGGAAGTCACTGGAAGGGAATAAGGAGATGTGAGTAACACTGGTACCTATACAGAATGAATTCTTCAGTAAAGGTGTTTCTTAAATATTTCCAACACATTAATCCTATAAGGTGGCAAATAAAATTCTGTTCTAATGAAGGCCAAATACTGCTCCCCAAGAGATAAATTGAGAATAAATTCACTGATCTCAGTGGAGCTAGTGTGGATTATACAATTGTGTCATGAAATGAAAGTACAGTTTGGCTCTTTCTCAGCTAAGAAGGGAAATGTCAACTTTATAAATGAAACCAGCTGCATAGCAACAGCCTGGTTTCCCTTATCCAGCACAGACTCTGCTTTTAATTTCTATTTGTATTAAGGAAGTTTTATTTGGGTCATTAGGCGTTTTGGTATCAGCACATCTGCCTTTGACTATAGAAACCGGTGATATGGCTTCCAAAACTAGCCGTGAAGGAAGAAAAAGGAAGATTGAGGAGAACAGCTTTAAAATATTGTAAAATGTGTTAGTTATAACTAATTATTTTAATCCATATATTAACTGGCTGAAAATACAAGATGAGTTGCAAGATTTTATAAATACATCAAAGACTTCTGGTTACATCAAAAGGCATTCACAGTCTTTATCTATTATACTTAGGGCTTAAGGTTTCCTATTCAAACCAGTTGTCATTTTTTCCTTTGAAGAGCAGATGCTCTAAAAGAGCATTGATACTTCAAAAGAATGTACCTTTTACATCAAGTAACAGTGAAAATTTTGTCTTATATTCCTCTCTCCGTATCTTGCAGAAGAGAAACATGGAACTTGCTAATACCTTTTGTCAAAAACTCCATCACCATTATGCTAAAAAGAAAATTTCTCATATTTTACTCCCCTTCAATCCATCCTATACTTGTTTGAGAAATAGGAAAGGTGTGTATTTGCATTAAGCTGGACAGAGGAGCAAGACTTCATTACCCTTAGACTTATTTATGCTGCTAAGCCTCACACTCTCTGTGTGGGGAACTTCACTGGTGTGAAGTCATACTGCACTTTTAGTTCTGGAATGATTGGTACATTGGAGAAGGTCTGAAACACTCACCTGAAGCTGAAATCAAACCAGTGCTTTTGAGAAATTTCCTGCAAGATTTCAGTGAACTTTGAATCATTCCCTCAAATGCCTCACAAGTCAAGCAAAACAGAGAATTACATCTTAGAAATATTACAAGATAAGGGTAAATGCGATGCTTTTCTTCATCAGAGAATACTAAAATGGCGATAGATTTTGGAATATAGAATTGTCAGGGAGCATAACTAATGAGTGGGAGACAATAAATGGATAGAAAACTTGCCAAAAGGTCAGTCCTGCTGAAGAAAAGTTGCTATAAAGATGATGAATTAAGTCCTCTTAATTTAAGTTAAAAAAGAGGGCAGTGCCCACAGAGTGGGAGTTTGGTTTGGATGTCAGAAAGCCCTGGCAGGCAGGATGTATGAAAAACATCAGAGGGCAGTACAGTGCTGGAACAGGTGCATAGAGACATAGTGGTAAATCCCTCTCCAGAGGGATGTGGCAGTTCCAGGTCTAATTACTGACAGTGGCCCAGCTATTTGAGCTAAGTGGCTCCAGTGGCTTCCTCCAAACAGTGTTTCTACAATTGCTTTGGTGACTGAGGGGCGGCATCTGCTTAGAATTACCATGTGTTTTGGAATGAATCTTGCTTAAAATATGGCAATACTTTGTTCACATCAAACATGAAAGGGCAGATCGAGTGTATTGGGGCGTGTTTGTAATCAATACAAACCTGTCTCTTTATTGGCATTTTGTTCCAAATTTCTGTAGTAGACAGCTTCCAGTCAGCATCTCCCAGCGTCCTTGACACCTATGGAGAGGTTTCAAAAGGATTTTCAATTCCAGGAATTGCTCCTTTAAGCACAGATGGGAGCTGGTCTTCTACGTGTTAGCAGTTCCCCTAGCCACCCATAACAGTGAATTCCTTACCTCCTGTATTGATTATTCCAGAGAAATTGCTAATCCTAAGAGGGAAAGGGTCATTAAAAGGAAGTCTAGCTATTTCATATCAGCTTTTATTTATACCACTCCAACTTCTTATTAGAGTAGCTGGCTTTCAGCTTTAACACTCTGCAGAAGAATTACCTCATTTTTTGCAGCTCTTGCCTAGAGCAGTCTGAATGATTTTCAAAACGTATATAACCTACAACATATCCAGTTATAAAAAAAATTATTGCCAGACAGGATTACTGTGAACACCTAGTGTAACCTAAATGCTTCACTGAGCTAATTTCTTCTCTAAGATAATGCGTATGTTTTGGAAGAGCATGCAGTCTTGATTTTAAAATTGCTTCTGCTGTAGAAGCTCACATTATTCTAAATAACTGTCCCGGAGTTCACCTATTCTGGTGAACTCACCTCTATTTTGTATTGTACTTATAATTTGATTTTATTTCCTTTCATCTTACTTTCAGTGTATTTTGTTATATCAAAGGTTGTCTCTATGTAAATAATGTCTAAACATTGCCACTTAGGTTGGTTTTCAAAGAATTCCTAAGAGCACATGTTAACAATATGATATTGTGTCTTATGTGTTTGAAATCATACAAATGCTTTAAACACTGAATAGGAAAAAGAGTTCAGGTTTCTCTCTCCTCTATTATTGCAAGTAAATGAAGATCAAACAAACTCAACTGAGAAATGAAATCCATGATAAAAAATACAGTACACATATAAAAACTCATTCCCATGAGTTTAAAATGACAGTAACACTGGCTGGCTCATTGTTAATTTATATCAAAGGCAATATTTATATCAAAGGCATCTAGTGCAATTCAGTCAATTGGAGATCAGAGTTTTGTCTGAACTATTTAACTCTACAAGTTTAGAAAGGGAGGATCCCAGAGGTGCTTGTCTTCTGAGTGATGAGCAGAGGTTTAACCTTGTGACTCATATCAAGTTTAAAGCAGACTGTGTCCCCAGATCCCCACCTCTCACATTCCCACTCCCACTTCTCATGAATAGCATGTGTAAATAGTAAGAAAACAAATGAGCAAATGACTCGGTTTGTTTATGTTCCCATTACTGTATGAGAAGAGCTTGGGTTTGTCTTTATAAATGTATTAACCAAAGAAATCCCATGGTGCAAAAAAGTATTATTTGGGTTAAAGAACTTAGATAACCTGGCTGTAAAGAAGCTTACAGTGATAATTAGAAGACTTCTAGACATTATTACAGTGAAGATTCACAATAACTGTCTACTTGGAGGCATTAAGGCAAAAAAAATCTAATTAGCTGAAAAATAGAGCTTGATCAATTATAAACCTATGGGGTTACATGATGTGACTGCCAGCAATGACATGGGACTGAACTCGTTAAACTCTCTCTGCTGCTTGGATTCTTACTGGAATATTACAACCCTTCTCAGTTTTTCTGCCTGTGAGAGAGGAGACACCTTGTGTATTCATGGTGTTGGAAGAAAACAAGACTGACAATTTCACAAGTTCATTGCATCATGTTCCTCTCTGATTCAAGTCCTCCAAAGCAGTAACTCTATCATTCTTTTTTCACAGCTAAGTGTGCACTTCTCCAACACTGGTGTGAGTCTCTGGAATTGTGTTCAGTAGGTCAGTGTAAATCTGTAGGTACATTTCTACCCTGCCTCACCTCTTCCACTGCTACAATGATCCCCTTGGGTCCCTTCCAACTCAGAATATTCTGTGATTCTATGATTCTGAAATAATGACATTGCTCAAGACTTGCATAGATTCCTTTCAGTGATGATTTCCCCTACATTTTCCTGAGGAAAAGAGAAGTTCCTTTTCCTTTATTCCACTGCCATGGGTACATATGGCTCCATTTTGGCACTCTCAGAGTATGACATCCCATCACCTCTTACCTTAGGCAATATGGCCAGCTGCCTTTCTGCACCTTTACTGGCTCAGGTGTCCTCCTGCAAGAGAGCTCCTCTGAACCTCAAGGACTCCAAGCGAACCTGTGACCACGTGTTTTCATTATACTGTCCTGCACAGGGCTTATCAAACCTGGTAAAGGTGACACCAAGGACAGCTCTCCAGATGAGTCTGCGTTTGCAGAGGCACACACAGTAGGCATGGCATTGATATCTGTAGGTACCTTGGGACACCTCAGAGAAGAGAAGGCTTTCCAACCTGACAAAGCTTTTGGCAAAGGACAGAAACACAAAATACCCTGTGCGTCCTTTAAGTTCACACGTGTGAAAATTACAATCTGTGGCATATTTAGTAGTTTATATTTACTCTCTCTCTTCTACCTTATCATATGGAGTCATAGCCATTAATCTTCATGAAAATAAGCCCATGCTGTAAAGGAGTGGCTGAAAAAAAGTTTTAGCCTTCATACTTTGCTTAATTTGAGGACACTGCAACTGAGGAATTTTGAAATAGGACAGAATAGGAATTTTGCCTATTTTTTGCCTGTATTTTAGACTGGGATGGATACAATTACATTGGAAAACACTTTGGGCATGGTATCATTCAAATCTGCTTTAAATGAGATGAGATAACTAGGTAGGACGAAATTACCTGCATCTGTAAAGCCTTGTCTGTAATCACTTATCATATTTTATCCCGTGAAATAATGAGGTAGATCACCACAATGGTAGACCAGATGCATAAAATGAAGCAGCAATTTCTCTTTAGATGTTTGTGTCTTATTCTACTGTAAACTGCTTGGGTTTTTTCGGTTAGCCAACTCTAATTTCCTTCTCCAAGCTTGAAGAATCCATTCATTTTAAGGGGACATAAGCCACCCTAGAGTCATGAAGTTGAAGAGGTTACAGAATTTAATCAGCTTGTTTACATTATTAATCTTTTTAATTTTTAACAGCCTACATTTTCTCTGTCATTCTCCCAGGGCATTATGGCAGCAGTAAAGCTTTTCCAGATGAAGCTTCTGAGCCTGAGTTTTCAAAAGTTCTCCCTTCAAAGCTCAGGATGAATTCCACTACGGTCTTACTAAGGAGATTTCACATTAAAGGAGGAACCATTTCAAGCTGTAAAATCTGTAATGGAAAAAGGGCTGAACTTGCTGTGGAATTAGGAAATGTCCTTGGTATTTTTGTTGCTCGGCATGGGACATATCCCAAGCACTTTCCTCTTTGTTGCTTTGAGCTCCACTTATATGGAGGCCCCTGCCTCCCAAGAAGGCTCTCCACAGAGTCCATGTGCCTTTCTTATCTCTCCTGACACAGCTCTCCTGGACAGGCGGTGACTGGGGCTGCCATGCAAGATTCACCCTGGAGTCAAGGGGCCCAGAAGATATTGTTATTCTTTTTCCTCCATACGTAACATAACCAACTGCCACGGCAGAGAAGTTTGTGGGAGGACAGGCACAGGAGGGAGCACACTCACAAGTGTGACATGTTGGGAGCTCATGGGAAAGGGTAAAGAGCCCCTTTTTGGCTCCTTAAAGTATAACAAGAAACTCATCAAAATAAAGCAAGAAAGTGTTAGAGAAAGTCAGAAGAATTATTCTCCAAAAGTAGAATTCCAGTCTCTGATGCAGAGATTTGGGACTTTGCAGTGTGTAGCCCACGACTGGGCTAACGTCAAAATCACGACTGTTTGTGGAGTAACGACCATCTCAGGAACAGCCTTCCAGTGCTTCGAGCTATAAAAGCTGCAGATGTCAGGAGTATCTTAAAGGGAAATAGCCTTAAGAATGAAGTGTTTGGAGAAATCTTGTTGAGACATACCACACTGAAGATAAATCAATGCAATCATTCCTGGAGAGCCTGGCTGACAAATTTCCCTATTGCATAGTTTGCGGGGATAGCATAAAATGTTTCCTGCCTTACTGATGCAAACATTCCGGGCAATTTCAGTAAGACCCAGACTAAATCTTGGAATGAAGAAAATAGGATTGAGCCAAGAGTTTCCTGGTGCTTATGAAAATTCCCCAGGAGTCAGAAGGAAAATTATAGCTGTATTAAGGTGGTGTAGAATGTGAAAGATAATGCTTGATATGGACTTTCCAGGGGAATTTCAAAATTGATAGAAGAGGTTTCTGATTAGATTCACTCACTGCAGAGTGCAATTGCTACAATACTGTAGTGATTTTGGTTGGATAGGTTTTCCTCCATATTAAGAAAACAGCTTTCTAGAAGACAAAAATGACACATAAATGAATATGGCATACAGTAATTGAAAAATGATGTGTTTCAGTTTCCCAAACATGAAGCTGATATGGCTAGACTCTTATTTACAGACTGTTTTAGGTCTTCAGCAGAGGTGATACAGTCGCTTATCACAGACAATAAATACATACATTGAGAAGGAGCTTAGGTTCAGCTGCAAAACTACTGAACTTCTCATGACAGCATAGTTCTCCTGCAAAGTTTCTGTCTCTTCCAACCAGCGGTGAACCATAGCAATGCTTAGGCGAATCAGTCAGCTGTCATTTTTCCCATTTAGGGAATGTGACTATCCATGCATATTGGAAGTATGTTTTTAATGCTGAAAGTGAAATTCTTTCCCGACAAAACCAGTTCTGTTTACAGAAATTTATCTGTTTTGTAGCAACCTGGTGCCTCCGAAATGCAAGTTGCCAGAAGTTGCTGGCAGTGAGCTGGATGTGGACGAGAACTGAGGGGAATTCCAGGAGGAGCTGGGCTCCGAAGAGGCAGCATGGAAAGAGAGCATCTGCTGTTGGGGAACTGTGGCCCCAGTCACTGGGAGCCACACACAGGGAGGCACTCCCCAGCATTTGCAGTCACATCCTTTCCAGGGAGATCAGCAATTCCTCTTATGAACTTCCTTTAGGGCTTCAGTAAACACTGATACTTTTCTTCTCAAGCTGTTGAATAAACTGCAGAAACAGAAAATGTCTCAGGACCCCTTGGGAACGCTTGTTGGCTGTCTAAGCACAGACACAGGATTACATAGCTGTGGGTAGGGAGTCCTTGCTCGGGTCAGTTTTATTTTATTGTTTATGTGTAAAGTGGTGTCATGCTGGTTGCCCATCTGAAGCCACACAGTAAGAATCAAAATAGAAAAGATGCAGCATTCAGGACACAACTTCCAGAGGTATTTAATTTGGTCCAGTCAAAACATTACTTTTTTCTTAAGAAATGAGGAGGAAAAAAGACAACAGGTTTCCCCATGGCCTCTTTCTGTGCTTCTGCTACAACAATTAAGTTAATGTATCACATCTGCTGTACATCATAAGGAGAGAATTTAGTCAGGATCCTTACCCAGCTCATCCCAGAACAAGAGGCCTGAGACGTTTCTTTCTATAACCCTGCAAGCAAAGTCTTTATTATGGTGAGGAATGTCACTACCGTGTATTTTCTAAGCCTTTTCTTTGTATCTACAATCAGTTAATATAGATTAATTTTCTAGTTTTCCCATTCCAACAGCTGTAATAGTCCTTATTTTTTTTCATAGAATTCCTAACCTGGAGACCAGTGATTAGACCCCACTGGCGTGCATCTATACATCTGAGGCACCATCAGGCAAGGAAATAAGAGTGGAAACCAAAATTAAACAATGAAATGAAAAAGGGTTTGAAGCTACCATAATTTTTTTTACTCAGTGATGAGAGTTTGAATTTTTAGGCTTTCAAATTACTAACTTTGACTTTTGGAAATTAAAAAAAAAGAAGAATCTAACCCTCCAAATAGTTTCAATTCAAGTGGAAAAAGAAATTTTTGGCTCACAGCTTCTAAAAGGATAATTCAGCCTAATCCAATCTTTAGGCGTAACTAAAATTGTGATGCCAAATTTCTGTTTCTAGCCCAAATTGTTTTGCTATGCCAAAAATGTGTCTTGAAGAATTAAACTGCCTGAGGTTAAAATGTTTTCCCTGATTTACAATGTTTGGTTAAAAACGTATTTAGGCCAATGACAAGCAAAGCAGGGTGTAATTTAACTTGAAAAGAAGTTACTATAATGCTGAAAACCTCACAGAGAAATTTCAGATTTATAAAAGATAAAGGGAAATGCTGACAAACCAGAACTATCACAATGCCAGAGAGTAAAATGGTCTTAAATAATGTGCATATTTTGTGAGGTATTCTTTTTATAATTGACAGTGGAAACGTGTATACTTTGCAAATTCTAATCATGGCAAGTGCTGCAAGATCAGCAAAGGTTTATATATAACTTCATCTGCATAAAGCAACTGCAGTGAGCTACATCCCATCTAAAATTAATGAATTTACAGATCAAGCCCAGTATTCAAACACCTGTATTTAAGTGCCTACCCTACTCTGTGTATCCCAGTCAGGTACTACAGTGTGTTAAACCCAGTATCTAGAACTACTTTTCATCATCTGAATAGCTCTTGAGATCCAGGGAAGGGGAAAGTTCAGCTGCCTTAACAGACCTTTTGAGATGGTAAATATTTCCTCTACTTAGACGTTTTCAATTATTCTACACAGCTTCAGCTGCTGCTGCAGAAAATCATGGGCTCAATCTGCCAGTCCCCAACGGTGACAGCCTTGGGTGCCATGGACCATCTCATTTGGCACTGGCAGCCTGAGCCTGGGTAACTGGGTCTCACCTTTTGATTACTGTGATTAGTAGAAGCTCGATTCAATTGCATGAACAAAGGTGGGCATGAAATAGGCTGTTTTGGAGGACTCAGGATGACTGAGAATCCACTCAGGTACTGCAAATATGGGTCAGGCCTTAGGGGACAGCCATGCTGTGCTGGTCAGGCAGCCAACAGACAGGCAAAATGTCTTACCTAGGTCATTTTAAAAGACATTGGGTGCTAATCTGGGGCAACTGAATGGAGCTGCCAATTTTCATTAACAGGAACACAAGAATCTGGAACTGAATTTCTGTCTGTGTCTTGTGTTTAAGCTGATTATCCAAACTCTCTCCCTGGTCAGCAAAGAGAGATGTTTCCAGGATCACTTGCCTTAGATGTTTATTTTCAACAGCAAATCTTTCTGCAGAAAAATCCTCACCCACTCTGTGTTGATTAGAGGGGGAACCTATATGACAGGCTATGGGAAACCAACAAAGGGGAGATGAGAAGAAATGACAACTGTGTTGGGTATTAGTTGTTCAGGACATCTTTTTATTAGTTCAGAAAAGGTCTATTGAGTTCACTGGAAAATCTTTAAGTTTTAATGAGAACAATAGTAGGACCAAAGATACTTCAACTCAATGAATTCAAAAGAGGTTTTGTGCAATAATACACCAGGCTGTTCTGCTTTTATAGCTCACCTGTTTCAAGTGAAAAACTTGGTGGTCTTGTATTTGCAACACAAGTGAATTTCTGGGCAATTGTTACAGGACCACATTTTGGTACCTGAATAATTTTGTCTTTTATATTCTTATAAGGCTACCTAGAGATTAAATCGGCCAGTTCTGTTCCTCTACAGTTGCTCACTGTCATTTTCAGAAAATGCAGGGACATATCAACTCTCATGCCTGAGCAGGTCAGTTCAGAATTGAACCTCTGGTTATTGCTGCTGCCAAGGTATAGTAACTTATTTTAAAGGAAGATTAGTTCTGCCCTTAAAAGAAATTTCAGGACAGAATCTGTGTTTCCACCTTCTGAAAACTGGAGGTTGGTGTAGGTGTGGTGTTGGTATTTGTTTTTTGGCTTTTTTAAATAGAGAAGCTAATTTTGTGACTCCTTCTGGATCATACTCTGATCACAAGTCTTTGCAAGAGGTAAGAACCATAGCAGAAAATTGTAGGGGTTGTCTTTGCTTCATGTATTTTTTTTACCCAGACAGAAAATCCAAAAGAAAAAGCTGCTTGCTGAAGAAAATACCATCTCTGCCTCTCTCTCTAAGACATAGATCTGAAAAAATATGTTACTACAGCTCTCTGGTATTTGAGTGGCTGGACAGTTTAGGCTGAGCAGTGTCTTTTAGCTAAAATATAGAGTTTCTAGGTGCCAGACAGCTAATAAACGAAATTGACTTATACTGCTGTACTAAATTAAATTAAATTGCCGTGTTAACTAATTTACCCCTGTACTTCATATTAGATTGCTATGGATTTTCCCATAAAAATACTGAGAGTCATCTGTATTTTAGTACTAGTCCAGACTCATCCTGACTCAGCTATGAAGAATTTTGCTGCCAGGAAGACCTCACACTATTTGATGAAATATGCTCACAAAACACAGTACTTCATGTGATTTCTAACCATGCTATGGTCACACCAGGTAAGAAGCGCAAATGGTTTAGGATTACATAAATTTTTAATGCTCTTTGTCAGAAAGGGGTATGATATTAGTTCACAGGATAAGGGCTTTCAGAAGGTTTTAATAAGTTCAGTGCTACAATTTACTGTGAAATTGAAATAGTTTCATGCCAAGGGCATAATCAGTATAAGAATAAGATTGGGATTTGATAAAATACAAGTTTGAGGGAATAAATTGTGCAGGGATTTAGCAGTAGGGTCTGGCTGAAAATGGGCATCTTAGCTTTACCTTTTAGGTAAAAGGAAGACCTTTTCAAGTGAAAGCAGAAACTGAACAAATTTGTGCAACGTTGAGAGGAATAGCCACAGTGTGCCAGTTTGCCAGACTGCTGTGTCCTACCTCAGCTTTTCCCCCAGACAGGGTGATTTCATTCTGCTTATAAAAATAGCCCCTAAATTTGTTTGAAACTCATTCTTTTGAAAACATTGCCCTGATGTAATTTACATTTTGCAAAACACGTGTAACTGTGTTAGAGCCCCAAGCACTACATTTTTGCCCCTGAAAGCTGGATTTCCAGTACTTGAAAGACTAAAACCCCACCTCCATACCTGATACCTTTCAGTTTATCACTCCGTTTTTCACTTGCCAATGCATACAAACGAAGACCTAGGGAAACCTTTCCAGGATGCTAATGGGGAACTCTCTGCTTTGACAGTGCTAGCAGGGTACAAGGCTAGAGCAGAAAAGGAGGAAATTAATCTTTCACCCTGGGAAAGCATTGCCTACTGATATAAGGAGCCATCTAATCTCAGCAGCCTTTTAAAACAGTTTACATGAAAAGAAAAAAAAAACCCAAACCCAACAAACAGAGGGAAGAAAGGAAGAAAGGGATTTCTGTTGCAAATTGACAGGAATGGCTGTATTGAGTTTCTGCTGATAAAATCTCTCCACAGCACAGGAACAAAAGAGGCTTTATGACTCTTTGGAGGGAGAGAAATGAGGACGTAATGATGAGGCTGAATATGCAAGCAAACTTCTCCAAACTTACCTGAGTATTTGGGGATTTATAATTTATGTTTCTGCATAAGGAACACATTTACCTGTTTCTTTTTTACTTTTTTTAGTTCTTTTGGTGGGTTTTTTTTCTGTATGTGACTCAGCTATTGATGAGTGTCCAAAAGAGAGATCACTACAGTCAGAGATGTCAGCAACTCACTAGGCTGTTTTAAATGTAAATTAAAAATTCTAGGTAACCGTACCAGTAGTATGTTGGCAAGTGCAAATCAGTTTAAGATAGGCCATACAAATAACATTTATATATAACAATTCAAATGTTTGTCTTTACTGCAATCGTAGTATGCAAAATGGAAAGCATTTCAGAAATCCCTGAAATAAAGAATGATATATTTAATACCAATACACTGCAGAGAAGAGAGAGAAACTTCTAGATGATCGTTTGGACATGAGATTAATATTCAATGGGAGGTGGTAAAACCCTGAAGTTTAAAAAAATACAAATCTAAAATTCCTTCCATCATTCTGGAACCATTCAGGTTGGAGATACCTTAAAATTGTTACTATTGGTCTGCTGACACTTACTAGGTCAATAAAGTAGTGAATATGATTTGATAAACTGCATAAAGGATAACACACAAAATCTGAGAACTTAATTCTTGAGTATTATTTCCTAAAACAGTGAGAATGTCAGAGAAATACGAGGAGAAGACATAAAGCATTCAAAAAGGGACATAATGACCTGGGATATGTAAATTAGATGTTCTGCCCTCAGGAACATACAGGACCCATGACTCCACAACATAAAGTCTCTGGCAGCAATATTGGCTGCAGATATTCTCATTACTAGCTTTCCCTGATTTCCCCTGCATATTTTCTTGAATGGATAGATTGAAATCCACTGGGAAGCCAATCATTTTAATATAGTTTATGGAAAATTTTAAGGTTTGGTTGTTTTTTATGGGGTTTGTTTTTTTAGTTTGTTTGTTATTTTAAGTTCAGAACAGCTGCACAAAGACTGGAGTGTGAACAGCACTAATAAATTACGAAATTTATTAGCCTGTATCTAAAAGCTTTATATAGCAAAGCTGGTGTCTTGCTGATGGCAGTGAGCACATTGAATGAAAGAAACGTCTTTAAACTGGTAAAACTGGTTAAAGAGAACTACCCAGAATCATTCTAAAGGTTTGAATGCCATCTTGGTCTCTTACCTTCAGTCAACCACTTTGCACCCTTAAACATGCAATTCCAGTGAGTCCTTGTTCATTCTTTACTGATAATAGTTCTGAGTTTAACCAGCCAAATTACTTTTTAAAGGGAAGTTTTACATTCTTTGTGGCTCCAAGGATTGGTGTGAGAACTTCTAAAGCTAATTTTATGTTTTCAAGAAAATTCTCAGCATACAGGAGTCTTCCTTGCCTACCAGATGTATTTCATCAGAAATGTTTCTCTAGGCTGCTACTCTGCAAAACCAAACTTACCCATTGCATCTCAGAGCTTGTTGCTACCCAGTTGTTTTTGGGGTTCTGGTCATGACAAAACTGGGCCAATAATCTGTCCAAAAATGCTCCTTTGGAGAACAAATTTCCTCAGGTGTAGCCAGTCATCTTAAAGCCTTATCTAACATGAAAAATGTGCAACATAAATAATATTCATAATAATTGCAGGGATTAGAAAGTAATTATTGTATTTCAAGACCAGTGCCTGGAGATAGATAAAACCCATGCCTGTTGACTCTGGATTTTGGTAAGTTCTGTAAGGGTTTCCTACTGCTATTTCAACTAAAAAGCTGTTGGCTGTCAATGGGGATGCTTTTCTCCTAAATAGGATAATGCACAGACAAAAATTCCTTCTCATATATTTTGTTCCAAACTGAATGATCCATTGCTAAGGAACTCTTCCCAGCTGGTGCTTATGATTAACAAATTTGGTCCAGGTGTCAATTTTACTGCATCTTGCAACTGCTGACTGCAATCAGAGTCTAACTTCCCTTCTGCATGGAGATACTTTTGGTTATTTCTGGATCAAGGTCAAGCAGAAGCCTTGCCTGTAAACATACCTATTTTATGAAGATAAATAAAATATCCTCCTAATGATACAGTACTTCTGAGTGCTGCTTAAGATTTTCAGAACTACTGGCTTTCTAGCCATAAATTCAGTAACAACTTGTCTGTATTGTTTTTCAATAAACAAATGTGAGTTTATATTCTTTCCAGGGCTCTGTATTTTTTTTTCATATCTATCTATTAATGTTACCCTCAGTGTCTTTATTAATTGTCATCTTTCCAATAGCCATTATCTTTTTAATTCTATACATGTGACGATTATCTTTTTGCAAGGAGTTTCAAATATGGTTTAGAGGTACACTGCAATGTATAGAAAAACACTTAATTTTGATGAATTGATCATCATTTATTGCAATAATTAACTCAGAAAAGTGGAAGAGAGAAGATGCAAATGCATAAATCATGACAAATAGGTGGTGTAGCATACAAGAGGTACTAATTCAAACTCTCTGAAACAATGTAATGCAGATGTGAAGTGAAGCAGAACCAATGCCTAGTAAGGAACAGATGGAATTGATGTATCTCAGAACAAATCATCATAGGAAACATTTGGAAATTATCAGGAAAAATAAACAAAGAGGTTACCTTAAATCCTAGAGCTTGCTAATCACAAGCTTAAGCTATTGCTTAAAAGAAGCTGGAAAACAGAGGTATTGTGAAAAAAAATGGTAGACTTAATCCAGGTCATCATTAAAGATAATAAACAGAAAAAAGCTGTAGAATCTGTACTATGTGCCATGTACTCTGTACATGGGTTTCTCTGAATAACTCCTCTGGAGTATCTTGTCTGACCCATTCAGCAAGAAGATATTCCAGGACTTTACATTTCAGATTATGTTCTGAAAGCCAGGCATCTCACATATATGTAACACCTTACATAAATTCCTGCTTTAGGCTTTCACTGATACTGGCCCCACCTCATCTGTGGTTTTCATACAAGGATTTTCTGAACGATCCTGGAATGTACACAAAACTTGCATTTTATTTATTTATGTATTTATTTATTTTGCTTCAGCCGCATGTCATATTATTTTGGAATTTTGTGTGTTTTTAGGATGCCTAGATGAATGATACTAAAGGAATATATCCAATAGAAGACATTTTACATGAGCAAAGAAAGGTAGCTTTGAGTAACGACTCTTTAATGATTTATATACCATTTGTATAGTCGGCAAATAAAAAAAATTAGGTCTCAGTTATTCCTTCATTTCTAACCAAATTTATAGTTCCCACATGTGAAATTTTTCAGTCTTATGAAATTAGCCAAAATAGCCCTAACTACCTCAGGTTTAACTTGAATTTAAATGCTCTAATGTGCCTATTTTTATAGAAATAAAATCTTTTCAGGGTGAATTTATTATTTTTCTAATTTGACATTTCTTTTTTTATGTGTAGTATTTTAGTCCATATACTTTGGATTTCTTTTTCTAATTTAGATTTAGTAAAGTGGCAATTATTAGTCTATAAAATTTTACTGGAGGAAAAAAAAGTCTAAGGAAAATATTTTCAGAAGCAAAGAAATATGAAAACTTGAGAGAGGTACTACAGTCTGGGCCAGACACTGTTGTCTTTATCAAAAAATTTGTAGTAATGGGAATGGGGAAAACAATGACGTTTTAGATCACATCGATATTTGCATGACCAGAATTCATTTCAGTTCACTTTCTAAGTTTACTGTGATGCTCAAGTTTGCACATCTGCCAGTGATGCATTGCCATATATTGGAAGTAATAAAAATGCAATGAAGAAAGCTACCCTGTGTACAGCAGTTTGTTACCAGGGTCCTGTGCTGGTGTAGCCTTTACAGCCCTGTGAGAGCCATGTTTATTAGCACTGATCATTGAGAAACACAAATCAGCCATGGCAAGAGAAATGAGTGGTTTTACTTCCTCTGTCAATCAGGTTGTTGTTCAAAACCACCACCTGTCTGGAGCAGACAGGTTACCTGTATGAAGCTAATGTGGAAAGAGAAGAACTCGTGTCTGGTAAACACAACTCTTGCACAGAAAAAGGGAATACCACTTTCTGCTCTGTATTTTTATATGCTTTTACTTATATTCTAGTGTTTTGCTTGTCTTATTAAAACCTTTATTGCTCATAATAAGAAAGGGGACTGGGATTAGGAAATTTACAGCTGCATTTGAAGAACTTTTCCAACAAACATCTTCAAGAAACTGTTCCGGGGGGACTTTGGAGATGCATTTATTTCCAGATAGTTCCTGTTTGGTCCTGCTCTAATTGGGTGTTCCCAACAAGGAATGATGCTTAGAAAGGAAGAAATACAAATTTATAATTCAGTGAAAGAGGTTTGAATATTCTGACAAAGGAAACTGTTCTAGAAATTATTTGTAAGTATAGTCTAAGAAAGGGAAGTCCTCCTAGCATTCACTATAATGGATGTGTCCAACACTGAGGTGTTCGTAAGGCCTTCATTGCTGAAATATGCAGAAGATTATGAAAGAAATGGGAAGAGTGTTTTGCTTTCACTTCAAAATTGGTATTAATAGATTTATTCACTATAAGTGTCTCTATTCTGTCTTGATATGACATACATGAATAACATAAATTATTTCTTCTAAGATTTCTGGGAGGGAAGGGAAATGTTGTCCAAAATATAGGCAAGAAAATGAAACTCTGCTGGCCATACTGGTCTGCAAATTATTTAACTGTGTACAGGCATTTAAATGCAGAGAAACTTTTTCTGTGGTTGCTACATTCACAGCCAGTGTTGGAAGTTAGTTTCTCTGTTCTTTTATTTTTCTACAGATTCTATCTAGCAATGCTTTAAGAAAAAGAGAGGACAAACCCATTATTATTCCTTCAACTTTCAACTAACTGTCAATCAAACTTCCCACACAATTCTCCCTGATCTTCCTCTTGCTCCCATAGAAAGTATTTGGCTTGTTAAATTTTTTTTCCCTGCAACATTGTTAGAAATACATCTGATTCCATTCCTGCAGTTTGTAATGACCATGATTCCAATTGCAGGTCATGTTGAAGCATTCTTTTCCAAATGAAGATTCATGGTGCTATTTCTCATCTTTGCATTGAAAAAAACAAACTTATTCCAAACTAAACAAGACCTTACTCCAATAGAATGCTTTTCCCCCCTAGATTTTCTCTTCCATCCTTATCAATAAAGAATTTTTTTCAAATGGGGAATTTTATCTTCTCTTCTTTTGATTCCCAGCTGTATAAGTATAAATATATAAAAACAAAACATTTCTTAATGCAGTAAAGCACAATATTTCTTTTTAATGCGTTTTTCCTTGATTCTGAATGTCAGAACTATTGCCTGTTCACTGAGCAGTGAAATGCATAAAAAGTAAGACTTATCGTTGCCTGGTAGCAAGACACTTTTCTCCTACTGCTTCATGAGGTAATGATTGCTTATTAAAAATGTCTATAATGGGAGGTGTCTGCCTCTGAGGAGTAAGGGAGCTAGGGCACTCTGGTGACTCACCAAGGTTCAAATCAAGCAGCCTCTCTGTTCCCAGGTAGTTAGGAAAGTAGATGCACCTGAAGTGGAAAATCTGCAGCTCTGCAGTTACCCGAGTTCATCTGAGAAAGCAAAGACCTGTCTCAAGCTTCAGGTGAGGATGTGCGGCAGCACACAGTGGTGTCCACTGTCAGCAAGGAGCAACTGATCTGCACAACCAAATCTTCCTGGGGGTATTTCTCACTAACAGCCCACCTTCTGTGGGATAGCACTGCTGAGTATCACCTTCTGTCCATGGACTAGAGAGGCAGAAGGTCACTTCTACAGAAGCTACTGATGCCAATGGACAGCAGAGAGCCCAGCAGTTCAGTGTTGCAGCCCTGAGGCACCCAAAGCTGGCACAAACTAAACTTTTGGAGAACAGCTCAAGTGATTTTTTTCAAGTGACTGATTTTTGTCATGGATTTCTGACCTAAGTCCTCAGATACTACTCTGCAGCTTGTGCAGGTCGAGGTTTGAGTCTGTACCTGTGTAAGAATGATGCTCTGGTCATATCCAGACTTTGTGTTTTCCCTTATTCTTTGTTGGTAAGCTGCTCAGAGGGGAACAACATTAAGTTGAAAGCTGAGCTCTTTTCTCAGAGAGCTGAGCATGTGCAGGCCAACACAATATTGACTGTACAGAACTCACTGTGTCTATTACCATGAGAAAAATCTCCTTCCCAGGTCTCTTTCAGGTCTCATCATCGCAAAGGAAACCCACAAAGGAAGCTCAAGGCATGCAATACAAAAAAATTAACATCCTATTTACCTGATATTCACAATTATACGTCATTAAATACAACATTACACTCCATCTCTAGACCTTAAAATCTTCAACAACTTTGTCATTTGTTAGTTTTTTTCTCATTACAGGTAGGAGTTTGTATTTCTGTTACTTTTTGGTTTAAAATGAAAAAAGCATGAGCTTGTCTTTGCCCAGATTAGGACCACATTTTAACTCTGGCAGACCAACAGGCACCTATTTAAAAGCCAGCACAAGCAGAAAATGAAACATGTCTGTCACTTCTCAATAGCCACCAAATAAAAACCTTAATATATTTTTTCTTAACCTTTGATATGGCTTGATACGTGCTGGTATGATCTCCTAATCTAAAGAGAAATCTCTTACTCACCCCATCCCTGTCACTCAGGAGAGGAGCTGCCTCTCCAGCATTTCTCCAGTCTCCTCAAGAACCATTGCAGAGTGACTGTGCTGTTTTAGTTCACAGCCTTCTTGAGAGCAAAAGCTCTTACTGAGAAGGAGGGAGCAGACCATATGCTCTTTTTTCATGCCCACAGGCAATTTAGTTCAATTATAAAAATGTTTGTCTCTGGCTCCTTTGCCTATACTCCAAGCTGGCCTAACATGTTCCAGCCCAGAAGAAAAGTGTCCTTTGCACTAGGGGAGCAATGTGCCCAAGCTCCTATGCATTGCCATTGAGCACCTGCTGCCTACTGGTCTTGGCAGATTCTGCATAAGGAGGCACGCCACCAGTGTAAGGAGAGATGCTACAAGCAGAAGAGTGTGTGTGTGTGTGTTGATATGACAAACTTGATTTTGAATAAAGGCAGATTCTAAACACAAAACCACAAGCGTACAGATGGGTGGTTTTATTGATGCAATGATTAAGTACAAGCAAATTTATGAGCTGTTATGACATGTTTTTTGTTGAAGTAAAAATATGAATGGTAAATAAAAAATTATTGTCAGGAATAAGACCCAGGTTCCCAGCTAATGGTACTGAGAAGAGTCCATGAAACTTAAAGAACTATAGAAACTGTCATACCCAATTAAAAGAGCCTCCTACCACTTGTGTTTAATGTTAAAAAATCATGATACATCCACAGGGAGACAGCTGTTAGATGCTCAGAGATACTGTTACTGACCTCAGTAGGAAAGGTTAACATGTACCATGAACCTGAATATCATCAGTGTGCTTGTGATAATGAAAGCCATATGACACAATCAATGCTTCAAGGAGGTTTAATTTTAATGAAAGATCTGAAAGGCTCAGGGCAGAGCCCCGAGGCTCACTGACACTCAGAGAACTTACAACTGAAAAAAGCTTGATCAGCACATGGAACCGAAAGGGTGGCTATAGAGTAACCAAATCTCATCACAGCCCATGGTGCTACTCAGACAGCAACTGTTGAAGAGATGCCAAATGCAGCTGTTAGGCTGAACAAACCTGAAGAAAATCTGAGGAATGTCGCTCAAGATCCTTGTTCCTTACACCAACTGTCCTGAAAATACAAGTGCACCTCGTTATACGCTGAACAAATGGTCAGTTTGAGACAGCATATGCTAAAGGGGGGTTGGAAGGAAAGACCATAAAAGCAAGTGTAAATTTTAATGAACTATAGGAGATCCCAAAGGCTTGGTCCCAGTCATAATGGAAGCCTCGTATCAGGCTTGGAGTTCTGGTGTAAATCCAGAATGACTCACTGAACAAATAAAACTGAGAAATTTCAACATGGTTTCCTTCTCTAACAGTTGAAACTCTTAAATTATGCCCATTGAGCATGAATAAGCAATATTATTTTCCCACCCTAACAATTAATTCCTTAGCTGTTGGTCCATTACCTGACCAAAGCACACATTACATTGAGTTACTGACAGACAATAGATGTGTGGATATACCAGTTCTGGTTTGAACTCTGATGCAGACTCCCAGTAGGGACACTTAGGGTGTGTTTATTTCTATGAAAAGAGTCTCCTATTTTAAGTCATGCATTGTTGTATTGCATTTCTGAATATTGTAAAGGTCAATAAACTTTTTCTTCTGCTGAGGCCTATTTCTATGACTGTTATGTTCAACCCTGTCACTAAGATTTTTTTAATGCTCTGAGGTTATTAGAAAGCAAGGCTGAGCTACACAATTTAAAAAATGGTGTATAGGATACAGTCATTTACAGATAAGGAAATGACTAATTGGACTGGACTTCAATTTCAGTTCAGTGGAATCTCTCAAATATAATATTTCCTGTTAATGACTTTTAAAGGCCATGACATGCTGTAAGAAATTTGCTTCAGAAATACAATTTCAGTCCTTCTGACTGAAGCAAGCATCTCTGTAAATCTCAGAATCCCAAAGTAGAAAAAAAATTAGCACAATGAGTCCTTGGATATACTATTCACTAATTAACATCCATCCTGTTTTGCAGAATATAACAGACAATTACAAATTCTGTGTTAGATTTGCTGTATATATGTTCCATGGATAAATTTCATAGGTAAGATTTTTGTAAAATATTGATGCTGTGCATCAGTTGTCTTTGTTCTCACACTATTTGAGGTTTTGGGGCTTTTTTCCCCAAACAACTCAGAAAACACAAATAAGATATTTTTCTTACACTTGTAAATCAGTAAGGAGTCTTTCAGAAAAAAGGTCTTAATATCAGTAAGAAAGTTCAGAATTTTAATGTAACCTAAAACTCCTAGAATATTTTCAGAAATATTTAGTGGTGACCTGATTGGTAACACCCACATCTCATGATTGCACCATTTGTACACCTTTATAGTACATAATAAGGAACAAGCTACAAGCAAACCCCACAGTTTGTCTTTCCTGACTGCATGCCTGCCCAGTTTCTACAGAAAAGGTGATGAGGAGTCCCCAGTGACAGAACAAGACGCAGTGGGCACAAACCAGAACACAGGAAATTTTGGATAAACATGAAAATATACTTTCTTCCTCTGGATAGCATCTGACACTGGCACAGTTTGCCCAGAGAGGCATTCAAAACATGATTGGACATGGTCTGGCAGACTGCTCTGCGCAGAATGGTTGGATAAGATGATTCCCAAAGCTCCATTTCTAACACCACTGCTCTGTATATCTACTCAAGTCAAACGATGCTTTTTGTCAGAAGTGTGATCATTGAAAAAATGAGGCCTGCAAAGGCCTGCAAAAAGCCTTATGGCACATAGCATTAATTTTGCATTTATTATACCTATGTATGCTGATGTGTGTGTTATTTTTTTGCAAATATGGAAGCACCCATGCACAAATTGCTGAAAACAGGAAATACTGTTATGCTCACAAATAATGCAAACACACAAAGGCATTTCTTTACACATTTATTAACTCATTTCTTATTTTGAACTTGTAAATTGGCTAAGAAAATGGAGGTTAAGCCTTCTTCGGTGTCACTGTGTCCAATGATAAATAAAAACATTTCCTAGCAATAATGTTGAATGACCATCCAACAACAGATATCTGCTAATTATCTTTGGTGCAGCAGTCTTTTTTTTTTTTTTTACTAAAACTGAGTGATATTAAAAGGTGCATTTTTGCATATTAAGTGTTTTCATGTTCAGTGAAAGATCCCAGTCAATATCCCATACAGAGGTTAGGAAAAAAAAAAAGAAAAATATCTCATGCAATTTTTGATGGATGCCAAGCAATCCAATCTCACTAGGAAGGCATTTCTCTACCAGTTAAGGAAGTATTCATTTTTGGGTCAGCTTGTCTGCAGATGAGGGCTTTCAATATTTCAGCTGAGCTCACCAGGCAATGTGTTACTACAGTCTTTGACAATTACCAGAAGGAATGCAGGAACAGTCAAAGCATCTGTTTTCTGGCACTTGCATACATAAGGGCTTTCTAAAAAACACAGGTACCTGGACCCTAACTCTTACTGCAGTACCTAGGATAGAGAAGCAGATACCATGGTTTTCTTTCCTCTTTGTATCCCATTTGTTATTTATTTGTCATTTAGTCTCTTATATAGTGTTTTTGGTTATAGTCTATGCTCAACTCATTTTGTTTGCTTCTTCTATGTTGCAAGAACTTTTTTATTTCTTGTTTCTCCTCTTCTTCCCATTGTCTCAACCTGCTTTTAAAGCTAGGGACTAGCTAAACTTCTGATTTTTATCCAGTTCTGATGCAACATCTATAGATTTTTGACCATGATTTTGAAACCTTGCTGTGACCCTTCTCTTCCTGTGGGGGAAGGGATGATTCAGAAACTGATTGAAAGCTGCTGCCTGCCCAGGTATGTGTCCACAGACTCTGTATGATGTCGAGACAGAGGTTGTAATTGGGGAGCTCCAGCACAAGAAGCACCACAGTAAAAAATGTACTATAAAAGTATTTTGAGGGAAAAAAATTGAATTCTTAAAAACTTCCTTGAAAAGGTAGTCCTGTGGGATTAAAGAACAAAGAGACAGCAGAAAGATGAAGAAAACATGTCTGTGGAGAACAGAAGTGCCTGCAGGGACATGTTTTAAGGAGGAAGAGATGTGAGTGGAGTAGGAACTAACAAAAAGAATTATTCCCATCTGCCTTTCATCAGGTGGTGAAAAAAGGTTGCAGGTATACTCTTAGGCACATTGTTACACGAAAAGTAACTCAAAACTAGAGGTGAAAATTATGGCAGATTTACAACATAGTTATTAGAAAACTCAGTCTAAACTGTGAAGAGCCACGGGGTAACAAAGAAGGGCAACCATTGCTGACAGCAGCTGGATTTACTTTTGATGTGCTGTAGAGAGAAATGCCTCTTGGTCCTGAGCACAAGGCAGATTTTTTTACTTCCTTGTGCCCTATGGCTTATCTCAGTGGAAGTATTCAGGATTGTTTTACAGTCATTTCAATGAAGATCTTGAACTTGCTGAGAATATAGTTTCAAAATAACAAAAAGGTGTAAAAGGTCAAGAAAAGCTTAACAAAGCTTTGGTGTTAAAAGCGTAGTTTTAATTCCTTATGACGTCAATAGTTTCTTCTGTAATTGCAAGTGATAGAGTAATAAAGATAAATGACTATCAGCTAAAGTTATTTAGAAGGCTCATTGTCACCTTAAATCACACAAAGAAAACCATTTTGAATATGGCAAAATCCTGACGTGTTCTTTAGCCATCCTGTCATTTGTTCTGATTTCCCAAAAGTGTACCAGCCTAATTTGGTTTTGGTATGCTTTCAGATGCAAATATAAAAACAATGGATCCAGACTTTGGTCCTTAATGCTGAGGCTGAATATATTTTCTGCTTTATGCCAATTTCTGCAGAATGTCCAGGCAAGCTGGGTGGAGAACAGCTCTGTTCCAGAGCTAATGCTTCTGATCCAAGCTGCCCACATGAACAGGCCCAGGGTTTATCCTGCCAGAAAGGCATTCCTCTCTCCCAGTAGTGTCTGGCCCCAGCAGGGTTCTTTGTGTGGTCCCAGGTAACACTGGTTCCCAGCCCAATTCTTCAGCTCCTCTTCAGCTCTTTAACATCCAACACTCACTGTATGACTCCAAGCAGGGACTCAGAAATCTTATCAGTCTTAGTATTACCTTGCCACATAACCCACCACAAAATGGGGAGATCTCAGTTCCATGGGTCTACTCTCTTTCCTGAAGGTGAACACAGCTTTTGCTGGGTACACCAATGCCCTTCTGTGCACATTCCATGTCTGGCTGTTAGGGTGATAGCGAAATACTTTTTCCCTTCTGAATTTTGGCAGTGGGATGGCTAGGGGCACACCATGTAGAAATGAGGAATTGTGGACTGTAGGGAGCTCTATGCATGACACATCAGTGTAAAAGCTGTCTTTGTCCCTGAGATTGTGTCTGTCTGTCTATCTATCTGTCTATCTATCTATTTATCTATCTATCTATCTATCTATCTATCCCTATCTGACTGTATCTATGATCTGTATTTTCATTTCTCAACTGTAGTGTGTTCAACTACCAGTAAAGGGTAGTTATAGCAGACATTCAAAGACTGAGTGCCCTTGAATTTAACCTGAGACCAACCTCCAAAGAACTCTCAACTTATTTTGCAGAAGAAGTAAACTAAATGTGACAGGAACTCACAGGGGTAGAAAACTTTCAGTTGGCCTGGTAGGTATTAACTACCTCACTACCCCAACATAATGAAACTCCATTAAACACAATGAAACTCTAGAAGCCCCCAGGATTATGCGAGCTGCCTTCTACAAAGCAGATTTGTGCTCTCCCTGACTGGTGAAAGCCAGTGGAAAAACTACTGTCTGCTGCTAATGGAAATTTTCAACGTCTTCTTCAAAGAAACTTTTTTGTCAGGCTCCTTGAAAACAGCCCTCATTTCCAAAAGAATAAAGAAGTTAGAAAAGCCTCATCACCCATTTCCCTATCTCCAGTCTGGGAAAAATGATGAGGGGCAGAGAATGCAAAACACGTGACATCTGCCATCATACTTTATAACTGGGATGACTTGGTGCTCAAGGAACTATGATATCATTGCGGACTATAACATCCTAAAATTCCTATTGTTTGCCTTTCTGCAGGTCCAGAACAGCAGAGCATGAGTTACAGAGTCAACATGCCTGGAGTAATTGGCATCAGTATAGTTTCAATTTTAATTCCTTAACAAAAGTCAGTGATTCATGATAGACAGGAGTCTTTCTAGCCTAAATGCTCTTTTTTTACAGCTTTTCAAAATATAAGGATATAACTTGGGATTGCAGAGGGGTGTTACATGATGTCGAGTCCACAGAAGGCTGATGAGGATTTGGTCACAGCCAGCACCATCCTAAGATTGCTTTCCTGTCAGAGAAATGTAGAGATTTAGAAAAATCTGGAGATTCAAATCTAGAGATTCAGGAAAAGTCACTGAGTCAAATTGTCCATGCCAGACTTCAATAATGTTATCTGGAAAAAAGGAGTTATTAGCTAAATACTAGACTTTTCTATTTATGAGGCTGGATAGAAGCAGATGCATTTTACATTTGTCTGCACAATTGATTTCAGTGTGCAAAATGCCTTATTTTAATCACCAGGAATGAAATTAATCTCATCAAGTTTAAGATGATTCGAAATAAAGTTGTGAGTTTAGCTAATCATCCAGACTCCTGTATTCTGTGGAGATTTATAGACATTTATGAAAGGTGATTCATTCCACTGTGGATCTTCAGTAGCAGTTGGAATAATCACTCTTTAGAGGTGTCTGTCCTTTTCCCTTGGCTATAGCAGGAAGCTAAGTGCTAGTTTAGGCTAAATGATTAGCATTTAATTGGTAGGCAAGATTAATCCCAGCTCATTTTGAAAATTCCCTGGCTACAACAGGCTTAATCCTGTCCCATGGATTCTGTAACATACTTTACTATTGCCTAGAGGTGGAAATGCAGTGCGTTTCAAGCTATGTAACATGGAGACAGATTTCTGCCTAGTGCTAAGTTGCTGGAGCCACATTAACCCTTTATCCCAAATTTCTCCTGGGTTTCAGTTTGCAGCCATGATTGGTTTGAAACCTGGATATTACTGTTCAGTGGTGACAATGAGCTGGGTCTTGCAGAAATGCAAAGATAGCCAAGGCAAAGGCCCTAAGGGACATGAGCTTTTTTTTTTTTTCCTGGGAATCCCTTACTCAGGGGCTTCATGTGGAGGAGGGCGATGACTTTCCTGTTTTTGTCAGAGCATGAGACTAAACCACAGACATTTAAGGCCATGACCTATCTTGCAGGATTAGGGTTAAAAATTATCCTAGATTGAGACAGGACTTATAAAATCATGAGCAAGTTGGATGCCTGATCAAGAATATATTACGAAAATGAATGCATATCACTCCACCTTCTGCTTAGAGCCTTTTCTTCCTTTCAGTCTTCCCTTTCATTTTTAATTCATGCACAATTCTCAGTGTATTTTAACAATTCCAAGTTCCCTCCCAAATTTTTCTTCCAGTGAGAAACCACTTTGATCATGACAATAAAATGCATTTTTCAATAGTAGTACATTAAATTGCAATTGTGTAATACTGAGTTTGGATCACAATCCTTTCTAATTTTCTTCTGCAAATCTGGTGCTTCCTACTGTCATTGTGCAGCAGTGAAAGAAGTGAATCACTGACCCTTCCTAGGGGAGGGTCATATAACACAGCTTCAGGTTTCTATTACTGAGTTTTATAACAGTAATAAGGTAAGAATTTACTGCTGACCTGATATGCAGGAACAAAACCTTGCCACTTAATAAAGCCATCAAACATTCTGGATTTTTCCCATGTAAGAGATCAAAATTACAACAATATCCCAATTTTCCTGGCACTACAAAGTAGCATTTAATGCCATTGTACAGAATCTTATGGTTTGTCCACAGATTTTATAATCCTGGAAGATACTGTGTCTGGAAAGTGGTTTTATTGCAATTCAATACATCCTAGATATTGCCATCAAAGATTAAACATCACTCTATCAACAGTGCTCGTTAGGAGAAAACACCTGGTGTCTATGCAGCAAAGGTTATTATATTTCCCTTTCACAGTAGAGGTTTTCAGTCTTAACAATGGACTAGTTTTTTATAGCTGAGATTAAACCTGAGAATATGACAAGCAGAGCAAGGTGCTCTCCTGTTTATTGAATTATCTGGTGATTTAAACAGGAAGGGAAAAAGATAATTCCCCCCCAAAGTTTCTTTTATTTTCCCAAGAAATCATATATATAAATGCCCAGTTCTATAAACATTATTCTTCCAAAGATTTTTCCACTTTCATTTTTTCAGATATCGCTGTCTCTAAAAAAAAAAAAAGCAATTTTTAATTTCTTTAAATATTGAATTTTGTGTTTTCACATGCAGCTGAAACTAGATTGATTAAAAGTGGAATTAAGGTAAGACTGATTTTCCAAAACCATTATTCTGTTACATTAATCACCGGAAAAATTTCAGTATAAAAACTCTCCTACTGAAACCTTTAAAGCCACCTCCAACTGGCCTGGAGACACTGAAAAAAATTCCTTCTTTGATTTAAACAGCTTCACAACAAAAATTGTAAGATTTAAGAACAGTTGTAATGTTCTGGCTGTTCATTGATCAGGAATCATGGCAATTACATGCCTTTCCAGTTTTTGTCTTTAAGTTATCCTCAAACAAACTTACAATAATTTGTGAACATTTTGAATGAATTTTTCTTTAGCATTTTCCTTTTCTTTTTCAAGCACACACACACACAAAAAAAGAAATCTCCAAAACAGACTGTGAAGTCTTGTTGCCAGGACACCTAAAAAAAGTGTGGGTTTTTTCGAAATCTGCTTTATGAAGACTTCGCTTGTGTTTTACTTGTGCTGATGGATGAGATGTTAATTGGTTGAATGAACATATGGATAGAGAAGACCCACTCTGGGAATGTCTTCTGTATGACTGTCTCAGCTGGAAAGTGTATGGCTCTGCTAGCATAGGAGTTAATTTGCAAAAAAGCAAATGCAACTGACTGCTTCCACTTTGCCTGCTAACCTTGTACATTAACTGGGGAAAGCCTGATGTTAACACAGCTCTACAGATTCCAGGCCACAACAGGCTTGGATATGGCCAGCTTAAAAACTGGGCTTTTGCCAAAGTGGACATACCTAAAAGAGAACATAATGATGCGTGTAGTGGGTCCTTGCCAGGCAGATGCTCCCTGCTGATGCTGAAGGCAATGTGCTGGTGTCACTGGTGCTCATCCCACGTGTGTCTGGCACAAGGGGAAAGAGCCCTGAACTGTGGGAGCTGCCAGAGCAGGAGCCTGGCCACGGTGCTGCTGCTGCAGAGACAAGGGGCTGCTGCAGAAGAGCCTTCCCTCAGGGCTCTCCAGGCTGTGAGCAGATGGGACAGCCAGCCAGGGGTCTGCCTGCATCCTGAGCTCATGTGTGGGGTGCAGAAAGGACACTTTGCATTTCTCAGGCAGAGCACCTGGCTGTCCAGAGAATGCAAATCCATCTACCCCTCTACAATGTGTGTAGAGCAGAGCAGCACCAGTCCTCTGTGCACCTCAAGCCCCTGCAATAAGAGAGAGCTAGACTTAAATGAATAAATCACATGACAGAGATGGAGGAATCTGTGCCTTCTGCTTTATACTTCTCTAAGCATGAAAAAAGCTGGCTGTTAGCTTCTTCTGTGTAAGTAAAAATAGCTGCAGCTTTTTCTTTCTTTTTCCTTATGCATATTCTTTTCTGATTCTAAGATTCCCCATTTGCATCACAGTGCTATCCCAGTTCCCAATGGTATGAGATTATTTTCACATGTTCTTTTTTCTTTCTAGATTAAGCTAGTGATTTATTGTATCCACTAAAGGCCTTTTCTAAACTCAGACCAGTATGTGAATCCTTTTTCTTTGCTCCTTGACTTTTAAAAACTTGAGGGAGCACCAGTAATTTAAATGCAAGTAGCAGTGCTGGGAATGATTTCTGACTCACTGTAATTACTGGAGCAGAGGCAGTTAAATAGAGATACTGTCAAGTCTGCTCCAAGGAGTATATAGCAAAGGGAAAAGATATTCCTCCTCCCTCCTCCCATATGCAAAAATAACTGTATTCTAAAAGGGTAGAAAAACACAAAAGAAAAAAAAAGGGTTTTTTTTTTTTTTTAGCCTGAGCTTCAAGATGATATGCCCAAGGGGGCCTACCAAAAACAGGGGACCAAAGTTCAGCTGTAGCATAAAACTGGACGAGCACAGATTCCATTAGAGATTAAAATGACAAAATTAAGGTCAATTAATTTAGGTCAACCAAGGAATGACCCAGTTGTTAACTATGGGCCATTTCCCATGTCCAGTGTACCTTGCCTGCTGCTCTTGGAGAAGCCATGTCTCCCATAGATTCTGTGGTACATCTGCCAGTCCCTGAAGGTATCTCCTAAACCCTGGGGCTTCCCAAATGGCAATAGATGCCAATGCCTAGGCACTAGTCACATGGGCATTTAGGCATCTTAGTTCTGAACTGGACATCTCATAGAATATCTCTTTCCTCTTTCATCTCTCTGAAATGATGAGGTGATTTTTTTGTGGTTTATATCGCATATAAAGCTGAAGAAAGCATTTAGCAGTTATTGGAAAATGAATCATATAATTTTTTAGAATAACAGCCATCATTGTCAGCCTTTTATGTGCCTTTTCATGTAAAATAAATTGGCAAGTACCTAGAAAATAGCTTCAAAATGAGTGTAAGTTAATATGCATTTGTCAAGAACAAATATATCTGACAAATTGCATTTCCTTCTACAGCAGGGTAACCAGAACCAGGAAGAGACAAGAGGCAGTACTTGCCACATGGTTGGTTCTCAGTGAGGCTTCTGGCACTGTGACCTATGGCAATCTTACAAACAAACAAAGGAAATGTTACCAGACTGAAACTACCACAAGCAGGCATAGGGGCTGCTGGAAAAGCTCTGCTCAGAGTATAGCTGTCATTAAGTACACAACAGCAGCACTGATGGGTATTTGGCAGAGGAAGACAGGGTGCATCTCAGGCTTAACATTTTTCCATCAGCTCCCAGACACCCCAAAATGAGGAACAGAGGATATGTTTATTATATTTGCAGCTGACACAGAGCTAGACTGTAAATTCTCTACAGCACAGGACTAAAACAAACATGATCTTGATGGGGTGGGATTAAATTCACACATGTTCCTGACAAGGTGAAGACAGAGTGGAGGTAGCTCTCCTGAGTACACAGGGGTTGCAGTGGGTGTGAAGGGTATGTTATTCAACTTTGACATGGTGTCACGAGAAAGGCAAGCACTATATTTGGGTTTGAAGAACTGAATTATTATTTTTATCCTTTTGCTCCAAATAGCTGTTAAAGCCTTGCACTGAATTTTGTATTCACTTTTGGACACTGCGCTTGTAGTAAAAACTATGTAGGATGAATTGAAAAGAATCTATAGAGAAGCAATACAAATGATGAGACATCTCAAAAAACATGATTTACAGGAAAAGACCAAAAAAAGACTAGGAACTTTAAACCTACGATAGAGAAAAAAACCCTGGGGGGTGGTGTTAGTCTTCGAGCATAACAAGGAAGACACTGCCTGACTGCCATCTTTGGGTGCTGGAGGTTCAACACCTACCCTGACAAGAACAAAGATGCTGTATTCAGCATTTCCAGCACCTGGGGCCTGGCCCAGCCCCCTTGGGAGAGCTGATGGGACATCAGAACAGGACTGCCATGAATGTAGGCTGAGAGTTTGCCTTGACTGAAGTGATTATAAAGCATGCTAATTCAAGTAACGATTAACTACATATCATGTCATGCCTCTGGCAGGAGAGAAGTGTACAGTTTATAAATCTTGTATTATTGTTGGCTCTTGTACTTACTATTTTTTTCTTTTTTTCAGTAATAAAAGGTGAATAAACAGGTTGATTCTTCTAGAGTGAACTTGATGAGTAGTTCTGAGCAAGTTTAGATGGGTATCTCTGAGGCAAGGCTTTAGGAATGTGATGGAAAGCTGTCTTTCAGTTAAAAGGTTTTTTTTTATACTGCTAATTGGAATTTATGACTCAGAGATAATCCCAAAACTATGTTGATTCAGTAAGAAAAAAAAATCCTCTGAACTTCATTTCACTCATCTTTCCCACAGCACATTAATCCCAGTAAAATCCCTCTTTGTTCTCTCCTTACCTGAGCACCATTCCAAATTTAGCTTTGCTATTATTACTTCTGACTTCAATAGTTCTATACCACAAAATCATTTTGCTTCAGAATTATTCTAGTTCCTACAAAATTGCATGGAGGTGAAAGCTTGTTTGAGAAGAGCTGAGAGGCTTTGTTTCAGGGAGTGACCTTAGTCTAATGTGAAGGTGTGAGGCTGGTAGCCCTTCCCTTCCCTTTGCCAGGAAGGCTGTTATCCTTGGTCATGAAACGTCGGGGAAATCCACCCATTGTTGGTCTGTTGTTTTTCCTCACTATAGCCTTCACTGTTTGCCTCAAGGATACCTCTGGGATAAATTTCTGCCTCCAGCTGGATATGCCCTGTGATCTCCCTTCAGTGGGAATTCCTTAGCAAGGCTGTGATTCAGTTATCTGTCTGTTGACCATGAGATTAGATAAGGTTTAATTACCACCCCCGGTTTTGTTAAGATCTATTCTGCCCAAAATAAAATCGCTACTGAAACTCACAGGTGTAGTTTAGCAGAAATTAAGAGGTAGAGTTAACACTCTTTATTACAAAAATCAAGACACATTCATACAATCCAAAACTTGCTAATAAATTGTTATTTCTTTTCATATCCACAATTTCCTTAGCCTGGTAAAAGCAAATCACTGACAGATGGTCAAAGTACCATCTTTTATAACTGAAATAATCTAGATTACACATTCATTTATATATATATCCCACAATACATCTGCAGTATTTTATTTCAATAACTAAACATCAGTTCATTTACATTTACATAAATTCCATATTTTAACACCATTCAGAGCACAATAACTTTACAAAGACTTTGTCAAGTTCCTTTTGGATTACAGCGACTGTGGTTACATTTCATTAACATCCTTGACAGTGACACCTCACCAATGCTTTGGCAAAACTTCCTCATCATCCAGTATCAAACATCTTCACCACCCTTCAGACACATTCCATTCCAGCAATTCAGCACAAAACCATCTGCCATAAATTTTAATCACTTAATCAGCGCCTGCTTCCTTTTAAAAGACAAATCATCCCTACTTCTGCCACATCAACCCACCAATCTCCCAAACTGAGAGGCCTCAGTACCTGTCAAGTTACATCATTTACCAGAAAACCCTGCCAGGTTCAGCTAGAGACAGAAAAAAGTGTCTCCACATTCCTTACAGTGCTGTTGGAAGAGCCCAGAATTTATGAGGAGATGGATTATTTCCATGCTTCTATGGACTGGGAAATACCTAAGGATGTAAGGCATTGGTTGCACATAAATCAAGATTGTAGGCAGATAGAGATTTAAGCACCAGAAATGAAGAAACATTTTTGTTCCAATAATTAAAATTAACAAAAGTAATGAATCATGTTGCCACAACCTGTGAAAATAAGTTGCAGTTTAAAAGCCATCTCCATTTCAATACTCATCAATGTTACAAATTCAATGGTAAGAAGACTAATTTTACAGAAGTTTATCCTGTTGCGCTATTTCTGCTTTCCAGTTCCTTCTTTCTTGACTTTTATTTCAGTTCCATTATTTTCTGATGCTGATTCCAGCTCCAAGACCCCTAAGCAGGATGGGCCAGTGCAGTTTCACAAGCTATTCCCATATTCTCTGTAAAAAAAAATCCTCAGACTGGTCCCTCCAAAGCAAACCAGACTATTTCAGTCACCTTTCACCATGACTTTAACCCCACTAAAACCCTCTTTGACAAGACTTTTACAAAATATTTCCCTAGTTTGAGCGATTTTCTGTCAGTTTTCCTTATTTGACCTTCCTGGATTGTTAATCCTTTCTCCAACAGAAAGTGCTTCCTGCAGAAACTCTCACCTTTTATTTGAGAATTCCTTTTCTATTAGCTTGAAGAGCATCAACAATCTTAACTTCAAAATTTCTCCAGCCTGAGTCATTTCCTTCCCTTTTATGAACAAGCAGTTAACAATACTTTGCATGTGAAGGTTTTATTCAACTGTGCACTCTATTACCCTGAAGAATGAATCATACCTCACCACAGCATCATTAGATAAATACTCCTGCTGTTTAGAAATAGAAAAAATGAAACCTCTGAAAGTGACCTATACAATACAGAGAGGTGAATCTAAGTTAAAACCCTGGAAAAAGGGGTATTTACATCCACCTACAGAATATTTTTCTCTTCTCATTAAGATTTTTGGATGGTAACCATCCAAAACAATCTAACATGAATATAAAAAGAATTTTCCGTTATCCTTCAGAGAAGCAGCCTGATTTCCCTTTCAGAAGATGTAAATAAAAAACATAGAAAAACATGTACTTTTGACCTCAGCATTCAACTTATATGTTAAAGAGCCAGCACTTCTCAGCTATCTCTTACGCATTTCTTTTAACCTGTAACTGTTGGCTACTTCTCTGTTAGAAGACAGTTTTGCTGAGGATCTCTTGATTCCATAACACAGCCAAATCATTTGATCCAGACAATGCTATTAATGTATAGCATATTGCAGCATTGGATAAGCAAATCAATTTAGAGCCTAAAATACTTGTGCACAGGATCAGTGCAATAGAATGCATATGAGCACATATAATCACCAAGCCACTCTGTTTTGTGGTCAAATAAAAGTGTTTTTATTCCTTGATGCTGCCTGAATGGACATTTTACAGCAGCATTATTATAAATTACTTCTTTTGAAAAACAAGGGCTCAGTGTCTAGAACATTCCTTGTCAAGAGATGTCTACATTTAATATGACTTTGACGTACAATGTTTCACCTCATTCATATTTAAGAGGCAAAATCTAGGCTTCACTGAGGCCAGTGAAAAATTGCCTTCGTACTTCAGCACAATAAGGATTTTAGGTCATCAGCTGTCTATAAATTCCTGTATTATATCCACAGAAATGGATTCACTCTGTAATCACCACTATAGAAATGTCAATATACCATTTGCTAAATATATAGAGTGGTAGTCACTTGATCAGGCTTTAGGTATCTAAAAGACAGGTACCAAATACCCTCTAGCTGTCTGTGACTGCTCATATGACCAACGGTGAAAGTTCAGGCATGGAGAGAGATTCTCCCTGCTCTGAGTTAGGTGGCTAGACTATTTAGAATATCTGGAATGAGTATTTGCAGGTGCTATTTGTTTCCCATTCCTTATGGAAGATGCCTAGAAAATATGCTTATGCATATCATTTAGACTGAAGTGTGATTAATTTCACACACTAAACTTCATCTCGAAACAGCAAGGTTTCTTTATTCCTCTTGCCATCCCACAAAGTAACCTTGATTTCTATAGACCTAACTGTTCATAAACAAGCTGACTGCATTTATTCTTTACCAATTCTTACTTTTATTTGGAGTTGTTACTCTCCTTTCCTGGGAATATCCCTAATCATATATTTACAAACGCAATCCCTTTGTTATCTCCATTCAGACAGTAATGGCTACTCTGCCACATTTACATCTCCCTTTATTTCCTAGGCTCTTCCTTGACTTTCCCTTAGGAGGAGCCTTTATCTGATCCTGTGTTATTGAATAACACCTTTCTTTTAGATCAGAATTTTGCAGTCTTCCAAAGCTTCCAGAGCTTCTACCAGACTCAGTGCACTGTGGTAGCAATGTTTTCTGATTTTATCTTCCTAGGTGTATTTCCCAGGGATGTTCTTTCTGCCTTCAACTTCTATTTCTCTCTTTCATTATTGGAGTTACAGTCATGATAAATCCTCCACTTTTTTACTGCTACTATCATAACAATACAATTAATCTGCTACTGTTATAATAGTAGCAGATTGAAAATATGCCAGATATGTCAGTAGTAACAAATAAGTTTTGCACACAGAGGCTTCATTGCATTTTCTTTGGGTTTTTTGTATTTGCTTTGTTTTGATATTTTTAAAATTTCCTTTTTTAGTTTTTGCTTTTTTCTCCACTTTGACAATGGAGATCAGTGGTATGAGCCTTCATGCAATGAAATTTAACAATTTTTTCTTCCCATTAGTCAAACTTAGGAGAATGGGAAGAAAAATTTAGGGAAAATGATTTTTCACTCTTCAAATGAAATGAGGGGCTGTCTGCTCACAAGCACTGCCAAACTTGACACATAAAGAGGTAGCTTTCCACGCTTCCATGGAAACATGGAAAAATGTATCCATCCCTCTTATGCAGACATTCCTATGAGGATGAATGACACCTAAAACTTTCCCTTTGATCCTTTTGGACATGCCTTTAGAAAATGTGCCATCTTCATAGCCTGTCCTGCAGCAGATTTCCCTTCCTTTTCCTGACTATGGCAGAGGCTGAAGAAGCTGCTTGAGAAATGTCTTCACCTTGCTACTGGAGACTGTTCAACCTCTCTTTCTGTGGGGTCAGGTTCTGTCCAAGGGAAGCCTGCTTAAAACTTCACAGCATATTTCTGTTGCCACACAAGATGTGGCCATTCTGTGCCTTTACTGTTCCTGCCATGAGAAATGTCAGGGCAGAATTAGATGAAGACCTTTGGGAGCTGGCTTACTTCTCCTTCTACCTGTGGGGAAGCAGGAAACCTGGGAGAATGGGTACACTGGGGTGAGTTATACCCACATACACCAACCAGCATGATTTGCAGAGCTTTTGAATTCCAAAAACAGATACAAGGCTATCAGGACTTAGGCCTTCTCTGACCATGAGAACCAGCATGAGTACAGGTCCATAAAAATATTTTCCTTTCCCTATAGCAAGTAGCAGCTTTGTAGTTGATTGATCACTTTTTTTTTAATGCTACATGTTTCTACTGGCACAGTTAAATATACATGAAAGCATTCATAACTTGATGATAATTCAGCCTTGAAACTGGCTAATGGCTTATGCAGACTTCAAGACTGTAGAGAACGCTGTACTTGTTCCTATGAAATTTCTTCATCCTGAGAAATTTCCAAGTAACACTAATATGGAGCAGTGACTTCATAAAAATGGAAAGACAAATCATTCCTGTTCCACCCTCTCCATGGAAAGAAGCAGGAAAATATGAATTATTGATAGTGAATAAATAACTTTTTTCTTCTCTTTTTCTTGTTGTGTATATAATTCAAAGGTTTATCCTAATTTCCTCAACTGTTCTTCCATTTTTTAGAATTGACAGCATAACTCAGGGCACTTTCTTAATAATAAACCCTGTTTGTCTAAATATATGCAATGTAGTAATTCTATGACTATACTGTTAGAAGAGAAAAGGTATTATTCTGTTTTGAACTCAGTTTGCACTTGTTCTACTAGGTCTTACATTGTTCCTCATCTCTACAAGTCTGCCATAGCCTGCTGACATGATATCAGCAATGTTTGTTTTAAAAAAATGTTTGTTTGACTAAAACCTAATAGGTAAAAAAAGCCCCAACATTTTCAACTCCAACTTTAACAAATGTTCAAGGAGCATGAGGTTTTAAACTGATGGACAAATTGAGACAGAGGCCACAGCCACTAGAAGAAATTAAAAGGATATGTTACTGATTGTATGAAGGAACAAATCTCCATTTGCTAATTCCTAATTCTAGGTTGGGTGTGCCACTGGTTGTAGTTAATAATGTAACAACGAGATTTTCCACATCTTCCTATACCTACAGGTCTGGATGAACCTATTTCATCCTCTGGCCATCACTTGCAAAAACAAGATGACAGAAATATAGATAAAATTATCCTCTGCTCATGGGAGATGTTGGCACCACCTTCACACCTGCCACAGGGAGGACTTTTTGCTGTCCCATAAGGAATTAGAATCTGTGCTTCCCAAGATGGACTCATACTTCTAGGCTGGGAGCTACTGTTAGTGAGGACACACAATATTAATAATAAAAAAATAGAACCCCCCAAACCCCCTAGCTGACATTAATGGGGTTGAATATATATATTACTGTTATTAAAGGGAGCTGGTTCCAGGGTTATCCTAAAATAATCTACTATCACTCTGCTTGGGCTCCTTAATCAGGTCTCCTAGTGCTGTTTTAATTAGAGAGCAATGCTATTAAGCCCAGAATAATGAAACCAAATAATTCAGTAATTGTAGAAGAGTGACAGGTTTATCTGCAGTCATTCTTTAACTTCTACTTCAAAAATATTCTCAACATTCAAGCTGCCATATTGCATTAGTATTTTGATTTCTCATTTCAGTCCTTGTGCACAACCTGAAAATTTTTTAAAGAAATAAAAAAATAAAGTCAACTTTTTGAAACACACGTTTCTTGCAACTCTAATACTTAAAAACTAAAAATGAGACTGAAAAAAGAAAGAAAGGTGAAGGAATAGAAAGATAACAGAGAAACATTTTCAAGTGGAATTGTCTGTTCTCCAAGTAAAATAAAAATGAGGGTGAAGTAACACATTGCTAATGAAAAGTTTTCCCATCCTGTCATCTAGCATTTAGCTGTCATTTGTTATATGTTTCAGTGATCTAAACAGCCATAGCTGTTTTTTCCTGTTCAATGACCGTACAAACCACAAAATCTCCATTTGCTGCCTTTTAAGGCTTGATTATAAGCTATTCTAAGGGTTCATAATTTTCAGGAATACTCATAATTACTATCTGTCCATGTGTATTAACAAGAAATTAGGTGATATTCCTTAAGAGAAAACATCTCCATGAATTGAAATAACTATATAAATTAGGACAGTTAAACAAAGTAGACTTCTAAACTTTTTTAGCTATTATCCACTTTTAAATGGAAGTCCAAGAACAACAGTCTTATGCTAGAGCATTATATCATAACTTGTGCGTCTATCATTCAAGATTTTTATAAAAGTAACACAACACCTGCTAAGAGAATTGTTCCCACACTGCTTGGAGGAAACAGAAAGGCATTGCCTGAACAATTCACCAAGAAGAATGTTATTGAGCCATACATTTTAAAAGAACCAGACATTTTAAAGCACACCTGTGCTGGCCTTGGGAAACAGCTCATGAGAAACTGCAGTTTTCCTAGCAGCTAAAGTGCTTTCTCCAAAGACATGATTTAATGGGAAGTCTGAGCTGTTCTCACAGGGACTCCTCCTTCACTTGGGTTTGACTCTTTGGAAAGTGAAGATTCATGGTCTTGTACCTACCTCTGTGTAAATCAGGACTACCTCCTTTGAAGTCAGCAGATGTAAAAATCTGGGTGAATAAAGGAGGATCAAGGCCCGGGGCTGTCATCCCTGCCCTGCTGCTTTTATTCAGGTTAGGATTTCAAATATGTAATTGCAATATTATTTTTCCTGTCATTTGAGAATGTGGATAGAGGCTGAGCTGGAACAAAAGGATGAATAGGTGCAGGCTTGCTTTGCAGAGCTGCAGCATGGTGCCAAGACAGGTAGTATGGCAAGTTTTCAGCTGCCCCGTCACTCTGAGTGATCTGTCTCAGCACTGCTCCAGAACTCCCTCTTCTGCTACTCCATTCCTCTCTCAGGCAGCAGTAATAATGCCACTGTTGATCACACTGTCGTAGAAGACTTCATGACTCCCTAATACATCGTCATGCTTCTAAACCAGAACTGCCTAAACACTGATGGTTTTCTAGCCCATATCTTTCCTATATCACCCCTGTAAATATATGTGTCCCTCACCTTTAACTGGTATCATGATTTGTGCTACAGTTCCTTACTCAAAGCAGGATGAATCCCACCTGGGAAAGTTAAATGCTTGGTCACTATCTCAAGCATCAGTCCTCACATTGGAGGTGATGTTGCAAAGGTTATGATTGCAGTTGATGTATTCAATGACCTGCCAGAGGTACATGATATGGCAGGGCTTGCTAAAATAAGTAATGTGATGAAAGATTGTATTATTTACAGTCTCATTAACTGGGTCTGCACTTGAATCAGAAAACCAATTAAAAAAATTAAAGAAACAGAATATTCCACTCAAAGAGTGGAGTTAATGCAAAAGCCTACCTCAGAAAAAAACACTTGCACCTGCACTGTTCAACTCCCACATGAATGACAAATCAGTCTGTTCTGGCACAGAGATTTGATTTATGTACACAGATGCCCTAAACCTCACAGTCCAAACCAAGAGTCTGCTCCACACTGAAAGCATTAACATCATTACTCTTTAGTCTCTTAATTTAATCTGTGAAAATCAAGTATTAAATCAAAGGTTAAGATATAAAGAGGGTTTCTTTCATTTTAGAAAGCACATTAAATACAAATAGCTCAGCATAATCTAGAACAGACACCATCAGCACTTGGAAGTGAGCAGGACTTTCCTCAATGTGGAGAAGACAAAAATATTGTGGTCATTTCTACATGGGCAACCAGCTCAGTAACACAGGAAAATACTGCATTTTACATCCCTGTATTTCAAGACACATTTCCACTATTCGAAAGATCAGTATGTGAAATTACATCAGAAATGGTGTTACAGTAAGCTCCCAGCACATCACTCCATAAGCAACTTGTGCATGTTTTTGTTTATCACCAGCTTCCCAGAGTTGCCCCACTGAAGGCCTTCAGGCCAGGTGTGCCCTGGCTACAGGTGTGTATTTCCTGTGTGGGTCCAGCACTTCACTCCTAAAACACAAATTGAAACAGCATTTCCGACTAAAATGGATACCCTCAGTTTTGGCGACACAGATGAGAGCCTCTAGCAATCCTCACTTTGTTTTGGCGCATGGGCTTATCTGAAAATTGTGCTGCTGCAACTAAAAGCAGAATCTGCTAACTAGCCATCTGCTTTATGAGAATAATTATAAAAGAAATATTTACTGTGTTATTAAATAGTATCTTAATGGAAACTCCCACTGTCCTTCATGGTGCTATAAATGCTGGCCATCTCAAAATGAACTGGCTAATGAGTTGACATTTTAATTTGTGCTCTCAATAGTGTCCTGTTGTTTTCTAACATGTAAAGAATATAGTGTTTGCAATTAAGACACAGGACTAAAACAGATGATGCACACTGCTGTTTAGTGACCTACTATTGCTAAAATAATGAAGAACGTGTGTTTTCACCTGTACTTGCAGATTTCTTGCTTTTCACAGTGTACCCAGACCTGAGAGACTTTTATGCTTCCTACCCTTGGGACCTTCTGCTCATTGGAGTCTCTTTGCTGAGCAATTGAAAAATGGGATACCCAAGAGCAACAAAGAATAAACTAACGGCAGAAAAAGCAGAAACAACTTATTGCTCTCTGAAAGCCAACAATGGGAAAATACAGTAGACTGGAGATAGTCTACTACATAATTTATGACCTATAGCCCATTCCAGAATGATTTTTTTCTCTGTTAGATGTGCATTAACACATGAAAGTCAAACACATGGAAATTCTTATCTGGTCTTGGAGATAAATAGTCCCCCCAACCTTCCATTACTCCCATAAGCTCAACACTACTCTGAGCTGCTACTAGCTTCTAAAGAGATTGTGTTATTGTTTGCTCTAATTCTGCTGAACCCCAAATTGAGTTTTAAGTACACTTTTGAAACAATCATTATACTAGTCATTATCTACCACATTCATGGCTTGCATCTCAGCAGATTATTCCTCAAAAAAATCTGTGTTTGTTAAACACAGCATTATACATCACCTCATTCCTAGTCACAAAACTTTAAAAAAAAAAAGGGAAAAATCCTTGTCTAAGACCGCATGCTACAATAAAGTACCATGTTTTATTTTTATGCAAGGATTACTTGTTGCCCCAGATTTCAATTCATTACTATGGACCATGCAAAATGCCACAGACCACAGAAGCTACATTTTCAAATGGAAGCTTTTATTGATTAATCAGGCATTGAATCAAGTATTGTAAAAAAAACAGACTTTGTTTGTTAAAATGTCCAGAAGAAAACTGTTCATAGCAAACTTGTTTCTTCATTGTCACACAGAATAAGAAATTGTTCAAGAAACAAGCAAAAAAGGAGCACCTGACTAATTGCTGTCACTTTGTATGTGTATATACATATGTGTGGGTATACACAAATAACACACTGTACTTGTGCATATGCTGGTGTGTGTGTACCTACACACATGTGTACATATATACACAAGCATATATGCACAAAGAGCACTGACTGAGTTAATAGGGCATTGGAGAAATGTGGCTTAGCTCCAAATGAAGTATTCTGTGTTAAAATACAGATGATACAGCAAGGTCTGTAGATAACAGACCATTCTTTTTCCATTGGCCAAAATCACGATCCATCTTTAGACTCATGCTATATCTTTACAATGAAAATATGTGAAATCATTTGGGACCTCTCCAAATTCATGGTATTAGTTCCATCCAGCTCAATCTCTGCCAACATTGTATAACCAAACACTGAACAATGTTTTCAGTTTATCCTCTCCTGAAATCAGCTTCTAGATCTAATATTTCTGGCAAAAGAGAAGATACACAGGCTTGCTACACGTACTTTGGTAATTCACTCTTTCCATTTAAGCAGAAACTTGACAATAACACTAGATTAAAAGTCCTTCCTTCATGCATCCTTTTATCATTGCTTTGCATCAGACATCTTCTGTCAACTCATTGTCAAAATTTTCATAGCCTCTCAGCTACCTCCCAAACATCCCAGGCCAGATCATCTCAGCATTGTATATCAGATTGTATCAGTAACATTGTACTCAATTGTAAAATGTAATGCTTGGGGACTGATTTACTTTTTCATTTTTGAGGGTATAGGTTTCTTGATTATTAATGACGCAATGATAAACACTGAGGTTCTCTATATGTACACACTTTGCCTTTTTATGTCTTCTTGGGAAAGATCAGTGGCTCCTACCTGTGAACTATGGGATGTCACCCAGCTGAAAGCCGTGGTATCAGCAATGTACTGCCAGATTTTTCTCCATTTAATTCAACAGTTAGCAGGGCATGTAAAGGCAAATCAAAGAAACATGGAAAGGCATTTATTTTCTATTAAAAAAACCCCAACCAAACAAATGGACATGTACATATTCTCCTCATCTTTTTCATAAATTTTTGTTATAATCATAAGGCAAACTGTAGTAGAGTTTTGTACCTGGAGAATCAGTATTTAAAAAATCTGAAGCTGAGCTTGGGACCATTTTATTTTGGACCTATTAGTGAACAAAGTGCATTAAGGCATCTTTTTCAAAAGACACCTAAAGCATAGTTATAAATTACTGAGCAAATCTTTAAAACTGATTTTCAATTTATCTTTTTTCTACACAGGCAGATTTTTACCACTTGCATAGTAACAACAAAAAAATGTAGGAAAACCATTCTTTTAAAGTTGTCATATGCCTCAAGCATCTCTCAAAATGATCATTTATACATAAGCATTGCAGTAACTACAAAAACTTCTATCTGTAAAGGGAAAGAGAAAAAAATGCACCTGATTCAGCTCTGAGAATACAGTACATACAACCTCTGTTGCCTTCACTGAAGCTCTTCTACCAACACCAGGAGGAATGTAGTGTTTCCCCATGCAGATTTCTACTGCTGCGGAGAGCTCACTCTTCACTTTTCTTTCACAAAGTGAAGTGTGCTTTCCCAAACAACCTGGGACAATGATAACTATAAGCAAACTCCAGCTGCAGTGCTTCTCCATACAGCACATGTAAAACAGATTTCCTTGCTTTGTTATAGACACTACACAGTGTATGACAATGAAACATTTGTATTTAATTTAAAACCAAGGAAAAGTGGTGCATGTCTCACTTCTGAGCTGTTGGCCGGGCTTGCTATGTTGAACCTTGTAAAATCAGCAATAAGCATTCACATGTCTACCTTCAGAACTGTGACACCTTCTATTACAATCAGTCCTTAAATGATGCTGTGCTTTATCAAATTAGTCTACAGTCAGACCTTGGATTGGCTGTTCTCCTCCAGTGTTGCTGGTTCTCAGAGATGGGATCGGTCTTCCACATGCTCAGTGATTCTATGTTTCCCAAAGACAAAAGCGAAGCACTGGTAGATGGGAATATTGCCATCAATAAAATAAATCATCAGATGATTTATACACTCACATTTCTAGGAGATATTCCACATGTTTTTTATGAACTGAGAGAGCACTGCCCTGTGTGAACAGAACTAAATTAAACTTTATTCTTTTTCTGTGTTGGCAAGCTCCACTTCCTCTCTTGCTTATTTTTGTTCTTTTGGTCTGCACACTCCCATGTGCAAACTAGAAATTGTGAGACCTCGCACTCAACAAGGCTGGTAATGAGACAACTGATGTTGGCACAAGTAAAACGTGTAGCATACTGACTTGTCCACTATGCAGTTTTCATCCTTCTAAATTCCTGCTATTATCCACTGTAAAATAAAATTATGTAAAAGACTGATGAAACTTTAATTAACAGGACCACCAATGTGCAAATAAAACCCCCCAAAACAACAAGAAGTCATTTCCCAGGTGTCCATACTAGGCTTTCACTTTTCTCTTTTTTTTTCTATTTTTACAAATAATTTATAAATCTTCCTGTAAGAGATGAAATACAAAACCAACCAAACAAAACCAACTGAAAAAAAGAAGTTCTAAGATATTATTAAAGCCGCTTCTTGTCCTTCAGTACAAAATACACAGGAAGAGAGATTCTCTCCTTGTCAGTTTTGCTCAGATTCGGCAGCACTGTCTGGGATGCCACATGGATCCACCAGCTCCTGGTAAGCTCCTGCTGGAACTGCCTGGCTGCCCTGGGAAGACGTGTCATCCTACCTTTTGGCTTCTAGCAGTCACGCGAGCTGCTCGGAGGAGTCTAGGTGGTCAGGGATAGGCAAGCCAGTTATAATGGTCAAACATTTATTCCACACCGTGAACGTGGGGCACACTGGCTGGCCAAATGTAATGTCAAAAGTGTAAAGGTGTAGGGAGTTCAAAGCATCATAAAAGGCGAGGGAACCGTTGTCGTAGTCCAGCAAAATCCCGACGCGCCGGAGGTGAGGCGCGGGCTCGATGGGGATTTCTTTGCTGTTGTGCCGCACCACCCACGTGTTATTGCAGCGGCACAGCACCCAGGAGGCAGAATTCTTCCCAATCCACTCGTGCTTCGGTGCTGACTTGTAGGAAATGCCAATAGCATACCTGCAAAACAAAAGAACATCTCAAGGAAACAAATGCTTCCTGCCATTTTTTCTCTCAGTGAAGTCAGATGTGAGCCCAGAGGACTTGCTGGAATGCCCCAGCCTCTTATTGCTGTGAGCAAAGCTCTAATTAAATGATGTTTCACCACAACATCTGCACAGGCTTAATTAGTGCTTTTCCCTGTTTCTCTTTTGGGTCTGAGAGGTCAGGGAAACTCATATCATTATTTCTAGTTTGGTAGCTATGGCAATATTTTGAGGGCTTGCCTCTGTTATTGAAAAGGAAGATTGTTGAGTACTCAGCAACTCAGAGCTTAAATCACTGGACCTCAAATTTCCATTTCCAACAGATGAGTACAGAGGAATTCATTGATTTTAAAATACACTGCTATCTGTCAGCTAATCTGATCTCTCCTTGCTCCTTTAATATATGGCCCTGAAGAAGGAATGCAAGAATAAACATCAAAGGACACATTAATCCCACCCCCTCCCTCATTTTGCCATTTTCAAGTATGTTTTGCCAGATGTTGGTGTGGTTTTCAGATTCATATGAGCATTTTTGAGACTGGGTTTCAGGCCAAGTGAAGCAACTGTAGGTGAAGACATTTGCTCTGCAAACCATGATTTATGGCAAGATGTCCAGGGCAGAAGGATTGTGAAAATGTTCTCATTAATGGATACTGAAGAAAAATACCTGATTTGTCATATGTAACAGAAATGCAAAAGTTCCTCACATTCTAGAGACACTGCAGTATTTGTTGGGCTTTCAATCAACAGAGATTAATGTGCCGTATGGTTTTTTCCCCATTCCTTAGCACTGGCACAGACAAACAATATTTTACTTCTTTGAGACCAAACAGTATTTTACCTCTTTGAGACAGTGGGAAATACCTGAAGACCCTACTGATTTTTCCACTCCATTAACTCTCATCATGATGTCTTTGAATACCAAAGGATAACATCTCTTCCATTGACTAAAGGGCCTCTGAAATACACCCCTGTATGACACAGAGGATCATTCAGAAGTGGAGGAAAGCAGTCTTCTGTTTCCTGCCCCTTGCTTTATACCCTAGGGCACAGACCTACAGCTCTGCTGTTTCATGCCCCCTTGCCAAAACCAAATCTGACCTCTGCCCCTGTTAAACTGGATCATCAAGTTGTCGTTAGTTCTATTTATTTTTTTGATAGTGAAGGACAGAAAATCTTTCACGTTTAGTAGAGAAACGATCACATTTACAAGTTATATCTCTGTGTAAACAAGATGAAACTTTTTGATCTCTCCAATTAAAAAAAAATCTTCAAATGTACTGTATGTGGGTTCAAAAAAACAACCAACTCCAGCTGTGGAGTAAAAATCCTGTGAAGGCTGCTAAATACAAAGATGCATAATTTGACAGATTTATTTCCAGAGTCCAAAAGTGCTGGAGATTGGGAAACTCACTTGACAAACTATTTGAAAATACATGCTTGGCCTGCTCTTACACTTACTGTTCCTGATGTCTCTGTTACCAGTCTCTATCAGAGAATCTGTGCCAGCACCTGTGTGGTGTGAACTAGTGATGCTTTTCACACATATTTTATATACATACCACGTACTCCCGCTTATAACCACTTCCCAGTAATGCCGCCCGCTGTCGATGAACACGTTGCCAGCTACTCCGTAGCTCCCTTGGCTCGTGAATCGCTCTGGGGTGTGACTCTTTTTGGATGACGTTTCATCCCGTTCCACTGTCAAGTTATCATGAGACACTTTCAATTTTCTATGAGCAGATTTGGGGTCCAGTTTAAATGGCTGACCTAGAGATGCAGAGACAAAAATGACAGAAGAATGTTTTGGCTTTGATTTTGAAAAGGAGAGTGGATTAGCAAGCCTCCAAGAAACCCACAAGGCTACATAACCATATTAATTTCCTCGTCTCAAGCATTCTTGAGATAGACTAACCTCTTCTGCTCCCTGCAATAGCTACTTTGCACTGCATTGTCAGTTTACTGTCAACTTCATTGTGCACTAACTTCCCTGTGTGGATAATCCCTGAAAAGAGCCCTGCATAATCATCATGTCCATTATCTCTGACCTAGAGGTAACCAGAATGCTCTAATTCTTGCATGTAATTGAAACCAATATACATGCAAATAAAGGTCTGAGGGTTGCTTTTTTCACAGCATATTAGATTTAGAATAAATTGTGTTCTATTAAATCTCTAGGGATAAAGCTCCATAATAACATCTTCATCATTACTACAAAAAGTATGATTTCAAATCCCACAAAATGAATTTGAAAATAAGAAGCAGTAGACTTGTCTCTTTGTTAACTGACAGCTTTATTTGTAACAACAATTCAGGATTGCTTTGGAGGAATGCCCATGTGGTGCTGGATACTGTGCATTAAAAGGAAGGAAGTGAACTGTAACTTGGTCCAAATAATATGGTGCAATAACATTACTGAGGCTGTTGCTCTTGGCACGTATCTTCGGTCGTAGCACAAGGTTTGCAGACAATAACAGGAAGCTTTTTGGTAAACCAGACCTTGTAGATATATAAAGCCCACCACAATTCTGACAGGCTCGCTCATTGTGTCAGAAAGCAGAACGATCATTTACCTCCACCAAGAGTCAACTAGAAAAGTATGACTCCACAAGTGGTCCAGCAAAGCACTTTTCCCTTCTTACTGTCTTTCATATCAAGGGGAAAAATGCACAATCAGAAGATCTGACAACATGTACAGAAAATGCAAACTAGATTTCTCATTAAGTCTTTGTGAGGCACTGGCACATATACTTAAAAATAAGATGTAAACTGCTCAGGGTTATCTACTTTTGCAATGTGCATTTAGTTATATATTATGACCAAATATAGAATAAACCCATTGGAAAGTATTTGGGGACTATTTCTTACAGCAGTAACATTACCTCCTGCCTGCCTCTCCAACTGCTTTGTGTGCTGGAGCAGTATCTGAAGGATGTCTCTCTGTACTAAATTGTGTCTGGTCACATCACACAGGTTAATAGCAAACAGGAGAAAATCAGAAAGGTGTACATGTCATTCTCTTCAGACTCCTTCTTGCACCATTCACTAGCACCTCTCTTCAAGTACCCTCCTCTGCAATAAGCAGGTTTCAGAGGATGTACAAATCCCAGTGTTTCCTTTCCAGCCCTCAGAGTTGCCCATGATGACTACATGACTGAGGGATTAGCTGGGACAAGAGGAAAAAACAGCTGAAAACTAGTCTTAAAATTGCTATTCTACATCTGCTAATAATTTGAGTAACCCTTATGTTTTTTGAAGTGGGCTCTCTGACTACTCTATCACCTTGTTGAACTCCATTAAAAGATGAGGGGGTTGAAGCTAAGAAGTTTTCCAATGTCCTGAAAAAGAGATAATTTTGGAGGATAAAATTAGACTAGCAATTAACTTATGAACACTACTCAAAAATAAAATGTTTTATTGCAAACATAAGAAAAGCTTTTGCCTCGTAGAGGAAAAAAAATAGAGAGGATATTAAAACAAAACCACAAAAGAGTACTTTCAATCATTTCACATGTGATGGCTTGGTTCCTATGTGATATTTCCAGTGACCAAACTGCAGATGTATCTCTCAAAAAAAAAACCCAATATATTTTCTGCACTACTAAACTCAAGCAATCTTGAATTATGTTAAATAAGTGGCTTTCATTTTGGAAAGCACTTTAAAAAAAGTTAAACTTCTCTATCCTCTTGTACCTTCCAAAGATCAGACCTAAAAAGGAAGGCTAGAAAGGAGAAGACTTGGTGCATCCTGATCTCGTGCTACTCACTGTTTGTCTTGAGCTTGCCAGGCTCGCTGCTCCGGCTGCCAGCCTGATTAATGGCCTTGACAATGAAGATGTACTTGGTGCCACTCTGTAACCCGTGCACTGTGTAGTGGTTTTGTTTGATATTAGGAACAATCATCCAGCTGTCGGCTGAGTTGCATAAACCTGCAATTTTGAACAGAGCACATCAGTCATAACACACTAAACACTTTGTAACAGAGGGACATTTAGAGCATTCCCAGGCACCCAATGACCAATATGAACCTTGCTTCTGTACCTTTTAAAGTGTTGTTACATTTACTCAGCCGCTACTTAAAGCCACTAATTCATTTTTTCAACCCGCAGCCAAGGTACCTTTTAAATTCTTGCTATGTGAAGTGAACCATAAAAAGTGGGCATTTAAGAAATGGCTCAGTGGAGACACTAGCAGTCTGAGATTTTTCATATCCCAGCACAAGGCATTCTTTATTGCTTAAGAACTGGAGGATTATGGAGATCCCATCAATCTACTGTTTGGATTAATGAACTCGGTTTAAACCTCAGAAAACGAACATAAGCAGTAAAGCCAGGAGGGCTGGGGAGGCACCTTTGCTGACAGTCCCCAGGTATGCATTCTTCAGAACCTGAAGCAAATCATGGGAGGCCAAACAGGGTAGAGCATGGGCTTCAGGGAAACCTTTGGCTCTTGCACTTCAGACTTTGCCAGAAAGTAATCTAAGCCAGTAAATTTAATGGACGCAACTTTTTGATTTATGTCCTCATGCTGAGATGCCAGCTGGGAAAGCGCTGGAAAGTTTTCCATTTATAAACCTTTTTCGTTTATATTTGGTTTACATTTGATGCCTACCACAGAAGTATAATACTCAGGAAGTAAGTAAAATAAGGCAGTACCAATATCATAATGAAAACAGGAAAATACTCTATTAAAATGAACTTATTAATCCACATAAGTTTTTCCTACTGTGATATAACTGCAATGGCAATCAATTACCCATACATACAGTTCCATCACTGTATATTTGGAACAGCTCCTGGTCTAATGGATTCCCCAGGGTCTTATTGTAGATGTTTACATAAATAAAAAAATTAACATTTATGAAGAGTATATCTATTCACAACATTTTATATGATTATACAGCCAGAAGTAGATAGATGCAAGTGGAAATGTATGCATGTGTGCACATATGTAAGGCTGGAAAACTTAACAGAGAGTTTAGGGGCCTGACAGACTTTTTGGCCTCTGTCTTTACTGGGCATAGAACATTGTGAAAGCTGTTGTTATTTACAGACAGCTTTCCGCTTTTAACTGTTAGCTTACCAGCAAACCACTCATGAAGAGAATCTTATAGAACTCAGTACATATCAGACAATATGAAAACTTTATGCAAAGTAAAATTGAAAGGCTACAGATTTAAAGGCTACTGGTTACAAAACCTGAAAGAAATGGATCTCTGATAGAGGTTTGCAGACTCATAGACAATTCATGGCCTTACTGCAAGATTCCTTCCCAATTTGTGCTTTTCATAACAAAAGATCATTAGAAACAGAATTCAAATTCCAAATTTCAATCTAAGTGTTACGAAGTTTGTGTCTAAAAATTCTCTTGCATTATAAAGCATTTTTGAGAGGCAGGCAGAACAGAGATTCATCCTGTTTTGCAAATAGGTAACTGTGGCACAGTTTCAGATTGGCTTCATACTATCTTGCCACCTAATGAAGAGCTACAATGCTCAACTGATTTTCTTTTTTACTTTGAGGAGAGGCAGAAATCAGTAGGTAGTTGCTTTCACTTCTCCAGGTGTGGACATCCTACCAACCACAAATGCCTCTTTTTTCTTGCTCACAGAGGAAGCCTAGGAGACCAGTATAGATGAGATCTCTAATTTCAGTATCTAAAGTGATGTGANATATATATATATACAAGATTATATAGAACAATTATCTGCCTTTCTCATGAAGAAAAAGACCCCTATATTATAGCCCATGGTAACGCCAGCTGAGCCCAGCACTTGTAGTGAACTGCTTAAAGCAGCATCTGTCCATGTCTTCTTTCACTGAGCCACACACACCAAATTATATTTATTGTTTTAGGCTGTGTGGGAATGGGTTTCCTATGAGGAAGAAAGAAAATGAAGGAAGCAGTTTCCTGATACAAAATATTTCACTGACTGCTCAGAGGAAATCTCATCTTTTCCCAGTTTGCCACTGATATTAAACGTACACTTCTGGACCTGAACTACTCCTGGTTTTGCTGGAGACCATCCCTTACTGGACTCATAGGTGCTATTTCAAAATAAGTTAAAATACGTTAAAATAAAACAAAATGAAGCACTGGATTTAAAGGGAATTCAATATGATCAAGGAATCCTTAACTAAGATGCTTCTGATGGAATACCAAGTAACATATGTCAATAAGTGAGATGGATACAGACAGTGGTCCTAGAAGTGTCTTGTCCAACCACAACCACACTTTGAAAGCAAAGTTCCGTGGTGTTTATAAGCCATATATAAACTGACCATTGTGCAGACACAGAAATGCCCAGAGTTTTGCTAATTCATCTAGAAACTAGTTTCGTATGATTCACTACAACTCTCTAATAGGCACATTTTTAAGACTTGCATTATGCTTTTTACGATACCCTCCAGAGGTTGATTGCTCCTTAAGTATAAAACTTTAGTCCAAATAAGTATATAAAGGACAGTAAAGGTACTGTTGCATTGCTATGAGTCTCCTCCTGAGTTCATCCCTTCCTCCTGGGTATGTGTATTTATGCACACCCAATAATCACTAAAGACCTTACCTATCTATCCTAAACTCTCTGCACAGTCAATAGAAAGAGTCAGAAACCTGCTATTTGACCTGACTCATGTCCGAGAGGAAAGCTCTATCCTCTTTGATGACAGAATACATCTAGGGTTTCTTTTCTTTGTCCTTCCACTCTTCAGCACCCGAGACTACCGATGTGCACTAAATGTTGGATGTGCAGTGACTGACTCAGTTACTTTGGTTAAAAAACCTTGTTGTCTTAACAAGCTCATCTCTTGCTTATGCACCAAGGGGCTCAGTGATAAGTTCTTGTGCTTTCTGACTGTAAGCTCTTTGATAACAGGCTTTAAATTGTACTTTGATTCAAAAATCTTGGGAATGAAGTATTGATGATGCCAAACTACAAGTCCAAACTCCTTCAAAAGGGACAATAGTTATTAGTGGCAGCCAAGTTAAGCTTTTACATATGGAGGAATAATTTGTCACTGCATCAAAGGAATTTGTCTCCAGTTATGCCCTGTCAGGACAGCCTTTCTTCTCTGAATACAAAAGAATATGATTAAGGAAATTCAGGGAAATGAACAAGCAGCCTGGTCACACTGGCATCCGGGGGTAGTGTTTGCCCTCTCCGTTCCCTGCCGGTGGCAGCAGGTGAAGTGGAAAAGTACACATCTCCTCACTGGTGCAGCAGCAGGAGCCAAGGGTCTCCTATTGTACCCACTCCTAATCCAGACTACATTCAGGTTTCTTGTTTCAAAAACCCAGGGCTTTTTACAGGGTTATGCAGATGGTAAAACAATGTATTTTAAAACTGTAGCCTACAAAAATGTGGAGAATTTAAATTACATCCTGGAATGGTGCAGTGAGCACAGTGATGTCCGTACAGGATGTGTGAGTTTTCAAAACAAGTTTCTCAGAGTCTGGAGGTAATAATTTGTAAAGCTATTTCCCTGGTGTTGGCTGCTGATGCCCTTTAAAAAACAGATGGGAAAAATCCCAAGGTGTAAATCCTCCTAAAATTTACACTGATAGATTTTAATAAAATATATTTTCTTGAAAACTGGAAAAGGAGCACAAAAGTCATGGCAAGGTTATTTGATCTCTTGAGTATTTTAATCATTGTAAAATGCTTTATTTAAATAAATTATTATCAATTCAAATTGGTAGAGCAAATAAGGTAGGTGAAAGTAACAGATAGCTCTCCACCCCCACTCTTCATTCCCATCTGAGAAAAAAATATGCAGGATTTCTGCAAAACACATTGAATTTCTTTTAAGAAACACACTCTTCTTATACTCTTAAAGAAGCAGACCTTTTCCTGGTTTTATCCCAAATTTGCCTTTGTGCAATTAAAAATTCTCACTAAATATTCAGTAGAAATCTGAAGACTGTAAGGAATCTGTTTTTTATTAAAATAAGATTTCCAGAAACAGACAAAGGCTAGAATATTAAAAAATGAATTGGTAAATCATAAATTCACTGTTTTTCACGGAAGTTTGGGCTCCTAATTGTCTTAGATCTGTCTAAAAACTTTTATCCTCACTTAAAGGAAGAGAAGTCCTGTAACAGTGAAAAGGTTCTGACAGTAGTACACTGTATCCTTGACAGAGTGATTTTTTAGAAATTAGATTGTATAACTAATAACTCTGCTTTCTTTTACCAGGTAATAGAGAATGATTCACTGCTTTTTGTCAGGAAGGGAGAGATGTATTTTTCCTGAAGAATCTTGTATCAGAGCTAGAGAAAAACTTGAACCATCCTGAAACACACTATAACAAATCCATGATGTTAAAAAAGGGCATACTCAATGAATACTTGAAAATCTATTGAAATGGGATAATGAAATCATAATGCATGTTAGTTAGCTAGTGACAAAGTAATTTTAGAAGCTTTTACCATATTCAGATTGCAGGTGATTAGCTGCCTCTCAGAAATGCAAATGTACAAATGGTATAACCCTTGAGAACAACTGCTTTAGTAAAAGCCTACTTAATCTAAAGTTCCGTATTGCTCCTATGCACAGAGCAGGTCTGCCAAGCATTCAATAGCCAAGAAGCTTGGCCACATTTGGAAATAATCTTTCCTGTATGAAATAGGATTCAAATGAAATACTCTAGTTGGACCTTGGCCATCAAATGTTAACTTTCCAATTTTTCAGTTAATAAAAAAGAATATAGTTGATTATGTTGGATAGAAAATATACTAAAAAAACACAGTATTGCTTGTTTTTGTTACTGAATTCTTAACAATCTCTGGGTGATATATGCCTCTGGTGGGGGAAATGTACTGTGAGTGGAAAGTGCAGTCAGGCTGGCTATGTGGTTTAAGAAACAGATTCCAAAATAACAGCCTCCATTAGCACGGTAGGTGGGTATGTATGCAAAGTGATTCCTATTGTCTCGGGGGAAAAAGCTTGTTGGTTTAATGCAGTACTCGAGCTACTCCCTGGTGACTAATTCATAGCTGAAAAAACAGGGAACTGAAGTCAATCTATGAGCCTGTTTACATTATCTGCTACATGCAACACACAATACCAATGGAAATTTTTGGGATGTGACAGAGAAATAAAATACAGTTATGTGCAACAGCGTGCATATGCCATAAATAGGAAGAAATTTGTGCTAACCCAAAGTCTATTTCATTAAAATGGATTTAAGAAACAAAACACAAACCTAGCTTCAGTTCATCAAAACATGAAGGCTGCAGGGCAGCACCTGCTAGTGCCACTTACAGTGACAGTAGCTCTCTGTGTTCAACTGCACTACAAGGTACACTCTGATATTCTGCAAGCAGCCTTGGAAACCCATTTGTAACAGGTGGGATGTTAAATCCTTCTGCAGGATCAAGGAAAAAATGTAACAAAGTGAATAAACATCCAAGCAGTGTTCTGAGTAAAATGAGGATGGGATTGACAGGGCAAGAAGAAATGGTCTCAGGTTATACCAGGTGGATTTCAGGAAAAATTTCTTCATGGAAAGGCTGGTCAAGCACTGGAACAGACTTTCCAGGGAAGTGTGGTGTCACCATTCCTGGAGGCATTCAAAAGTCATGTGGATGTGACATTTAGGGCTATATTTCAGTGGTGGGCTTGACAGGGTTAAGCTAGTGGATGGACTCAATGATCTTAGAGGTCTTTTCCAGCCTAAGTGATGTATGATTCTGTGATGTTAGTGGGCAAATCTTCAATACCAGAGTAATTTGGAATGAACTGGGAGAGCCCCATGTTTTAGAAACCCAGGCAGATTTCTAGCATTCTGGCAGGAAGATGTTAAATAATGACATTTTAAAAAAAAACTTTACAACATTTAGAAAGGCCTTTCACATATACATGCATGTATTATAGGTTTCAATTAAACCAGGATATTTGCATAAGAACTAACTCTGTTAAAAAAAAAGCCAAAACAAAAACCAAACCAAACCAAAATAAAACCCAAAAAAACACCAAAAAAGGGCCATTCTTTAGTTTCTTTCTTCTTCCATTTAAAGTCTGCAGAGCATTTTGTAAACAAAGTTTCTTACAGCGTTAATTTGTTTTCTCTTCAAAGTTCTAATTACCTATTTTTGCAAAGTGATAATATGAAAGTTCAGACTGCATACTGAGCACTTCATGCTGTGCTTGAAAATTATATTGCATCCCCAAAAGTGGACTTATTGATACATGTTTTGCAGATCAAAGCTTTCACCTCCACATGGGAAACCCACAGTACAGCCTAAAATAGAAATACCTTGTTATTTATTCACTAGTAAGCAAGGAGTAAAATCCCACATCCCAGGGCTGGGGAAATGGCACACCTTTTGCTGGTGTCATGTTCACACATAATGCCAATAATTGACTTGCACAGCATAAAGACATAGATAAAAATGGACTAGAAAATAAGCAACACACTGGCTTATCATTAAGTCCTATCTGCTTAGTAATGATTAATCAGGAAAGGTTTTCCTTCCTTATCTACCGTGCTTTTATTTTTGTAAATTACTATTAGATTTTTTTATTATCCAGCTTGCTCAGATGTAGAAGCATGTGTTGAAGTTTATTTTGTCTTTCCAGCAGCCTTTAAATTTTGCAGTGTGTTCTTCAAAATCAGGCTGTTAAGGGAAACACTAAATGGAGGTTTCGACAAAACACTCATCAGATTTTCAGTAATCCCTCTTATTTTTTCAGTCAGTCCTGAATACTATAATACATTCACAGTATGCTACTTAAAAAAGGTATTAAGATGCCAGCACATGAATCCTCAGATATCCTTTCAGATGGCTTGGAAAATGAACTCCTGCCTAGTGATGGAGAAGATGAGGTGTACACAGTAACAGAGGTGTCAGTGGGAGAGTTTGGCTCAGTACTTAAACTTGGCATAGACCACACCATTTTTTCCACTGACATAAAGCATGTAAACATGCCCACAGTACTGACTTTCATCGAAGTATCTCAACAAATTTTCTTCTTGCAAACAAATTTTGCAAGAAGAAAAACATTTCTGCCCTGTCTCACAGCTAAGCCTATCTAGCTCAGTGCCTGGCCAGGGTATTTGATGGTGGGCACAGGTGAGGGTGTAGGAAGGTTTCAAGGAACAGGGAAAGCACACAATGATCATTTCTCACCTTGCTCTCCCAGGCTTCAAGAGCTTACAGCTCTGGGACTTCCTGAGCCACTTCACTGCACTTCATTGCTCTCAGTGTATTTTTCTTGCATGATCTGTCCAGGCATCTCTTGAGCTCAAAAACACACCAAACCACTGTGGCAATGAGTTCCCTATCTAAATATGTGCTGACTTGAACAAACTCCACATTTTGACTGATTTGGCTCATTTCAGAATCCTTGTTTAATAAAACAAGTATATCTCAGCTCGTGGTATTCCCATTAAATATACAGGGACCAGGAAGAAGGTGAATGACTTCTCCAAATTCATATTCAATGATCCCAATGATCGCAGAACACTGAACACAGATGGTTGACTTCCTGATCAAAGGTTAGACAATATATTTCTTTTTTCTGTGAGGAGTAGTTATTTAACAATAAAGCAATCCAAAATATAATAAGTAAATTCAGTCATTAAAGAAAGTCACTGACTCAAAACATAGAGTGTACTCATAAAAAATGTGCTACAATACAAAATATACAACGTTTGTTAATCTCATTTTAAGTAAAACCCAAGTTACCATATAAATTTTTGTTCCACTGATGTTTTCTGACTTAGTCTGTAGTTCACTGAGACCTATTCTTTGTAGCCTTGAAGACAATAAAATTCAGAGGGAAGGGCTTGATCTGTATGTCAGACAAAGGTCCATATGTCAAGTTTATACAAATGGCAATGGGGCTGCAGCTCTAACTAATGACCAGCTCAACACAGTCTTCCACATGTACTGCCTGACCAGTGTAGGGAGTGGAACTGAGGTTTTTGAACTTGCTACATCTGCAAAAAGGGACTTGGGATGCAAGAGAAAAGTCCTGTTAATATGTTAATATACTTGTGATGTGTTTAGTCTTTGAAAGTTCCCAATACATGGCACTCCTAGAAAGGACACAAGAAATTCTAACTGAAGTAATTCTGAATTTTAAATGCTTTTAAAATCATTATTGGTTTGGATTGAAAATTTTGGCTTTAAATCTGTCTGGAAAATATTTTTTCCTTTTGTACTTGACATAGGAGTACATTTATCTTTAAAGACACTTGGTTTACATAGAAACCCAAAGGAAACAACAAGAAAAGAGGTTTATACTCACTAACAACGTTGGCTTGTCCAGTGAAGATGGTGTACTGCAGCTCGTAAGAGACCACACTGAACTCATCATCTGATGTCCAGTGCACAGTAATGGTATCATAAGAAGCTGTACAGAGCTCTTCTCGAATGGTGGGTGGGTTGGGAGCTGTGAGATCCAACACAGGAGACACAATCAGTGAAGTATTTCCCCTCTCCCCCGAGATTAGGGGATGTAGTTGATGCAGGAGTTTGTAGCGATATCATCCAACAGACTTTTCAACAACTTTTTGCTAATTCCAGTACTAACTTTGATTATCAATTAACTGTTAAGAAGGAATTCTTAATATCAGTGTAATCACCTAGGAACTTCAAATTTTGAGAATATTTTGTATTAAAGTAGCTTTGGTTTCAGATACCATAGAACAAGTGATGTATCGGTGGTCACATTAGATGGAGACAATGACAAGTTACTTTTACCAAGATTGTTCTGATCATTTCACCAAACTTATCAAAATTTCATTGATGCATATCAAGAGGGAAGGTCAACACTCTTCACTGTTGACTTGAAAGCAGTGTCTGCCCAGCCTATCTTACCAGAGATTGCCATAGGATGTATTGTGATGGTGCATCTTTCCCAGCCCTGCTCTAGGCCACACTTACGGTCTGTCACTCATTAGTAGCAGGTTTTTTTAAAATATAATTTTGGGGAAGCTCCCAACATTCATACTTTCATGTTCGATTTTCTCCTCTCTTATTTTTACTGATCTCCTGTTTATCCTTTCTAATATAGATACATATAATATCTGCTGGTAATAAAATTCACATTTTTCAGCATTAAATGAAGAGTTCTTATCATAACATAATGACAGAATGAATATTACAACCAAATAGTCACCCAGGAGCCATCTGTCTCTCTTTTTTTCCTAATCAGCAGGCAAGATATACAATCTTTTCCCATATTAACACATGGGTTTGTTTTAAAGACCTACTTAAAGAAGTGAGACTTGAAGTAAATTACTGGGGTCTAAATTTTCTTGTTTGCAATCCTTGAAAAGCCAAACTCCTAAATATTAAAGAAGCCAAGTCTCTCTCTGAAAGACTGATGGATCTTTCTGCATGCTTGTCTCAGTGGGAACTTCTTTCCAAATCATCTTCCCTACAAGCCACATCACGAAAAGAAAAATCACAAATCCTTGTGCTTAATAGTGTTTCTCCCAGCTGTCACACGGTGAAGAAGGGCACTCAAGCTGAAACAACCAAACTATGTCTGTATTAAAGGAAAAGGAAGGCAACTGTGAATGTTTGTGGTTTAATTTTTTTGGGTTTTCTTTTTTCTGTCAGCTCTTTAACCTCTGATAGCCACAAATAACAGCATCAAAAAATTCCTTCTGAAGGAATTCCACCTTCACTTTTGCAACTTCTTATTTTTATGAAACATCTATTGTTTTTTTCCATCAAGAATTTCTATAGATCATGTCTCTGGCTTACTGATATATGTTCCCAAGGATTAAAGTGCAGACAGGTTTCCAAGCAGCCTCTTTTAACCAAGCAGCATAAGGAAAAGTTCAAATGTGTTTCATGATATGGCCATGATTTGTGATGCTCTAAATATTGAATCACAGAAGCCTACTAATGGCTTTTTTTTTTAACTTTTCAAAGAAACCCTTCGGACAGATGGATATTACTGAAAAGAAATACAAATAAACTCCAATAAGAACAGCTATCTGAGAGAAGAGTATAATCAAAATGCAGGGGGAAAAAAAGGTCCACACTTTTCTGAAAGGATTAATGGTAATATAAGCTATGTTCCAAAAATTTATCCTGTAGAACAATCACTGGAGGTCTTTAATTTTTTTATTCCTAACTGGGGTTTTATTTAAATATTTTGCCTTTCCTTCAAAGCCCAAACAAAAATTGGAACAAGTGTTAATTGCAAATATACAAGTAGATTCAGTTTTATTTGTCTGATGGTGTTCAACTAAGGTTTTCTTCTGTCATCTCCTGCACTTAACAAAATATTTTACTTGAGAAATGTACTTGTTATTATCAACACAGAAAATAAATATTAATTTATGGGAAGCAAAAATTACTGAAGGTTTAATTAACTGTAAACTGCATTTCAATAACACCTAAGCATCTTCTACTTTGAAAACAGCAGCCTAAGTTTGCTCTTCATATGCACACCTGGCCTTATAGCTGGAAATTTACAGGCCTTCATGTAATGAAAATGTAATGAAATCACAAGAGCCAGGGAAAATATGTCCTTCTTTGACCTAAGAAGGACATATTTTTCCTGGCTCTTGTGATTAACCCACACTCACCTGAGACTATACTGCATGAATTCATCTCTTTGGCAGCATTCATTTCATAAACCACTCAGAATAAAACAAATACACCTGCTTCTCCTACAGAAAGGCAGGGAACTCTACATTCAGTTGCTTTGATATGACAAAATAATGTAGCAGTCTGACTGCCAACTTCATAATTCCACAGCACATACTCCTTTAGAGAGTGTAAATTTGTAATGCAATTAAAGAGATTGACTTGAACCAGTTAGCTTCAGTATTGCATTTGGTAGTGTGTGATTTGGTTATTGAATTCACCAGTGCTGTTACAGAGCTGTGTGCCACAAGGAAACCTCCTCAAGGCCTCCAGAGATCTCAAGGCTGCACCAACAACTTCCCCTTCCTGACTTGGGTGTGCTTTACCACTGCTCTGGAGGGGAAGGCCAGCATGCTTCCAGCACAGCAGTAGAAGACATAATACACTTCTCCATAGAGGATCAGAGCAAATATCTGTGAGTGGCAATTGCTTCAGACACTCAGACTTTCATCCACCAACTTCTGTGAATCGACACTCTCTCACAAGACAGAAAAATCATTGCTGATGGCTGTTTTTCTTCATTTTGACGCAAAACTGAGTAACCACACATAAACTGCATGAAAGACACTAATATTAGAAATCTAGTTTCTTAAATTTGCTGTCAGGAATAACTGATCTCATGAGCATAACTACTCGCTAACCCAGTTAGTTTAACACACGTCCCTTTCCATGTCATCTGCACAGCTTTTGCTCTGAAGCAGAACAAATAGCTCACAAGATCTACACACCTGAGACAGTTTAGGAATACTGCTGCCTCTCCCTGGTGAATCCCAGCATGAATGCAGTGCCTCCTGGGTGCCTATTGAGATTCTATTTAAATCCTCTCAGCACAAGGTCACAGAGATTGACTGAAACCACCTCAAATTCATTTTGTTTCTTTCTCTCCCTGCTGTCATGCAGTGATTGACTTTATAAAGATTCCTTATGGATTTTGATACTGAGTTACAAAAAGAAGACCTAAGCAAACTGCTTGAATTAATGGTGCTAGAAATATCCATATTGCAGGTATGACTGTGGGGGAGTTGCAGAAGCTGCTCTGAACGTTTCTTTTAGATATTGATTACTGACTCCATCATGTATCGTGACATTGGACTGAACCACCATGCAGGAATTTGAAAGGGACAGTCACATCAGATGTGGATACAAATTTTATGTATTATTAGCTTGTCACCTTTGAGTTATTACCAAGGGCTCAGTCATACATACAAACCATTTCAACCTAGTCCTTGAGTAGACCAGGATTGCTCAAAATCGACAGAATGAGAAGAGATTATACCCAAACCATGAGACTGAGCATTGTCTGGAGCTGGTCTTTGATCTTTCAGTGCTGAAAGAGTTAAGCAGTAAGACAGGTTGTGAAGAGTTTCCAGAATGAAGTTGTTTCTGTGTGAAAAAATTGCTGGCATATGCTAGGCAATACATATTTCTTTGTGCAGTCATAGCTTAAGTAATGGATGAAGGAAACTTATCATTGTTTCAGATGGGATTTCTGAAGTAGGGCAAACTGCAAGGTCAAAGAATAGATGTTCCTGCAATTGATTTCAAAGTATTAAGACACAAACCAAACATTTTTGATTCACAATGGACAAAAAAAGTCCTTTTGACAGTAATATTGTGCAGAGAGTTTGCAAGTCATATGCATTGCCTGGATCTAGCTAGATACGTGTTTAGAAAAAGATGATTTCCAGATGAAGAGCTTGAGCAACTGTTAAGATAAGAACACTTTCAAAAGACATCAAGGCTATATATACAGAGAATAGAACAGTCAGATAAAGATTATAAGTATTGTTTTAGTATACTGAGCTTGATATCTCAATGTCTGGCTGGCAACTCTCAGAAAGATATCAGAGATTTTATTTGGATAGCAGAAGCTTTGGACAGACATCTATGTAATTGATAAGCACAAACTAGTTATATTTATTTCTTCAGTAAAGAAATAGCCTAGGAAGAAAGATAGGGTTGGGGAGATGGAGGACGAAGAAGATCTGACAAATATTATACCGGGAGGCACCAAAAGAGAAAAAAATCTCCAGGAGGCAGCCAAGGTCAATTGTTTCAAAAGCAACTGACAGCAGAGATAATGAAGCTGGAATTTAGGTTTTGACATTTTGTTCAGAAGCACTACAGATGATAGTTATAAGGTAGGTTTCTTCACTTAACTCACAGCACAGATCTATGAGTAGGATGTACAAATGGTCTTCATTTTACTTAACTGTGAAACGTGATAAAAGTAAAGCCTAATTCACTTTGTCACAAAGTGTTCAGTTTATGATCTATGAAAATTCCATGCACCAGTCTGAAAGGAGTAATATAAATCTTTCTCTGGAGTTTCTGGACAATAGTAGAGAATAATCAAATGCATTTTACTCTTGGGATTATATATCTCTATATATGTATATATACTTATATCTAATGTATACCTATATGCATATATTTACATAAATGTATTTTAACTGTCTGCATAGGTTGCATTTTATTCTCAGATAATTTGGACATGTGCTTTGCATTTTGCCACTGCAGCCATATGCTATTTATTAATGTTAAGAAAAGTCAGCTAGAACTGTTTTTCACTGGGCATCAAGGGCAAGGATAAAAGGGTTTGTTAGGAAAAAACCAGCTAAAATACGTGATATATATGCAAATTTCCTTAGGCTGCATTGTGAGCAATTTTTTTAGACTGTGGATGAGTTAGGAAAAGGCAGAGAAGAAGCTATGTAAATGACACAGCCATCATGATGAATCATAGAAAATACCTTTGTAGCAAGACAACCCTTCATTTTGGTACAGATATAACCTTTGTTTTCTCAGTGTACAGAAACTAGGCTGATAATATTGAGATATGATGTACAAAGGGGAGAAGACCTGAGGGATGCAGGAGCAGACTGCTAGACAGAATTCACCTCATATAACTTTACAGATCTAAACCACAGTTATCTGCATTTGAATAAGTATATCTATTCTCTGCTTGGACACAGCTGGGAGAAATAGGCAACTCCAGAATGGAGTCAACTGCCTCGATATATGTGCCTCAAAATGAGATGGTTATTTCTCTTCTTCAACTATGAAGGAAGATGAGACCGATTATTTTAGAGGTAGATTGCTAGGTCAGGGCAAATGACTCTGTTTTTTGATTTAATCCTTCCTTTCATTTCCTTGGATTTTTGTCATTTTGGAGTGAATGCTCTACATGATGGCAAAATTCCTGCAGATTTGGAGAGAGGCAGACGCTGTAATGTTTCACTGGTACTGTGTAAGAGGGTGGAATTACTCTTGCCACGTTATTATTGTGTTTTATTTACTTGAATATGAGTTGGACACTGATTGTATTCATCTGTCATAGAGTGATAAAGAAATTCCTTGCAGATAAAATTTCTCTTTTAGTTATGGCAAGAGCCCCACAGCTCTATCAGGCAAGGGTGCTGCTACCCTGTGCACGCACCCAGTCTTATGCTTTCCAGTATTAATCTGGTCACTTATTCATAGAATCACAGAATCAGAAAAAAGTTTGGATTGGGAGGGACCTTTAAATGTCATCTGGCCCAATCTCCAGACAGTGAACAGGGCCATCTTCAGCTAGATCAGATTGTTCAGAATTCTGTCCAACTTGACCTTGAATGTTTCCAGGGATGGGACTGATACAGCCTCTCTGGCAACCTGTTCCAATGTCTCACCATACTCATTTTAAAGATTTTTTTCCTTATATATAGTCTGAACTACAGAGGTTACTCTTTGGTTTAGAACCCCTTGTCCTGTCTCAACGGGCTCTACTAAAATGTTTTAAGTGTTGAAAGACCACAATGAGGTCTCCTTTGAGCCCTTTTCTGCAGGCTGAACATTCCTAACTTTCTCAGCCTTTCCTCTGAAGAAAAGCCAGAAGCCAGACCTCTGCTTGGAAAAGATAGTGATTGGCAATGAGGAGACTGCACCCTTACATTCTCCTGAACTAGCACAAGTACATCCTCTGCAAACTGGGACAAGTGAATGGACCCAGGAAGTGTTTTCCAATGCTTTTCTAACAGTGCTTTGTGCCTTTCATTGCAAATTGTTGCTGCTAACAGCAGATGCTTAAAGACCCTGCAAAATAAAAACCTACCACATCTCTTCTGTTTTCAATTGAGCTGGAATGAATTGTTCTAATTCTGGCATTGAAATCAAAACACCCTAAATTACAGTAATTTGTTTCTCTTTGTGAGTCATTGTACACTCTGAGACTGCACATTACTCAGGCTTTCAGTAAGGGTCTAATCCTGTGGGCTTCCTCAGGCCAAAGATCTCAGTTAAATGAGGTGGGTCTCCACCCCACAGCCTGGCTCAGAGCACACTGCAGGCTCTCTAGCTCCAGACACAGCCACATCCCCCAGCTCTGTGATGGGGGAAATACACAGTGTCACCAACATGAGAAAACATCTTTCACTGCTGAGCCTGTGATGTTGATTGCTTGAACAGCTTCTCATGGGAACTCAGCCAGGCAGCAATCTGCTGCAGCAGGGAGGCAGCCCCAAGGGGGAGGGTAACACCTGGAGCATCCATCTCCTGGGAAATAGGCTTTGGTCCCTGCTCTCCCTCCTCTGGCTGCTCCAGGCTGAGCTCCAGCTGTTCTTTCACTTCACTCTGCTGCAGTGGCTTTTAACCATTTCTCAATCCCACTTCCTCACACTCTCGTGGTGAAGAATGCAAGGAGAGGAGGTAGGAAATGCATCCCAGTTGTTTGAAGCACCTAATGCTTCCTGGGCATTCTGGGGCTGCTGGAGATAATATATTCAGGATTAAGAGGGAGAGTGTATTTGGTTTATGTAGCAAGGTTTGGGGCTGCAGGGGTTATCTCTGCCAGAAAAGATCAGGAGCTGACTCAGTATCAGATATAGACAGTTCTAAGATACATCCGCTACTCTCCAAAGCTGAGCCCTCCACTGGTGCTGATTGTGCCACTGTGACAGCATTTTAAAGAAAGGGTAAGAAAGGCTGTGCAGCACCAGGGGGGGGAGAGAAATGAGTAAATGTGATAAAAACAGCCCTGCAGATGCCAAGGCTGGTGAAGGAGGGGGAAGAGGTGTCCCAGGTGCCAGAGCAGAAATTCCCCTGCAGCCTGTGGTGAAGACTGTGGTGATGCAGGCTGTTCCCTGCAGCCCATGGAAGACTACAGTGAAGAGATATCCACCTGCAGCCATGGAGGACCCACACTGGAGCAGGTTGGTATGCCCTGGAGGAAGCTGCAGCCTGCAGAGAGAGAACCACACAGGAGAAAGGTATCTCACAGGAATTGTGGCCTGTGGGGCACTCACACTGGAGCAGTTCACTCCTGAAGGACTGCATCTGGCAGAAAGGACCCACTCTGGAAAAGCAGCCTGTTGGAAAGGCCCATGTTGGAGAAATTCATGTAGAACTGCATTCCATGGGAGAAAGCTCATGCCTGAGTAGGGAAAGGGCGCCAGGAAGAAGGAATAGGAGAGATGGTGTGTGATGAACTGACCACAACCTCCATTCCTCAACCCATGCACCACTTGGTGGGGAGCAGGTAGAAGAGCTGGGAGTGAAGTTGAGCCCAAGAAGGATGGAGTGGGGGAAAGTTTTTTTTTAAATTTATTTTTATTTCTCAGTGCCCTACTTTTGCAATTAATTTGCAATAAATTACATTAATCTGCCCCAAGTTGATTCTGTTTTGCCTGTAGCAGTAATTCTTGAGTGATCTCCTTGTCCTTATCTCAACCCATGAGCTTTTCCTCTTATTTTCTCCCCTTACTGAGGAAGTGGAGTGAGAGGGTCTGGGTGAGCACCTGGCAATCAGCCAAAGTTGCAACCACAGGGGGGACTGAAGAAAATTCTATCAGTACCATTTTTTGAGGAGTATATAATAGTAGCACCTCAAGAAAAAAAAAAGTACCTGTAAGGTAATCAAGACATTCCAACAATTTCTTCTCCCTGGTAAAATCAAGTGCGAAAGTATCAAAAGTATCATTGAGATTAATTTCAGGAATTAGAACCTGGGAGGATGCAGTTGCCATGGAAACCCTGTAATGAAAAAAAAAAAGTCTTTTAGCACTCAAGACACAATGACTTTCCTATCAAGGTGCACCTTATCAATATGATTGTTATAGCTTCTCAAAAAGCTTGACAAAAGCTTTTACACATATTTTATTTATATGGTTTAAGTTAGGAACTTCTCCAGCCACTTTTATTTCTGAGAGCAAGATCTCCAATAATTTTTTTTTAAACTGAGCTTAGGTCTAACATGCAGTGTCAGATAAGATTTTAACAAAATATTAGTCAAGCAACAATATACCTAGAATTCTTTTTAATCACCCACTGAACCAAAGAAGAAAGAGCACTATAATTAGCTGTGTTTTAAGCAATCCTGACAGATGCTGCATCTCTCCCAACCCTTGTTTTCCCAAGCAGTTCCTTGCTCCAGGCATGCCTTGACACTGCTGTCCCAAGGGCTTGGTGCAGTCCCCACACCTCCTCAGCTGCTCAGCACAGCACACTGCTGTTAACTTCAAAAGGCACAGGAGGGGGATAAAACAAATATATGTCAGCATGGTTTATTTTAAAAGGTTTTTCCCTGCAAAGCATATGTGCATACTTGTATTTTCTCCAAAACTGAAAAGTTTCCTCGCCTACCTCATCTCAGGAGCTACATTCATATTTTCCCTGTCTAGATGTATTATTATGAAGACATAAACTTTCACAAGAAAAATGCCATCAGGAAGCATTTTTCTGACCCTTCAGCCTGGTATCTCAAAATGCATTTTTCTGGAGAGCTGGATACTGAATATGTTTAAAGAAAGCTCAACTGGTTTAAGGAGAGAGATCACTAAACTTTATGATATACAACAGAAATTGGGCAAATGCTTCAGTTTGGAGGTAAACAGACAACCAAAGCAATCTATGTCTGTTATCTGTCATTCATTACATGTCTGGTCAAAATACTTGATTCCTTCAATTTAAAATTTTCCCAAATTATTCCAGTTCTGTAGACAGGACTGAAATGACTCCAGTACAAATGTTTACTGAGGACTGTTTTTTCATATATTTTTTGTTTAGTATTTTAGGAAAATACAATAAGCTGTACATCTCATTGTCTTCAGCATAGTTTTCAAAAGCTGAGCTGAGCAGGTTTCCTAGTCAATATTTTTGTTATACAGTTTTCAGCATTTTTTCTCTTGCAGCTGTAGATGTAGAACGTAGTTTAAAGTAGATCCTAGGACAGATTCTTTTAATATCACCAGGCCTTTTTGGACTGTTGTTTGGGGATATGTAAAGGATGCTCCGTATTCACCTGTGTTACAGATAGTTTTTGGTGAGATCAAAAATTCAACATTTCAGATGATGTCATATTAGGTTCAGAGGACTGAATTTTGTCCTGTAATTCTGCCTACTGTTGACACTGTAAACACTGACATTGTACTTGATTGGAAAGGGTTTTTCTAGGATAAATGATTTACATTTCACCCATTGCAAATAATGCACGACTTAAATCATCACAGTGTATGTAATCACCTTGCTTGTGCACTTACCTGTTGTGCTTACAACAGAAAATATTTTACTGCAATTACTTTGAAATGTGTGGATGAAGAAATCCAAAGAGCATGATTTCAGGAGTCCACTTTAGCTGCTGGAGCTCAGAGCCCTGGTGAGACTATTACATGAGCAGTCTAAAAGCAAACAAAATGCTGCTCACCATATTGAGAGCTACTTGTAAGGAATAATTTATTAATTCTATTTAGCCTCTTTTTCAATTTGCAATTTGTCTGCAAGCACTTGGTGTTTTTTTACCCTCGGTTTTATTCACTGCTTGGAATGATTCTCTGATTTTCAGGGTGTTCACAGCCATCTCATTACAGACAGCAATCCACGATAGCCAAGAATGAAGTTTGATTGGGCACGTATGTCAGCTTGTCTCATTTCTGCTCTCCCAGTGTCTCTCCTGTGATTATATTTCTGATGCAACTGTTCATGCTTACAAGTTCAAAATGGAGCTTCTCTGGATATTCTGTGGTAGTCAGTAAGGAAGCTGTGCATCTCCACAAGTTTCTGCCCTACTGCTGGTTCTGCTGAATACTGAAAAAAAGGACAGGCCCCCACCTTCAGCTTTTGATACTGAAATTTTACTACTGGCTTCACCTGCAATGCCACAATGTTGCCTGGTGACAGAACATAAACCATGGTCTGAGAGACAACATATAACCCACTGCCTTGCCTGGCCTTGCCTTTTTCAACTGATTTTCAGTTCTCTGAATCTGTAATGGGCAGCCCAGTGTTGCTGGCTTATTTATAAATTGATAATTAGCTTTGATGAAGACTGATACATCACACCAGAGTAAGTGAATGACTTGAAAAAGTACGTAATAGGAGCAGGGAATTGAATGTTTTGGAATCAAGGGAAATTGGCTGGAAAGTGTGAAGATATAATGTGAACCCAGAAATAAAAAATAGCTATTAAAATTTTTTAAAAGAGCATACTTTTGATTTCTTTGTTGTCCATATTCTTTCTTAAAACTTTTAAATTTTTTAAAAAAGTTTTTCTTTTTGATTGCTAAACAGCTGATATTACAGCAGAATATTTTTCTGCCAGAAAATCCTGCTGAAACTCAATGGGTATGTTTCAGCATTCACAACACTGAAAATCAGACTAAATTTTCTGATAGCCCTTGTCCTTGATACATCTGGCATGCTGAAGAGGAGCCAGGATCCTGAAAGGAGTAGAAATTCTCTGCACCCAGGGATCCAACAAAGCAACTACAGTAACTTTCAAACCCCCTGGACTGTTCAATCTCCATCTCTTCAAGATGTGTAGTGCAGGTTCACAAAGTGACATATTTCATTTTCTTGTAGCTTGCTATTTTGTGAATAATGAATCCATTAGGATCATTCCCAGTTTCTTCTAAGGAATGTACTTGCTGCCTGATTTCTTTCTCAATCTCAGAATTTTTCATGAAATAGGAATTTCAGCTACAAATCCATTTTTTTAGTGTGTTAAACATCAGACATCTGCTTGGCAACCATTCTACCTCTTTCACTTTTGCATGCTGTTATTGCTCTAACTCTTAATTTGCACCCTTTTTTGACTGCTCCTCTTCTCAGAGGAATGTTTAGATTTAGCATTACAGTAAGATTCTTCCCACTGATACAGCACGAAGTAGCATTTTGGGGGAACATTTCAACTACCCCCCTGCCTTTGACCACATCTCTGGTGTGATAAGACAATACAGCAATTACAACAACACAGCTGCCTTAAAGTGTGGATTTTCTTTTTATTGGGAGGAACAAGTCCTTTACCTTTCAGTGATATTTTTAGCTGTTTGCAGGAAGCGAGCGTGATCATTCTCCTTCAGCGACTGCTCAGCCTGAGAGATGAGGGACGTCGAGCGCTCAATGCACTGTTTGCAGTTCGCGATCTGCTGAGCCAGTTTCCTCAACCTCACCACCTTGAGTGGAAACACAGGAAAGCAATCATGTCCCTAAGGTCACAAATCATGATTGGGTTTGCAATTCAGAGGCAAAGTTGGGCAAAGGAGGAGTTAAGATGAATGGCTTTGGTGACAAGGGCTTCTTTCACACAAGCTTTGTGGTGAACACCATCGAGCCATGTAACATTTTTAATAAGGGACAGGCACAGCCTTTCTGCCTGAATATTTTCCACATGGAAAACAACAGGGGAGAGCCAAAACAAGCACAGCTGGCCTATTTTCCAGCAGAAGGAACGTCATTTCCTGGTAATTTCTGCTTACATGATAACTAAGGTCTATTTAGATAACCATTTCCCTGAAATTATGAGATCTGTGTTAAAGGCTACTTATAGATTAACTACTTTTTTCCTATTACTTAGATGAGTTTCATAAAAAACAAAAACCTGAAAATAAAACTTAACAGAAAAAGACTGTTCAATTCTATTAACAATACATGCCTGACCTCATTATGTGCTTTAAGTAAAACAGGGTGTTTTTTTGTGGGATATTTTTAACTGGACAAAAGCACAGTAGTGCTGGAGAGCTGATTATTATTATTACTGCAAACATATGTGCTGGAGATAAACACAGTAGATGTGACTGTAATCATTAGCTGAAAGGTTAGGGAAGGGCACAATCTTCCATTTAAAGACAATGTTGGCTAACAAAACTTTCAGGAACTACAATAGTTCCTGAAAGGTCTGGGAGTCCTTCCCTTTGTTATCACATAAGGATCATAGTTTGAACAGGAGTAAGAAATAGGAAGGAAATTAAATAATTCTGGAGTTTAGAAAGGCACATTAAGACCCAGTTACATGCAAAATGAGGAAACTAACAACCAAGTGGGTTGGCAGAAATAACCAAATTTATAATCAAGATAGCATTCCCAATCTCAGGAATCAGGGCACAAGCTATGACGTTGCTGATTTGACTTTCAGATATATTTGCACCCTAAGCTGTGATGAGGGTACCTTGGTGCAGCTATCTGACAACAGAAACAAGCAGGAATATAAACATTTTTGAAAAACTTTCCAAAAAAGATACTGGCCAAATAATTTGTGTCATGTAACATTTGTATCTCTTTAAAGACAGAAACAACAAAGAGAAGAAAATGCTGGGAATGTACAGATTTTGGTAATGCTAATGATTTGATCAACTTCTAGGGTGAACTAATGCCATAATTTTTCCTGTAACTGTGCATTTGCAGAGATCACAATTCAGTCTACACCAGCCTAACCAGAGAAAGGTTCACTGCAGTGCTAAGAAGTTCATCTCCTTATTTACTAATTAATTAACAAGCAAATAGTGAACTGAAATAAATGTTAATTTGTGAGTTTTTTGCAGTAGAAGGCATGCCATGATTTGTGACATCTATATGTGAACGATATTTTTCACTTGATTGTTTCTTTTTTATATCTTCAAGCAGATGAAGATGGTAAATTGAAAAAGGAAGATTCTCATCTCACTCACTATCCTCCCACTTCTGCAATGGTAGGAACATCTGCCCTAGGATTATCTTACCTAGTTGATATTTGCTACTTTCCTGTTACATGTTCTGTGGGATTTTATAGGGTTTGGGTGATAGGTGAGATTAAGGATGGAGCTGCACAGGGTGTTTAGACTTTTGTAACTGAATCTGCAGCCTTGCAGACACAGCTAGAATTCAGTACGTGTTTCCAGCTCTGTAGCCACACCTACAGTCCTACAGAGGAATTTGTCGTATCTACCTTCCAGAAAGACTCTTATCCATAGGCCCTCTGAAAGAAAGATACATTGGGCAGAATTTCCTGTGGCTTTTCACATGGGTCTCTTGAGACCCTGAAATCTCTCCACATATACCACATTTGAGTCAAAGCATTCCAGATCTTGACTGGACCTCCACTGATAAAACTTTTAGCTCAACAAAATAGAGCAAAGAAGGGGGACAGATTCTGATAACAGCTCTATTCAAATAAATTTGGAGTCAATTATATTACAAATTTTCCTTGCTAATGGAAATTAGAATACATCTTTGCAAGCAACAGAATTTTTAAAAGCAATCACGTATATTGTACAAATCCAAATGAATGTGAAGTTTTCTACTTCACTGATAGCACACCTGGTCTCTCTGCATAGAGAAACAGAGTTGAAACAAGAATTAAGGCCATCTATTTCATTTGAAGGGAATTATATTTTGTTAATAGCATGAGGAAATTCAGGTTTTGTCACAGTGTACAGGACCTGTGGTTTCAAACGTGCTGAAGTTAGCACTTGCCTACAGGCTTTTCATTTCGAGTTAATTGGAATATCTTGACAGCCACATGAACCATTTAACCTGCTCTTGACTCTTTTCCTTTCCTTAGCTTTTCCCACACAAGAAGAATGAATATCTGACTTAGTTAGTTTAGGAGTTAAACAGTAAACACCGAGTACCTAGACAATCGAAACATTAATTCAACCCTAATACATTTGTGAGCTAAGAGTTAGCTAGCAAAATATGTTGAAACGAGTATCAGAGATTTATACTGCTCAGTGTGTTTGCTACTAATAACCATGGAACTTTGGGAATTAGAAATGCATGCCTAATTTTATTTCTTGCACACTTTTGAATATCTTTTTTTGTAAATAAGTTAAGAGTTCATATTCTCATGAATGACAATGACTGGAACAAAATTTTTTATGTGATACTATTTGAATAAACAAAGTACCTAGAAAAAAAATAGAAGATAATTGCAAGATGTGATTCTATATACTGTGACATTTTGTGAAAGTTAAAACTGGGGGAAATACTGTCAGCACATAACAGAGTGAAGGAAACATTAAAAGGACATAAGTTGTCATTCACCGATCGTGACAACATTTCTGGTTTTATCCTTAAAATCCATAATCACCTGTAGTAAGAGAAATGCCAAATAATCAGTTGAGGTCTAACATACTAATCTTCAAGGATTTCATTCTTATTTACATGAAAGTATCAGCAGCCAAGGACTACATAAGGACTTTTACAGATTTCTACTAATAATATCTGCAGTCAAAAAAGCTGGAATCAAAAGGAAACAGTGTTGACATACTTGTGATCTAAAGAAGAAAAGCTTTTACCTTTCCTTCTTTGATTTTGGTTCCAATTATTTGTCGCCTTTGCTGGATTATTTCAATGAGTTGGTCACATTCCTCCATCAGCTTGGTTTCTTGGCGGGATGCATTTACCTACGAAGCAAAATATTATGATTAGCAAAACCCTTTTTTGACATTTTTCTTTTCCATTTTCTTGTTTAAAATCTGAAATTTCTAAAATGTTTGGTGGCATTTTTTTCTCCTTTCTGTGTATCATCTGCATTATTTTCAGTTCCCTCTTTTGGATTTTGTGCAGTACTAAATTGAGTCTCAATGTCTTGTTTGCAGGAGGCAGGACTTATAATAGGTAAGATAGAATAGATAATCAGGTATTTCTAACTCCAGTGAGAAAAGCCTGGTTTGGTGAGTACTGAGTGGTGTCAGCTCTTACACACATCAGTGAAAAGTGAGGCCTCTTCAGGAATTGTTTCACACATCACAGTTTGCAGCCATATAAAGCACTGCAGTGAACACAAGTACTGGATCAGAGAGCCCACCTGGTGCAGCATCCCCTCTCACTGCTGCAAGTGCCAGCATCTGACAGTAAAGAATGCTAGGAGGAAAGAAGTCTCAACATGTATGATGGCTCCTATGAATGTTTTCTCATCCTCCAACCATTTGTAGCTCAGTCTTCTTGAACCAAACATGATTTATTACTAATACTCAGAAGAATTAAATCACATGGATTTATTTAGTCTCTCCTTCAAACCCTGGAAACCATAGGAATCTGCATCATTCTACAGAAATGAGCACCACAGCTTAACTTACAGTGAAGTGAGCTACTGCCTCCTTTTAGAGGGATTTGAACCTATCTCCTTCCATCTGCACTTAATGATCCCAAGCCCTTTTACTGGAAAGAACAGTGAACTACTGATACCATATATATCCACACATTGGTTCCTGAAAGATTCAAATTACTAAAGATCCAAGTGACAATACCAAAACGTGTGTTGACTGTCTTAATGTGACAATATCAAATGTGTTTTGTCCTGTTTTGCCTCAGCAATGAATCAGATAAAAAGGAATGTGCTCATGTAGTTTTCTAGAGTATAAATATATGAAGTAATAAAACTTATTTTTAGCACAAAAAAACCTCACAAATATTAGCTTTCTATAGAAAATGTTGACTCCCATTAAAAAAAGAGAAGAAAACTTATAATAGAAAAGTTTGGGTTCTCAAATGAATGTTTTGTTTCTGAAGGAGACTGAGTTTTTCAGTGAAAAGTCAACATTCTGTATAACCAGAAAAAAATATTTCCCCTTCAGCAGTTGCATGTTTAGCTTACATATATCTGTAAAGAGTCAGAGAAAAAGGTAAAAAATGTCTAATCATGTCTAGAATTTAAAAAAAAAAAGACTTATTTCAGAGTTATGCTTCCATTTGCACTTTGCTAGAAGAGGGTAAGAAGGTAAATCAGCTTACAAGCCTGGCTAACTGCCCCCACAGCCATATCACCTTTTCCACTGGGATGGGAAGAGTCAGTGGTGAACAACAGCAAGGAATAGTTTCAGGTGACAGGTAACTACATTGCACCCCTTGGTTGTTTTTTCAGTCTGATGAGCCCCACGATCTGCGTTAGTATTCTTTTCTTTCCTTCCAACAATGTGTTTAATCATGCAATTGCCTGTAAGCACATTATGGAACTCATTAAGCTCAAGCAAATGCTTATATATATCTAAATTTGGACCAGAACCAATTTTATAAATAACTTGCTTATGCGAAATGCGCAGTGTCCAGGCAAAGAGGGGACTTGTTTATAAAGACCTGCTTTCACCAAGGTTTTGGATTAACTTCCTCAAACCTTCATAAAATTAAAGGTTTTTTTCACATTTTAGAGACTTACTTATTAATTAAGACATCAAGATTATATAGAATACATTTGTTTCTGGAAGGGCTCAGACATAATGGCAAGTGCTGGTGAAGATGTAGATGGTATTCCTATGATGCTGTTTTAGGTTCCCATGGTTCTCCTCACATTTGCTGTTTGCTCTGTCTGGCTTCTCACCACAGTCCATGAGGAGAGACAGAGCACAAAGCAGCCCACCCAAAGCCTCTATCAGTGCCACTGATAGCTCAGGTAACCTAGAAAAGTTAGTCAGTCTGCACTGTCCCTCCTACCGCTCTATTCCTATTGTCCCACCACCTCAGCTGCATCATGCATCTTACTTCAGCATGAAGATCTGCAGAGCTGCTTTCAGCAAGCTGTGCTGTGCACCAGTGTCCCAGCCCTGATTCCAGTTTCACTGCTGGACTGAAATCCCACCCAAGGGCAGGGGATCCTGCACAGGCTCAGCCCGAGGCAGCAACCTCCTCCACTGCTCCTGTGTCAATACCAAGGTCGGCTCACTCCACAGCCAACTTCAGCACTTAATTACAGTAACACTTTTGGCACTTAATTATGGTAACACTTCACGGGATTTTTGAGTAGCTTCCACTCAAAGTGTTACTTCTAGCACCACTTACATCACCAATTTGCTTTGTCGAGCAGACCTAATTAATTTTTGGGATAACTGTCATGAAACGTAGAGTTACAGGAAGGTTAAGTCAACATTGTTTCATTTAATGCTCTGGTTGATTTGAATAATAATATATTAATTGGATCTTAACCTAAAAAGCTTTTGACTAAGAAAAACAAAATGCTTGGAAAAAAAATCTCTGGATTTCTTACAGCACTGACTGCAGACTTCTCTTTTTCTTTGAAATCTGAAAAGTATACTCTTTTCTAAACTCCATTTGAAGACATTTCTAACTTTATAGCTTGGACAAGCTTATTAAAAATGAAAATAATATTCTAAAATTATATGATATGTCTGAGCTTTGTATGAAAAAAAACCCCAACATTTAATCTGGGGGCTTTTCTCAAGCTGAAATACTCCTTAATCATATTTTCAGCCCTCAAAGCCTCTGTTTCAATAATAACTTTCTAATTGAGCACATGCCTAATTTTAAGTGCACTACATTAGCTGTGGCCCTACAGGGGCTAATTGCGAGATTACCTTTGAATGTTATTTACTTGTATGTTCCGGAGGTGTCATATGTCAAACCAAAGAGCCACAGGCATGGATCAGGGCTCCACTGTACAGGTGCTACAAAAATACCAGAATAAGGCTTTTCCTTCTGCTTGAATCCTTTGACGAACAGCAACCTTGACAATAACTTCCAGCTGGGCTGGCCAAGGAATGTGAGTTCTGTCTGGTGAAAATATTTGAGGTTTTGCATTCTACATTTTTTCCACATTAAAAAACAAGCCCTCTTTCCAAGGAGTTTGTTAAAAGAGACTGAGAGCTGCCTTATAAAGTCTGGTGACTGTATCACACGCTTTGTGAAAGTCTCCAAATCATAGAGAGAGCTGACTTCAGTCTGAGTTTCCTCTACCAAAGATGAAGGTTGATTCCATAATCTGAGGTATCTATTTCAGAGGGTTTATGCTAGACTTGTGGACATCTTTCTATAGAAAATTTCACTGGTATTACTACACTTAGTTTTGGCATCAACTCGTGTCTTAAACATCCATGTCCAGAAATACTTTGAACCTAAAGCTTTGTGTTTTATTGGTATCATTTTTATAAACTTCCATGCCAGTTTTAAAACTGACCAGGAGGCCTTCTGATTTAACAGGAACTGTGACATCTACAAAGAAGAAAAATGACAGATTCTCATTCTCCTGTTTCTGTGGGGAATTTATTTCCATTTCTGTAACACACACAGACCTCAAATAATTCACTGAAAAAACCCAACAACCTTACCAATTTCAGGTTTCTTTCCAGGTTTTCCAGGCATGTGGATAGGGACTGTTGCCCTTTGCCTCAGGAAGTAGGTGTACTTAAGAAAAAAGAAAAATGGGGGTTCCTCAGACATCTGTGAGGGAGCTGGAAACAACAAGACCCCCCAACCTGAAGGGGAGAGCAGGCCAGCTGTTCCCAGCTCCACAAGCTGAGAACTGATTTGGAAAGTGTTCTGCTCCCTGTAGAGGCTTCCTAGGCTTTCATCTTCAGAGACCTGAGTTAAATTGCAGCTCAGCTCATAGGAAAATGAATGTGGTGGTTTCAAAGTCCCCAGCAGATGTTTGGGAAATCACAAAACTACAGAAAGGCTAGAGATTCAAGGTTACACTGAAGCTCCTATGGTTAATTCAACGACAAACAGAATCAGAGGGCTGGATTCATACCCATGAAAACTTCCTCAACTGAAGTACTGAAGCAAAGGGTTTTTTTTAATGTCTCAGTAGAACTCTCCTTGTAAGAGCAAAACTCTCCCTCTGAGATTCCTTATAGGTGAGGCAATTCTCTCCACAAGTGGAAATCCTTGTGTCTTTTTGGCAAATAATCTCTAAATGACAAGCAAACTAAGACATAAAACTAAATTATAGGGGGTCTGCTTTTTTAGGGCTAACTGTCTGTGAGAAAATCATCAAAACCGGAGCAATTTATTTACTAATCATCTGTTGATTATGCAAAATGGAGCAAAGTAAGTTGTAGAAGGACTTTGATCTTTGGAAATTGAGATATGAATTTGAGTTCCAGCTTCATAATTTAAAAATTGTCTCAATTCCTTAAAAAAATAAATTCTTTGCATCTGTGGCTGCACAGGCGAAGAAGAGGTATGAATTTTTCTTTCTGCGTTTGACTTGATGGTAATAGAATGACTATATACTCACAAGAAAACAGTTACTGTACACTCACAAGAAGACAAAAATATCAGAAAAGTAAATAGAATGATTCCACTCAAAATCTGTTACATTATTGCCACATACTTCATTCTAGATTTGAGCCCAAATTTCCTCTTTTACCAAACCCAAAAACTGAGATTAAAAAAATCTAAAGTTTTTACATATAATCGCTGTTACCTATTTGCTCTAGGAACACTTTCTTTATTGTCATGTGGATATGGAACACATTTTCTTGGATTAGTGTCCCTAGACAAATTAAAGGATTATACTCCCCTAATGAGAGGAGCCTGTTTATTTTACCCCATGCTGTAAAGTGAGTAACTTTTCTTGATAGAGCCACAGTACATTGAAGTAATATTTTAATGTATACATGTGAAATTTATTTATTTAATGGAAATACAAAGTATAATCATTAATGAACATTTGTGGAAAAATTTCTTCCCTTTCTTTTTATGACTATGAGAGTTGTGGATTCAAACTTCCTTTATTTCATATCCTGTTTGATATTATGGGCTGTTCAATTTAGTCTTCTGCAGAGCAAAAGCAGAATTCTTGGAAAAGAATTTTTTCAGGTTTTCCCTAGTCTAAGCGTAAATCTGATTTTATCTGTGATGACAAACTGTGCCTTTGGAAATAAGTGATATTAATCAGCTTGCCATCTGTATGGATCTTTTACAAATTCTTTACTTTGAAATGGTGCAGAAAAAAAAAAAGTGGTCATCTTGCATTTCAAGTGTGCCAGAGGCTTTGTTTTTGTTTGCATTCCACATCTATCTCTAACCAGGAGACCTGTGTTTAGAGGCAGTCTCAGAGCAGGTTAAACAAAGGTCAGTGCAAAAATATGCCAGCTTACTCTGGCTACGTAGGAATTTTGTGAATGAAAGATCGATTAGGCTGGGATAGTTAAACCACTTTGGGTCAAGCAGATAAGACTATCTGCCCCAATCTTGACTAAGAATAAACTTTTTTAGAAGATTGCAATACTCATTTTACTGACTAAAATAATGTTTAAAAGTTTTTTGTCGCACTGTGCTTTGAAGCACGTTGTTGAGAAACTAACCAGCAAGACATCTAGAAGTCCTCTGGTGACATTTACAATCTAATCCTAAAACAAAAAACCTCCAGAATTTCATGGGGGAAAAAAATATAGGAATCCCATTATTTTCACTCTTTTTTTTTTTTTTTTTCCACTTTATGTTAGTCCTTTCTTTAAACCTAAATAATGAAAATACTTTTAAATTGAACAATATTGTTTTTACTTTGTCTTTCCTGCTGACATTAAGCCTTTGTTCCATATTGAGCAAAATATTCCACTTCACTTGTTTCACTTAGGGTAGAAAAATAAAAACTATCAAATAATCACTGAAGTTCAAAGGACTGCCCATCCTTTCATGATGTTGAAACCAGTGCACTTGTAAACAATAGCTCAATACTTAAAACTGACATCCAGGATCTGGGGTCTTTAGCCTAGTGTTTACCATGCTCACAAGAGGACCAGTGCCTTTGATCTCCCTGCTGCTCTAGTTGCTCTTTAGTTGTCTATGTTAGGCAGAAAAAGGATGATTTTGAGAGTATTTTGTTCCCATAATGATAAATGGCTCAGAGATAGAAGGTTCTGTAAATTGACAACGTTTTGACTGACAAGCTACAGTCTCTGCTAGCAGGCACAAAATATTACCTGCTGCATTAGTTAACCAGTGGTTAATAGTGAACTAAGCTCCATTTACTAGTCTAAGGGCAAAGTCTTGCAAGAATATCAGTCTAACAAAAATCTGAACTTCTGGATATGAGAGAAAGGGAGAGGTGGAGCAAATCAGAACTGGCCACCTTAGCAGGCAGTGGCAAGCTCTGTTATTAGTTTATACACAATCTGTGTGACTTCTTACCATAACTACAACTCCAATTTACAAAAGGTACAAAACAGTTGTAGGTGCAATAACATATTCCAGCACCTGTCTAATCTGTACATAAAATGTATGCATAAGCGCTGCAGTTCCATGTTTGTATAGGACCAAACATACATTTCATTAGCAATTTTTGAAATCAATTCAATAATTCTGTAGAGAAGTAGTATTTGACTACTAGGCTACAGTTTACTAAGCATGCAACTTAGGACATCCTTGCATGAATATTCTATATCACCATATGCCATGCAGCATGTTTTGTCAGTTTTTATTTCTGAAGTTTCTCTTTTCAGATGCTATATCAAGTTAAAACTCTGGCTAAAGCTTACCTGAGATTTACATTGAAAGAAATCAACTTTTATGAGAGTGGAATTAAAAGTAGCATGAAAATAAATAGAAATCAAAATAGATTATGCCACATATTTAATCAAAATAGTGTTAATAGAGAAAAAGTCTCTTGTACTTTCCCTCATTAGAAACTGTCTCAGAAAAAAACAAATGCTGTAAACTCCATTTAAGGGTTTTATGCATGTTATCAGGTTTGCTAATTAGTATCTTACTGACAGTGAGAATTCCTAATTTCCTTCAACTCATATTTTTCTGTCTATTTCAGAAATCAAAAAATATCATTTACTTTTAGCACCTAAATATAACAAACAAATGTAGCTGCTGAACAAGCATCTTCACAAAAATGGAAGATAGTGGGGCAGAGGAAAAAGCAAATTTCTGTGGAGTTCCTTTCCAAGTTATCTGCCAAGTTATCACACATATTCCACAGTCACGGTAAGCACTTATCTAACCCATTTCTGCTTCCCTAGAGAAAGAAAAAATCCCCAGCAAAGTAGATTCCTTATTCCCAAGACTTTTTATGACTCTGAAGGCCACTTGCTGCAGTTTAGACATCAGGATTTCCATACAGCCTTTCCAACTAAATTTTCCTATTGAGAACTTCTCAGTTTACTTGGGTTTTGACAAAAGTAATCCCAAACCTCAAGGAGTGAGTACTGTGAAAAACCGTGAAAACAAAGCACTCTTTGTTTTTTATTGTCACAGGCAAAGCCTCTTTATTGTTCGAGTGTCCTTTGGGAATTATATTGACAGCTGAGTTTTGATTTTGCTGTCTCTCAAGTAACAGAAATGCCATACAAAAATTGATGGAGACATTTTGTTGCAAAATTTGAAGGAGCTGTCTTGTAGCTGAAGTCTTACCAGAAACTCAAAATTTCATTATTATATAATTTTCCCATTTGGCTCATTTCTTTTTGATCTATCATACCAAAAATAGCAACAGTAGGATTTTTTAGGTGCTGCCATCTTCTCTTCGCTGGTTTTGCACTACTGTTTTACATTGATTCAAAATGTATCTGATACATGTGAGTGTTGGGTATCTGTGCCAGTGAAATAAAGGTTCTTTCAATATATTACATTTTATGCAGGTGATTATATAACATGACTATAAAAAAACACCATTTGACACACACAAAACCAATTTTTGACTAGGAACTTTACACTGAGATTTTGCCTGCAGCAGATCTTTAGAAGTGAGCTAGAAACTGAGCATTTTTATTGCACACAAAGAGCAAAGGATGCAGCAGTTTGAGGGTTACACAATAAGAGGAAAATGCCTCCTCTTCTTTATACAACCAAAAATTATTTTACAGTATTGTCCAGAATCTGCTCCCTATGACGTTTGGTGAATTCAAAACAAAACAAAACAAACAGAAAGACAGAGATACAGATGCAATAAAGCTGTCTGCAAGCAAAACCCATTTCCTTTCTCCTCCCCCCTAGATAATTGCTCCAATTTCTCCTCCAGCTGAGTTCAGATTATGTTTCTGTCTAACAAATGAGAAGTTTCATGGTATTGACTATATAACAGACATTTAATCATGCATTTCCTAGAAGAGATGAGAAAAAATCCAAAAACAAAACTCAAATTGCTCAGAAACAAAGTTATGGCATAAGAGTCTCATGCTCAAATTTGTGCCTTATGTCAATGAACACCATGGTCTAAAAGACTTCTACAGAAACCTCACACAGTCATAGAGTGGAAATTATGACAAAGAAGCAAGTTTTCTGTTACACAGCACTTTGTCAGCCAGAGAAACCTGTAACACTAAAACCAAGGGGAGAACCTGAAGGCTGACAGTATTATATCCTCCCTGGATGCAGTTAAGAAGTGGCTGAATCCCGAGCTGCACACTGCTGGAAGAGGCACAGCCAGCAGAGTGGGATGCAGCCCCCATCACCTGCCCTGTGGCAGGCGTGCAGGGGAGGGTGGCAGTGCTGCAGTGCTCACAGGCAGGGCAGGGGTGCCAAAGGCCACCCTGGGCCCCCTCCAGCACACAGTGGGATGGGAGGAAACCTGGCAGTGGGTTGGTGTGGCCACGGGGGAGCTGGGATCCACCCAGGGAGTCACCTATACTGCTGTATCCTGGGCCTGTCAATCCCAATTTTACAGCAGTGTTTTTGGAAGACTTGTACAATGCCCCTGCAGAAAAATTAAAGATAAAATTATTCAAGACAATTTTTAATGCTCTTTAAAAAGTTTTCTACAGATACTATCAGAAGTGTGAACTCTGTGAACTAGGACTACAAGAAATATGTATTCAAGTAGTAGCCATTTCTATTCCATTTTCTCAGTTTGTGGAGAAAACTCTATTTTATGCCATGAATCAGTTTATGATTTTATGCAGCCAGCCCTGCTGTGCCAGCCACAGCTGCTGTCCCTGCACAGAGTGAGGAGCAGAGCTGCCTTGCCAGGGCCAACCCAGCTAGCTGCCCTGGGTGAGGGAGTGCTCTGCAGAAAGCAGCCAGACCAAAAGCATGAGGTTGTAAACCTGCCATGGTCTCTAAGGAAGGAAAACAAAGCTTTCCTCATTACCACCCTTGGGGGTTTCTACAAAATCAAGTAATGACAGGATTACAGAGGAAGGGAGAGTGGAAAGGTGGAAGAATTAGTGTAAAATGAAAAACATGTCAGAGATGTGTATGAAAGATGAGTAGAGCAAGTGTGTCAGTGTGCTCCTAAGAAACAGAAAGATTTGGGACAGAAAAGTGTGTTATAGTGTCAAGCAATCCCATTTCAGGGTGTGATTCGCCTTGAGAAAATGGAACGTTAAAAATTGTTGCCATGAGCTATTAGCACAGATTATACATCCATGTTAGGCATGAAAGCAGACATTCTGCTACTAAAATTATTATTATTATAAAATGCTTAATAGTATATCTTACTTAAAGCAGTAAATAACACAGGTTTGGTCTGATTTATTCACAAAGGACCAGAACCACCCATAGGAAAGCAAGATTGGAAGTGAACTTCTTGAGTCTCCCAAGATCAGGTTCTCCATCAGGATAAATCCTGTCATAAATTGATAAACTCCATCTAAAAATAGGCAAGATTTATGTCTCCATTGCTGTGATGAGACGCCAAACCTGATGCCCCCTCCCTTTCCAGTGGCTGGAAAGCCTTCAGCTTCCAGATAATCAACATCACTGATCAGTCCCTGCCTGCTCATGGGAGAAAAAACTGAAAATAACTGTTTCAGAAAGAAACAAGCATCATAAAACATAAAACATAGAGAGATTGGGATTTGGTCTTTGCTATGGATGAAATTGCAGTTGGGAAGGATGCAAGGGTGGGTCATTAATCTGCCATAAAGCTGGTTCCTGGGAAGCCATTGACAGCTCCCTTGGTTGATGAGAAACAGTGGCTTTGTGACAACATTTGGTTTGGCTGGCGGAGATTCATTTATTCAAAACACACAGAGCCTGTTTGTTGTTCATTTTTGGAAACATCAGCTTCTGCTCCATATCAAAACCAAAAAAGACATTCCTTTCCCATTTTTTATGTAACATTGAATTTTTTGGCTTATGACATGATAAAGGCTTAAAAAATGTTGCTGTTTATAGATACAAATAAATGTTAATTAGCATGACTTTTTTTGAAAGTTTCTATATCTCAGAATAAAATCTTAGTAACTTTAATACAAGGAATAATAATGATTTCTTTTCCTTCCTTGTTTTTCAAAGCTCAAAATGTATGTGAAACTGAAAGTTAATTTCCTTTTTTTTTTAAACCACTTTTAAAGCCCCCAAAATCTATATCAGCATTAAAATTATTTCAAATTAGGCAAGAAAAATCAAAGCAGGTAAAAGAAGTCTTTAAATTTACTACCTATGCTTTTATATGTTTACAAAAGATGTACAATGTATTTTACATTATTAGCTGTAATATAATATACCTAAAAATGAAAAAGAAAGCATTTGCTGTAAAATTAGCTTCCTGTTCACTTTCAACATTCAAGTGAGTTCATATGTCAAAACTAATACAGTCATTGGAAACTTTTCCTAATATTTTGCAATTTTAAATTTGCATTGTTAATATTTTAGCCAATATATTGTTTTTTTTAATTCGGGTTCCTGGCTTGGGATGAATTTCTCTCCTGAACAAGCAAGAAGAGTGTACTGACTTTCCAAAAATCTAAGCCACAGCTTCTCCAATGCTGGAGATACGCACATCATATCTGAAGTTTTCACAGAGCTCTGAGAAACAGAGATAGCTTTAAAGTTTACTTCCACATCCCCACTTGTCCAATTTCCAGCACAGCCGAGGTCCAAGGTTTTGACTGAAGCTCATTTCTTAATATTTAGCTAATTTAAATGCTAATTAGACTAATTTGATGAATAAAACATGGTAGGAATTCATTAACAACTATGCTGCGCTTGCTTTATGTCTACAGAGAAATTTTCTAAAACAGGACTCCAGGGACAGTAGCACATCTGTTACCAGTTGGACAAGTTGGATTCTTTGTGATACTAAAGTTAGAGCTGGTAATATATTGCAGAACTGCAGAGAAGATGGAGGAGCAATTTTAAATTTTTCTGGGCTAGCACATCTTGGACATAGGCCACCAGTGAAGAAGAGGCCTTATGCTGTCCTGAGCCATCTGCTTGATGGGGTTTGCTCTGAGTTTTAGATGCAGGGTAAGGAAATGTGCCTTGTGTCTGTCTCTCACTACCTACTAATGTCATTCCAGCTGTTCTGCCTGGCACTATTGGTGCCTACATAAAGAAATTAAACCATTCATCTCATGTCTGATACTCTGCATAGACTTTTATGGTTTTATTGAGCGCCGTGAAGTTAGTGAGGCTCCAGAGAAGTGGAGCAGATACAAACACAGATAAGATGATCTCTTAGGAAGAATAGGGGGTTGTTTGGCTTTGGCTGGTTGGTTGGTTTGGGTTCTTTTTTTTGTTTTGGTTTTGTTTGCTTTGCCTTTTTTGGATGAACTTTTTTGCACCTTTCCTGGGGGGTAAAAGTATAGGTTCAGCTCCTACCCTGCTAAAGATTTTTTTGATACTCAGAGTGGAATATGTAAGTGAGGCAACTATAAGGTTTGTAAGAATCTGTCTTCTTTGGAAGATAGATATATTTCATGTATGACATTTGAGTACAGATATGTATTTAGATAGTTAATTCTGATAAAAAAAAAACCACAAAACAAAAAACAAAACCAATGGTAAACAGAAACCTAAATGAGGTTTGGGATCTGGGTGTTGCTATTTCTTTGCCTTCGTTTTCCACCTGTAAATATGTTTCTATCTCACAAAGGACTTGGAAAGACAAATGTTACAGATAGTAAGTGATGCATTCAGGTATAGTAGTGGTGCAGGACATATCAACACACCATAATCAAATCAGGACAGAAAGGAATGTAAAGGATTTTATCTGTATTGAGAATACCACTAATTTCACTTATCAGTGAAAAAGCTTTGTCAGTTTACCATTATTTAAATTCATTTATTCATTTGTTTGTTTCTGTTTGTTTTGTTGGGGTTTTGTTTGTTTCTTTTTTTTTTTTGTTTAAATGTTTAAATGTTTTTGCGTTCACTTCAATTCAGTTTATAAGTATTTCAAATGGAGGTCAGTACTCACTTCTACATGTTGACAGGTCTGAATGAGTTTTGCCAGAAGAGTTTCCAGTTCAGTGTTCCTCTTAATAAGGTTGGTGAGGTTACTCTCCAAATTTTGCTGTTAAAATGAAAGAAAAAATATTAGCATTTCAAAGAATTTAATATTTAGGTGAATATTTGAAAAATCTAATTACACAGGTATGAACATATAGATATGTTCCATTACATGTTTGATTAGATTAGATGGTTTTCCTATGCAAGAGAAGAGAGCAAAAAAGTTCAAGATAAGAGCGAATTCTAGAAAATACCTTTTCTAAGGACCTAATAATAATTAGATTAAGCAATTAGTTTTATTCAGGAGGAAAGAAAAATTAGTAAGGAAAAGACCAGAAAAGGTAAGAACATCTCCCCAAAAGAAATATTTATTTTAACTGACAACATTTTTGACTCCTTATTCCCTGCTTTCAGTCCAACATCTGAATTTAAAAGCCTGCTGCTAACTGAGGTCTCTGAATTGGTCAGCATTTTCTTCTTATGATTAGAAGTGTGGGGGATTTTGATCTATTTGATTTAATTCCCTAGTTCAGCAGAGCTATATTTTTTAATAAATAATTCTAAAGAAAAACATCCTTTCTATGCGTAAGAATGGAATATTTATTCACAAACTCTACCTTCACTAACTGTTCTTAAGAGAGAACTTGTGGCATGTTTCTGTGTTTATCGACTGATTATGGCCGCCATAAATATCTGCAACTGTGGTAGAGCAAAGTCCTTTCCAGCTACAGCTCTGAGGCTGCATCCCAGCTCTCTGCAATTGCATGGGAGATTGAGATCTAGCAACAAATGTTTCAGCCTCCCTTCTCCTCCCTGTATCCATAGGAAGGAAACCCAAACACATGAGGAGCAGGTCTGTGACAGCTCTGAGCCACTCCCTGGAGTTACTGAACAAGAATACCAGAAGTGGGTCCCATGCTCTTCTCCTGACAGGGGCTGCAAGTGTCTCTGCACAACTTTCATTAATTTCAACCCTCCTCATCTTTTATTAATGACCTTCTTTTCTTCACACTACTACTTTCTCTCTGGTGTATCTATTCCATCATTTCAGTCCCTGCAGCTACCACTAACTCACCTGACTTGTATAATCCTCCCCCATCCCCACTTCCATACATGCATTTAGAGTGTGTGTGTGTGTCTTTTCTGGGGCTGTTATTCCCTGCCTATTTCATGCTATTAAAAACACCTTGTTCTTTGCCCTCCCTTTCTGCAGTCGTGAAGTTCTCTTCCCATTTTTGCATGTGGCTACAGACAAATGAAGATGGCAGGATTTCATTGCTGAATGATACACACTATGGCAAGTACCAGGGCTGATGCTGTAAGCACTGGAGAGGCAGTCAGTTCTCTTCCACTAAGGAAAGCACATTTTGATGGCTTTGTGTAGATGACCCTTCCAAGGAGTGCGATGGGTGTTTGAAGTACATAATTTTGGCATTTTCTTCCCAGCAGAGCCATGCATATTGTGTATGATAAGCTCTGGCTGTAAAAATACCTTCTACACTACATGTATTTTATAGCCCATTAAAACAAAGAGGAACAAGAAAGGGCATTTTTACTGAACTGTTTCTGCTGGATCTTACATTTCCATAAGCCATACTGTGAACAATCTCAATTGCAAAGTCATGTTTGCTGTGCTGTCAGATGTCCCTTTGCAGGGTTGAGACTCACATGCAAAGTCAAAATATCATATATAGTCACAATATCAGATCACTTTTGTCTTCAAAAAACAGTTCCTTTAGATGATCCAAATGCGCAAATACTCTTGAAATTTTATTTATATAACTTCTTAATAATATATAATAATTTTTTACATGTTGTAATATTTTTCACTAAAATGCTTCAATGAAAATTGTGTATTCTTGATTAAGGTTATCTAATTTAAAGTGTATTATTGGACATAAAAATACTAACAATTGATACCTATACATACTATGAAGAAAAATGTATTCAAAATGGCTATGAAACACTGCAATGATTTTAAATAAGGGAAAGTTATTTCTCTTCAGCTAAAGCCATTGATACGTGAAGAGTCAGCATTTTTCTCTCAAACAGAAATGTATTGACCCATAGATTAGATATATATTATTATATTCAGGATATTTCCAAAATCTGGATATAATAATCTATATTGCTGTGTATATATATATATATTGGATGAAGAACAAAATCTTAGAATAAGTTTCCTATCCAGTGACTATAAATATAAATGCATATATACTATTATGGCTTCACATAGGTCTCTTGATATCTTCTGCATTTCCTGACCATGAAAATAGAAGAAAACTATGAAACAAGTGAGTTGCCTTAGAAAAACTGGAGTTAATCCATTCCCATGGTCTATCTCCTTGAACTGTGTAATTTTCAATATGGGAAGCCTGGAATTTCGTTTCCATGCAGTTTGGTATGCAAGAGATTGGGTTTTTTAAAGTCAAGAATAATCAGAACTTTGTTATATTTTTGTTGAAGAACATTAGTTTCTACTAATGCTTTACCAGATAACAAGAACCTGGTGGCTGCTTTCTGAAATTAATGTCAACCTTTCCAGTTTCACTAGGGCAGTACTGAATGGCAGCTGTTAAAAATGGCCTGAAAGTTTTAGAGTTCATAAAACCTGATCAATTCCTGTGGTATATTTACCCAGATCTTCTCTTGGCAGAATCTTCCTCTAGTACTTTCCTCTATTATTTTCTCAGACAAATCATGGTGCCACTTTACCATGTGATAGTAGGTACCAGAAGCAGAGTTTGAGCTCCACCCTCTTCCTTTACTCCATATGGGGGATGCAGAAAAGGCCCGAACATTTAAATTTCAGAAACAGGTGTTTGCTCAGAAACCTTCCAAACTGTTGCAATCTCATTTCTCATCCACACCGGGTACTTCCCCAGTTGCGTTAAGACAACAGTGCCAGATTTGGAGGTCTGGCCAACTTGGGAAATTAATCCAGTTGTTGTAAACCAGAATTCCTGGGAGAGTGAATTGTAGCCATGTTTGAAGTCTGAAGAAAGTGTGCACTCCCATTATGACGAGTACATGTGAAATGAGCAGCAGAGTAACCCAATTTCATGTATCTTCCTTCTTCCCACCTAATCTTCTACTGCTCTTCTGTTGGGCAAACCAAATTACAACTGTATTTTTGGTAATGTTCTAGGTAAATCATAATTTCTTAAACATTCACACCTGCCTTTTCTTATGTTGTTTTGTCAGTTGCTAATTTTCATTGTTATCTATTAAAAATTGATCTTAGAAACTCTGGCTACAAACGAATGGCAGTAGAAAACCATCTTTAAAGAAGCAAAATAGTTGCAGAGCATTTGCTCTGTAGACAGGCTTCACACATGTTAACTCAGGAGATGCAAACTGCTCTCAAAAAGCAAAAGTAAGGCTGAATGCTTTCTGAGTTACCAATGTAGATCCAGCCCAAAGTCTTGACATTCCATACATGCTTAGAAACTGCTTTTACAACATCAAGTATTCAGTGAAAAGAATGCTTACTGTCCATTTAGCATGGTCTGACAATTACACAACATAAATTTTCCTGTAATCTTAGGATAAATCCAAGTAGGTGAAATCACAGACGTGTAATTGGAAAGGACAGTTAAGGATGATGTTTCATTTTGACTCTGCATGCCTATAAAATGATATGATCCAGGGACTGGAGTCTAAGTTGGAAAAATTAATGCTAAAAACTAGAGGAGAGCAATTCAGGACTGAACACGTTTTTTAAGCTGCTGTCAAGCTCATGATCATGTTGCTGCTGAAGTCACGATCATGTTGCAGCAACGATTGCATGAGGCTTGTGCTCTGATTGAAGTGGGAGGTCAGACTAGATGATCATAATGGTCTCTTCTAGCCTTTAAATCTATCAGTCTATGAAAACCAAATGTGAACCCATGCCCTTTGCCAAATTAGCAGTCTCACGCAAAGCATTGCTTGTCTAAAATAGGAAGGTAGCACAAACAGATAGTCCTAAGCTACTACATGGGTTGGAAATGCTGTCAAAATAAATTAATGTAAGCTTCTGAAGAAGAGAAATGCTGAGTTGTGTGCTCCTGCCTTACATCACAGCAGACAAAACAATAGCATCCCCAAGATCATCTTCTCAGAGACATTTTTCATTAAAAATGTCTATTCAAAAAGCCACAAAATAAAAGAGAGAGCTATCAGGTACAATGAGATTGTGAATTGCTTTTGAATTAAAGCAACTGTATTTTTCTTATTAAAAATATTATTGTTCCTCCCATTGGTAAATATAAGTACTCATTTGAATTTTCCACTCACTGCTTAGTGGAAAGCTTTGAGAACTGGTCCTCTGAAACTGCTGCACATGTTAAGACACACTCTATGGGATAGTATGTGCAACAGCAGTCTGATCACCGTTTATATCAAAACCACCATGACCAAAGCCTTTCAGCAGCAAGCAATGGCTGCAGTTTGCATTTCACTTGATCCTGGTGTAGAAGTGACCAGAGTAAAGCATATTTTGAGACTATCTCTGGGTTTAAAGAAAACAACTTTGCATACTGGAAATTAAGTTAAGTGATTATATAGGTTTCTTGGGAATTTCTGCCACCCTCCCATCACCTCTTTACAAACAGTCAAAGTGAAACAGTTTATAAATTTTCAGACTGGGTTGGTTAAAGAGTGTAACTTAAAGCCACACTGCTGTAGATGAGTAATAAAACACCACGAAGCAGAAGTGTGATTGCATTCTAACTTACTCAAGCCAGCAGGGCAACCAGAGTGGTGTTGACATGGCAGATCAATCTTTAGTACTTGCAGGCTGGCTAGGGATCATAAATATACTCCCTGTCACTAACACAGTCCATGCAAACACATCTTTACTAAAATGTTTTCTTCCTAATTCAAAGGTATTGTGCTGCATGTGCTCCAGTTATATTTTCCCCTCGTCATAGTGACATACCCCATGAACTAGTCCTGTTGCCTCCAGGACTAATGTCTAACCTATTAAAAAAGTTGCCAAATCCAGAATAACTGCCAGAATATCAAACGTGGTTTTGAGCCAGGTTTGGGGTATATGTGAGCTTAATGCTTCCTTTGGTGTTCTTTACTTAAATGGACATGCCAGGTGCACATGGAAAAACTTAAGCTAATTTTTATTCTATGTACTTGTCCTGAAACAGATGACTACTCTTCTGTAGTACACATGTGATCAATCCTTTCTTTCTCCAGCCAGGGAACGGTAACATTTTAAAGGGAATGATTGACCTCAAGTCTCGAATGTGCAGAGCCTGACAACTGCACTGCACATTCCTGTGTGTAAAGAAATAACAGCTATGATGTCGATAGACTCCGGGGGACTAGGATTTTTACCTCATGTGATTACAGTACATCACAAGGAAAGACCCATGAGATACTGCACTATTAATTAATTGTCCAGGATTATTTTTATTAAAAGTGTAATGAAAATATCTGAATGGGAAACCATTATGATGTTAACTAAGTTCAGTATTGAATATTTCCATATTTCATAGGAATGTCACAATTTTTTATTAATATCTATTTAACATGGGACATTGTGGAAACTAAGGGAAATCCAAGTACTTCAAATTCTTGACCACATAAAATCTTTATTAGCTAGAAAGCAATATTCTAGGGAGGACCTCCATTTACACTCTTGTGTCTCTGTAAAGCCATGCCCTCAAATATACCAGGGGTTCTTGCCATTTGTAAGTACAGTTCTGCCCTTTTATTTAACTACACTAATCTGTCTTGTGAGTTGCTCTTCAGTCTTCCCTCACTACTTCTTCTTGGAGAAAGAGAAATTTTGTACCTGGGGCCTCTGAGGAAAAAGAACAGGCCAAGATTATCTATCTATCTATCTATCTATCTATCTATCTATCTATCTATCTATCTCACACTATAACAAAAGTTTTCCATTGATGTGTACTATCAGGTTTGGAAAAGAAATAATATATATACTTAAAAACTATTTGCACATAGCACGGACCATGTTTACTGGGGACACAGGTCAATGAAACTTTCACTGCACACTTATTTTAGTATTTTGTTATTGTTATTTATCATTATTTTGCTATTGCAATGAAAAGACATACAAAAATGAAGTGAAAATAACATTTTCTCATAAGAAGAGGCATTCTAACTAGTTATAAGGACTTTGTTCCAGTTTAGACAGTGACAAAACTGATTATATAGAACAAGTTTTTTTTTCAATTCAGCTATTAGAAGATACCCAAATGTTAACTTGGTTGGGATCTGAGGGGTTGTTCCAGTCCTATTTTTAGTGAGTCATTAATCTAAGAAGGACCAGAATAACAATCAGGAATCAATGATCAAGAAGGAATAGATTTAGCATCTGACCAAATTAAAAACTAAAATGCAATTTGGACTGATGCATGAGTTAATAAAGGTTTGCAAAAGTGTAAAAATATATTCAAGGCACAATATATTTGGTGGGTTCTTTTCTTGCCTCAATGAAGGAGTCAAACTGGAAGCTGAAGTGTTAAAAGAGCACAACAAATACCAGACACCCTGAATTTAAAGCATGTCATTAAAGACTTATTGTGGCGAGCTAGAGGGCTTATAAACTCATTCTTTTTCCTATAGGCTAATCCAGTGCAATGAAGGGGGTTAAGGACAACTTGAACTGTTACACAGCTGTCCTGCAGCACCCTAGCTAAATGTACTTCCAACCTCCCAGGACATGGAACAAACATAAAACCAGAAGTTCAACATGAGCTCCTGCCCATGAGATGAATAACGTAATCCTGCTCAAGCAAGATCTGGGAAGTATTCATACCAAAACCTGAAATTCTAAGTTTTCCACATAACTAATGACAGGTATCTATATGAAAACAAAGCAAAAATATTATCTACAGAACCAAAATTTATGCAGTGTTATTAAAGTCCCAGTTTCTACAGATGTCTGCCTAAACATTTCTGGAAGTTGTATTTATACAAGAGGTTTTATTGTGGAAAAAACTCTAAGTTTAATCAGTCAATACATATTACTGCATTTTGTGGTTGAAAAATTCCATCTTATCTAAGGGGGTGTGCATAAAAACAATCCAGTATTATGCAAAGCTGGCAGGTTAGAAAGGACAGCTAGATAGGTAAGGAATGGAGAAGGTCAATGTGGTGATTTGGTCTGCATTAGGTAACAGTGGTGGAGCTGTCACAAGCCTAAATCAGCTCTTTCTGCCGGCCTGTAACAAAGCTGACGCTTGAGGCTGCTGCAGCCATCTGCATTTATGTTTCTCAGTACAGCAAACAGCACGTTGAAGGATATCTATTGATTGCCCTCCTGAGGGTATTAGTTGTTCATCCAGAGAATAAAGCTGTAAGTCCATCTCCTGGCAGGCTAGAAGGTCTGGCACCCCCAGGACTCACATTGGCTGTGTCTGCCACCAGGCAGCACGTGGCAGCTGGGCTAACACAGAGCACCAGCAGATCCTATTCAAGAAATGGGAGGGACTTTCTGAGCAGTTCTGCTACAGGGAGGAAACTGGTGCCTCTGTGAACACAGCTGTTGCCATAGTGGCACATGAGGAGCCAAACAGGCCCCATTGGTGAACCCAAGGGAAACCAGAGAACTGCACCTCTTCTGGAAAATGCCGATCCCACTGTCCAATGTCTTGGTGCACGAGGCAAGTGTCACCAAACCAGCCAAGCAGAAACCCCAATTCTGACATAGGGTGAATTATACTAAACAAAGCACCACTTAACAATTGTGTTTATGAACCCTCTGAAGTTTTGCCAAGAAGTACACCATGAGCTAATTATGTCACTCTGGAGCACCCTGCTTTTTTGTCACTAAAGTCATTGATGGCTCTGCCTTTTCCTTGCAGTGAATATACCTTATACCATACCTTGCAGCCCACATACCATTAAAATTTCAGCCAGTTTGGTGCTCATTCTGTCACATACTCACTGCCTTGCTGCCCATGATTAGAGCTTGCTCTAGATAGAAGTGTAAATCTCTCTGGGTTTTCCTCTCCTTATTTGCTCTATTTCCAATTCAGTAAACTAAAACCATCTACTAGATTGAGTAAATGCCCTGAAAGAAGTTTGGTGTGGGAAACTTGAGTTCCCCGCAGTTTTCAAGTTTAGATATAAGTTTAACGTTCCTGAATAAGAGGCTTAAACATTCATCTAAAATACTTGTCAACCTGAACTGATAATATAATTTGTCAGTATTTTTCTAAAGCTTTTGACCAAGCACAAGATCTCACATTTAGGAGTTACTAAAATAATCACATTTGGTTCAGATTTCAGGTCCAGAGCTGTTATTTTATTTAAATCTTTGACTTTATAAGCTGCTAGGGATAAAACCAGATAACAACATTAAATAATCTTAGTGTAATTACATGTCAGTAAAAGTTTTTCTACCCAGAGGGTGGCTGGGCCATGGAACAGGTTCTCCAGAGAAGTGGTCACAGCACCAGATTTTGGCGGAGATCAACAAGCGTTTGAACAATGCTCTCAGGCACATGGTGGGACTCTGTGCAGGACCAGAGTTGGACTCAATGTTCATTTTGGATCCCTTCCTACTCAGCATATTCTAAGATTTTATGACTTTTGAATGATTTACAAAGAATCTTAGAATGTTTCATCTTATCCATTCCAGCACACCTAAGCAAAGGATGCAAAACTGAGCTAGTCTTATGTGGCCAGCTGATCATCTTTACATCAGGTGTGATAAGAGTAGTAAAATGTAGAATCAGCCTGCCTGAGCCCTCCCATATAGCTTTGCCTACTTTTCGGTAACCATTGTAGCTATAATACGACAGGCATTCAGGTAATGAAAAATAAATGACCTTACATTTTGGTGAAAAGACTAGCAATTTAGAGAGAAGTGCAAATCCAATTTTTCCTAGAGGAAGAGAGAGGGAGATCTTAACTATTCATTTGGCACATTTACATAATGTGACCAATTAATTTATACAGACTTCCTCCAGACAAATTATTCATTTGATTTATGACAGCCTTTGAAGTTTTGCCTACTATCAAGGCTACCAAACTTTTTCTGCTGAGAACATGAGTCAATGCTGATTATATAAGTATGCATTTCATGGCACTTTGGGAAGATATGAAAACCATAAAGCACATGGAAGTCTCAACTTGAGGCCTTCAATTAATTCAGTTTGATTTTGATCTCAGACAAGGTTTTCTTTTGAGAAAAGATATGGACTTGATTTACCCAGTGCATCATTTCAGGTGTGTATTTGTTACATCCATTGTTTCTGAGAGCTGAGCCTATAGACTTTGTGAGAAATACCCTCTCTTTAACCACACAAAATGTGCACAAAAAGACATGCATTTATACAGGTGCTCATACATGCTCTGTAAAGTGAAAAGAATGAGTAATGCAATGCGTAAGGGATGCAGAGAGAGGACAGAGTATTCTCTGGTGTTTCTGTGCATGGTCAGCAATAGCATTTTGAAGTCACACAATACTGATCGACTGTTGAGCCTGATTTCATATACAACAACTTTTTAATGTCCTCCTTTTTTCCATTGACTGAATTAAGATCTCTTCTCCGTGGATAAGTGGAGGCTCAAAGGGCCTCATAAAAGTATCCCTACACTTAAAGAGCACCTACAAACAGACCATCTCTTCACAAGCAGCCACATGGAGAAGCCAAGGAGCAGTGGGTACAAGTTGCACTGGGGGACATTTCACCTCAGTGTAAAAAAGACAGTGGGAGCAATCATTTACTAAGACAGCCTCCCCAGGGACAAGGGAGAGTCCTCTTCACTGGAGGTCTCCAAGATGCAATTGGACAGATAATCTACGTAGTCATCTAGACTCCCTTTCACGTGAAAGGTTGAAACAGATCATCTTGTGAGGTCCCTCCCAAAGTGTGGTGTTCTACAGTTGATGATTTATTAACCACTCTTATCAGTTAAAAAGCTGTATCTAGAACTGGTACATTCTTTTTAGTATGGCTCTCTGCTCATGTGTGTGTGCATGCACGTACATACAGACCTGTTTTAGCAAATAGTCCAGTGAAATCAACCTACAGGTTAGCTTGGCCTGTCATTCTGGCTCACTGAGCTTCATGGCTGTATTTTGAGCTGATTTGCTCAGTTTGAAACTATTTCAATTATGCTACTGTTCTCTGATTTTGCACACTACATCATTATCAGTGTCATTAACAGTCAAAAGTGAGTTATGTACAGGAGAGGAGAACTGATGTCTCTCTAATTCCTTCTGGCTTGGTCCACGCTTTCCTGTATCTCCAGATGCTTGGAAAACAAACCCTGGCAAGACTTGCAAACCCTCAGGACGTCAGGCTCTCCCAGAGTTGGGGCCTTTGACTCCTTACTTCTATATATTAGCGGTTTTTCCCTGTGCATAAACACGCAAATCTGTGAGATGGCCAAGAAATAATTGTGCAAATAGCTGAGAAGGGGCCAGGAGAATCATGCCCTATATTCCTGTGTAACTATGTCAAGAGAGGCTCTGCTCTCTAAATTGGTTTTACACTCTGATGGGAAAAACAAGCTGGTTTTGGTAAGCCTTTCACTTTGTTGTAACTGTTCATGCAGGAGATGGGACAAACATTTTAGAAATTACATATTCTAGGTAACATTATTGAATATTGAAATGACAGTTCCATTAACTTTCATTTTTTTCATTTGTTTCTGCCAGAGTTGTTCCTATTGAACATATAAAACTAGCTTTTAACCATGATTCTTGTTATTAATAAGGAACTTATTTTACTGTATAATTCCATATCAATGTTTTCCTTGTTTTATAATAATGAATTTGTTCCTGAAGTTAACAGTGATGCAAATCTTCCAAAGTCTTTGTTTCCATAGAAACCATTTTATTTCAATGGAAAGAACCAAATCACATGCCGAATACAAGGCCCAAAAATGCTTTAAATTACTCATTTAGCTAATTAAAAAAAACCTGATAAAAGAAATTTTCTTAATAAAGATAAAAGAGTAATAATGCCTACTTTGTACTTTCCCTATATGAATTTCAATTACTTTTACAAGAGAAAAAAATTCTGATTCTTATTTTATAGATTATTAAATTTCCTTATGATAAAATGCCCTTAATCAAATACTCACTACAGGCTATACTAGTTTTCCTTCTGAGTCAATGGGCTTTAAATGAGAGTCATCAGAAGCCAGTAAAGTTAAGAAGGTTCCTTCCATTATGGATACTACATGCTGGTAAAATTTCTGTTCAAGATAATGATTATTACTTGTTTTTTAGAATGGTATCAGCTCAGAAAATATATATATGGTTACTGAAGCCAGCAAGAGCAAAGATGCCTAGGTTAGACATAACAGAGATATGTTGCCCTTGCCACAGTCAACTGACGTGATCAAAAGGAAAACTTACTGGATGAACATTCTCAATTCAGACTAATAAAACTAGCCCCCTAGAAAAATGTTACCAAAAAAAAAAAAAAAAAAAAATACTGCCTTGCTGCTGAATGCAATTTTGAAACTCCATGTCTGAAAAAAAAAAGGATTTCAATAGTTCTTGATGGATTTGTCCAGACCTTTAAGGTTGTCCATTCTCATTATTACATATGTGCTTTGGTATGTCTCCACTGTATGACGCTAGCTGCTGGGTGCCTTTCAAGGTAAATAGAAGTCTGCTTTGTTTCATCCTGCAGAGTTCCCTAAAGGTAACCTCAGAAATATCTTAGGTACAAACGAAATTTGTACATTAAAAATGCTTTTGAGACTCAGGGTCAAACAATAGCACGAAAATCAAATGTGAATGAAAGAAAGAAAAGGGAAATGAAAGAAAAGGGAATCACAGTAAAAGCAGTGGATTTCTCAACTTGATGATTTTCTTTAAGCAAACTCTGTATTTTGGAAAAACAGCTGTCAACCCTGACAACTGTAGAAAAGGTGCCACAGACCCCGTGGACAAGGAGTTGATCATGTGCTCTCAGAGCAGAAGTGGCTGTCATTGCCTTGAAGGTGTTTAAGGTGCACAAAGGGGCTGTGAGGTTCTATCCTTGAAGACAGTCAAAATAGTCACTAGGCAACCTGTCCTCATTGTGAAAGGGGCTGCTGACTAGATAACTTCCAGAGGTCTCTTCCAAACTAAATTATTCTCTAATTCGGTAATTAAGACACTTATTTTTATAAGTCACAAATATTACTGGTTGAGCCATAAATAATTTTTATATAAAGAACTTAATGAAATATATTTTTAGAAGCTAAGTTTATCATATATGACCTATATATGATCATCATTATAGTACATAAGTGACAATGTTTTGTACATTTGATTACACTACTCAAAGTATGTTGCAAACCATGAGTGAATAATATGGATACATAGCTTTTTCTATTAACGTCATTTAATCTATTCTTTGAGTTTTTATCTTCTGCATGATATCAAGCTCCAGTGAATAAAATTATTTTTGGGTAGTGTACAGTTACAGAAACATCACACTTTTTCTGCTTCACCTGGAATCCTTGACAAAGAACAAGACTGTAATTTATTAAGGAATGTTTTCAGTGCACTTGTGAGAGATAAAAAAAAAAACAGAACAGGAATTGCAAGGCATCTTCAGCCTTACCTTTTTCATGTACTCTACTAAATAGAGAAATCTGATTTATTGTCCTTCATTCAGCATTGGTTGAGAACTCCTAACCAGGGGTGGAAGAACTGCCACTCTTTTTTTCAGGATTTAGTCTGCCAGCACATGGCATGAGACAGTTGTGGTTCAGTGCTCCTGGGCTGAGCTAACGGGGGTGAAAGTTTCAAAGAGCTTTAAATTAAAAACCCATTAATGGAGAGGACAGATTCAGACCTGCTTTTAACTGATTTTAACATTTACTTGCTTGATATGAAAGCTCTAAGGCAAAAGGAAGATAAGGCCTTAAAATGTGTATGGATTGCTTTACACAGAAGTACAAAAGAAATTAACAGAATTGTGTCCTATATAGTGTTAGAAAACTGCAAAGACAGAACTACCTGCGTGAATTACAATGCTTATATAAAACTTATGCCTACTTCTCAGTTTTCCCCGAATAGCCTGGCTGCCCTGGTTTTCTCTTCCCCATTAAACTGTGGTGGGTTTTTTTTCACAGTCAAAAATGTTACTTAGCTGAAGTGAAATCCTTAAATCTTTTGAGGGTATACAGTATGAGTCTCCTAATTAGGACATCCTGTAGAAACATAATTTTAAAAAAGACTGGGGAAAGGCGAAAGAAATACTACATCATACTTTGTACTGAAATAATGCCCCAATTAAATAAAAATGTTAGCTAAAAATTGCATGCTCTTCATTTTTCCCTAGGGGTCTTGCATGAGGCTAAATGCATTTTCAGTTTAGTCCTCCAGATTTAAAAAAATTGTGTGCTATTATGCATCGGAGCTGTAATTAGTCATTTTGATAATAACAATGGAGTTTATAATTTCACACCAGGCTGATCATCACTTGAAACCATTCCTTTCAGCTCAGTACATCCCCTATTAATTGGAATGTTTTGCTGGTGGTGTGTTCCCATTAAGATACAGTCTTGTCATTACGGCCATTAGGTTTGACCTCGTCTCTCAAATACAGCCCAGGAAACAGCCATCCTGAATCCATGCATATGGATAGCTGGATTCACATACACTAACAGCTATCAGCTTGTGCCTCTGTGAGTTATAGGTGAAATAAAAGAATTAGTATGCAAAATGTTGCAGTCTCTCCTGCATGAGGTCAGATTCTGCAATTACTGTGGTCATACCTGGCCTCAGAAAGCAGAGAATTTATAATATCTGCCTGCAGCAAGTTTTTAGTTTTGGTATACACAAAGGGCTAAATCCAGTCATTAGTTGAATGTTAAGAATCAGATGATTTTGAGACATGTAGCGTGGTTCATAACTTATCCTCAACTATTTAGAACATATTTCAGACTTTTTAAAGCTGTAACTCATATCAGTAGGGATTGTAGTTTCATCAATGATTATGTGTATTTGAGATTTCCCATTATTATATCATTATTTCATATACTGCAATGTCAAACTTCAGTTATATCAGATTAAATTTTCCAGCTGCAGTATTTCCTTGGCCTGATTTTATTTAATTTTCGTTTTAATAGAAATGTCAGATAAAACCACCAGCTAATTTTACAAAACAAATTACAGAAAATATGCTGCCATCAACGATAAAAGGTCTTGCTCTGCTACTTCAGTGCTTTGAAATCTGGACTTAAATTTGGCAGGAGATGTTTTTGTGCCTTTTTGCCTTTAGCCGCCAGTCCTTTCGGATTCAGGCAACATCTGAAAAAACTGTACATCACAGTTTGCAACTAAAAATTCTGTAGACTGTCAACACTAACTGAGCTCCAGACTCCCAGCTGACCAGGTGGGATGTGTACTATCATGGTACAGGTCAGGGCTACTCAAACTTGACTACAATATCCTTGTAATGACTTCTCCCACCTGATGACCTAAGGCAGGATCATATTCCAGATCTAAAAGCTGAGTTTGTCTCTCCTGTGCCCCCAGTTCCCCTCTCTTGAGAACACACTTTTTAACACAGAGATGTTCAACTGAAAATGGAAATGAAACAAGCACCCTAATTAAGAAACAGAGAAAAGAGTATGACAAATACATGGAATTAGGTAGACTAGCAATGGATAAAAAATGCTCCTGGTGATTGGAAGGAGGGGCTAAGAAGAAATGGGGATGGATAACTGGAAAAGCAGAGTGAGTAAAGGGTCACTATGGAAAAGGGTGCTGAGACTGGGAGATGGGCGAGCTGGAAGCCTCTCTGGAAGTGCAACCAGATGAGAGCCACAAATGAGAGGGTAAAATAACAACATGGATACTGGAAATGATAACCCCAGGAATGACAAAGGGGCAGAGGCAGTGGAAAGATAAGGTGATGGGAAGAAGAAACAGCAGAAGAAGGACCAAGGATAAGTCAGCATAGTGGGATGAGAATATACAAATACGAATTACTGTGTTGGGTAAACAGCTGGGAAAATAAAACTTTGCAGGGTGGAACCATTAGGGCAAGAGATCAGGGAAGGCAGAGTCCTGAGCAGAACAGGTCTGTGGGATGGCAGGGGCTTACCGAATATAGCTGAGCATCCATGGAGGTCCGAGCAGTCTGGGAACCAAAGGAAAAGTTTCAGTGTAAATACAGATGTAGAAGCAGGGAAATACTAATCTCGGGACATGGATGCTGAGCATGTACAACTGGAAAAGGATCTGAGCAGGCAAGGAGACTGAGACTGGGTGTCAGGAAAGAGGAAGACCAAGCCTAAGGAAGGAAGATGGGAGTTAGAAATTAGACTCCCTCAGAGGAAAAGGCCTCTAGGTGAATAATTTTGCAGGACTTTGTGTGGGTTTATTTGACAGGGAAAAAAGTCAGCATCAGATAGCTTTCTAATAAATCTCAAATGATCCCTATGATATCAGCTATACTTTCCCATTTAGTAAAACATTTCCATCTGCCAGCAGATATGTAATCATATATTACAATAGAATCACATAAATGAGACCAACAGAGACAACTGGTCTCTCACCAGAGTCTGATTTTATTGTTTCTCACAAATCTTTCTTGTGACCTTGGGAATATTTCTTACATGCAAAATGTGAGAAGTAAAAACCAGAAATGGTCCGATGGTTTTCTTTGGAAATGCTGCTCTTTTGTAGGCACTTAAAAAGGCAAATATTAAAGGATCCTTTACTCTTCTAAATTATCAACTTGTGATTTCTGTGAGTTTTGCCATTGATTTGATTTAGGTAGGATTTCATTCCTTCATTGTAAAGGAAACTGAAATAAAGCACTTGTTCTCCCAATCCAGACTTTAATTAACAAAAGACTGCAATGTTAATGTAATTATTTGGGTTTTCATTTGCTAAGGATACCTCAGTGTAAGGATCAAGTCTCTGTTTTTTTTTTCTTTTCTGACGTTGCCAAAGAAGAAGTTCAAGTGGTTTTATTTCCCATAATACAATCATTTCACAAAATGTCTTTTCTCACTTTTATGGTTTAATGCCAGCTGTCATCTAAGTACCAGCAGCCAGGTTGGACACAACCTCAAGGATCATGTGGTCCAAATTTTCCTGGCGAAAACACAGTCTAGACAAGATGGTCCAGCACCCTGACCTGCAGAATCTTAAAATTGTCCAGCACTGGGGAGTCCAACACCACTTCCCTGAGGAGATTATTCCAATCGCTGATTGTGAAAAATTATCCTTTCATGTCTAATCAGAATCTCCCCAGTAGTAACTTGTACCCATTACCCCTCATTTTTTCATTAGACTCCTTGTAAAAAGAAGTCTTTACCCTCTTTGTTGTCACCTTTTAAATACTGAAACATGATGATAAGGTCTGCCCTAAGCCTTCTTTTCACAAGGCTAAACAAACCCAATTAGCTGGAGTGAAATCCTTAATTCTTTTGGGGATACACAGTGTGGGTCTCCTAACCAGTACATCCGATAGAAACTCAATTTTAAAAAAGACTGGAGAAAGAGTAAAGGAAGTTCTTATTTTAGACTAAGCACTACTTAGCAACAACAAGTCATCAGCATGTTATCAACATTATTCTCACACTAAATCCAAAATTTAGCACTGTACCGGCCTGACTCTGCCAGCTGGCTTTAGAGATATTTTAGCATTTAGCACTTGTCATATGTAAAAGGTGAAATGTTCTCTTCCAATACTTTTATTCAGTGCTAGCCATTTCTCTTACCCTGCTATATTTTGCTGTTTGTTCAAGGAATGAATCACTGTCTGGAAGAAAATCTGTTTTTGAAAACAAAATTCGTATGCCTGACATAACCTGCACAGAGAAATCCCAGCAAATCCCAATTCCCTTGTGAAAAAAATACTTAAGCATAACAAGATTTACCACTTCTTTAAAAGATTCTGAAAATGGCATAGCACACATGGCATAGTGAGTGTACTTTTAAAAGCAACAGGTTTACTGTGTTACTTTCCTATTAGTCTTGAGGAAGACACATTCCTGACTGGTAACATGCAGGAAAGAATACAATGAAGAAATCATTATGACAGGTGCATTATTTTGAGCACAGATTGGTGGTGAAAAAAACCCTACAGAGCAAGTTTTTCACATAAGTTTTTTCTTGACTTTTATTCCCAGGAGAGATGCTTATTCTATCGCCTTTGCCACTTCACATCACTGAATATTTCAGTTATTTCATCTATAAAATAAAAAGAGAAGAAATATTGGCCTAACTCTCTTTCATGAGGCAATGCAAAACTGGCCTCAGGGCAGTACCCAGAAGCCTTCCACAGCCACCTTCATGTACTGGGACTTGCTGGTTTTCCCGGGGTGGGAAGAGACACCACAAATGTCCTGGCAGCCTTTACATGTTAATTCTCCCCATTGACTGTGACTGGTTATATAGAAGTGTTAAAACAACAATGGACATGAGGAGTCCTGTAGTTTCTAGTATGATACTGTCACTTTCTGGCTGTGATGACAAAACCCACTTAAGAAATATCGATTAACCTGCTTAAGAAATATCGATTTGCCCCCCCCTCTACTCTAATGCTGCTGGCACCACTCCATGCAGCTACACTGTAAGCCAGGTATGGGTTAAAACTCTAGAACAAAGTAGGGAATAAGAATTATCCTTTAAGCATGTATAAGAGATGCAGTTTGCAACATCTCCACAGGCAGTTGTAGCAGAAAAACTGAGGACTTGATGAGCTGTGACAGTGGGAAGAACGAGGTGCTGAAGGGTCAGAAATTGCCAGGTGGTCTTCATGCCAAGGGCAGACTCTCCTGGATTCACTACAAGGTAATCTTGACTCACTAAGTGCCTTTAGCACTTTAAAATACACTTACATAGATCACTATTTTCACTGATGTTGTGATATTAAAAGGAGAGAGAAATCTACAAACAAAAAATGAAAAGTCAGCATCTGATACTACCTGTGATGATTAAAAAATAAAGGGAGGGAATAGAGCAACTGTACAACTGCTGTCAGTTTTCAGGAAATCTCAAGCTGACGTATGTGGTCATATCTCTTTGGTCAAACATTATTCAATTTGCAAAACATCCAGTCAACTCCAGATGCAAATTAATGTTACTTATTGATTAAATCTGATAATTTAGTGATGTTCTATTTACTTATTTTGAACTGGCATGATAATTTCTGTAATGAATGTCTTTCTTCCCTTCTGTTTTAAAGTTATGCACGTGGCCAAAAGGTTTGCTCTACTTCAAATTACAAAACCAGTGCTCTCATTTACTGACACCACCTATTTCACATCACAACTGGGAATATATTTGTTATGGGATGAGTATATACTTGTGTTCAGGAAACTGAATTATGAATGCAGGTTTCCTTACCTGGCCTGCCATGGCACTACAGAGTGATACTGCCACAGCTTCTGAATTCTCAGCAAGTTCTGGACTCCAAAGTGGGGTTTGTTCCTTGGTGAGAAAGAAATGAATTGATACAGATAGAGTTTATGGCATCCTTGCATCTTTTATTTATGGTCGATGCAATTTTAAAGAGAGGAATTAGACAGAAAAGTCAATGTGTGGTATGTGACTCAGAGACTGGTTCTGAAATTCCAGAAAAGACTCCCTCATATAAAAAACCACACTGTTTTACAGAGTAGAGGAAGGACTCTGTTTAAGCTCATTTCTCTAGTCAGAGAAAAACTCTTAGCTTTATCTGCCTTACTTTTTTTTTTCTTTCTTTTTTTGCAGCTAGTGACTTAATTTCAAAAGTTATTAAAATAACTTAAGAACATGCCATTGTTAAAAGGGTCATTCTTGCTCTCACCCTTTCATCAGCACTACAGCATGCGGGGGCATACGGCCAAGTACATCAAAATATTAATCTTACTGAAAGCAAATCCTTCTCTAAGGTGTGTGATGGTAACAGCCAGCACCAGTGAGGAGGTGGATAACAAGCTATCATGAAGCAAATAGAGTAACAGAACCATCTTTCCTATTAATGAGGTCTCAAATTACCTGAAATTACTCACAAAACTTCTCTAAGTGTCAATTTCCTCAGAAGTTTCTAGAGCCTACTCTATTTTCTTTAGGCTTATGACTGTTGAAAGTCTTGCAGCTTCTCTGAAAGCTAAGCAACTTTTACCTAGAAATGTTAATGTTTAGTTTTTCCAGATGCCTTGGATTTGAAGGATACATTTCCAAGGCATGGATTAAACAACCAAAAAACTTAAAACAAAAAGCCTCTAAAAGTCCATTGGAAAAAGTAAATGGTAAGTTAAATTTCAGGTACTCACAAATATTTTATTTCTATGGCATTATAGTTCACTTATTTTTCTGGATGAGCAAACTACAACTGTAGAATGGTGAGTATCCTCAGAACACCAGTCTCCTGAAGTACTGGGTCATTCAGAAAAATTCAGAAACTACAGAAATATTTTAAACAGCTGCTCCCCAGAAAAAAAATGAGTCCAACTAACTGTGAAGAGTTGTGAAAGAGTGGTGAGAGAGGGAAGAGGAGGGAGTGAAAAAGTAGATTTTTTTTAGCATTCTAGAGGGAGATAATATACTGTGGATAGTGAAGAAAACCCTTGTTTCCAACAAAGTTTCATTTAAATTCATCCTTCTCTCCAACTTTTACCTGACTGCCTGTAATACCTCCATGCAGCTATCTTCCACATCTACAAGAGTTGCAAACCAAATGTCTAACTTTAAAGAAACAGAGATAGAAGTCTTAGATATGCTGAAGTCCTACAAATTTCATTAAAATTCTTGCTGAATTGGGGAGTGAGAGCTCTGTTACTGGTCCTGTTGAGGAGGAAAACCGCAGTGTGAACTGAGCTGACTCAGGGCCTGCTGAAGCATCCATGAGCCCTGGACACAGCCCCTGTGCTGCCCAGCTGCTTCCCCAGCTGGTAGCCCATGCAAAGTAAGAGGTATTGAGGACATCCACAGGGTTTCAAGAAAGTATAGCAAGGAAGGAAAACTGAACCCATGGAACATGAGAAGGAACTGCGTTTATTCAGAGCAGTAATCGAGGAAAAAGCTGCTGTGTTTGAAGCTTTGTTGGTTCTGCTGCCTATACAGCCCAATTTGTAATGCACTTGCTGCTTTTCCAGAGACTCCAGCCTGGACTGGGACTGGATTATGAACACCAGGAAAGGAGCTAACCTGTGGCCACAGCAGAAGTAAAAGCAAAGAATAAATTCTTTTCTAAATTCCTCAGCATCAACTGCTCTCAAGGCAGAAGGAGTTGTGTCGACAGCTGGAAAGTGCTACAGTAAATACTGGTTATATCCCAAAAATACTGCAGGCTCTCACTATAAATAATTGTATAGCACAACAAAATACATATGATACTGTGTGCTATGCATTATTACAAGGCATACTACATTGTAATATTGCAATATAGGTGCTGTAGTATCACTGTCTGCAATAGGATGAGTTCATGGTTTGGAAAGGATTACAGACAAGTATTACAGTGAATGCAGCCTTGCATTCTTTGTATTAGCACAGCTTCACACTCATACCTGCAATATTTGTGTGCCTGTCAAATTTGGGAAGAGTCTAAATTAATGACAGAGGTCTAAATTATCAAAACAGTGCATTTAGATCTATGGACCAGCACATTTCCTCTAAGCACTTTTAAAGAAGATTCACAAGAACTGTTCTATCCTAGAGAGCTGTTCTTTAGCTAATTCCTTTAAAGTATAATGCCAAGCACCCTGCTAATTCATCAAATCTTGGTAGGGAGACTTAGCCATGTGTGATGATAGTGCCCCATTTTCACATAGCAAGTGGGAAGAGAGCCTTTTTCTCTCCTCTTGGAATGGTTCATTCCAGAGGACTTAGGCTGGAATTCATCAAGCTGGATAAGCATGTGCTCACTCTCAAATTCCTTCAAAATTATGAGGACTGTTATTCACCGCCAGGAATCCATCCGAACCACACCACTCTACACCATGCAAAATCCAAAAAGTATACAAAGTAAATAAATAGGTAATCAATTAGTATGCTAATTATCAACACATAAGAAAGGATAAAATACTAAATTTTGAGCCTGCTAAAATCTGTTTCCTTCTTCACTGTATGAGACATTTATCTGTAAATAAAATGTCACTGGTGAATAACTGTGAAGTTAAAAGAAATTTCAAGTAATTAAAAGCAGAGCTGAGCACTGAAATATTCCCTCCAGGGACACTTATTCAAATACTGCCTTTTTCAAATGTTAAGAGAATTTAGGCTAAAACATAAATAGTGATAATTATCCATAGCCCACAGATGACTAATTGATTACTGATGAGTGATAGTTGGTTAAAATTAAACTAATTTATCAACTTTATATATAAATATTATAGAGCATGCTTTTAGAACCATAATTCATGATTAGAGACCTGTCCCAAATGTTTATAAGCCAAAAAATCATGAAACTAACAGTTAGAATTTTCCCCTGAAGTTTCTATAACTTACTATATTGATATATTGTGGATCCAAAGCTGAAATCAGTCATTAGTTTTGAACTACCTGTGATAAAGCAAGCAATTTATAAGAAAATGAAGTGACATACTGCCTTCTTTCCTCATTCTTCTGCTACAGAGTGGTGTCCCACATCAGCAGTCTGCTCTGCTAGATAGTGTGTATGAATATAAGACAAAAATGTAGTCCCAGCCCAAAAGTAGCAAAACATTTCAAGCAAGAGCTTAGCATTAAAAGATCAAAATTTGATGCTACCTTTTATTAACATTATTTTTAAATCCCTTGCCATATGACATTCTGAAAAAGCAAAAATTCAGACTTCACTGCTTTGAGCATGAAGTGACCTTGATATTTATTTGGAAAATGGCAGCACTGAGACAATGACAAGATCAAGGAAGACGCAGCAGCAAAGCCGTGCAGGCTGCTCAAAGGAAACCTGGGAAGCTGAAACTCAGGGAACATCAAAACAGAAGGATACTAAAGTGATGGCAAAGTAAAACAGCTGAATCAATACCTGGGACACAATTTTGACAGTAGTACCTTGGACAATGAGGAACAAAATGAGCCAACAATCAAATTCATGAGGGGGCAAGAGTAGGAGTTTATATGGGGAATGATCAGTGTATAAACAAGCAAGAACTTGAGCATGTGAGCACTTCTATGAGAAAATGAAAGGCTGAAGTTATGAGAAACTTCAACCTGTGTGAAAATATTGTTTTAGATAAACACATACATATTCACACACAGGTATATAAAAATATATATACCTGCACATGTGTGTATATATACAGACACACACAGACACTTGTCAGAGTCAGGTCAAAAATACCTTGACAAAATGAATAAAACTTCTGTGAACGTCCCAATCTGTGGTTGCCCCATCCTTGCAAGTGTTCAAGGCAAAGGCTGAACAGGGCCATGAGCAACCTGATTTAATTGGGAGGTATCCATGCCCACAGCGGGGTCAGAGGGTTAGGTCCTTTCAAACTCAAGCCCTCCAGTGGTTCCATGAATGCAGATTGTTCAACCCATGTGATTGCCTGCTTTTCTGCAGATTGCAGCAATTTTTATTTTTGTTTCAAGCTGTGTTTGTTTCTCCCCAGCTCTTTTGCCTTCAGACCTTGTTCCTGACTAATCTCGACTGCAATAAACCAAAGCCAAGCGTGCTGATGAGAAGTACAGCCTGAGCCTACAGGATGCTGAGATGACTCTCAGAGAGAGATGACAAGCCCCCCAAATGTCATTAAAGGTCACAGCGTCAAAAATTTTAAAAATTAATTTCTTAGATATACGTTCTCTGAGGGGAAGTCTTAAACAGTAGTAGACAGATGGGGACAAGGAAACAGGAGGAAGGAAGCCCACGTGGTTTAAAGAACAAAAGAAAGTGCAGGAACTCAGGGAGGCAAATGTGTATGAGGGAAACCACAGTTGGCTGAATGAATTCTAGCAAAAAATGAGTGAAGATTGTAAAGCTTTATAAGATGATAAGCTATATAGATGGTAGAAAGGCAACTAAATTAACTGAACTGGTCAGAAATTTCATGAGATAAGCAAAGAGTAGGCTTTAGCATTTACATTTTCTATTGACTCCAAGATGACTCTTTTAACACAGCTACATGTACAAGGAGCTCTACTTTTTTGAATTGCAGAGCAATTTTCATATCATGTATGAATACATTAGTGTGAGAAATCCATGTTCCAGCTGTGATTTCAATGTTTATAAATAGGTATAGAATGAGCACATAGAGTATAGGATATGTACTTGAACTTTGACATCCCCTATTATTGATCTGAACAAGTTTCCTTCAGTGTCAATTAACAGTCCACCTGTAACAGGAATATGCAGTTCTTATAACAGCCTTTCACAAAATCCCCCCTTATGTATTTGTTCACTTACAGAAACAGTTGTGAACTTCCAACACGGACTTCTCCCTAACCTTTACTGAGGAATACAAAGGTTAATCTGGTTCCCCTTTTCTCTTTCTCTCAAGCAATTTCTGGCTTTCTGCAGAAATTTTATTAAAAATGGATCATACCTGGAGAAAAAAAATATAACTACCAGCATACAAAAAAACCAGCAATAGAAAGTTCACGTTCAAATTTCTAGTTGTGCCTGCTTTCAGTCCCATACGGATCCTATCACCTTGATATCTATAAATGTCTGTAATAACAGTTCTGTAAAGATAGGTAGGGTTCACCTTTGGACTCTCTTCTTTGCAGCACAGATTGGAATGCATTAATTAAGAAAAAAGAAACTCAAAAACCACAAGTTGTCTCTATTAGAAAGTTTACACTGGAATGGAAACTGAATCTTTGTGACCAAATACTGTGTTTAAGTGACAGGAGATTCAGTTACTGAGTTTGAAATTATCAAAAACTACAGCATTAAAAGTGGATCTGTGCCCAGGCATTAGACTACATTTAATTTAAAGGTTTTGGGCAGTTTTTTGGGGGTTGGGGGTCTTTTTTGGTGTTTTTTTTTTTAATTTTTGTTATTGTTGTTGTTGGGGTTTTTTTTGTAGGCTGAAGAATGGAATAATGGAAGATAATTAATTGAATATTAAGAGTAAGAATAGCAGAACAGTATCCAATTTTATTTCACTCAGTCTTAGCTTTGTTTTGAATAAAGTAATTTAATAATGAATTCCTCATATAATATAAATAATAACTGTTTCCAATGCTCATCTCATGTTCTCTATGAATATAAAAGAATACAAAATTACTATCATTATCTCCTGATGTTTTTGGCTCTTGATCAAAGATAAACCTAATCTGATCTGCCTGTGCCCTATACTGAGATTTTCTACTGGGAGTTGCACTGCAGTATTCATCATTTGTAAAGTATCAGTTTGCTCTTTTTGTTCTAGTGAGGCATAATGCTTTGTAAGACTTCTAAGACATTTCTATCTAACATAATTAAAAATAAAATATTTGGCAACTTCTCTGTTTGAAATAAACACTAAACCCTTTGGAATAAAATAAGTGATCCAAATTTGAAACCTAGACAGGAATTCAGAATTTTTTTTTCATTTACTTGAAGCAGCATTGTTTACTAGCCAGAAAATGAGCACAATACTTGTACTTGACAGAATAAAATTCTCCTGGGTTCCATCTCAAGATTTGGCAATGACAGTGGATGACACAAATACAATGCTTTCTGTTCCTGCTTTAAACTAAGGGTACAGTCACAAAAACTGTGGGAGTAGATATGGTTTTGAAGTGCTTCAAGAAGAGAGCACAATAGGAGTAATGAAAGAACGTTTGTGGTGGTTCGGCAGTGTCACGTTGCTTTTGCTTCATACTGTGGTTTTCTTTCAAGTTCCAACAAAGCTCTTCTCTTATGCTGCCTAAGTTCTGCTACCACCTTAATTCAAAAGTTTTGATAGAGAATCTGGCTTTAAAAGTTCAGAAAAAAGTCAAGAAATCATGGCTGTAACTGTCAAAATGTTCAAAGTAATTTTCAGTCTCTAAAATTCTCCAAGAGTAATGCTAACCCAGTGACTGAAAGAGTTGATTTTCAGGTACAAACCACTAAGCAGTACAAAACCTGTATGATCTCTGTGATCTCTGCTGCAAGTTTTAATGGTGACTTACAGGAATAAATAAATTCACAACTAGGAGTAATAGGCTGCATCTCTGTTTTTCAGGTTGTTTATCGATTTGAGACAGGCTACACTCCTGTTTTGCAAGGATGGCTTACATTAGTGCCACCCACAATACTGTAAAGGGATCCTGGTCCAGACAATTATTAAGATTCAATAGTTTTTTATTTCAACTTAGGATGCCAAGAAATTTAAACAATTAAAAAATAGACTCTTCTCTCTTTCATTTTTCACATGAATCTGTCCTCCTTAATGCAGCTCTACACTTAAAAGAGTATGTTCTTTTCTTCCTAACATGTATAAAGTAGGTTTGTCATGTGGAGGAAAATATGCCGAAGAGAAAAGCATGCTTTCAGTTTGTTGTTTCTTGTACTGTGGTAAAAAGTGTTGGTTGGAGACATTCCTGGAAAATATTATTGTGTAACAATTCAGTTTAGTGCTTTGAAATGGCAGCCCTGGACTTTATCCCATAAATCCATGTATGAGTGATCTTTGCTCCTGCAAATAGTACAGCTGGACAGAGAAACAGATCACTGTTTACCATACATTTCCATTACATGGGGCTGATAAACTATATTGTTTTTAATCATTCATGCCTCTTCCTGCTTAAAAGCTTTGAGATAATGTGTTCGGTCTTTAAAAGTTCAATTCCAAATGGTGCCACATAAAGCAGGATAACTCTTATTTGCAAGCAACATGCATTGAACTGCAGTGATCTCTTCTAGGTAGGGGTCCCATCACAGTTATCCCACCTCGTGGAACCTAAGCATACTGAAGGGTAAGGTTATCCATAAATGCTGAAAAAAACCCTACCCATTATCCCTAGCCTAGGGCAACAAACAGATAACTATCACAAATTATCCAATGCATGTTTAATTTTGAGCATATAGCCTTTTTTTCATGATGTCTTGAATTAACTTTAATCGTGATAGTTTTCACACCATACAAGTACAATATAAAATTATGTGTGAATTAATTATGAACCCATCAAATAAATACTGCAACTAAACCTCCATCTTTAAGAGTCTCAAAGCAGAAGTCTTTGACATTACAGAATGAGGTTCACAGAATCACAGAGTGGTTTGAAGGGTCCTTGTTCCATCCTTCCTGCCATGAGCAGAGACTTCTTCCACTAGACCATGTTGCTCCAAGCCCTGTCCAACCTGGCTCTGAACACTTCCAGCAATGCAGCATCCACAATTTCTACAGCCAACAACTCCCAGTGTCTCACCAACCTCACAAAAAAGAATTTTTTCCTAATGTCTAGGCTAAACCTAGTTTACTCTCAGTTTAAAGCCATTTCCCTTTGTCCTATCATGACACACCCTGGTAAAAAAATCCCTCTCCAGCTTTCCTCTAGGCTGCCTTATATTACTGGAAGGCTGCTGTAAAGTCTACCCAGAGTTTTCTCTTCTCTGGGTTAAACAGCTCCAATTCTTTCATCCTGCCTGCGTAGTTGAGGTGCTCCAGCCTTCTGACCATTTTTGTGAACCCCTCTGAACCACTCCAGCTGCTCCTGGCTGGTATCAGGGTGAAACAACAGTAGCAGGTAATAGCCAGTGGACTGCATGAGGGTTGGCAGTCTGTCAGTGACACCTGTGACACAGACCCTGGTAAGCAGCTCCTCTCTCTCGAACACATGGGTGCTTCCCTCAGTACCTGGCAGAGGAGTCACCCTCTGCTCTCACCAGTCCCCTCTTCTCAGCTGCACAGGTTGTTACACAGGGAGCAGATGGAGCTGCCTCACTTGGTTCCAGCAGCAATCCTGATCGGACAGGTCTTTCCTCTTCACTCTCCAGAGCAGTGAAGCGGCTCTGTGAGGGCACCACAGGTTTCAGGGGAAGTCTCCTCCTCCTGCACATCCTTGCCTGTTCAAACTTCCATTCTTCTGCATTATTGCTCCCCTCCCTCTGTGTGTACTGGTAGGGGAGCTTTTGCCTATTTGGCCATGGGCTGTGGGTCCCTGCTGACTGTACATGGAAGTAGCTGCCTCACCTGGTGTCATTCAGCCTTCACTCCATTTATTGCAGCTCAGTCACCAACCTCAAAAACATATGGTACAGATCCTGCAATCTCCACTAAAAATTGATGATAAAAATTGGATGGTACTTTGTAAGAGGTTACAGCCAGAGAAGAAAAATCCAGGATGGTATTAGTTCTGATTCCCTAAACAGAACCCACAATATTTGCAGTAAGATTTAATCTGGTGATTCTGGATAGTTTATTTTAGGTTAACAAAAGTAATTTGTAAACCTAAAAGTTTCTCATTGAATGTTATATCTATATTCCCTGAGTTCTTCAGTAATTTCAGAGATGAAAACACATTTCACACCTAAAGATACCTTTACAGACTGAAATATGTACTGAGTTGAACTAGGTATCTCCTGCTGTACAGCACAGAAAGTGTGGTACTGTCAGTAAATTAACTTTAGATTTGACCTACAGAGGCAGGTTTCTATGGGATAATGTTAAGTATTTCACTACAGGCTGACTGAATCCTGAGGTCTCTTGTAAACAAAGCTGTCAAATTGCAATGGTGCTTTGTGAAATCACATATTGTACATCAGATACCAAACTGAGACTCCAGTGTTCATCCTCTGCCAAGTTCTCAGACATGAACAGCTCGTGTTTAACTTCACTAAAGACCCTTTTTTTTGACAGCTGAATGAGAGCTACAACAGACTGCAGATTGTCACTGAAAGTAAAAGGTTTCCAAAACTTGTATTAGACATTACTGCTAGCCTGGGGGTCTTTAGCTCTTGAGTGACATGAAAAAATATAGGGCCAATACACAAAACCATTTTACATAATGACAGTCCTGTGTCTTGTAAGCAAAAGGGCATTCTGCTAAAGGGCAAGTTCCTGCTCCCATTTAAGTGAACAACAAAATTTCCATGAACAAGACCAGGGTCTTTACACAGCTCTTATTTACCTTTTCTTTTCTTACGTATTTTGTAGTCTGATTTTCATTCTTTCCATTCTTTCTCTCTTTTAAATTTTTTACAAATCAACAGAGCAAAATATAAGTCCTGAAATACTTTTAAATTACAGCAAAACAAGACCTTTCACTGATTAATTTATACATCATCAAAATATGCAGCCCTTCTCTTCAGACAAATAGCAAGTTATAATATTCAGAGAGATCAATAGCAGGACCATTAAACCTGATGTTTTCCAGATAAAAGATCAATAAAGAACTAATAAGGCCACCAATAACTAATAGGGCCACCAAATATCTGCCTCAGAAGCATCTTATTATTATAACTTATTATATCTTATTATTAAGTATCTGTATTAGAACCAGGAATTTCTGAAACATGGCAATTACACTCTTTTCACATTGAGATTTGAAAGCAAAAAATGCATTGGGATGCTCAAAAGAAATGTAATTATATACTGTAAAACTTAAAGTAGTTGTGTAGCTTTGTCTTAACTCAGGAGGAAAGAATACTGTTGCAAAGGGAAAAACAGGAGTTTTAAAGAGACATTGATCCTTGTTCTTTAATGTAGACACTAACTATATTGTGTCTCTTATAACTCAGTAACCAGATATAATAAGTCATTCCAGAAATTCGAATTCCTACTGGAATAGTGTTGCATGAATTGGAAACATTAGCAGAAAGACAGGATATATTTTCCAACTATTTTCACTATAGCTTGGTAGGCTACTAGCTTATGAATGAAATAAAAAGAATGAAATGGAGAAATAAAGAAAGAAATAAAGATCAAATGCACAATATCCTAGTGACAGAATCCCTTGCATTACACACCAATATGCTTGCAGGGCATTCATATAGGCTTTAAATATTCACTAGAATTATTTCCCATACAGGGTCAGTTATTTCTAGTGAAGCAACAACACTGTTAAGTCGGTCAGCAAAAGTAAAATGGACCACTTTTACTATGCAAAAACCTCATTGCAGTCACAAAGTTGGTGGTGGTTTTGTTTCCAACTATGTCTATTGTAATATGGACAATCCAGGGGGTCAGGAGCTTTGGTTATGTAGAAGAGTTGTTGCTAGGCAAAATTTCCTGGTGCAAAAGCTCTGAACACTGGCTGTATATTCAATAAATCTGAAATATTGAAGGTATATAAAATTTCTGGGGCTGCAAAGGCCATGTGGACACTGTATGACCTTTGCCAGGGACCTTCTGAAGGCTTATTACACATTTGAAAATGAATATACAGTATAGTTCATGTTCAGAAAGGCTGGGATGTCCTGACAGCATCAGAATTCCTGTGCACAGGTGAAGAGCAGCATGCACATGCCTGGCTAGTGGTTGCTGGGAATCCCAAAGATGTTTAGGGTTCCAGATAAAGAGCAGCCAAATTAGAAGCATGTGAGCCATCAGAGTTACCATCTGCAAATTCTGGCCTTTAAAATTTGCACAATCCAGGAGAAGACTCATCTCAGAAAACCTGAATATATGGAAGCTTATTATTGCAAACTTGTCAGGGCTTAGAATATGAAAAAGACACCATAATCATGAATACTGATGAACTTCAGTTAGCCAAAATCAGGGAACCACAGTAGGCTCCCTGAGCCCTTCTCAGCCATGAAATCCACTAGAGCAGAATGGACAAGGCTTACAGAAAATATTCTTATGATTTGATGCAGAGTTGACACAGAAAAAGTATGTTATTAATATACAAGCTAAATTCAGAAGAAAAGCTGAGTAAAAACTAGTACTGTAGCTTGCTCATCAGTAAGAAATTCCACTTACACTAATAAGATGTGGTTTTGCAGAAAGGGAAAAATGCTATCCACTATCTACTAGTCTCAGTATCTCACGAAAAGCGTTAACTCACAACAGAAGGTCCCTCTTTGGGAATGGACCCCTGACTCACATGCAGTAACTGTTGAATATAAAATTTTAAATTGTTCATTCTAACTTTATTCTGTGATCGAAATTTTGCCACTGTAAATTTCTGCTTAAATAAGAAAAAAAAAAAAACCAGAAAAGAACAGTTTAGATGGGAGTCCTTGTAGAAATTAAACTGGATTGTTTCTCAGAAGGAGATGCTTATTATGATAGCAATTTGTTTAAATGAAGAGAAATCAACCAAAAATTTTAACTAATCAGAAACAAATTCTTTTTCATATTGCTAATTATCTGGATAATTTTAATTCCCAGGACTTCACTCTATGGTCTGTTGTTCAGACCTTTAGGCTTCTTGATTTTAGCTACAACAAATGTGAAAACACAAAGGAGAGAAGCCCTCTTTTGGCATTTGGAATGTTCTAAAGCTACCAAAAATCAGCAGTTGGGAATGAATCAGCCCTTTCCCAAGGCATCACAGTACTTACTGCCATTTCTTGATTGCTCTGAAAACCTTGGCATCCAAAAATGCCCCTCTCCCCCATCATGTTGAGGGGCCTGGTACTGTGTTCCACAGGACTTGGCAGCATCTGTCCTGGTCCCTTCTGCTGTTTATCTGCATGCTGCCCTGCGGTGTCCAAATCAGACACACATCAGGCTTTGTGGCACACTTCCAGTGGAGAAGCCTTTGAGCAATTCAGATTTTCTTTAGTGTGTGGTTCACAAACCACAGAAGCCCTTCAGAGCTCTGAGGCTGAAATAATGCTTGCAGGGATGAGCTGCTAATAGAGTTTCCTAATGCCTGTAGTACAAACCAGGCAGCAGCAGCCATGTGCTTCCGTAAAGAAAACCTGCCTTACATGAACTAATGCAACATTATTGTGTTTCTGGGGGTGTGCAAAAATAGAACAATGAAATATTTCCTTCTTCTTTCTCAAGTCACTACTAATTTGTAGTGCCAAAACATAGAACCCAGTGATCAGAGTGATAACTCAAGCAAACATTAAAAAAGCCTATAGAACAGCACAAAGTTATTTTCTGCATAGTCTGTGGGAAGCTTCTAACCCTGAGATTTAACCTTAGGATTTGTTAAATTACACAAAAATGATTTAAATAGCCCTGTTTAAGGAAGTTGGCCCACTAGTGTTGCAACTAAATTACAGTTGGTCAGTTGATTAAAGACAAAGGTATCCAGAAATGACTGGATTTGAGGACCACAAAAATCCAGCCACAACAGATGGGCCAGAATAGCCCAAACTTTGACCACTGCTCTTTAGTAATAAGTGTCCTGGTTAACAATCTTTGAATGTCAACAGCTGGGATCAGATGGAACACAAGCAAAAGCAAGCTATGGATATGAGGAAACAATGATGGAATGTTGCAAAGATATTACAGTGATCAAAACTGGACTGACCACAAATCCCAAACCAGGCTGCAAGAACAAAAGAGCATTTTAAAGGGTGGAAATTATTTGTAATATATTATTCTCCTCACATAATAAAGAGGAAGTCTCTTTTTTCCCTTTTACTGTTGTCTTATATATTGGATTGAAACACTTCCTTCTGGTCCTCCCTGCCAAATCTCAGTATCAGAGGAAATATCAGCTCACTATTGTTACTATATAAATTAGTTGAACTTCATCTAAGACCAGTCTGTAGAACTACTGTGCCAAAAAGGAAAAAAAAAATCGGTATTCTCTTAACTTACTCCATCTCTGGTTTAAATAAATCTGCCCAGAAAACAAGATTGATTTGGAGAATGTAAAAGACTCTAAAGAGCTAAATAAGGCAGTACACAGAAAGCAGCCTCTGCAGGTGTCTAAGCTCCACATGGGCCAGACATACTCACTGCCATACTGAATAGTACCTGATTCTGCACTACGTAAGGCTGTGACTGTAATTGATTTTCTGGGTCAGCAGCCAAACTGAAATACTGGAAACAAAACATGGCTGTTTCTTTGGTCCTGCTCTGGACTGGGAAAAGAACAAACTTGACCTGGGATTCCCATTTCTCTGGGAGACAATGCAAATTGAAGGCTCTGTGGACAGCCAAGCAGGAGGGCAAAGATGGACAATGATGCCTCTCCTGTTAGAGCTGTGCCAGCAGCAGTGTGAGTGCCAGGGCTGTGTGCTGCAGGGACTTTGTGGGCTACAGCAGATAAGACAGCAGGCATGGACCCCAGGGCCCATCACTCCTGCTTGGCTGGGCCCAAGGGATGGGGCCAGAAAAAAGAAGGGCTCACTCCAAATTTCCTCCAACTTTCTCCTCAGACATTGTCCTTTTGTAGAGGGAGGTGTTGTTTCCAAGACCCTCATGCTGAGATTTAAAAACCAAATTCTATGATCCCTGAGTTAGTGGGTTAAAGAGAGGTAACATGAGCAGAGTTTCTCTCTACTTTTTCCTTACCTGAAACAAATTCTGCCATTCTACTAAGACATGGAAACAGCTTTAGGATCAGAACTCCATTTGTGCTGAATTTGCAGTCACTAAAAATGTTACCCAACTCAATTGACTAAATTTCAGGATAAAGCCAGTCTGATCCTTCCGTTAAGCTCAAGATTATGCCAGGAATTTCTCTGTGACTTTACAGAGGTTTACAGCAGCCAAAAAATCTGACCAAAGAGGCCAAAGCTGAAGTCATCCACGAATAATGTGAAAAAAATCACAGTGAAGTTGTTAAGCAACAGCTACAACATTTTTTGGGGTATGGCACAGGATAGAGGCACTTAATTGCCTCCAACAATGTTGAAGTATTGCATATGAAATCCAGGATTACTGTAAAGCTTTTTGTGAGCTGAAACAACTTGGAAACAAATTATTTCAGCCTCTCGCTAAGATTGCCTGCACTCTGTCATTTGAAAAATCTCTAAGAAGACACGAATATTTGTTTTTCTAGATCTCAGAGAGCTTCAGGTTTGCAAAGCTACATAAACACATGAAACTCATGAAATCCATGATGACTCTACAAATCCCACCCTGCCTATTTCTCTTTAACTTCCCTTTGTGACAGCTCAAACTCAGGAGACATCAGTCTGTTGCTAGAGTAGATTTATGTTTCTGGAACATTCACCTGAGGTCAGCTGTTAGCTCTAATAACTATTTTCTGCTTCCATAAAAAAAAAGTTTATTGGTCAATACTGAGCAACAGAAGGATACAGCAGGCTCATTTTTTCTTCAAGTCTCAAAATACAGTTTTATCCAAGTATATACATATAATAGGAACTCCTACCTAACTTTGAACTCTTCCCTCTTAGTATTTTTAATATTCTTTCCACATCAAAGTTGTTAAGTTGTTCTGGGAACTTTATTGTGGAACATGTTGATCTTTAATCTCAACATTTGATCTCTACACTTTTCTATCTTTAGCAAATTATTTGTTTTGGTTTTCAGCAAAACTCTGAAATTTCTCTGTTTGTCCCTTTCCCCAAGCCCCTTTTTCAATTACTTCTGCTGGCAGCTGTTGCTTCTGCAAATTTGCCAGTAACTGCTATGCACTAAGGAATAAAAAAGGATACAAAAAAACCCCAACCAACCAAAAAAGAAATAAAAGGGAAGAATTAAAAAAAAAAAAAAAAACAGAAAAAAGATAATGTGGAGGACTCTGTTGGCTTCATCTGATCAGCTATCCCTGAGCTGCAATGGTAGGTAACTCCTTCAGGGACATGTAATGTTAAATATGGATAGATATCCAATTATGAAGCCATAATAATGAATATTCCCATTGGAAACACAACCCCAAGAGATTTGCTTAGCATGTAAAGGAATACAAACGTTAAACTAAAGTATGCTCTAAGCTGCAATATTTTATGCAAGCTTAATTAGAATGGGCATACTAAAGTTTATTAAACATAAACTTTTAAAGGCTCAGATTTGGCCTAAATGCAAGTTCCTCTCTCCTGAAATTAGAATTTAATTTGCGTTCACTTTTAAAACAAATAAGAAACACAACCTGCTTTTTTATAAGACTGGGTGACCCTGGTTTTAGTTTTACAGTTTTGTAATCACGAAAATTATTGTAGCAGTCACTTCATCACAGCTCTCAAAGAGCAGTTTGTTTGATCTTGAACAGCCTTAGCAAAGACAATGGTGTATTCATCACGGAAGTTTTTGCAGATGTTTGAGTTGTATGTTGACTCTCCCTGTGCCAGCCCAGGTCCTGACAGCTCTGGGGAATTCATCAAGCATGAGGCCAACATCCCAGGCTTTCCCCCAGATGGAGGAGGTTGTTGCAGTTACAGTCAAGCATCCACACCCGCCCTGACAGGAGAGGGGGGCAATGTTTCAATGTTTTGGTAAGGGAGCAGGCAGGGAGGATGAGTCAGCTCTGGGCACGAGGCCCCAGAGCTACCCTTGCCTGGTCAGGGGTTGTGACTCTTCTGACCCTGATGGTGGCAAAGCCATGGCTCCTGCAGGCTCCCTGTGGTGGACCCTCTTTCCTTGTTGACCTTGTCACTGCAGAGAGTGGTGGGGAATTTTTGTGATGTAACATATTCAAGTTTTCACATCCTGTCTTCCCCTTGCCATCCCAACAGGCTTTCCAGCATGGTTTGGATTAGCCTTAAATTCTTGTGGTTTCTTGTTTCAGATTTTGGTCTGTCCATTTGTCATCCTGGTTCTGTTTCTCCTCTCTCTGTTCTTAGAATGACAGAACACAGGATCACCTCTTTGGATAAGATTATAAATGCTTCTCTGTCGAATTGCCAGTAATGAGTCTCTGCCAAATTTATACTCTAAAATTCCCTAAGCAGCAATTTAATTACATTATTTTGGATACAGCACCATAGCAGCTGCAGTCATTTGATGAGGATTCATTATGGTTTATGGTGAAAACAATGGCAAATTAGCTCTGGTGTGTTTTGGAATTTGCTCTTTTATTTAGTTTAGAATAACCCTGTTTTAGTGAGCATGACTCCCAGGCCCATTTGATCCTGCAGTCTGTGAGAAAGTGGGAAAGCTCTGACAAAAGTTTCTAAAAATCACCTGTTGCAGCTCAGCTGTTGAACTCCTGCTGGTTTGTGGTTAAGAGGGAATTACCAGACAGATCCATTCTACTATATTTCAAAGAATATTACAGGAATATTTCCAGTAGTGTATAAATCAAAATAAATACATAAATAACAAATCCTCAGTCTTGCCCATATTTTTCATGGATGAATCTTTTCTGCAGAAAAGTATTACATCCCTACCAGAAATCTAGTATGGGTTCTCAAAGAAATCTAAACCAAATGACTTTTACAACTACTTCCAAGCTCAAACTTTAAGCCAGCTTCTTGAAATACTTGTTTAATTTTTTTTAACTCTCTGGAGGATTTATAGTAAATTAGGGCCTAATCATAGGGCAAAATTCACAGCTGGGATGTAAAAACCTCCTAAGATCAAATTTGTTCTCCTACCATTAATTCTAAACAAAAGCCAACAGCTTCACACTCGAAGCTTTTGCCAGAATGCCAACATCATGTGAGGGGCATAACTTCTGCAGAGAATTTTTGTACTGAAAGAAGTATTTCTGTAGGCATAGTTATAGTACCACTTTCGTATCTCTAGTTTATTTTGATGTTTATCGATACTGGTAATTTTAATGACAAAAATAATTTTTGGCCACTTAAAAACACAAGGAAAAAGAAGGTTTCTCTTTTCAGCTTTCCTCAAATTCTGTCACATCTGTACATCTTAACCAGTTCGTGGTGATAAAGAGAACAACCCTTAACAGAACTGGACATAGAGAAGTTGCTGTACCCCCTCATGTTATACTCTATTAAGGGCTGTAGGTGGAATTGCTTCTTCCTTAGGATAATATTTAAAGTTCATTCAATCACTTTCCTTCCTGTCCTAATCTGTCAGATCCTTGTCTTTAATTTGTGCTGGAACCAGACCAAATCTGACCCATCACTGCATAGTTTCAACTTGCTAGACATCCAGGAAATTATTCACTTAGTATGCAGAGCTTTTTTTTTATTATTGCTCTTGAGAGCTGGCATAGCTGGGGTGGGATTGAACAGGCACGGCACAGGAGGAGGTAGGGATGAACAGGAAAGGGAAAAAAGTGGATGCATGGAAACCATTAAATTGTTATAGCTGCTGGGAAAATGTATTTAAGGCAGCTAATTTGTGCATCTACTGTCAGCATCTAGGGCAGCAGTGTTCCTAGAGTACACTTGTGCAGACTGCTGGGTGCCTGAAGAGGCAGAAAATGAGGCAGACTCAGTGGTCCCAGCTCAGGCATGGTTGCACCATTTGGGCTGCTGGGGCTGCTCACAGATAGTGGAAAATGCAGGGAATCAGTTCACCAAAGAGTTGCACAGCTACTGTCCAGTGGGACGATAGCAGCGTGCAGAAAAGACAGGGAGAGCAACATAATCAGAAAGAACAATTTTTGGTGGTAGCAGGCTTGCTAAATTAGTTCAGTTATCCCAAAATATAGCTTCAGTACTAAGAGTATAAGTAAGAAAAATCCTAAATTGTCAATGATAAATAATAAATAAATAAATAAATTAAAAATCCAATAACATTTGTTGAAGCAATGCGGGATTTTGGTGGTCTACCAGAGGCCAGATTTTGATACATACTATAAAGCTAATATAAAGCAAAAATAGTAATAGAGCCAAATTTTTAAGACTGAACAGGACACCTTTTACTCCCACTACCAAAGTGATACTGTTTCACAGCACTAGGAAAGAAATACATGACTTCTGCATCTTAAACAAGAATACTGAAATTTTGTATGCAATGCATTAGAAAACTAAACCCCAAAGCTTCAAAACACTTCTCTTGTACCTGGCACGCCCAGTTTAAAACAGCTTCCCATTATGGAAGCATTTAGCTTCTCTGGGGTTTATGACACACTTTCCCTATGAATTTTTCTGTAGAAATAATGACTCAGAGAGAGCAGCCTTGAGACATGCAGCTCCCAAGATCAGATATTTGCCTGACCTTGCAGACCTCCTCAGGAAGGAAATGAGTTCCTCCAAGGAAAACACGTGACAGCAGATTCAGAGTCTGTTCTGCAAGCAGGAGTCATTCACTGAGGCACTCCAGTCTCAAACTTCAGGGTGAACCAGGGTTCCTACCATGCTTACAACACGTCAGAAAAAAACCAAACCACACAAGCAAACAAGCATCCCCCTCTTCACTTTCTGTTTTTTTCTTCCTTGGAGTGACAGTTTCATTGCAAACTAGAATCAGAGTCAATACAAAATAAGCTCTCCCACATCTGAATTTGTAACTTTTGACAATCATTACCTGTAACACAACAATTTACTTGTACCCTATACTGCAAACACTCAACTCTGCACACAGTAGATGCAAAAATTAGACTAAAATAACTTCCTAATTTATTCAAAATTATTTTGATATTGTGCACATTAAAATTTGAAGCCTTCATTGTTGAAATGAAGTATTATGAGATTTAATAGTAGAACTCCAAATTGGTTTTATTTGTTGTTTTTTTTTTTCCTAACGTGTAGTAGTGACTTATTTGACAGAAAAATTACTTTGCTTTCAAGTGAAAGTATGCTAAATGATTTAGGCAGAGCAAGAACCCATTTAAAACTACTTAAAATTCAGACATCACTTAAATGTTTTTCATTTGCTCAGAAAAATGTTTTAGTAGCTTAGCACTCTCTTTACCCAACCTCTTCTAACAAAAGGCATTACCAGAAAATTATTAACCTAAAGAGGCAGTACTACTCAGAGTAAATCACTATATGTTCAGACAAAGGTTTTCAACTAGTATAAATATGAACAAAGCTGGAAGTAATCAAGTAAATTAAAGGGGTAAAAAAAGTTCCTCTGATAATATTCCCACCCCAAAAGAGCTGCAGTAATTAATAGCATCCTGCCTGCATGAGAATTTCAGTGCATTAAAATTTCAGAAGTGTGTGTCTACTAAGTCTGGAAAGAAAGCTAATTCAGTAGAGGCAAAAAAAAAAAGTGTAAAGAACACAAAAAGACTTCATGATGCTGCTCTGTTTGATAGCTTTGACTGGAAAGATCAGCTTTTTCTCAAGAGTCATCATAAGAAATGCTCAAAAGAGGGTGAAAACATTATTGTATGGCTAATATAATGCCCTTTCCCCCACAAGCTTCAGCATATTTTTGAATTTGAAGGTTGTAATCATATGCAGGAGAAAGAATAATGTTTACTTGTACTTAAGGAGCACGGGCAAGAAAAGATTGAATAATCATATAAATTCACCCAAAGTCTGCACGATGTTAGTAGGCATCTCATGGGTCCTTTTGTTAAGTGGGCACCTTATTGACCCTTGGGCTGAAGAAGGGCCTCAACTCAGGAGCTCTCTCACATGAGAGATTTTTCAATATAATCAAAATGGGTTTATTTTGAAATGAGATGAGTTGTTACCCTCAGTGCCAGCCTTCAACAGCAAACACTTACTCACAAAGCAAATGCAGCTCAGTCCTGCCAAGCTGCAGAGCAGCCTGTGCAAAGGGAGAATCCCAGCACTGGCAGGGCCATCCTGGAGTGACCCACTGCCCCAGCAGCCATCTACACAGGGGGAACAGGAATGACCGTACAGTCACCAGGAGATCCATGATTGCTGGAAAAACACAGGAGCTTTCACTTCCAAGCATTCACTTCTATCTATCTCCTACCTATCTGTACATATGTTTTTCTCCTTTTATAGCTTACAGAATATAGTCCAGTTTCTTATATTTATCTATATATATATAAAATATCTATTTATATATATATATAAAATATCTGGTTTTGGATTGAGAATTTTAAAATTCCTTTTTTTAAAAAACTATGCCATTCAGATACTATTTGCAGTATTTTAGTAGTTACTTGAATGATTCCTTTGAAGGGATTTCTTGCATGCATGTGTTCCAAATCTTTGCACTGGAAAAAACATATTTTAAATACATATTCAGATGAACCTTCATTCATACACAGATCAGAATGTTCTCTTCTCTTTAGTAACAAATTATTAGGATAGATTTTACTCAAAATCAGTTTGAATGAGTTATAACTCCATATGCTGCTGGCTTAATTTGGAAATAAATTTTGTACATGCTGTCATTAGCTATAGTTTAACGAGTCTGCTTAATGCTTCTACCACAAGACACACATGTTGTGAACAGTTGCTCATCTTTAATCTCTTTCAAAGTTTGACAGTATCCTAACAAATAACAAAACTTGGCTTTACAGTATCACATTTCAAAATAGGCAGGACATCTCCAGAAGTGCAGAGATGAATTTTGGAGGGGAGGCTGCTGAAGTGTGGGAGCCTATGGAAGTTCCAGCTGGTCTCAGAGCAAAGCACTGGGCACTCACCAAAGGAATATTAACCTGTATAACCAACACAGCAATGTAGCTTCTTCTCTTTTACTTCCTCACAGGATGTTTTCATTTCTCTGTGAGTTAATGAAAGATAATATGTTTTCTATTTTACCTGTACTAATTTTAACTGTCAGCCATATCTACATGCAGAAAATTTCTCTGGCATTCAAGCATACGACAAGCTTGAACGCACATTGTTATTCATAGACAGCATGACATCTCAGTCACCATGACCTGCATGGGGTAAGCAGGAGAGTTTGACAAGTCTTACCTTTTGTTATATATGTGTGGATAGTTAAAAACAAATGAGAAAAGCTGGATTGTTTTGACTGGGGAAGCATTTTTTTTCCTTCATCTGCTTCAAATTAGCCTTTGCCTTGCCCAACTCCAATACTCTGAGTATGTTAAAAAATCTTTTAGTACTATCTGCCATCAGAGATGTTCCAGCTAATTTGTAGTCAAGCAGGTTAGTGTTTATCTTCTGAGGCAGAAATAGAAGTTTAATACCTTTAAAGTAAGTACTTTAAAATGTGCATGAATTACTGGTGTAACAATATTAAAAAAAATGTTGTTGTGCTTAGCAGTTCAGGCCTATCCCTGAACAAGAGGTATAGTAACAACCCCATCCTGATATGAGTCTGGGAATGCAAGAGCTCTATCCCCTTCCCCTCACTCCCATCCCTTCACTCAGCCTAAGAGCAGATTGCTGCTCCCATCTTCATCTGTCCTGGTATTAGCAATGATTTATCACCCACAACTGCTGAGCCTACAGTAAACAATGGTGTAAGAAATGATTAATGCAGTATGGCACTAGGAAGTAATTGCATACCAAAGGGTATGCATTTTGCTATTTATTTTAATGAACTGATATATACTTTACATTAAAGATCTCTTCTTATTGTACAATGATTTTATTTTCCTTTTATTTGGAATAAACCTTCAAAAAAGAATTTGATATCAAAACTATAATTTCATTAAGAAATTTAAGCTGAAACACTTATAAAATAGAAAAGAATCTTTATCTCATAAGATACAAGACATTCTCTCACATTTTGGAATTTTTTTTTTTTTTCAAATTTAGGGTGTGCAGATTTCAGTCAGTAGAGAGTACTGTTGTAACAGTAACATTAAAATTAATTTATTAGACTGGCACATAAGGCAGGACATACAGAGCCAGAAACTGCAGTGGTACCTCTTCTCTTAGATGAAGAGCACAAGAATCCAGGCTTTTCAACATAAGGACGAGGGGAGGTGAAGATACTGTGTTTCAAACCAAAATAATTATATGAAATCAAATAGTAGTGCTTGCACTGACTAGTGAAACTAGCCAATATTAATTTCAAACTTTCTTTTAATCTTGGCCTTTACATGATGCAAACAGCTCACTTGAATATTACTGTGACCATATAAAATGTCTGTGTACCTGTCATGCTTTCTGTTGTATTTTGTTCTAAGGATGGCTGAATGAATATTCATTGAGGCTGGGATTACATCCCAAATACTTGTACAAGAGCCTATATTATAGGACTTTTTTCAAAATTGAACATTTAGGGATTACCATAGTAAAAGTGAGTAAATTCATTTCTATACTTGACAGATATGGTTGGCAGAGATGATAGTACAGGGGAACTGTCTATTCCAAAGTCACAATTACCCACAGAGATTTCTTTTTCTTTTTTTCTAAAAAAACCCCTCAACTTTCATACAAATCGGAAACTTTATGTTATATATTAGTCCATCAAATTATCCTTGACTTTTAAATTTTCAGCATTTGATTTCTGCAGCCACTGTTCTCTGGGCCACTAAAAGGCTATGGACAAGGTATCTGGGATAGTTTAGAAGACCATTCTTAATATCACAACTAATTGAACAGATAGGTAACAAAGAAAAAAGCTAGCCACATGCACTCTAGCTACTTTTCTCATCTGTGCTGAATTTGATCTCTCTCATGATGTAAAATATAATTACAGGATCATGCTACTACTGTATGTTAATATGGCCAACATATAGTTAGGAAGCTAAAACTGCAGTTTCAAAAAATAAGACTGAGATTTCATTTAGACAAGAAATTTTCAATTCTCAAGAAATGCAAAAATGAGCATGGGAAAAACCCCAAACCACTACACCCTCTTGGTTTCACTCGAACTGACAGAACTTTGTTCATGTAATAAATACAAAAATATAAATAGCCCAAACATTCTGGAAGTGTGATAGTCATAATTGAGACGAACAGAGTAAAACATTTCTACAGAACCATATTCCTGTGTCTGGACTCTTTGCTTTTGTTTTTTTCTGACCCTCTCTGATTTTCAGTAGTCAGAATCTCCAGGAGCTCTTACAGAGGAGTCACAGTGTATATCCAAACACAGGTGCTAGTAAGGGACACAGATTTTTCTAAACTTTGAAGTGCAATTCTAGTTGCTACAAAGAGTCACATCTTGGGAACTGGGAACAGCTGAAAATGGATTAGTAATCTTTAATGGAGGGGATCTGTGAGGTACAGAAACAACTCAAAGGCCCAGTCTTTCAGGCACATTTGTCTGAGGCACTGAAATAACCCTCTAGATGCGCCCCTCCTACCGTCGTAAACTGAGATATTGCATAGGGCTAACATGCCACACAAAGGAGAAATATGTAAAAAAGTAATACTTCCACACTCCAGCCTGTAGAAATAAAAAGGAAAAGGCTATCATAGAAAGCAATTCTGCTGGCACCAACAAGGCCTATCATCAAGAAAGTCAGGGATATATTACACATTTGTTAGATAACCTAGATATTCTAAGCATTCTACTGGTGAAAACAATGCACTGTCAACTAAGAACTTGTTCTGTAAAAGGGTAAGGATTACTTAAATACGTATTTTCAGAAGGTGTAAGAATAACTCAGTATAGTCATGCTATGACAAAATCTTCTTTGGTCCTGCTTCAATTTTCACTGACTGGAGGCAACTGGAAAATAGATTTGTGAGAGCAATGGTATAAACGAGATGTGAAAGCTGTGAAGGGCAGAAGTCCCCTTGCCTCAAGTCCATGATGTGGGTGTTTGCTCTTGAGGTCAAAAATGTCCTCCCAGCAAAAGAAAATGCTTCTTGCATGGACAGTCAGGGGATGCCCACAGAGATGGGGGTCTGGATGACTGGTTTTGGAGAGAGGTTAATACAGATGGGAGAGAAAGGGAACACAGAATCTTATCACCCATATCAGGCATTGAGTACCAAGTACGCTTAGGCACCATTTCTGTTTGTTATAAATCCTACTAGGTAGGGTTCACAGTGCTAATGACACACACGAGTATTGTTGTTTTGATAGAAGTGTACAATTTACTGAAAAAAGAGAGCCAAAGTAAAACATAACAGATGTACACTTGTAAAGCCCAAAATTGAAAGGCATGTACTGGGATCATTGCTAAATTTGTGTCTGTTTTAAGATCAGAAAAAGTAAAAATGAAATAAATTGTAAGAGGTCATGAAAATTATTTAACATAAGATGGACAACCAAAGTGCTTTAGTTCTCCATCTCATGCTCGTATAATTGTATGTCATTATTGGTCAGAGTTAAAATAATTTGAGCTTCTCTTCATGGAGCAATTTGATATATTAAATTAAGTCTTGAAAAAAATCTGAAAAAAGAGTGTTCTGCAGTGCTTATTTGGGAGACATTTACATCCAGGTTTTGGGATGGGTTTTTTTCCTATTTAAAGTCTATTATTAACAACCTTCATATTTGTCTGAAAATGCATTTGCTGCCACTATGTTTTTTTTAAAATATTTGCATTCAAATGAGGTTATGCTTTAAAATAAGTTCAGAATATACATACCTAAAGTATAGACATACACATTTATACCCTTCACACACCTCCCAATTCCACTGAGGATTGTGTGTTTTAGCCTACTCTCCAAGTTGAGTGGTTTTAGCCTTACACCCAAAACTATCTTTATCATTCCCTGGTAAAGCACTAAAACAATTAACCTACTCATTCTATTTATCATTTATAACAAGATGCACTGTTAAACTAAAACTCATAAATATTCTGCTTTTGAAAACTACTTGTTTGTTACTTTTCCTGTTACCAATACTATCTTGTTGCTCTGGTAGACAGACTACATTTTCTAAACCTGTGCCCAGTGTTCTAAAACACTTTGCCTTTATACTCATCTACTTCCTCAATATCCACATTTATCACTTCATTATTTAGTGTTTCCACACCAATCCTCATTCCAAGGAAGTAACTGCCGTGGATTACATTCCACCAACAACATCAAGCATTGTACTATCTAAAAACACATAAGCAATGAAGGGTCAGGCAAGAGGTCTTTACAATGCACCAGTTTAGAGCTTGAACATGGACTTAAAGTCTGTTATCTGAACAGTTTGGATCAGAACCATGGAAGAGTATGACAGTGTATTTTACTTAACTTCTACTCTGGCTTCCCTAGAAACCAGGGTTGTGAGAACAAAGATAATAATGCTGTACTGTTCACAATTTTGTTTAATTCTTTTGTTCTTCCTGAATAGATTAGACCTCCAACACCATCATTTCCACTAAAATTGAAGGAAATAAGCAGTATGTGAAAGAATTGCCAGCTATTAAATTTGTGAAATTAAGTTTTAAAAAACTATGTATTCTATTGTTTAAGGGAACTCGGGCAGATCTCCCCCTAATCTCATAGTACTACATAGTTTTACAATAGAATTTTTCTTAAATCATAGTTCATTATCCAGTCATATACATGAAGAACTTCAAAATGTGTCTAAAATAAATACACACACACACTTCCCCCCATGAAAGACTCATTTTGGTATTCTGTATTAACACTTTCTATTATCCTTCTAAATTCTGAAAAGAACTAACAGATGGAGGAAACACAGACATTGCAGATAACACTGAACTAAAGAGAGAATTTTCTAAAGTCTGCCTTAAAAATACATTTCAATGTAATAAAATAAGGGTAGATGGAAAACCGTTATAGTAAAAGAGTTTATTTCTGCATTAATCTTCTTCCATGCAACAACTTCATAGTTTTGGATCTTTGCAAATATTGAAGCGTAGCCAGTTAGTTATATTTTTACATCTATTTATGAGTTAAATAATTAAGTAATATCAAATAATATTCCATACTAATCACTGTGACCATTCATCATTTTAATTTCATTAAAAAATTATACACTGAAATATCTATCAACCAGTATCTAATCTAATAATATGATAATAATATCAGGCTGCATCTAATCTAATAATAATGGAAGTCCATGAGCTCTACACTTTGCCAGGTTGCATATGATGTTCTAACTATATGTTAAACTTGCAAAACTGGCACTACTCTCATTCTCATTCTGTTAAGTACAATGTAAAGGAAAGTGCCACTTATCTAAATGTTTAATAACACATATCACTGTTACACTGACATACTCTGTCTTTATATACTGATGCTGAATTGATTTTTGCCTTTTTGCTTTTATGTATTCTCTACATTCTTTACATATATTTTTGTAGCTCTGTAGCCTATTATTGTATTCATAGCTAGCATTTTACCTACTCTGTTAGACAGAAAGACAAATTCCCCAGTGGCTCCAAGCCCTGGCGGCCTAAGGTTAGATTCTCTGGGAAGCCAAGGTTGAAACCAGCTCTCCAAGACACATTTTGATAAATAAAGTTTAGTTCTGATCTAAGGTGGGAGGGGAAATTCAGAAAAGGGTAGAATAAGGGAAGAATTACCTCATCACTTATGTCTCTAATTGGGGATTCTTGTCAGTTATGCTAATTTACTAAACATATAAATTGTATGCGCTTTATGTTACGTGTGCATCTCCGGTGCTTTCCATCTAGCGAGTTGTGCACCTAAGGATCCTTTAAAGGCAGCTCCTTTTTATCACCTAACTGTCTGGCTTGTGATTTTAGGACCAGCAAAAAGGCATCAATATCAGTTGGATTTTATTTAAATGGCTTGCATGAAATAGAAAGTTAGTAAAGGTATGCAGAGAAACTATAAAATATGAAAATATTCAGCTACTAAAAAGGATATATGCATAGAATTGTAAAAATAGATAACAAGTAAATCTATTGATGTATAGTTTTTATAGATACGATTAAATTTTTGACTATGATTATACTTTTAATGACCTACACATATATATATGAAACTGTACATTTTTACATACAACACGTGTGTGTTTCTTCAAACTCAAGATTCTAGATATTCCTTAAGGTAGACATTACTGAAAATTACCTATATTTCTATGCTAGATACCTTTACATAGACATAAATGCCAACACATTGTATTATGCAGTATTAGTATTGGTTTTATTTACTGACACAAGCACTATAAATATAGGCATAGGATGGTATATAGACATATATTTGCATATATGTGCAAAATATATTTATATGTAAATTCAGAAAACAATATTCCTGGATTGTCAAGCCCACTGTTTGTAGGAGTCCATATTATAAATAATGGATTCTTATAACATCACAATATATCAATTAATTATCAAGCTGACATTACAAACTAGTGCCATATAGAAATAGTTGGAAAGCTTTGACACATATTTGGCCAAAATCTTTGCAATGTTATCTAAATATGAAGAGTTTTTTAAACTATAATGTGTATATAGCAGGGAAGTAGACATATTTTTGGATTCTATTTGTAGCAGCTGTGGACTTGACAAAGTCTCCTACCTTTATATGGTCAAAGGTTTATAAGAGTTGAATCCATTCCTCCCTATGTGGAAACAATTCCTTTAATATTTGCGAGTAGTTGAATTGACACACAATGGAAAAAGCAATCCTTGCATCCTGAATCAACAGAGTAGAAAAAATAGATGTGCATGGATTCTACCACTAACTGAGAACTAGACAAACAAGAAGCTCCTTTTGTTTCTGGAATTGCTAAGTGCTATTCAGAGAGCTGCCCCGCTTCTTAAACATGCCCAAAACAAATCAGCGTTAATAAATTTCAAACACAAATATGGTGAACCAAAGCTAAACTACAAAAGTTTGGTTCAGCAAAAGATCTTTCTTGACTAAGCATTAGAAAAATTGTGCCAAAACTATTTTTTGGCAAGAAGTTATATGCCAGAGGTTAAACTTTCAGTAAATACTAAAACAAGTAAAAAAATTAGTTTCAATGGTGTTTTGCTGGCTTTACACCATTTCAAAATAAGTTTTGCCATCTTTCTCTTTTGTTGTACCGCTTCATGGCTCTTTGCTAATATTAAATGAGCAATATACTTCCATCCACACTGTATTAGTTTGTTCTCCCTCAAATATTCTCTATTGTTCAAAATAAATCTTATCTTACTGGGTTTTTCATCACGTTCATGAGCCTAAATATATCTATCAAACAACGGTAATTTTATTAATTTTTTCTGAAACAAAAGAATGTGTGTTGAAATTGTCATTTCTTTTTATTGCAACAAGACAAAAAGTGAAGAATCAATATCAGAAATAATTAGCCATAAATATTTCCTTTGAGACAATATGGTGTGGTAAGCACAGGCATTTGTTCTTTCTATTTAAAACCTTGATTGCTTTTGCCGCTAAAAATATTTTTAACACCATTTTGAACACCACATCATAAATGTAGTGTATTACCAGTATATTTCCTGTTCTCTGTCTTGATCATGGTCTATTGCTTTTTCCATTACTAATATGCATCTACCTATGATCAACTTTAAAAAGAAAAATGAAAACCAAAACGCATCTATAAACACTAAACCAACAATGAGCATGAAGGTGGTATCGTGGTTGGGCAGCCAAGCAAGAAAGGATTGCTCCTGAAGGAGCACAAATGCTCTCAATCCCCTCTGCCCCAATACAAGTCGAGAAATAGAAGCACCTCTCAGGGCTGGAAATGTAGCTGCCAAAGGAAAACACTTTCTCATTTTGAGATGTCCACAATTGTTGTTACACTGTTAAACATACTCAGTGTAGACGACTCAGCTGGACAAGTGTACAGAACTCCTAATTAAGGAGTTTCATTTTTGCCACAAAAGGAGCTAGATTGTAATGGCATCTTTTGTCCTATGCTTGATGAGGGATGAGATATTGTTTAAACCATTAGCAACACCACTGCAAGAAAATGTCAGTAATTAGCACAGCTTAGCACCCAAAACAGTACCAGTTGCTGTTGTTAGTATCAACAGTGTGTTGATTTCAAAAGAAAAATCAAAAGAAAGAGTCACCTTAAGTGGTTTAGCTTTTCTTTTTGAAAGATAACTTTAACCACACATTTTTAAACTGTTTCACTATACTACTGACTATCTCATTCTTTCAAAATTTTCTTTAAAGATTGGGGTAATCTATATATCACACTCCACATACACTAAAAAGCCACAGCAGCAATATAGCAGGCAACAACCCATTTTCTCAAGTGGGGATTTTCTAAACCATTTCAGTATTTAATTTGCCAGTGGTGTGTGGACATTACTTGTAAATTAATAAAAACAATCTGCAATCTCATGCTTAATATTATGTTAGCAGAAAGACCAGTGAGTCAGGAGGTCCTATCACCCTTAAGGAAGGAGGAGGAAGAGGCCTTAATGTGAAAATGGACCTGAAATTTTTGCCCATCAGCTACCAAATGCTGGTGTGAACTAGTATTGTTCCTTTACTTCTGGTGAATAAATGCCAATCTACAGAACTGAAAATCTCATTTTCTAAGACTGATTTGTAAACCAGAAATAATTGCTGTGACGGGAGAGGTAATGAAGAAAGGGAAGATATTACTTTCAGATTACCTTCTTGTGAACAGAGAATTGATGCTGTATCCTGCATGGAAAACACTTAGCCTAATGTTCCTGGACCAGGGCATAAATGTGTCATATATGTGGCATAATTGGCATGACTGATGCCATCACTGGCATTAACAACACGAAATAGGCTGCTTCATGACTAAGATAATAGGAACAGGATTTCCCATAGACTAACAATTCTGTGTGTGAACTTCTTTTATGCAGTTTGGGTACAATAAAATTCTGTATCTCAAAAAGATCATACAAAAAATATAAATAATGTTAGGAGTTGTGATTCTGAGATAAGAGTTATTTGGCTCAAGTCTACATTAACCATTGAATTAGTGCTTTAATTAGACTTCAAGGCAAAGCTGGTGTAACCTACTATAGTAGGCTTCTGCCAGGTTAGCTAAGAACTGGGTGACATCCAATGTGACTGCTATTTGTCTTTTTGAGATACACCTTCAGAGTTTACTTAGTCATCTTTGCATGGAAAGACACAGATCATGCAAAAACACACTGATTTTCTTCCTATCAGCTGTATTGACTCAAAGATCACAGGGGAGAAGACATGCCTTTTAAAGCCTTCTTTCAAGACTTGCATTATCTATGTACATCAACACCAAGAACTGTGTACTGCTTTTTTTTACATCATCAAAAATATGCTTATCCAGTATTTCATGCTGAAGATGTTTCATGTTAAGTAGTATATTCCTACTGGTATAGAGTTGGTAACAAGTACATTGTTATGTTACTAAATAATAGCACCTGTTAAGGATGCAAACCCACTAGATTGTTAAAAAGCACTGTAAATCCATGCACCTATACACCTTTATGGCCCATGCTAATGTTATAAATGACAAAACTATTCAAATAACAAATCAGTTCAGAAAAAAAGAAAGCAAAAACAACAACTCTTTGGTAAATTTAGTGTCTTTAAGAAATGAAAAGAAGTTATCAGGTCCAGGTAAACAAGTCTCTTTCTTTATGTTAATCTAATCATAGAATACAATCCGCATGTTTGCACAGCATAGAGGTGCAAAACCTGCACAGAATGTGTGTGCAGATTTCACCAGCAAGCACCTAAAGTTATCATAGACATGCGTGCAGCCACACATTTTAATCTGAAAGTATTTAAGTTAGTTAAACCTATAATTCAGTTTCTTTTCTACATGCAATTCTGTGTGGGAAGGCTGGCAGATAAACCTTGCTCTCCATGCTTGTGATTTCCTGATTGCAGTCCATCTTTAAAAACTCCCCCCTCAGCTGCACACAGGCACATGCAGACTGGCTGGAGGAAATGGGTGGAGGAAAATGTGGGATGCCAAATTCCTGCCTTGGCTTTGCAGCAGCACAGGAATCAGCATGAGAGAAATGTACACCCAGGTGAGGTTCACCTCAACATTCAGCAGGAGCTCTGCCTCTGCTGGCAGCCTGGGGAGCCTCCAGAGCACCCTGAGACCAGGCTGCTCACAGCTACCTCACCCAGGGCATCCTGCATAGGGCCAGACTGCTGGAGCCTCCCAGCTACCTGGCAGGAGATGTACCAGAAGCTTGCTGAACCGTGGGAATGCTGCAAGAAGATCAGAAACAATTTTGGCTTTGTTTCTAGGATTGCACTGCCTGCAAGCCTGGTGGGAGGCAGCGCGGGAAGAGCAGAGCCGTCATTCGGCTTCCCTGGCTGGATGGGCAGCTGGCATCCCTGAAGCCGGCACAGATAAATGCATCTCCTGTTAGTGGTGATGTGAAGGGCTTTCCACAATGAAAGCAACCTAATGAAAAATAATCAACAGCAAAGCGTGTGCTAAGAATGCCTGACATTTCAATCAGCGCCTGTGAATGTGTAGGCAGCACTAAACCTTGCCAGCTGCCAGAAATAAAGCTGCAGGTAGACAAGAAAATTCACCTAAGCAGTACTATATGCTGCATATTCCTTATGATAGCTTTAGAGAAACCCAAACATGAGTGAGGAATTTTTTCTTAAGTAAAATCTGGCACCTTTGACATGGTGATCAAACACACATACAGATTTGTATGTGTATCTCATAGAATTAGAGAACACACATCTGCCTTTCCCAACCACTGCCAGAATGAGGACTTTAGCATGCAACCAAAGGGTACTTTCCTTCCCAACTACACACTGCTTGGCTAAAAAATCTGATAGGTAACACTGACCTTTAGCTTGTCATAGCGGTCACTTAAAGCTGCCACCTGATGATCACGGTGTCGCCCGACCAGTTTACACAAGGCACAAATTAACTGGTCATCAGTCACACAGTACATGTTAACTTTCTCGTCCTCATGCTCCAAGCACATTAATCCCCTGATATGAGAGTCCGGGATGGGCTCGATGAGACGGTGGCCAGTGAACGGCTTCTTGTTGGGGTGAGTGGCTTTCAGGCACTCCTCGCAGTAGGACACCTCGCAGGTAACGCAGGTTTTCACCGCCTCCTGGGCAGGGTCCTGGTCGCAGAACTGGCAGAGGACCTTCTCACAGGACGACATGCTGTTGTTATCGAACGCCCGCTCCCGGCGGGTCTCGCTGGGGGAGTTGGGCCCACTGACCGAGGCTTTCTGAAACCTGTCGATGATGTTCTGCAGGGTGACGTTGCGCTTGAGCCCGTCTAGACCGCGCTGGCTGAGGGTGATGACATAGCGGCAGGTCGGGCACTGGAAGGCGGTGATAGACTCCACTGGCTCGTTGGTGGCGCAGTGGGAGACCAGGATGCGGTGCGCACAGCTGAAGCAGAGGCTGTGAGCGCAAGGCAGCAGCAGCGGGTCTTCAAACAGCTCCAGACAGATAGGGCAGGTCAGTTCTGACTCCAGTGTTTCCATCTTCAGGCAAAGCTTTCCTGTGGCGTCAGCGAAATCCAGGGAAGCTGATCAGCTATCTGGAAACACACGTAAAACTCGATTAGGCAAGAGAAAACATGAGGGGTCAGCCGTGGGGGGTTGTCAACTTTCGCCACTGCTCCCTTGTCTATCAGCCCACCATGCCGGGCAGGAGAGCAATCAAAAGTTTTGAACCTGCACATACACACATATCAAGGTATTTAAACTGTTTTATTTCTCTCCTCTCTGTTCACTTCAGAATGAAAGAAACCCAAATGTTCTTCATTTTTTTTCTCTTTTCCTTTCTCTCATGCGGTCAAGGAAAACAGCAGATGTTTCTGTGCATTATTAAAACCCGAAATGATGAACTTCAAACAGCCTATTACAGCAAAATTAGATTTCTTTTGCAGATGCTGCTTTTGACTTCACTCATCTATTAGTAAATCTTTAAAAAAAAATCCTTCAACTTTGTATAGCACTGTGCTAGGATTAGTCCAGATTATTATAACTGATAGATTTAAAATCTCTAGTAGCATTAAAAGAGTTATTTTATCAGATTGAAATTTTCACTTGCTACTATAACAATAGCACAACATTTAGAGTACACGTCTGTGTTTAGTTGTGCAAATATATATATATGGACGTAAACAGAAGGAATAAAGTTTCTAGGGAAGAATATGATATCCTACATATACGTATGATATAGATCATATACTGATATACTCCTGTGTATTTCAAGAACTTATGCAGCTGTATTTATATGCACCTGTATTTTTGTGTTTATGTACCTGTATACATATGCCAAAAATTGTATCACAAACACGTTTGTAGTAAGATTACTATAGCCACAGGAGCATAGTGATGTAACTGAACTGCCTAAATGAAGATGAATTAGGTAGATGCCAAGAAGCAGTTTAGCCCAAATTAGTGATTATTCCAACCTCTAATACAAGAAAAGCCTCTAGACAGTAAGAGAGTAAAATGTAGTGAGCTACTGAAATGTGATTTGCCTAGGAGGAGTTTGTGTGTGTGATTGTGTAAATATACACTTTTGTATGAGTACTCTCTACTGCTAAAACATCTGAACTGCTTTAGTGACCTTATTAAACCCCTGAAGTGGATTTGGACTAGAATCAATGATTTTTGAATGGAGGGCATGGGATTTTCTGGAGAAGGCAGCAGTACACCCCCATCAGAGATCAACTGAAACTTCATTTTGCTTCCTTTCCTGCTCTCAGTGTTACAGAGAATGGTTTTGAAAGAGTCGCCCTATGCGGCTCTCCCTGCCTAAGCTCCCATCAAGGGCCCGTCACTGCCGCAAGCAGACAGGTCAGTGAAGCAGAAGCAAAAGCTATGCTTCACACTCACAGAGCTGTACCTCTTCACAGTACAATCTATTTAAGCTTTGTTGCTTATAACTGAGGATGGCTTCAGATGGCACAGCTGCATCGTCTTTACACTGTAAAGTCATTGTTCAGTTGTGTGAACTCTTGACTCCTCCCCTGGCCAGGGAAAAAGACAGAAGGACAAGAATTCCCCACAAACAAACCTTGATTCATTAAGGGTGAGAAAAGCTCAGGGCTCATTAGCAGCCTTGGGAACCAAGCATGCTTGAATCTTCTGTACCTCATGACAATTAGTGTGGGGAGCGTGGTGGCAGTGACAGGAATGCTACCTATAACCCCAACACAAACCAAAGCAAAAAGGAAAGTTCAGCAAACAGAGGCAAGGTTCAGACTTCACCATTGGTATTTAGTCCTCCTTGCTGTGTGGGAAGAGAAGCAAGGCGTCTGTTCCAGAGGTATGCTTAGAAATGAGGATACTTTGCCTCTTTGCACTAATGTGTCCTTTTATTCTGCCAAGAAATCTGAGCGTTTAAAAAATGCACTGACCCCATCACAAAATTTGCTTTCCCGTATCTTCCATGATGCTGATCTTATTTGAAATAAAGTCCAGTTTGCCAAAGATTAAATCATTTATAGCTATCCATCAGCTGCCATAATTGCATGGTGCATCTGGTCAAAATTAAATGTCTGGAAATTTAATATAAGCAGGAAGACAACTCCCCTCTCAGCCATAGCCATACAGCACAGAAGAGATTAAAGCCTTTTCTGCAAAAGAAGACCAGTTTGTCTTTCCTCCTCTTCACTTTCTGTCTCACAGAAGTCCCAGAAGGTCAAAATCTCTTTCACATTGTTTGAATCCCTTCCACACCACAATTGTCTACCTCATCATCCCCTTATCCTGCAGGCTGAACGCTGCACTGGAAAAGGGAGAAAGGGATTTGGGTTTGGCAGGAGACAATGTTTAAAAAGACAAACTAATCATTGCTCATCTATTGGCAGCCCTGTGAAAACTTGCCAGCCTTTAAGGTTTGTTTCTTAGGACCATGTTCAGAATACAGGGCTTTCTTCTATGCTAATCTTTCTGTACAAAATTCCTTCTACTCATCCATGTGCAAAACAGTTTCATTCATTCCGTTTCCTTCTTAAAGCACTTTTTTTAAGTAAAGGCTTTTTTATGGTACTCATATAAAAGAGAGGTGTAGATAAACAGCTAGATGCAGCAGAAAAACATTTGCATCACTGCCTCATAGAAAGATGTTTGAATCACCATCAGGGCTCTACACAAATACCACCATCTCAATTGATGACTAACTCTAATCTATCTGACCTGAATGAGCAGCAGCTGAGCCCTAACTAATGCTATTCAGTATGAGCAAGGGTGCCAAAATCTGATCTCAGACTGTAAATGTCTTGGAATAAGAACCTACCTTCCAAGGTAAACAAAGCTGAGCACACTGATAGAAATAAAAAAACTGTATTTCCCTGTTTTCTTTTGCAGTTGCAAATAAGTCAAAACACACCACATCTAGGACTGAATAATGAATCCTTGAGAGCCCCCTACCAAAGACAGACTGCATTTTCTGGACAGTCAAATGCTTACTCTAATCCACTGCAATTCTGCTTTCACTTTTAAATAGGTGCCTTAAGTACAGATCAGTGTGCTGATGATCCAGCTTCAAAATCTTTCAAACTCACTGGCCCTTGCCTTAAGGTTTCATATTGAGTTTGGGTTTTTCTTTTTTCCTTGAGAATGGTAGAGAATGCATAGCTACAGAAAACTGGAAGACTAAACAGAAACACAACAAGCATGCTTTATATATGCATATGGTTGTATTCCATATTCAACCTAGCTCAAAAACTGAAAGGCACATAGCCTCCAGACACAGAAAGGAATGAAAGAATTTCAAGTACACAATTTCAAATTTACAAAAATACGGAATTACTGGCAGAAAATTATATTCTTACCAAAATGTCATTGAAATGACAAGCATTATTTTTCTACCCACAGGAGGTACTTTTAAGAGCAGATATCAAAATAAAAGAGATTGTCAAAGCAAATGTTACTTAAACAACAAAAATATACTTCAGTAACTTTGAATTAGTGATATCTCCCCAGGCACATAATGATTAGTTATGCAATATGTTGTAAGCATGCACTAAATGAAATCCCAACACCAATCTAGTTCACAGGAAGACTTCTACTAACACTACTGGAACTAGCAACTCTGTACCTCTGGTTACAAACATGACATATTTTGTAAGTGGCATTAACACCTTCATTTGCCAAGACATAGCCCAGCAGCAACAGTGGGATAACTTCTGAAATAACAGATTCAGGAAGGGAAAAAAAAGTTACTGCAGAGAAGCAATTGCAGCCAGAGAAGAAGGCAGTGAGAGTATGTGAGAGAAAAAGCTCTGCAGACAACGAGGACAGTGAATAAGAGGGGGAGGAGGTGGTCCAGGTGCAGATTTCCCTGCAACCTGAAAAGAATATGAGTGTGTCTTTATAAACTGATGGTGTGAATCTGCTTGTAGATAGAGCCCAGGGACTTGTAGGTAGGGAAGCAACAGGAGAAACCATGAGTTTTGGAAAATGTTACTAATTGACGTGGAATGCCGCTCAGCCAATGTCGTGTTAAATGTNTAACTTCTGAAATAACAGATTCAGGAAGGGAAAAAAAAGTTACTGCAGAGAAGCAATTGCAGCCAGAGAAGAAGGCAGTGAGAGTATGTGAGAGAAAAAGCTCTGCAGACAACGAGGACAGTGAATAAGAGGGGGAGGAGGTGGTCCAGGTGCAGATTTCCCTGCAACCTGAAAAGAATATGAGTGTGTCTTTATAAACTGATGGTGTGAATCTGCTTGTAGATAGAGCCCAGGGACTTGTAGGTAGGGAAGCAACAGGAGAAACCATGAGTTTTGGAAAATGTTACTAATTGACGTGGAATGCCGCCACGCCAATGTNTACTAATTGACGTGGAATGCCGCTCAGCCAATGTCGTGTTAAATGTCTGAACTTCAAGAAGAAGAACAAAGACTTAATAGAGCTATGTTATACAAAGGGAGTGTGTGTGTTTGTGTGTGCATGTTCAGGGGGACTTACAACAGGTGAGCTGGGAAGTCTGTACCTTCCAAGTGCCTTAGCCAATGAGATAAGGGAGAGGGTGATGCAGCTGGGAAAATTGGGATGAAAAGGGGGCTGTGACCTCCAACAATTTGAGAGACCCCATTAAGAAATTCCCTATGGCCTCCCTCTTTGTTCATGAATAAAGTTACAGGACACCGCTGTCTCCTTTATGGACATAAACCTCAGGCAACATTAATTTTTCTGCACAAACCCATGTTGAAGACCATGGTGAGGCAGACTGTCCCCCTACAGCCTGCAGAGGTTTATGGTGGAGCAGAGATCCACCTGCAGCCCTTGCAAGACTTCACATCAGAGCAGGTGAATGCCAAAAGGAGTCTGTGATTCTGTGGGAAGCCCATACTGGAGCAGACTTCTAGCAAGAGTTGTGACCCCATGAGGGGCCCATGTTGGAATAGCTTGTTGCTGAAGGACTGCACCCTGTGGAAAGGACCAGCACTGGAGAGTTTGTGAAGAACTGCACTGTTGCAGTGGTTTGTGTCCCTAAAACCCCTACCCCCTTAGGAAGCCTTGGAAGGAGCCCAAGGGCAGGGACCCCTGGGGTGGAGTCTCTGATGGCATGCCCCAGAAGGGCTGAGCTTCTAGGGGGCTGGCTCCCCTTCCCCTATTTGTCCTACCACCTGCCACTCTCCCTCCGCTCTCCTCCCTGTGCTAGAAGGTTCTGTTGTATTCTATGTATTGTTGGTTTACTCCCATGTCATTCATCCTCACTCCTCCCTCTCCCCTTCCCTAGTGGTCTATTAACCTTGGAACCTCCCTAATTCCTCCCCTGGACCCTCACGTTATTGGCTATCTGGTTATGTTATAAGCTGATGTCGAGGGCTGTTTGAGGCTCTCGGCACGAGACCCCTCGAGAGGAATAAACACTCTGTTTATCTCTGCTGGGAGTCGCTCCATTTCTCCGCCGAATCGCTCGTGGTTGAGGAAAGATCCAAGAACCCATGCCCACCCTCTCAGCCCTCCTTCCCCCTGAGAGCTCGGGCTCCGAAGCTCCCACGTCTCCCCACTGGAAGGTTAGGGGTTTCGTGGTCATCAGGGAGGCTCAGGAGGACCCCTCTGAGAGGGCCCCACGGAAGACCCCCGAGCGCAAACACCCCGGCTTCCCCCCAGCCGGCGGTGCTTTTATTTTTTTATTTCTATACTGCACTCTGTGGGAAGGACTCAAGTTGCAAAAGTTCTTGTAGGAACTACTGTCTCCTATGGGATGGACCCCACTCCAGAGCACGGGAAGAGTGTGAGGAGTCCTCCATCCGAGAAGGAAGGAGTGGCAGAAACAATGTTTGATGAACTGACTGCAACCCCCATTCCCCATCTCCCACTGCTGCTAGGGAGAACAAGGCAGAAAAATCAGAAGTGAAATTAAGCCTGGGAAGAAGGGGTGGAGGAGGAGGTATTTTATATCTCATTACCTGATTCTGATTTGATTGGTAAAAAGTTAAATCAGTTTCCCCAAAGTCACCTCTGTTTTGCCTATGACAGTAACTGGTGAGTGACCTCTCTGTGTCCTTACCTTGACCCATCAGTCTTTCATTGTATTTTTTCTCCCTTGCTCAGGTGAGGAGGGGAGTAACAGAGCAGCTTTGGTCGGCACTTGGCATCCAGCCAGGGTCAACTCACCACAAATATAAAACTACACTTATAAATGAATATGTCAAAAATTCTAGTGTATTGAGATCAGTGTTGGTCAGTAAAACACTACAGAATTCTCCCCACACTGAATAACTCCCTAGCTATTACAATAAAGTTAGCAGGCAATGTTTTAGCATGCCACACAGTGTCTCCTGCTCTTCTTCTATTCCAGCTGGTCCTACAACCTTCAGGACAGGTGAGAACAGAATCTATCAGGAGTGGAAAAGCAGTGGAAAACAGTGTCCTACAAAACTTCACTTTCCAGTCTTGTAAAGGTGGAGCTCATGGCATGAATTAAAGCTGTTTCAATTGTAGTGAACTCAGTTCTGTTGTAGGAGGAAGCAGCTGTTGGCCATTCTAGAGATTTTAAGCGTCTTACTAACAAGTAGCACTGGGCAAAAGATCTGGACTTGTGACATGTTCCAAAATTCCTTGAAAATTCTCTCTGGTAAAATCACAGTTTGCAGTGATTTGGTGAATTATAGACAAAATGTGCCTAAGCAGATTTGAATGGCATTTTTCCCAGTCATGTTTTCAAATAATTTACTGTGTTAAGACTACTACGGAATGGCTGCTAAAGTGAGGCCACTTCAGTCCTGGTCCTTCAAACATATACAGGATGGATACAAGACCGCTGGCTAACTCAAAGATTGAATACCTGAAGATTAAGTATTTTTGTTGAAAACACTTGACAATTTTTTCAGATAGAAAATAAAATGTATTAAATTGTCATTATACAAATATGAAAAGAAATTTAATACAAAATATAAGTATGTAAGTATGAAATGCCATAAAATGTGTTCTGCATGCATGTGTCCATACATGTATGCATCCTAAAATAAAGTGAATTGCAGTCAATATACACACAAATCCTGAGTAATCTATGGAGTGCTTAAGCAGGTTGTTACTGGAATACACAGCTGTAGTTTTCAAAGTGGTAACATTTCTGTAAAGTGCACAATAAAAGTAAAATTTTAAATTTTTGTTCTTGTCATAAACCTGCTACAGGCTATTAAAAAACCCCTCACTTTCAATGTCTTCTGTTAAAAGTGAAAAAAAGAAGGAAATACTATCCTTTTTGTCATTTTCATTCTTTTTCTAGGCTATACACAAAATTGTCTGGGGAACAACTTTCCTTTCCAACAAGTGAATGTGACTGTTCCACAGCCCATTCAATCGACATTTCAATTATGATCAAACCATTGAACTACTGTATAGCCCAGGCAGGCCCTAGTCCATTACAGAGTTTGCCTTCTGCAGCACAGATATTGAAGCCTGTGAGTGCTTATGATGAGTACTCAATTGCCAGCAGCCCAGCTAGTGAGATATAAATGTAAATAGTGTAGTTTGTATGAGTAGTGCAAAAAGAACTAATAGTCAAACATCAGACTTTTTTCTTTAGAAATGTTTAATGGAAACTTCTGTAGCAGAAAGCAAGCTGCACACACCCTGAAGCAAGCAAATACTTGTTTTCCCACTGGCTTTTATCAAAGCAATGAGAATTAATAAATATTCAAAGATGGTGTCTGTTCAACAGCTCCTGATATGCAAAAACAAATGCTCAGCATGAAAGAAAATTACTAGTTCTTCCTATTCATGCATTTTCATTGACAGAAGAATGATCATCTGCCTTGTCTAGAAGTTACATGCAGTGTTTCCATAATGTTGAGATAGTTGTTTGCAATATTTAAATTGTATCGATACAGCAAAAGCACACCTGCTATGGTGTTTGCAGTGATATAAAGCCTTGACAACATCCCTTTCTGGTTGAAACATATGGTAGTAGGAGAATATATTTTCAAAAAGATGAATCCTGTGAAGTTATTCAGTGAGACAAGAACATCTCACTGAATTAAGGTTTTTGGCACAACATCACATATTCCTTCTCAAGGGAGATAAAACAATAACTAAGGCTCAAAAACTAACAGACTAAAAAAAACCTCTTGTCCTGTAAATCCCAACACAATCAATAAATTGCTGATTTAATATTATATATAGTAATATATTAGGTACAATATTACACATGTGCACATAAACCTATACTACTATACACTTGGAATGCTTTTTGGTCTTTATTTTTTATGTTTTTTCAACTCCTGTAACTTTACATTCTTTAGAAACAAGATTTAGTATTTCCTCAAAATTCTTCAGGGGAAGGAAAGCAATGAATTGTTTAATCTTTAGCACATGGGAATCAGCATTGATCTCCAATTAAATTTATGGTTGAAGGTCTGTTCCAAAAACCTCCTCAACTAAATTTGCACTCTTCATTTGAGAAACTGGTATTTATTCTGGGGTATATCGTAGCTATATAAGAACAAATATCAAGTTCACATCTTGGTCTGATACTGGCAGCATGGAAAACAACAACTGGAGCAACCTCAAAACCTTACCAAGGAAACAAATTGCTATATAATACACCATTCTTTTTCCCTTACACATTTCAAGCTAAGAGTTTCCCAGATATAGATGTCACTCCACAACGAAAGGGAGCTAAAACAGTTTTACCCACCCTAGCCCATCAGTCTTCATAAGGCTTTGGTTGCACGGTAGAGCTGGAAATCTCCCACATTTCCCCAGCTTGTGCAATGTCTTAGGTGACATGGTACACCCTGATTTTTAGCGTAGACGACGCAGCAACAGAAATACTCAGAAATTATGTCTTCCAACACATTCCTTCTATAGTCACAAGGCATCACACACACAGATAGGTTAGTGCAGCTTGGAAACTCTGGAGCCATTAAGCTACTGCAAGTTTTCAGAGGAGGTCTTAGGGTGGCAGAAAGAAATTATTGCATTCTCTTCCAACCAAGTTGTTCTGTGAACTTCCCCACAGCTAAGTAAAAGGAATCAGGGATACCATTTAAGTTCACAGTCATTGTCTTCACCTAGATAATGACATTTTAAGTTCTCACAGAAGAACACTAGGGTCTGCTTTCTTATCAGAGAGAGCATTTAAAAACACAGCAATAAATGTCCCAGGAACTGGAACAGGTATGAAGGTGTGACCTCAGCCCACTGCATAAGGCTCTGTACTTAAACTACCTGCAAGATGTATTTTTGACGAACTAAAGCTCTTTATATTTATAATCACATTACAAAACACACAGTGTTAACCTCTCACTGTCCTGTTCCCTGGTCCTCACATGTGATCCTCAAAAAAGCTTTTAAAAGATTTTTTACTTTTTTAAAGGAATGAACAATTGAACACATTTTCTAGAGTTCTATTCTGCAGATTTACAAAGAATATAAAGAGATTCTGGCTATTTAAAAAAAAAGACCCCAAAAAACCTACTGTCTGACTCTGAAGAGCTCCTTCTAATTTACACCTGCTGTACTCTCAGTACACTGAACTCGCTAAGATCAATGGTGTATTTAAAAATCAAGATTTTAATCAGGTCATTAGAAGGGGAAATCAGCTGTGAACCGTGGGAAGGTGGAAGATAGGAACAAATTATATCTGTGCTCGGAAGGTTATCTGTTTTAGACCCCTGACAGAAACCTGTCACTGGTGGAGGAAACACCCAGCTCAGGCTTCCTGGGCCTGAGAAGAATAAAATGGGAACCAGCAGGAGGACTCCTCCATTAGGAAGGAGAATCCTCACACAGGCCCTCGCCAGATCCTGAGTCCTGCTCTGAGAGGAGTGGGGACATTTCCCATCCCGCTGGTGTCATTGGGGCCACCATGGGCACGTTTCTGCCACCACAGCTTGGTGTACCATGCTCCTATTCACTGTTAGAAGAATGATTTTTAGGAGCATTCTTCAGCTCCGTAGACCAGAACAGAAATCTGCAAGTACCTGGTAGCAAATCACTAACAGAAAAAAATGTGAGAATCCAGTCCTTCTCTCTTGCTGCACAGTGGTTTCTAAACGCAGGTGGCATTTGTCTGAACGAGTCTCTCTAGGGTCCCTTGGAAATCAATGTAAAGAAACAGCCATCTCTAAAGCTGTCGGATTTCAATTCTTTGAGATTATCATTAGTATTAAGTGATCTGTGCTTTCTAGATATGTTTACTTTATTCCAGGTATGAAAGGAACTTATGAATCTAAGAAATTAAGACTACATCAACTAACAAGTAACTCTTTCCAGTGTTCTTGAGCTTAACAAAGAGAAATAGAGAATCTAACATCTACTTATTTTTATTCTTATGTGCTCAGGAATCAGTTGTTTAGCCAAATTTGCTTCCAACAAATATTTTAGAATATGCTTAATTTATGTTGTTCTCTAGTTAAAAATCCAAAAAGAGACACAGAAAACTGAGTTGAGTTGCAGGAGAATGATCGCAGAGCAATCTCTTTCCAGCTGACATCACTGAGCAGGAATTTTTCTGGATTTAGATAGCTCTACTTCTGAATTACTGTATCAATACCACCAATAGGCCTCCCAAATAAAAGGTTCTTGATATCACTCACAAAATAGCTTAGTAGCTTTCAGGAGAGAATGGAAAGAAAAAATAATAGCTTAATTATATCCCTTTAGATGTTCTTCACCAATGACATAAAAACGTCTCACAGTTTAGCTCAAAAAAATAGAACTAAATTGTACATTTCCTGTCAACTGGCAAGCAGGTCAGTGTTACTGTAATAAATAGACTAGCACTTCAGAAAGAATTACTTGTATGCATCTGCACAGCTTCCAGATTTTTCTTAAAATGGAACAGCTTCATAAATATCTATTTTCAAACATCACTGTATGTCTTCTTATCCTGTTCTCAGACAATTGCTTTTCTTGAAACATTTTACTGGGAAAATCACACAATGATTCTGTACCTCTGAGCTATACCCACTGCTGATTCTCCTAAATGAATGCTGCATTTTGTGGGCTTTTGTGGATATAGAATTTGCATACAAAATAACTGTAGTGACCAGAACATCAGTCTGAGCATACTGGTTCCCAACACACATCCTTTGAAAAAACATCACCTCTCAGCCATCATACTTGTCACTGCCATAGGTTATGCAACTTCATCATTTACAAATAAATAAATAGATGGAATTTGAAAGACTTTGCACAAGGACTGAAGTAGGCTTCAGGGAATGATTGCATTTGTTAAATTTTTGTTATGTAAACATATATCTCAGACTTCATCTGTTATTTTAAAAAGAGAATTATAATGTTCCAGATGTTGTTAACACTATGCAGATGCTAATGCCCCTTTATCTCTCTAACTGGTTCTGTGACAACTATCAAGACAATAAGTCCTTGTTTGAAAACACAAGATGAAAATGTTCTGTTTTTTCCAGACTTTCCAGTACCAAAAAGATAATTCATCACAGCAACAGAGCAAACCTCAACTCCTCCCTACGGCTGCTAAACACATTATAAAATACTTCCTAAATTACTTGCAAGCATACACATATGCATCTGCTCCACTCCCACAAAGCCACCCAGCCGCATACCCACCGCTGGATCCCGCCCTACATCTTCTGTGGGACACATTGCTGCGGAGACAGGGACCATGCTGACCCTCTCGGAAGCCACCAGCAGCCCAGCTGGGACAGGCAGTAGCCCCCACCACTGACCCAGCAGTCCTGTGGCAGCACTGACTGCGTCTGCGACTGCAAGACAGTTGTGGCTGAAACACAACAGGAAAATCTCCCCTACAATTGCAGGAAAACCTGCTCCACCTAACCGCCTCCGCCAGGATCCGTGCTCCTGAAGCCAGCCCTTCGTGCTGCACCCACAGCAAAACACCTCCTCTCCCTCCCAAGGGCCAGTCCTGGTGGGGTGAAGGCAGGAAGAAATGGATCTTCCTGCAGAGCATCCCAGCAGCCACCAAAGGCTGTGGTGGGACAGAGCTGACTCATGGCTTGGGTGAGGGTGATCTAGCCCTGGGAGCAATCAGCCCAGAGCAGGGGCTGGCAGCACCCAGTCCTGTAAAGTGTGGATGGCTTGGACTGCCCAAACCTGCCACACTTAAAAGGAACATTTCCAAATGGAACTCCAAAGGAACATTTCTGTTCTCCAGAATCGCAGAACTCTGAGCAACAGACATGGCAAATAACCACTTTTTTACTGTTTTCTCCAAATATTATTCAAAAATGTAACAGTGCAAAGTCTAGCGGGAGTTTGCCAAAAGTGGGGACAATCTGAGAGAGTACAGCAGGACTGTGAAAGAATTCTCTTCATGCAAACACCACAGAGACCCTACTGTCTGAGATTCACCAGGTGAAACACAAGATGATAGCAGTTGCTTAATTTTTTTTTTTTTTTTTTAATTTTACCTTAACTTGTATATAAGTAGCAAACTGCAACAGGAAACTGCAAACGCTTTACCAAAGTGCCCTGGAGGAATCCGGGCTGAATCACACCAGACATTTGGTCTCCAACAAAGGTGTTAGAAAAATCACACAAAATGGAAACATCAGGAAAGAATTGCTTCCTTGTGTTTTCTGTTTTTCATGTTGCAATGCCCTCTTTCATACAATGGTAACACAACAAAGTGAAACAAAACATACCTCAGACATCTGAGCATAAGATTGCAAATCCAAACTTGTCTAAGGTTTTTCTTCCATGGAGGAGCCTGCTCATTGTTCTTTTGAAGCAATAAACAATTGTTGTGATTATTTAATAAACAATTGTTGTGATTATTTAATTTTCTATTAATTTCATTTCTTTGAAACAATAGACCAGGGACTTCATTAAAAATGCATGGTCTTCATAAGGTTTTTAAAGGTTTTTGCTGGCAACATCTGTTAACTTGTGTGTGAAATAGCAGCTTCTAATAGGCAAACTGAGCATACAGAAAGCAAGACAGATGTGCAGAGGGTTTACGATATTAGAACCCTTTTCCATGATATTAAATGCCCACGGATAACCTATAGTCAAGTCAAGTTATAAGCAGCCCAGTAGGAGCCATAGCACAAGTCCCAGACAGAAGAATTTTAGATTTCTCAACACCTATCCTGTCCTTGATCTTTCATTAAACAGCATCATGTAATTTCTTTGTACTGTCTCTCCAGCCATGCTGGCTTATACTCATCCAGATGCATTTGTGATCAACCAGCCCAAATGATTCTATGATTATCAGATGCTGTCCTGCTGCTCCCTGTGTCCACAGAAAGACAGTACCAGGTCTGACTGGGAGAAGCAACTTAGATCATAATCTAAGGTTAACCCTGAAATTCACCTACCCATAAGCATCCGGCACAGCTTTTGCTGTGTTCCCTTGTGCCGCTTTTAAGTCAGGCATAGATACCTTGGTAAAAAAAGTTAGACTTGAATATTGGTCCACTTGTTTTTCTAAGAAAGCAAGACTTTTTTTCTTGCTAGTTTGGAAATACTAATATGCAGTTTCCAATTTTTTCCAATTTTTACTCAATTGCTTGCTGCCCTCAAAAGAAAATTCTCTATGCTACTCCTTCCATGTGCAGAACGGAAATACAATATTTCTTTTAAAGTTCCTTATTTGTGTGATTTTTTCTTATTTTGATGGACAGGGGACACACATTTTTAGATTGATAGGTGCTCCTGCAGGGCACTCATTCCAAACAATCAATCCACTGTCTTCAGAAGGCAGATGCCATAGTGTAGTAAAATGGATCATATTGAAACTGTAATATTAAAAAGTGGAACAAATATGCTAATGTCTGCAGTTTGTAACTTTTTCACAGGCAAACATAATCACATAAATTACTTGTTCTATACAGCTAATCATAGGAATCTCTGATGAAGAAAACCAACAACAGCAGATTGGTTAAAAATAGTTTCTCTCCAGTTTTTCTTCTCTTGCCATATGGTCAGTCAGCACACAGGGGCTGATCTAAATGACATTAGCAACTCACATTTTTCTGAACAGGGCCAGAGTAAGAGCAGCCTCACTGCTGTTCTGAGCAGCATGTCAGAGATGTAGGGTTTTCCTGCTCCAGGCAAATACCTTCAGTACATTTCTGATTAGCCACATCCTCTGCTCACCCCAAGAGAAAGAAGTGGAGAAAACACAGATGCTTCTCCCTTTAAGTCAGCATCTGCACCTTGCAAATCTCTTTGAACATTAAGGACATAAAAAGAAAAAAATGCAGTCTGGCTTTTTGGAAAAATAAAGAAATATCATGTCACCAAGTGCAATTCATGTGATACAGTTTGAGCAATTTCTTAATATCAAATTGTTTCATCTTAATGCTAAGTACTAATTCTCCCTCAAAGAGTTGTTTAAAATTAATTTCTGTTTGAGCTATAAACCTCCTCTTGTCTCATTGATGGAACTCCTAAGAGATTGATGGGTCACTGTATGCAGGTATGCCATTTCCCCCTAGTGCTTCATTTGTTTTTAAATACCATTTGAATTTGGCCCAATAAGTCATACTATAAATGACCCATCATTAAGGCTCTTTCAAGAAAGGCAAAACTATAATTTCAACAGCAGCATATTATTCTAAAATACTTCATGCTTTGCTGGAGGAGAAATATGTAGTACTTGATTCATATTTGAATAGATTATAAATTGCTTTGTCAAATATCATATTTCCCCAATTTAAACAAAAGTGTATCTTTCTAAACTTCAAAGTAAGCTACAAACAAAAAATCCCCTTGCTTAGATTGTACAGCAGCTGCTTGTAAATTTGGGAGTAGGTGAGGCAGAGAAAGGGAAAAAGAAAAGCTACTCCCACTGCTACACAGAACTTGCTTTTAAAAATTCCTTGTGATCAATGAAGCCTTTTGCTCAGTGCTGAATTTTGGGTTTTGGATAGAGAAAGAAGATTAACTACTCTGTTCTAAATTGTTAGATTAACAATACAGCACTGAATTCTAATCTGACCCCCTGAAGGACATTGAGGGAATGATCAGAGCAGGAGTGTGAAAACATCAGTCGAACCTGATCATCAAAATAAGATTTGAAGGACATCAGTGTGCAAGGACATATTTAAAAAGACTGGGGAAAAAATAAAACTAACCCCATCAAAAGCACAGGAACTTGATCCTTTTTATGTTTTCTCCTGCAGCATATCCAAAAGGATTGTTTACCCTTTCAAACTCATCACACGGAAAAGGTTTTGTATTGAAAAGATAAGAAAATTGTTTTCTTTCCCTTTGTTGTTAACTGCCTTTTAGCAGTATGATGCCAAAACAAACTTGAGCTGACACTTACTAAATGTGAAGCCTGAAGTTTTTAAACACATCTTCTGAAGTCTATGCCTCTTCCACAGGATTTGAAAAGGCAATTAATCCTAAATTGTGGAGAGAATATTGGGATCTAAAATCTAGACAGCCTCAAAACTTTGGAAGGTTTAGAGATCAGTCTTGATTTTGAGGCACTTAGCTACATCTAAATCTCCCACTGTTTTATATTTAAAAAATGTTTTTTTAACATAACAGTAGATTAGTCTCTTTGGTGGAGATGCTTTACACAGAGGATGCCTGATTATGATTTACCTCTATATGATCCAATTCTGAAAACTGGGATAAAGATGTCACTTTAATGAACTTGACAAACACTGCCTGAATCTGGTCATATTTTTATATCACAGCCACAAGGAACTGTATAAGAGAAGAAATTTAAATTTATTTTCTCAGCCATTGAAATATAGCCCTTAGTATTACTGGAAGATTATGTGGTATTCATGAGCAGTAGTATGAATCTATACTTTCAGTAATTACAAGAGTATTTTAGCCTCGCACTCAACTCCCAATTTTGCTGAAACTTCAGTTGTGTTTCCAACAAAAGCCATAGTTCAACAGCTTTCTTTTGAAGGGAGCATCTTCTTACTGAAAACAGTAGTGGCAGTTGCTCTGCAGACACTAAGAGATAGGATCAGATACAAGAATTTCTTGGGAATGCTAAATAAAGTTAAATACACAGACAAATACTTAGAGGATTAGAACCAAACAAGTTTATGCTAAGGAAATAATCTTTAGTCCTGACAGTATTGTCTTTTGTCTTCCAGCAATATTCATATATTAACTGTACCAATGTATTTTAAAAGAAATTAGGATCGTTTGCAAATTAAAATGAATAGCCTTGAAAAGTATTAGTAAAAGAAAGCTGTGTCTTTTAATAAATAACACTAACTTATGAAAAACAAAGCAAAGCATCAGAGAATTCAATTCCTTACTCAGAAGCACAGGGTCTGTTAGGTGAATTAATTGCCTTTTAGATTTGCAAAAACTTCAGGGTAGAGACCCTTGATGTGCAGAGAAACATATACACCTTTTGGCTATTTTTCTAATAGTTTTTCAAGTGAAGAGGTATAGCTATTTATAAATACAAGTGTGTAAAAGGAAAAGATTCTGGATTATCAATGTTCTCAATGGAAAGCAAATTGCTTAAAACATAAAAATTATATACTTAGTCTACAATTACTTCAAAGACTAATTCTTGTAACCTCACGTAAGATGAATTTAAACACAGACCTCCAGAGACTGCTAAAGAAAACATCTCCACAAAGGCAGGCCTTGCCAGTTGTGCTTGATTTATGGGTTGATTCAAGTTTTTTGATTCTCCAATGAAATATAAATCACTGTAACCTCTTACATGTTTTTTTTGTTGCACTACTGACCTGTTCATCTGATTTCTCCTCCATTCAAAACCAAAATGGTTTGAATTCATAAACCAATATGGACTACAAAGAGCATTCTTACAAAGTTCAAGTTTTAATTAATGAGCCACAAGAGCCAGGAACCCTTGTTAAACATATATCTCTAATTAATCCCATCAACCATTCTCCCTCTAAGTACTCATGATCTGCAAGAAATTAAATAAGCACCAAGTTCTGGACAACACAGCCATCATGTTTTTCCTATTTATTATTAAATCCCGAATTATCTGGCAACTTTCCTCTTGTGTCATACTCCTTATTTTCTTGTCAGTGTCGTCTTCAGGGTGGTTCACCTGAATCTAGTCAGAAAAAACCACAACTCACTGTCCAATTTCAGATTAAGAATTCATGCAACTATTCTTTCCCATCAACCTGAAAGAAGAGACTGTCACTCAAGCTGTGGGATCTCCAGAGCTCTGCAGTTCTCAGTGCCACTATCACTGTAGTCCATGTCATGGAGTTTTCCCCAAAAATAATGCTGACAAATAGAAAAAGATAGGAAACTGCATTGTATTTCTTTCTGTTCTTCAAAAGAATCTCCTGCTTCTGTAACCTATCATAAAATACAATGGAAATTACAACTAAAAGCATGATGAGAAACATCGCATTTGTACTCAAGCAAGAGAAAAGCAAAAAGCTTAAATAACAAAGTCTAGCAGGTAAACCAAAGAAAAAAGGCCCTGGAGTGACTCAAGAAAAAAAAACCCAAACCAGATTGTTATTATAGCAATATCTTTAAGGAGGAATTTTTATGAAACTTCCAGATCTTGAGCATGACATTTTTCAGCCTAAAAGGATTGACAAAGTCCTCTAACTTGTAGGGGTGTTAAACTTCAGTTTTCTGTTAATGAAAAGGTCATCACACAGGCAATAATATGTTTCAAAAGCTAAGGCTCATACAGGACTGGTATTAACATACCACAGAATACCAGTTGAGAATAATACATATTACAGCCATTAATTTCAACCTCCTTGAACCTGAGATTTTCAAAGTAGATACATCATTTCATAGGGAGCAGTCCCACCAGATAAACCAAGTTCTCTTCACAGTTATCATGGAAATGCATGCCCCATAGAAGATGGGTGAAGTAAAAGAAAACTGAGGAACAAACCTATAACTGACTGATCCTCTCCCAGGAACACCCATTCTCGTGCAGTGGAACAGCCATTCATGTACTCATCTTCCATTAGTCACTCCTTTGAAAGCCTTTTTATGCTTTAGCCCTTTATAACATGCCATTGCAGTGAGATCCACTGTTAATTTTAAGTTTTGGACTTGCTGAGCTATAATTTCACAACCCCCCCAAGCAAAAACCACAAAAAAACCTTCCCCCCCCCTCCCAAAACCCCATTGCTATTAATGCTTTACATAATGAAGATTCAAAGAATGAGGATCTTGATTCTATGCTTTTAGTATTCATTGGAAGTTCAATTTTCCATTCCAGGTAACATTTATTTGCCCCACCTATCATCAATTTATCCTACCTAGCTCTCTTTAGAGCAAACAGACAAAGCACAAGTTCCTTGAAAACAAAGTTATGGGGCTGTTTTCAGTTGCCAGTAGAGACGGCTGCTATGCTCTGCAATTTTCCTCTCCACTTGTCAGTCCTGTATATATTATCAGCTCAGGAATGCAATAACTTCTTTTCTTCTCTTTTCCTTTCCTACCTTCTTCATCTAATTAATGCCAACCAGAATAAATGTGCCTTTGTGAACTAGTCAGACGTAGTAGTGGCTGCTCGGGGTAGCAGCTGCAGGTGGCAGTTTGTGCCCCTCCAGGTTTCACAAAGCAACCAAACAGGTTCAGCAACATCTGACATCTGAGCATGACTTGGGGGGAAAGAGAGGAGGGGGGAAAAAGACAAGACAGGCCAAACAATCCACCTTTGGATTACTTTGCACTAATGTTTATGAATCTGTTATAAATTCGAGAACATGATGATTTTTGTTTAACAAAGACAGAATATTGCTGTTTTTTCTATAACAAGCAAAAGGAATCCACTCAAAAGATTGAAAAATGGCCACAGTGCACTTATTAACAGCAGCCAGCCTACAGAGACTTCTTCTCTGGGAAACCAGTCTGGCTGGCAGCTAACTCTCCCTGACAGGAGACTTACTGTATTAGTCTTAAAACTGCAGGCTCTTACAGGTGGATGTAAGGATATAAATGTCACATTTTCATTTTCACTTTGTTTTCTGCTGGATCAACCCAAGTATCTTCTGCCTGCATTTGTTCTGGGTGAAAAGATTCCTCTAGTAGAACATGAACACACTTCACCTCTCTTCCAGCAACAAGAAACAATGAAAGGGTTTTGTATTACTTGAGATGCTGGAGAAAAGTAGCTACAATATGCCAGAAAGAACAGTTTGCTGCCACTAGAAGTTAGAGCAGATCAGTTATAGCCCATGAGACTGACATGCACTGAGTTTTGCAGTTGTTTACTACTCCTTCCGAGTTCTTCATCAACACAGAGATCCATACCAAAAATGGTGTCAGAATCATCATCTGCCATGGAGTCACATCTGGATATAAATCCATTATTTGATCCATGCACTCCATGATAAGATTTCTTGTAGCTTCTTTTCCCACTTTCAGTTAGGAAAAGACAACTTCAGTCATCTCTAATGCCACAGACAGGATGAGCCAGATTAGCATGGGATGACTATATTGTCAAGAAACCAGTCTGAGAAAGGGCAAATGGGGCAAGGGTCTGGCCAAATGGGGCAGGCAGGTGGCCTGTGTCAAAGAACTGATAGATAAGTTCCCCTAGACATGACAGAATAAAACCTTATTTTTAGCCATTAAAAAGCTAGACAAAATTTTAGCCACCTGTTTATGGTTTCTGTCCAGAAAATTGAGTAAAACAGGTACTCCTAAATGGGATGGGAGAAATCTTCATGTGGAGACAGATGCAGCATGAATATCTCATTGTTGGTAACCGTATCCTCCATTAATAACTCTGAGAAAAACAGTACAGCCAGGATGTTCTGTGTTCCTGACCATCAGACAGTGAAACCAGTCCTTTCTAGAAGAGGTAGGAGTGTATAATGGCAGTGAACATAATGGCAGTGACCATATAGCTCCTTTCCAGTTTATATAGCTTCACATCCTGCTCAGGTTCCTGGATTACCATCAGGAAAGGATGATCCAGCATCTCTTCAAGACTTTCTTGAAAACCAGACCTACTCAAGCTAAGCAGAAAGGGGCAGAGTTTGTTTCAATGTATACTTCCTTTTCCTGTTAACCTTGCAAATGCACTTGGAAAGACTTCCAATGCAACGGTGAGGGGACTCTCCATCTTAGTGGTATAAAAATACCCCCACAAGCCAGGGCAAGAAATTAAGTCTGTTTTCACCAGCTTACTTTACCTAATTTTGAACAGCAACTAAAACATCAGTTAAAGGTGCTCTCATTTCTAGCTCATAAGAACCAAGCCTTAAACTCTCACAGAAACCACTACTATTTTTGTTTTGCTTGCTTTCAACTCAAATCAGCAATATCGTATACGGACACTTTATTTTTAGTATTTTCTGGAGTGCTTTCCTTTCCTAAACTATGTATACCTCTAGAAAATAAAGACGAGTATAAATCCCTGAAAAGAAGCATTGCAGAGCTCCTGTGCAAAAGAAATAAGCAAGCTATGGAAAATGAGCTAGTAGCAGCAGAGCCTGTCAAGAGCTTCCAGCTCATCTTGAGGTGTCTCTAATTCAGCAACAAAATAACATGATTCCTGAAGCAGGGGGAAGGTCAGATTCAGCAGTATTATTCTAAAACAGACTCTGTGTAAAACAGCAAGTTTTGCAGAATCACAGAATCCATCAGGTTGGAAAAGACCTTTGACATCATAGAGTCCCACCTATGACTGAATACCACCCTGTCAACCAGCCCAAGGCACCAAGTGACACATCCAGAATTTCCTTATACACATCTGGGGATAGTGACTCCACTGCCTCCCTGGGCAGCCCTTCCAATGCCTAATCACCCTTTCTGTGAAAACCTTCTTCCTAACGTCCAACCTAAACCTCCCCTAGTGCAGCTGAAGGCTGTGACTGAAGTGCAGGACACAGCACTTGGTCTTGTTGAACCTTTGGCCTCAGCCCACCAACACAGCCTGTCCAGATCCCTCTGCAGAGCTTTTCCATCCTCCAGCAGATCAACACAATCTGGCATTACCCGCTTTGCTCAGGGAGCTGAGAGTACCAGCCATTCAATGAGATACTCTTTGCAAAAGATGAGAAACCCAAACATTTTCCTCACATTAGCATGGATAAGATGTTTAAGAAACCCTGAGAGATGAAATATTTTAGCAGCCATGCATGAATTCAAAAGGCAGCGGCACAGTCATCAGTTACTTAAATGTTTAATGTTGAAAGATTTAATGCTATCCTCTTTTTTTATGTAACAAGAGAACAAGTGTTTTTTCTCCACATTGATTCTTAAAATAATTTAGGAGTAATTGTATAGAAACAAATCTACAGAATAAACAAGGAAATAATATAGCAATATATATCAGAATTAGCAAAATATATCAGAATTACCAGCAGGGGAGATGGGTAAAAGTACTTTTTTCTCCACATTCACATTCAAGAATAAGTTATTCTGTCACCAATGCTAATCTCCTTTGACATAAAGAACCTGCTTTATAAACAACACTCAGCATCTAAGGAGACAGATTAAACAGTCCACCAAGTGGTTCACCAGGAGCCCTGCTATCACTGCTAAGGTTGTTATTTCAGGATAAACCCTGTCTCATTTACAAGCTTCCTTCCCCTTCTCCTCCCCCAGGGCTGACTTTTGATTTCACAATGTTGTTTTCTCTTTAGAGTAGTGATAGGGGGGAGCTCTCTTATGTAGAACTTGGAAATTATGATTTGTAAGACTGGTTGAGTTGCTGAAGGAAGTTTTGTTCTCTCTTTTTCCTCCCTCCTGGGGCAAGACAAGTGTTTCCCTCTTTTCCTCTCCTTCTTCGTGAAATTCAGCTCATCAAACATCAGCCATACATTCATAATCCCTCCTCTTCTCCACCCCCTTAACTCCACACCCACAACCTGGCACATCAACACCCAGAAGCAACTGCTTGAATGTGTGATTTTTAATCACTGTCTTGATTGGCAGCACAGAGATTAAGCCATGGTCCATTTGAGTAGTGGCTTTAAAACATATTAGCCCCCTGAAGTGCTAGACTCTAAACCTTTTTTTTCCTTCTGCTATGTCTAGCCTGTATCTTGCAAAAACCTTTACTGATGGGTGCAATGCAAAGTTTTTGATCCACAGATCATTACAGAAATGGAATTAACTGGCACACCATTTTTAAAAATTACAACTGAACCCTCCTGTTCAGAATGCAATAATGCAGGATGAGAAACTCCCTTTAAATAAAGAAAGCCTTTGCAGTTGCCTTTATTACTTAAGGCAATATTTTTGCTTATTCCTAAATCAACTGATAGTAATTATTTATTTTATTGTTGCACATCTTTATACTATCCTATCATCTCCATTGCAACTTTGGAATGGATCAGATGTAAATAGATGATTGAAGATGTTGATCAAAGCATCTTCTTAATCTAGCATAGTTTCTGACTTGATGGCCATAGCTAACAATATACCATCTGGCCAGATTCTGCTACCTGATATAGGTATTCTGGTATCTTTAATAAATCAGTGCAAATCACTATTACCATAATGCAGTTCCTCCTACTGAGTTTTTTTTTCCAGTAGTATCAATATCTCTGCCATTTGTAATGCAGAATAGTCTGACATCTCTGAGAATAAAGGCATCCTATGCAGTAGGTAGGGTTTGTCTTTGTAAAATTCCCATAAATGTTTGTGCTGTTTAAAACGAAGGAATTTGCTGAATTTCATTTTTTTAAGCCAAGTTTATACTCCATGCCTCTTTTACTCCAGTAGTGCCAGTATGCCTCAAAATGAGTCTGTTATTGCCAAGATCAGCACTGTTTTAAGTGTCTAATGGTGATTTAATAAAAAAGGAACTAAACTGAGACTACTGAGCTCTTTCAATTGTCATCTAAATCAGATTATAACCTGGGCTTTTCAAAGGTGAATAGAATGCTGTAGACTAAACATCCAGCATCACTTACATTAAATCCCACAGGAGCAAAACATTTTGTACTCCTTAGGAAGCAAAGAAAGTTAATACTTCATTTTGCTGTGCATTCATACTGGGATTTTATCACACACCCAGAGCACAGAATACCTTTAGCAAAGGAACTCTATTTTTTTCAACACTTATGTTATTGTATATTATTTTGAAATGTTGAAGGGCTAATACTCAAAAACCCCATGTATTTTTCAGATCTGAGGCTTTGTATTATATTTGTACTTCTGTACCAAAACCATGATTCTAAAAAACACACTGCTTGTCTTGTTGAGCACTTTATTATGAAGTTAAACTGGGCTTCACAATGGTCGCTAGGTGGAAGGTGGCCTGGACCACTTGTACACAATCAAAATGCGATCAAAGTGGTTTGCTATTATGAACCACATAACTAAGTATGTGGTATTATCAGCCTATTTTTAGATGTTATTTCTTTCACTTGTGTGAAAAATCCATATTCTGTGCATACAAGGAAAAGCAACAATCCCTCCAAACATCTGCTGTGTGAGAGAGCCTTGTAATGAGAACTACACAGTGAAAAATTTCAAAATAAGTGACTGACCACAACACCCAGAATGATTTTCACTTATCAAAGTCAATAAAGTAAATCATACTATTTAGGTCTTATACACAAGTAACAGGGAAAAGTGTCTGACAGTATTGTGAACAGAACTATTTATGTCTATGCCACCACTAATGGTCTGAACAGTGTAAATCAGACATATGAAACCTGAGCCCTCAATCAGTGAGTGATGTAAATTTTTCAGCCACATTTGTGTAGCACCCCTACCCTAAAAAGTCAGACAAGAAAAACACCATGTCACATATGTTCATGTTGCATCAGGCACATGGATATCCTATTTCAGATACTGAGCAAAACAGGGTTTAAAATAAAATAAAGGAGAGAGAGGAGAATATAAGCAATTCAAAGGACAATACTTCACCATCCACTTGAGATTCTCTGATAAATATCTTTCTTTACTTTGAGTCAGACCTGTACTCAAGGGCTTGAAAAGATTTCTTCTGTCTAGTTTGAAGATAAATATCACCCTATTGTAGCAGATGAAGTTAGTTCTCAGGATCTGTTTCTTGTTTGGTAAAGATCCCCAGTACACTGAATGGTGCTTGCTCTTAAGACAAAACATTTTGAACACAAAATCTGTTAAAGCATTCTCACATATATATTTTTATTCTACAACTTCATATGTTAAAGAGTGAGGGCCTGCTTTCAACTTATATATTTCAGAAGCAAGTATTTGTTTATATCAGAAAAATGACATTGTAAAAATATGTAGTTAAGATGTAGGGGAAAAGGGTACCTTTTTATGGGCCATGTTATCAAACCTCCCTTGGGTTTCCTGTCTGCCTTTCTCAGATGTTTGGGAAGTGGAATGAAGTTCTGTGATGGTACAGCATCTGCAACAGGCTGACTCTTCCAGAACAACTGGTTAGTGAATTGGTTAGCAGGATACTGTGAGGGAGAATGGCTCCAATAATCAACAAAATCACACTTTTGCCAATCTGGTATTTGACAACACTGTTCTCTCACCACCCTCTTTGAAGATATTTCTGTATCTGTCAAGCTGGACACACCACTATGGGCAGAAATCTGGACATAAGGCTTATTGGTGGGTTTTACCTGATGTGTTTTTAGTTAGGACCATGTCTGACAGTTAAACTAATAATAAGGTTGGATTTCCAAGGGGGAAGTGGTAGATAAATTGTCTGACACAAGTCACAGTTTTCCTTGGAGAAGAAAATACAGATGCAGAGACCTATCTGAGCTCTCAATTTTGGATCTTTAGGTTTTTTCCTGACTCTGTGAACAGGATGTATCTTGGAATGGTTTTGGTTATGATATTGGTTTATAATATAGATTGAAAAATTGAAGGCAAATTAATTTTTCCCTTTCTTACTGTTATATCTTTTATTTTCAAAAAAGGCATATGACAATAAAGGTTTTTTATGTAACCAATTTGTGTCCAATTTTTTGAGAGGTAAGTTCTCAGTAGTCTTTAAAAAACAGATCCATTTAATATGCTTCTAGTGACCTTGAAAATATTGGGTGCTCTTTCTGCCCATCATCTTGAGTAAGCAAAAACAAAGCCACAGTCACATAGCCAAAAGCTGCCATTTGCAAATGCCCATGTGTACCATGACATTTCCAGTCCTCAGTATGCTACCATCTCCTTCCTGAATCAAAGTTCTCTCCCATTCCTCTCCAAAATACTCAGTTAAAAATCAGAACTGGATGGATGCAGTTCTTCTAAATGAGAGCCCAGTTCTTTGAAGTTTGATTTTCTGCCTTACTAGAGTCATACAACAGGCTTCGTGTTTTCCTGCAGCATAAATTTGTATAAATTCTAAAATAATGAGGCCTTAATGGAACATAAAATGATTACATTGCTGTAGGTAGCTTTTTGCTGCTGGCCATTCCTTAGAGTCTTTGCCATGCATGGCTCATTACACAGGAAACAGTTCCAGTTTTCTTGCTCCCTACCCCCAGTTTGTACGTACTGTTCCTTCATGGATCATAACACCTGCCTTTTTATTCCTGGATTTCAAAACATCAAACTGCTAAACACATTTTAGTATTTCTTGGAATTATGGGCATTTAATCACTACATTCAAGCAGCCAAACAGATCAGATGATATAGGACAGTTGATTGAACAGGGAACACTTGTTCATCTTTTTCTCAGTGTTATGAATGCAGGGAAAACATGAGGTGTCATTTTGGAGGCTATAAAGAAAACAGCATTCAAGCATAACTTCAAAAAGAGTTTTAGCCATTGAAACCCAGCAGCTGAGGGCAACAAAAATTTCCCATGGATTTAAAATTCACAGAACTGGCAAATCTTTTGTAGAGACAAAGGGTAAAGTTCATGCGTTTCATAGCTTCGCTAACTCCAAGAAACAACAGTGCCTTTATGTACTCCTGAGCTTTTCTATAGAAAAGATCTTTCCATGGTTAGCTGAGATAAGAAATAATGCAATGCAGATACAATACTCTCATACTTCTGAGCAGTATAACATCCTAAACACATTCATATGCTCGGTTAGCAGATATTCCACGACTTTGGTTGAGTTACAATGTTTTAAAAGTAAAAACCTGTTTCCCACCTTGAAGAAACACTAGCTGCCTTTTGCAGTTCAACTCCCTGTTAAGTGTGGAAAGAGACAGCTCTGCTCAAAAAGGGTGCCTGGGAATACAGAGCAAAGTCTGAATAATCAGGCCCCAATAGAGGTCTGGCAACAAAGCCCAGAGAAGAAGTTAAAAGGATTAGCACTATAACACTGTTTAACATTAGTACTCTTCTCTCCCACTCTGACCCAAACCCATCTTCCTCCTACTAAGCCTGCCCTTCATCACTTTTAGGGTGCTCCAAACACCCGAGTTCACTCGTGTATAACTTAACCTCCTCACTTGAGGGGCAGTCAGAGCATTGTGCCCTCCGAGCCCCCCGAGCGTGGCTTGCTCATTAGCTGTCTCTGCATTGTTAGCACCATCACTCAGGATGAGCCTGCCTTGGAAAGCCGCATTAGGGAAATGAGCAGTGCAAATGCTAATTCAAGGATATCTGTGCCCTTGCAAAGCAGGAGTTGTGCTTGCGGTATGTCTTCTCAGTCGTGCTTTAGTTCAGGTCATGGGAACGTTTTCAAGCNTGTTAATCAGGCCTGGATTCACATCTCTGACTAATGCTGGAGTGCATAAAATCTCATCCTCTCAGATGTAACAGCCCAGATGATGAGCTCTAGATGAGCACTTAATAGTGACCTTCTGCTGCTAATGAAGTCCTCAGGCCCTGACTATAAGGAGCACAATATCGATAAATGTATATAACCTGGGTATTGGGTTCTCTGCATCAATCATTTCATTCTCCTGATCTTCTGTTAACTGGTCCGTCATGACTTGTTAATGTGGACACAGGCAATGAATATGCCAAAAACTTCTCACCTTCCGGAAAATCTGACCAAAAATTTAAGTGAGGGCAAGATTAGAAAGTGGGAAATGTGGAGTTTCAGAAACAGATTATACAGGAAAATGTGAAATGGGAATGAGTGGGAAAATACAGGACATATTAATGACTGCAGTCCTGGTTTATGAAGATAAAAATGTGTCCTATGGAGTAGGCAACATTTTCTTCCACAGATAAGGTTACTATGAGGATTCTTCCAGGGGGTAATACAGATCTCAACCATAATTATATTCTGGATGGAACAAATACTTCTGAAGTCAACATTTCTGAAATTAAATTGTCAGTTTGTGCCCTCACTTGCACAGTTCACTGTGACTAAATACCATTGAACACTTAAAATAAGCTGTGGTGTGAATTCTAGTGAAGAAAACATCCCTGGCTGCCAGGAGACTGCAGTACCACTGCTAACCTTAGCTGGTCACACTATCTACAAAGGCTGAAATTCACCTCACAGAAATTTAGATCAGAAAAACAACAAAGATTTTGCTGCACGTCTTATACAACCATCTTTGAATGGGCTATAAAAGATGTCAGGGAAAACAAAGCCTCCTTTAAATGACATTAAATTTCAGTTCATCTGATGAAGTAGAGGTGTCCAAAATGTAGAAGCCTACAGATGGCAAGATCCTTGTAATCCTGGGATCCTTTCTTACTCAACAGACATTTCAAAGAATCATTTTATCTTATAGTTTCATATGGTTTTAGTGCAAAGAAAAATCTTACTCCTGAAGTACCTATATCTATGTACTGAAAAAGAAGCCAGTAGCAAATGGGCTAAGACATGGGTATCCCCATTGTCAGTGACTACATTGTCAGAAGACTCTCATCACAAAAGTAGAGTATATCCAGAGAATTTCCAGTTAAATCAGTACACTTTCTGGAATGCAGTCATGTATGATTTAATCAACATTAGAATGCCTTATTAAAAGAGGGAATCTCATAATATTGCTTAAAACATGACCTAAATAAACAAAAAGAAAAGAAATCATAGAATGGAAGTCTTTTCAACCCAACCCAAAGACCATATAATCCAACACCCCTGCTATGGGCACCAACATCAATAGATGACGTTGCTCAAAGCCCCCTCCAGCCTGACCTTGAGCACTTCTAATGATCGAGCATCCAAAACTTATCTGGACAACCTGTTTGAGTATCTCACCACCCTTATCATATAAAATTTCTTCCTTACAGCCAACCTAAATCCACCCTCTTACAATTTAAAACTGTTGCCCCTTGTCTTATCACTACACACCCTTGTAAAATAGGTATCTTCAGGTGTCTGGTAGGCTCCCTTTAATTATTGAAAGGCCACAATAAAGCCTTCTCTCAGCCTTTTTTTCCCAGGCTAAACAATGTCAAGTCTCTCAGCCTGTCCTTACAGCAGAGTTGTTTCACTCCTCTGATCATTTTTGTGACCCTCCTCCAGACCTGCTTCAACAGGTGCCCGTTTTTCCTGTTTTGAGAACCTCAGAGCTGGCTGGATGCAGTGCTCCAGGTGGGGTCTCACCAGAGCAGAGCAGAGGGGCAGAATCACCTCCATCGACCTGCTTTTGGTGCAGCACAGGAAGAAGTTGGCTTCTGGGCTGGAAGGACACATTGTCAGTTCATGTCCAGCTTCTCATCCACCAGCATCCCAAAGTACTTCTCCTTGCTCTCAAGCAATCCCTCAGTTTGTACTCATACTGGGAATTGCCCTGACTTAATCAAGTTCACATTGGTCTACACCTCAAACCTGTCAAGCTCCCTCTGGGTGGTATCTCTTCCCTTATGTATATTAAATGGGTCACTGAATTTCTTGCTAATGTTTAATTATATGCAAATGCCTATGGACAGCTTTTTTAAATCTATGGAATACCACATTTGGATTTTCTGTTGAAGCTGGTTTTAAAAGGTATATCTTTTATACGCAGCACAGTCTTTTGTTGTCTCATTTTGTAAATACTATTCCTGTCTTAAAAAACAAACACTTTTATTTTAATCTTTTTAAGTAAGGAGGAGGGGAGAACACAGCAAACTAGGAGTACTCTTGGATTTAAGGCTAGCATGAGTTTTTTTTCATTTTCTTTACCTACTGAAGATGCCTTTTCTCTTCACCCTGTTTCCTTATGCTGTATTGACCTTGCTGAAACACTAACACACTAATCCTTCACTTACCCTGACTTCTCAGAGAACAGCAAATGTTTAATATTATTTACATTATTCTGTATTGTTCTGCCTAGATCAAACCTATGTTACAAATGATCTTTTATCACAATCTATTTAAAGCCTTGGCATAACTTTTCTTCATTAGTTAAGTGAATATCCAACATAGTACCAGGAAGCTTCAGCTCTGCATATCAGTCCATTTTTTTGAAGATAGATTGCACAGACGATAAAGATTATGCAAGGTGTTTTTGGGAAAGGTGTGATTGTGCAGGTGCCCTTATATATCTCCTCCCTTCTTTGATAAAAGTGATAATCCACAGATTTAGACCCAGACATGTAAAATCCAGTTAAGTAAGGTAGATAAACTCATGTTCAACTCAGGTATCTAAAATTTTCACTCCACTGTGTTTTCACATTAGTTTTCAGACTGAAGTTCCTGTGCTTGTTCCTAGAGTTTTGTTGGGGCAGTTGCTGTGGTTTCTGCATCTGATCTGCTCCCTGATGCTTTCCACTTAACTGCAGGAAGGCTCTGCTCAACTTCTGGGCAGTCTGGAGGGAAGTATAAATGGGTATTAGAAAACTAGCAGCATAAATTGATTTAGACTGTGTCCTCCCCCTGAGGTGAATAAAGGACATATAGTGGCTGATATGAAAGTAGAACAGCTTATGCTGTTAGACTGGGAGAGTTGGAGGTCACCACCCAAACAAGCTGAACAATGAACTCCTCAATTGCAGTGTGGACATATGGAAATGTAACAAACCACAGACTGACCCAAGTCCAGTATTCCTGCCCCGACACATATGCTTTTAAAAGATAAAGATAAATCTGCAAAATATTAAAAACACAACCTTGTACCAAACCTTTGAAATGATGCTTTAAACAACAGCCAAGTTTTGGCATGATAAAACATCTGTGAATTATTTCATACACTGAAATAAAATGCTCTGAATCTTTGGAAAACATAGCCAACATATTTTATGTACTCAGAGTTAAACTGATAATACCTCTAGAGTCTGAACAGAAACTTCCCAGGACACATATGGGCATTTAGATTATTTTATGGAGCAACCTTTCTTAGTATGAGCACTGTCCACTTCCTGGTATCATTTGCGATTTCCCCCAAGTAATTTTCTGCTAGTGCAAGAACACTAGCAATTTATCTCCCTCATTCTGAGCTATTCTGGAGGCTTTTATGGTTTTTGATCTTTTATAACATCTCTCTTAAATATCTTCTGAGAGACTATGACTCATTTCATTACTTGCATAATTAGGATTTGAGAGTGGATGTTCCTTATGCCCTTCTGAGTTACCAGAATTTGTTTTTCCCATTCTCCTTACCTCCATCTGTCAAACTTCTTCTGCCCACATAACAAAGTAGTGGGCATGAAGTTCTTTAATTCATACAAACAGACTTATACCAAGAACCTTCCCATACTTCCTTTTTTTAAAAACTGGAGTCTTTCAACAACAATGAAGTAGAAACAAGACCCCCAAACACTATAGTTTACCTATGTGCCAATTTGCATCCTGTTTCTGAAACAAGAGTTGACAAGTCCAACATGTGTGAGTAATAACTGCTATTCAAAGTTAAGCTCTGGAAATGGTGACTGACATGGAGCCGGGCATTCCTTTAGCCAAGGGAATTATCAACTATAGGCCAGCCAAAATAAACTCAGAAATTTCCTCTGGGTGTTAATCACTCTGAGTATCATTCTTTCCCACACACTGGGCAAAGATTCTTGACCTTCTGATTTGGAGGAAAATCACCCCTATTAATTAAATAATTTGTCCATTATCACCTGAAGACATATGTAACCTTTTCACCCTACACAAGAAAGAACATGCTAAGTAAATAAATGTCTATTGTAAATATGAGCAAATCCCCAAGCTTGCTTCATTTCCTGCAGTGCATATGCCATCCCAATACTGCTTAGTGTAGATCTGCACTGTATAGCACATTAACATATCTTTTAAATCTCCTATGGATGTCTTTGCACAGAACTTTCAAATGAAACAGTCCAAAACTAGGAAAATTAATTATCATTGACCTTCCAGCTACAATAGCTGGACTTATGCCTGGCCTGCAGAACAGCATTGTACATCTCTCCATATCATGTTACCACTCAGGTTATATACCTTTCATAGTACCTTTTATTGAGATGGCAGCATGAAATGTCTTTATTACAAAAACAAAGGTTTTCCCGTGGAACTGCAGTCACGAAACTGTGGGGGGAAAGTTTTGGTATTGTCACTTCTGAAGGGTGAGTCTTTATTCACACAGTGGAACACCTACAAGCTCATCAGTAGTAATGTTCTTACAACTGGAATAAAGCCCATTTTTAACAGCAGCTTACGGTAAAAAATAATTCTCAGAATTTTTTACATTGGTGCTACCCCAGAAGACCGGCTAACAAATTTCAGAAATGAAGATGTGTAAGGTTATTGGTATATTTGAATTTTTAAAGGATTACACGTACCTCTAGCCCTCATGCACAAGGTTTCAGCATCTGGTAGAGAACATTCATTTGCACACACTATGCAATGACTTCAAGATTGAAAAAAAGTCAGAAACCTTGCAGTTTGATCAGAAAACTAAGCCTTATATTTTAGCTGCATTTACAGACATTAAAATACCCAACACCCCAGAATACTCTTATGAATTTTAAAAAGACACTGCAAAGAAAAGCTTACTAGGAAAATAGTTTTCCAGAGGATTTATAAAGCAAAACTCCATTTATCGTTCCATTACACCTTTACACTGCAATGCAAATGTGAAGAACAAGTACCATTTGGAATGGTTCTTTCAAGAAGAAAAAGGCCAGACAGTTTCAACAGAGGTTGTAAGTGTTTAAGCCCTTTGTAATACTTCAGAGGTCTTCTGTATCCTCATCTTTCTGCAGTCTACCTTCCTTCTCTTTGTCTCCATGCTCTTGAAGTTTCTGTGCTATTCCTCTCTTTCATTTGTGCTCATCAAGGCAAGCTCTGACTTTGTATCACTGAAAAATCCTGTTTTCATCCTCAGGATTTTCAAACAAGGTTCATTCCCAATTTCTGGGTAAAGACTGCTTCCTCTGCTTTCCCAATGCACTTTGAAGAAGAGAGATGGTTAATCTTTTCCTTCTCTACAGGCTCCTCCTGGTCTCCTCTCCCACATAATTGTTTTCCCTCTGTGCCTCTCTCTGTCCCTCTCTTCTGTACTTTATTTTCTAAGTAACCTAGTCTAGTCTCAGGAATGCACCCTGATATTTTAAAATGTACCACTCTCAAGAAAAGTAGGGCTGCTTCCCCAGCTATTATGTAGGAATAACACAAACAACCAGATCTTCCCCTTTCTTTCCTTTCTCTTCCCCTTCCTTTACCCCAAGTACCTCAGAAAAACCAACGCACTTAGATATTCCTTGGTATAGACCAACCAATGGCACAAACATCTGCCAAAAAATGTTCAGAAAGGCTAAAATAGATTTTGTATCTTAGGATTTTTAAAGAAAAATCTGCAATTCCAGTTCAGTCCTAGAAGGACAGGAAGAGAGGGGGGGAAAAAACAGTTTTCTTTGTCATGATCAAACTTCCAACTTCACACTGATAGGGCCAGGAGTTACACCTCCCCGACGAGGTTAAATGCATATTTAAAAAAGGGGAGGGATTGAGACAGTACTTCCCCTCTTTCCCCTGCATTGACCCTGCAGTTCTGAGAGATATGATATTGTTCAGATACCTGGGGAAGGAGCAGACCAAAAAACTGGGGACAGAGAAGTGAGGAGGCAGTAACAGAAAACCTAAAGCAGTGTCAGGGTGCGGGGCAGCAAGGCTCAATACAAAGAGGTAAAAAAAATCATTGGACCAAGAAATTGCACTGGAATTAGTCTGAAAGCTCAAGGGAATGTTAGGCAAAAAATCAGCACCACTGGTTATTAGTCTCTTTTGGTACACACCTACATCATCAGCTCAAGACAAATGGGGAAATAAAGTGCATTTCTCCATAAACCTGTTTTCTCCAGTAACAATTTCCAGATTTTCAAGACCAAAATGACAATCTGTCTTCCTAAAGCTAACTCTTCTACAATATTTAGAGGTATAAATTCACAGAAACACACAATAAAAAACATCAGGGAAACAGACAAATTAGACAAAATCCATGATCTAATACCCCAGGATTTCTGGTCCAGAAAGACAAATGATGCTTGAGAAATAACTAAAGCCCTTTGTGAGTAATCATGCAATAAGATGAACTTAAACAGGGAAAATTTGGGGGCTTGTTTTTATTTTGCTATGTTGGCCAGGAGGTCCCTCTTGGAGGCTTCTAAAGTAACTTTATCAACTAAGCCATAATGTGAGCTTAAACAAAGATAAATGCAGTGTTCTGTACTTGGAAAGAAGTAATCCCAAGCAGCAGCACAAGCTGGGGACTGATGGGCTGGAGCAGCAGCTCTGCTGAAGGGGACCTGGGGGCAGTGACAGGCAGGGAGCTGAGTGGGAGCCAGTGGTGTGTCCCCACAGGGAAGGTGGCCAGCAGCCTCCTGGGCTGCACCAGTAAGAATGCAGTCAATAACCCAGGAAATACAACTATTTCAGTCTACTTACAAGGTCACACCTGGAATACTGCAACCACTTGTGGCCCCTCAGCTGGAGAAGTTGAGAAGGGTCCAGCAGAGGCCACTGGGATTTTTAGGGGGTTGGAGCACTTGACAGATGAAGAAAGGTTGAAGGAAACAGGTTACTCAGACTGGAGAACAGAAGGTTCAAAGGGATCTAATCACACTCCTATAATATCTGAAAATTTAGTTGTAGAGGAAATGGAGCTACTCTCTTGATAAGGATGCCTGCTGACAGAACAAAAGGCAGTGGGCATGAGGTGCTGCAAGAGAAATTCTGTCTGGATTGAAAGAAAAAAAAGTCTTTCCCATGAGAGCAACTGATGATTGGAAGAGGCTGCCCAGGACTCTCATGTGCTGGAAATTCTCAATACAGTTTAAGGAAATTGCTGCAGTGACCTGTACTGAGGAGAAGGTTGGGCCAGATAATCTCCAGAGTACAATGAAAACTTTCCATGTATTCTTATCCATGCTCAGCCTTTCTAGCTGTGTGAGTTGTGTTGTCAGCCCACAATCATCATCTTCCTCACACGTGAGTTTTTTACTACTCTAGGGATATGTGATATTTATTTCCAGCCATTGCTAATCCTTCATAAGTAGTTTACACTTTAGTTCTGCTTAAAAGGAGGAGGCACATGGGAGGCAATAGAAGACTTCTCCCCTGACAGTTTCTTTTGCAGTCAAGACATTCAAGGAGAGTTAAATTGTGGGAGGATTTTTTAACCTTCAGTAACAAGGCTTAATTAGGGATAAAGAGCAAATGTTATAGCAAAGAAGAGGCACCTCTGAACACTCATTCATATTGGGCTTTTGTTCCAATTAAGCTGGTTAACAAGGGATGTAAGAGCATTTGCATCTGAAGTATGCTCAAAGAATACAGATAGCTATTACAATTTTAAATTTTAATTGAGCTGAAAATTCTGAGTAAGCAGGACCTTTTGAAGATTAGATGTATTTGTGCAGAAATGGTGAAGAACTTGTACAGCTCTTACTTAGCACATTAAAATATTTTGACACAGCAAGGAACAAGCTCATGCTAAAACTCAAGAACAAATTTCTTATTATTCAAGAAAATAGGAATGGAAATAAATTTTTTTTTAAAACTTGGGAAAGAAAGCCTGATTTTGCTGTCACACTGTCACCTGATCTATTCAGCATTTGTCATAAAAATGTATTTGAATAACTACAATAAAAGAGTACCTTGAATGGGGGATCCACCTGACCTCCCCAATAACACTGACTTCAGCAGAAGCAAAATCTGACTTCAGAGCTGCCCATTTTGGATCAAGAAATGTTAAGAAGCAAAAGGTGCAACCTTGCCATATCCTACAATTGTTAAACACAATAAGGGGCATAGCTGTGAGAAGAGAGGTAAAGCCAAGGAAGAGACAGAGCTTTCCTTTGCTAACATTTACCGAAATACTGTAACAGCAAAATTTTTCCAATAGAGCAAAGAACAGTAACATCTGATCCCTTGGTTGTTCCCTGATGTACCACAATTTGAGCCTTGCCAAATGCAAAGTCTTGCCTTACAAGTCCAGATGGTAGCAAAGGAAAAAACTAATGTAAACAAAAATGTTGTGATTTTGTTGAAGACTTAAAAAAATGCCTCATTCTTTCCAAGAGAAATACTGATGACTTTGTATGAGACCTTGTCTTTCAAGTGAAGTATATGGTGTGGTTCCTTTAAGCCACTCTATTTTACATAAGCATCTAGGTAATGTTAAAAATCTGGGTTTAGCATTTAAAAACCTCTATGGGAAAGGTGCACAAGGCTATATAAGTTAGCACAGTAATTTTGTGTTCATGAACTTTATTGAGTTTTAAATGCAAAGGAATGAGATACTTTTCAGAATTTGTAGCTAAAATTTTGCTGCGACTAAATTTACTCCTTTTTGTTGCACAGAGAAAAAATATAAAAAGGAAGCTGGTTTCAGGAGGTTTTTGTTTTGTATCAGTTTTTCCGAGATCTCTAGTATTAGCCTGAAGGATCCTTTTAGGGAGCAAGTAAATACATAAAATATTAGGGCAACACTGCAATGCAAAAAGGATGTTAAATTGCTCATCCAAGGAGATGACATAACAAATACTGACATAATTTCCAAGCAGCAAAGCAAAACTAGGTCAAATCACATTGACCTATCTAACATAATAAGCCCTTTTTTTTCAGATTTTTACAATGTAGACTGTGTCTCCAGGCATTAATGTCCCCTGTTATCAATGTATAGTGTTGTCACTCTGCTTTAATGTCTTATCACCATGTTGTGTTAATTAGACCAAAACAATACAGTGCACTTTTGAACTGCTTAAAACCCAATTTGAAATCTCTGTCTAAACTATAATTCTGAAGTTTTCCAGTTAGAAGTTAAGTCATTAACCCTTTACCTGTTTCAATAGGTGCTGGTGGGATATGGTGAATTTTGAGCTGTATGGTCAATACCTAAGCTTCATAAGTTGTTCAAAACAAGGTCCAGGTAGCTGACATCTCTCAGTGAGGAAATGCATGCTAGTATTGATGGCATTTGACACAAGTGATAATCCAGGAATACACAATCTCTCAGGTATCACATGGACAAACCTGGTCTGTGCTTGACAATGATGTGTCCCTGGCCAAGAGCTTTATCCACATGCCGTGCCCTGAAAGGGACAGTTCTTTTCCTTGCTCAGGCCAGCCTTCCCTTCCCCTGTTCTTGTTGTTCCTCTGTACATCAGATTTACAACACGCGTGTTTTTCAGTGAGGTCATTAACAGAGTTGTGTAGGCTTCTGCCTACAGATTCTTGTGATTCCAACAAGAACAGAAACACAAGTAGTAAGAGAGATATCTGTCTGCATCCCTGCATCCAGACCTGAGGTGGAACCAGAGACCGGGCTGAGGGCTTGAGACCTCGCTGCCCAGGGAGCTGGAGCTGGTTACAAAGGAGGAAAAAAGTGGAGGCAGGAGACAGAGGTGGGACCTTGGTGGTCCACAAAGGAGGAGTTGTCAATAGAGTGTACATCTTCCATGTAAAATACATAGATTTTGCAATAAGGGCATAATATTAGGGAGAGAAAAGCAGTACAATCCAATGATAAAAACAAAATTCCTCTAAAAGTTTTGAAGCTTGCTTGGTGATGAAGTGTTCCCTCCTGTTGGCTGTTCGTACGATGGAGTGGCTAGATTTGGCAACTCCAGTTCTAAATACAAATGTATGGAAATGTGTAGTGTTTCTCTTTTCCTTTTGTTTTCTTCTTCCTTTTTTTTAATTCTAATGTCTCCAATTACCTCTCAGGAAGAAAAATCCCCACCCTAATACACTAAACAAGCCAAATTTAAAAGAAAAAAAAAACCCACAAAAAAAAATCCCTCCCCAAACAAAAACACAAAGCACCAAACCAAAACAAAATAAAAACCAGAAGGTGTCATGTTTCCATGTGGGATAATGATTGAAAAAAAAAATAGACTTTTTTGAGAGCAATTTTGCCAAAAAATACTCATTTCTCAGTATCATGAAAGAAACCATTAGTCTCAGCTAGCACCTTAAATAAAGGTTAGGAAAAAAAAAAAAAAAGGGAGAGATGATGTGGGGGAGTCTCATCTAATCAAGATCTCGCTTTACCTTAGTCTACAAAGTGCTTCAGCTTGCCAGAAACACAAATGAGTCTGCCCTACCACTCTGGTATGTGTGTGGGGAGGGGGGTCTCTCTGAGCTCCTGCTGCAGCTGCTCAGTAATTAAATACCTGCAGACCCAAAGAGACGAGTAATGTCATTAGTCATGGGCACCTGCTCGGACACCGGGTGCTGGAGGGACTCTGGAGCCCCAGAGGTGCACGGGCAGCACAAGGCAGCCTGGGTGAGGAGTGATGGGAAGATGTTGTTGCCACCAAAGGCATGAGAAATATGTTGGCCTTCCTGCCCCAAAATGTGGAGTGACTGTCATAGTGTGTCACCAGCTCCTTTCTGGGGCCATAAAATATTCCTCCATAAATATTTTCCTTAAAGACTATTACACCACAATAAAAAAAAATCCTATAAGCCCCATGGATCTACTCATTTACTGTCCTTTTATTCCTTTCACAGGAATAAAAGCCTGGACTTTCTTTTATTTGTTTTACTATCTTAAAATTGTTCTTGCACCCAGTTATCTCAACACTTATGTGATCACCAAAGTTGATAAAACTTTTAGGCCAAACAAATGTTGCCTCTTTGCCAGCTTATTTCTCCTCCCACATTCCCCTGGGAAGATATAAATACTAATGATAAACAACCATGACATGACAGTAAATGGGAAAGAATTTTAAAGAATTAAGAACTATTTTTACTGTTTAGAAAAGAGATCAGAATCAGCTTCCTACCCTTTAGCACTTTTCCCAGCTTTCAGACAGGCTGGATTCTGCACTGCAAGCCAGGGATCTCAGGGATATACAGTAATTCCTTACAGCTTGCTAAAGCATTACAAGCTCTGAGCTGCACGACTGTAATAAAGACTTTGAACCAAAAACAGGCTAGAGAATGAAATGCCCTACAAAGTCTGAAATTCAGTTCAAACAAACTCCAGCACACATCCAAAAGGCAATTAATATGGCTGTATGTGAATACTGGTCTGCTCCTTTCTCTCAGCTCAGTCTTCACCCACAGACAAATCAAACTTTTTCTCCAAATATTGAAGCATTTTTTGAGCTTCAGCATATTCCCTGAGCATTTACCACCTTGAGTTCCTTGTTCCCGGCATTTCATTTTCCTTGACCCCAGGCTCCAGCAGATCCCTTACCTCTTGTGCTACTCTGTGGAGGGACTCTGAGGTCTGACAACTTTTTGCAGTGCTCAGAAGCTGTTGAAACCCTGTGGCAGTGCCTGCTTCCCTGTCCCTTGCCAGTTTTGAAGCCCTGAGACCAGGCAGCAGTGGGAAGCCAGCAGCCAGCACAGCAGAGGGCTGGGCAGGCTGGAGGGAGGGAGCTGGAGACAGATCTCATCAAAGGTAGGAGGCCTAGTGGGGATCATAGAGACAGAGATACACATCTAAATAATTCAGGCACTAATAAAAGCTTTAGGTTGGGCTCTGTTCAAGATGTGAAACACAGCTGAATTTTGATGTACTTCAGGCTTCCATCAGTGCAGAACATGGCGTTGCCTAATAACTTGACACTGAAAAGCCAACATTATTTTAACAGTATTCCACATAAAATTAATGAGGAAAGTGGCTATGGATACGTATATTTATAGCTTTAGGTTGAAATTCTATCATGGGAAGATTTTGAGAGCTTCAAGTCTGACCTCTACAGGTAAGCTGCTGAAATAGGAACAGGATCCTGGGGTCCCAAACTGTACATGGAATTCTTACAAATCAGGGAAAGGTAATGGATCAGATGCACTACTTAACTTCACATTATCATCAGTGCCTCCTGAAGCCATATTTTAAAAACACAACTATTTGTAGCATCATCTCTGGGAATTTGGCTCCTACAAATGCTTCTTTTGCAAACTGCATAAAGAACGCAGAAAAAGCACATCCAGCTTGAATATTTTTACATTTAAAAGTGTAAACCGGTTATGCTTCTGCTTTTTATTATCCCTCCCCCTTCCTCACCAATCTTCCACATGGTCTACTCTTGCAGAGCTAAAGAAACAAGCATTACTTTGAAACTGATAACATCCATTTGCATTTTGCAAAACTGATGTTTTTAAATGCCCTGATTGGTGCCACCTTTTTCTAATCAGAACCAACAACTCTAACAAACTACCCTTTGTCAGGGGATCCCATCCCCTCTGTTCCCACCAACCTACAGCACATGTTGCTATAGCTACCCTGCATGTCTATTTACCACACAAGTGATCAAAGGGAGCAGACAACACACACACACGCACAAAAAATCCTCGCCAGGCTTCCTACAGAGCAATGTCCAGCCACTAATTAACTGATACACTCCCAGCCTGCGGACTCTGTACACTTGTTTTCTTTATTCTGCATGGCACATAAACAAAAAAGGCAGCATTCTTCAAGATGCTCTTTCTTCCCTGCCAAACAAACAACAAAACATCCCAGGATGAACTCTATAAGATAATTTCCTAGTGCCAGGCAAAGGATTACAGAACTTCAGGATAAGAATACAGCTTTTCTACAGAGGAACACATTGAGAATTTTAGAAGGTATGCAAAAGAAAATAGGAAATAAGAAACACATGCTAAGAACTTAAACAGCTGAAAGGAAAGGGGTTGATTTTGAATTTTGCATATGTTTTGCACTGAAATTGTATACAGCCTTTATTCACTTGGTGAATTACATGCACACTAAAAGCCATATGACTGCAGACATGATAAGTAATTGTAATGGTTTTATGTGCCTTAGAAACACAGTTTTTCATTTTTAGGTGGCCTGTCAGTTAACAGTTGTTTAGTTGAACCTCTTTATGTGACAAAGGGCTCAAGACTCAAAACTGCCTCGATCAAAGTCAATGGTACTTCAATAGGAAGAGGCCAAAATAAGGAGCTGCATTTTTTGTCAATGACACTTCTGCGAGCTGCACTTCAGGGATGTGTTGTGGTTGAAAGGGAATGAAAATGAAGTATTAAAATTCATCAAACATTTGATTTTATGTGAAGTAGGCCCACAGTGCCCTCTCCAGTTCTGCAGCAAACTCAGGGAATCCAGCCACATAACTGTGTCCAGCCATACAAAAACTCCACCTTCATGAAGGCTGAGCATCCCTTTAGGAGTTTCCATCACTTGCAAATTTCCTTACTTTATAAATAATTAACTGAACTCAGTACTTTGCAAAGCAAAAAAAAAAAAAAAAAGGAGTTACTTGCAAAGGCTTTGTTTTTCTTGTCTGTTACTTATTTTTTATTTTTTTGTAGCTATGTTAAATATTTTTTTAAATTGCACTTCTGCTTCCTAGCACTAGTCTTACAGCACACTAGCACACACCAGTGGGTATTATTTCCTGTGGATGCTTAAACTTTTACTGGTACATTGTGATTAACATAGTTTCCCAGATAGGATAGAAATGTTCCTATTTTGGCTGCTGGACCTTATTTGTGAGGTTAAGAATAAGGCAGCAAGAAGACACCTCTTGCTGAGGTTTTCAATGATCGGCTAAAAATGTCTGTCTCATTTACAAATCTCAACACAGTATTTACAACCAACCCCTGTGACCTGCTGGAGACTACTGGACTGGCCCAGTAGTAAGGTAGGTTGAATCTTATCAACAGGCTGCATATTACATTTCTACAGTAGTTCCTCCACTTCCACTGGGGAAATTAGTGCATTTGTCTTTCTGTGTGCTATTTTCAGTAGCTGTGGGTTGCCCTTGGGTCAGATCAGTCATCAGCACAGTACATGGTTCCATTCCAACACCTGCAGTACATTGCCATGTGCCTATGTTAACTTTGCAACACCAAATTGAGCTATGGGTCGCACCAAGAGCCTCTCAAAGTGGGAGCGCTCACTCCCAAAGCCTGAGAAGAGGAAGGAGTTAACCCACTCCCTCCCAGCTGAGGTAGGGATGAGAAAGGGAGCACCAGGGAAGGGCAGAGAAAGCAGCAGGACAGGTAGGGAGAGATGATTAGAAGGTGGAAGAGAAGGTAAAAAGGAGCTCTCCGTTGCTCTGAATAGGAGGGCCATGGAAAAGACACCCTCTGCATATTCCTCTTTCCTTTAACAATTTCCAACTAGAAGCAGGAATGAGGGCTCCAGCTGCACATGACTTGCCTGCCTCTAAATGTCTGCTGTAATGCATTTTCTAAACGTTTTACACGGTTACTTCATAGCCCATCACAACCTTCATTTCCCACCAGAACAGAGTCCTGCTGACAGGGGCTGATGCACACAGTAGCTCAGCACCACCTTGACATCCAGCTCTGCAGATTTTGTCCCTCGGGCCCAGCAGTGCCCATAGACTTTCCCTGCCAAACTGAAAATATTTGTGCACAGCAAACGAACCGAACCCAGAGAAATACTCCCAAAGTGTTCCCTTGGCACGGGCGAGAGAAACCGCACTCGAAGGCAGGTGTTTAAACAAGCCCTGGCCGCGGCTCAGGCGGGCGCTCCCCCAGGAGCCGCTCGGAGCGCGGCCCCGGCGCTGCTGCGGGAGCGCGCACCTCCCGGGACGGGACGGGCCCGGCAAGAACGAGCCCGCCTGTGCCTGCACCTCTCCAGCATGGAATGTCTCCCCCATCCCTCCTCCTCTTCTGGAGGGTACGTGTGTGCCTTAGCATTCCCCCTCCCCCCCTCCCCATTCTCTATTAGACTAATTCGCTTTGCTCTTTTAACCCGCCACTTATGGATCTTCATCATCTATGAAGCCTATTCCTTCGGTAGAAACACTTCAGGAGAGCAAAGAGCACGTTTCACAGAGCATTTTACACTTTATTATTGCCGTCCTGTAACATTTCTGCTTCTTTCGCACTCCTCGTTGGTAACCCCCTGTGCCAAAGTACCCTCTTGTGGTGATAATGATTTCTGATGACTACGTGCACCCAGCTGACCGACTCGAGTATACAAAATGCCCTTCATTGTGCTTTGCAAGGACAAGAATTCCCCTCTTTTTAAAGAGTTATAAAATGTGATGATTTTGCTAGTGGGAGCAAGAAACACCTTTCCTCTTCCTATCATCTATGTTTTCTCTTTCTTCACCCTTCCTCACCTCCTGTAACTTAGAGAAAACTGGCAAGGAAGCTGGGATTTCCCACCACGGTTTCAGAAAGCGAGCGTAAAACAAATGTTCCATTTGCACTACAGGTGCAAAATCCTCACACATGCATTTCCTGGACATGTACTATAAAAGTCCCCCTGAGAACTGAGTGAATGACACCCACACAGAAAACCTAGAAAATTTCTCATTTCCTCATATTTATCCATTGCCTACGCAGAAAATAACATATTATGAGCAAGTTTAGGAAGTGGACTGGCTTTTTAAACTGGGACTGACCTTTGATTCAGTCTTAAGACACAGCCAGTTTTTCTTCCTCTCACAAGGCTCTTCTAAGTGTACATTGTTACTGTAAAACTATGCCCAAGAATCAAAAACATTTTGTCACTGTGCCTTATAACTGTGAGAATGAAAATAAAAGCTCTTTTTGTCTCCTCAGGTGAATAGAAGTCTTTAAAGAAACCCCTCATTTGAATAATCTTAGAAAAAAATCCCTAGAAAACCTATCTTAAAGTACTTTTGTGAAGCTGCAAGACAGCTTGAAACTACTACATTTTAAAACAATCAGAAGATTAAAGCACTGGCAGGCAAGGAACTCATGCAGAGCTGTTTAATAAATTATCCTTGGGCTGAATTATTGGCATATTTAGGCTTATAACACAGCGAGTTCTTTCCTTTCGCATGTCACAGACAGGGCTGTGAGACAGCCTACACAATGCACTTAAACCATGGCAAACTGGAATTGATTTACATAGCTCGCAAACCGCTTCCATGCTCCCTACAAATCCAAAACGTACCACGACTTGCATGGCATCCCTGCCTACCGGGAGAATCAGGGGGGTAAAATGAGAAGGAATTTTTTTTCCCACCCCAGAAACTTACAATTATAAGAAAAAATAAAGAGGGAAAAA